>CP125978.1:405586609-406186609 GCA_030063025.1 Avena longiglumis | reverse complement strand
CGTCGCCGACCCTCTTTGAGCCGGTGAGCCTCGCCCGACCCCCACGCGGCTAGGGTTACATCTACTTTGTCTTGCTGACGCGTGGACGATGAATCGTAGCCGTTCGATTAGATTTAGATCATGCGGCCTAGATCACCCAGTACCGCTTCGCCCCTCCCCGTCTTACTCACGCGTGGGGGCAGCCACTTAACCACCCCGCGTACACGCTGTGTGTAACGGGCCGGCCAGTAAAACATCCCGCGCAACCCAACAATTTAAATTAAGCTTTATTCGTTTATTTTCAAACATAGTTATGTACCTATATTAAAAAATCAACCCAGCTTGATTCACTAAATCAAAATGCATGAAACCAATTTTGCTAGAAAGGTACTGAAATTCTTAATCCAAGCCCGTTAGATTCAAATCATTTGGATCTATGGATCAACCATGGTAAAAATAACAAGGCAGAAGCTTTTCTGCATTCAAACATTTTTCAAAATTCAACCATAAAGGCTTTTGAGTTGATTCCAACTCTCAAAAATCACATTTGATCATACCTTCAGAATATATAAAAACATATGGGTTTACTTACAGAAATAATGTTTAAGTAATAAAAGAATGCCACATAGGCATTTCTAGTCACTTTAGTTAATTAAAATAAAAAGGTTAAACCTTATTAAATTGTGACACCACTTTAAATCACTTTCCCATGTGCTGAAATATGTGGTGATGACATGTGTCAACATGATCCCATGTTTGAGTTGGAGAATATTAAATCTTAAGTCGTTTTTCAATGAGTAGAAATTACTTTTGTCAAATTAAAATAAATAAGACAAATGCTTTAATCCTTGTGATGTTAGTGATGATGCTAGATCATCTATGGTGCACCTTTGTGTGATGATTGAAAATAGTTAAGTATTTTTTGGTGATTGTGTACCTCGTATTTATTTATAGACGCTAGTACCGACTAATGATACGAGGAGGAAGGAGGATACTATGAGGAGGAAGCCGAGGAGAACTTCAACCACTGCTCTGCACAAGGCAAGCTAACACTTGCAACTTAGCAAGCCTAATTACTACTAGTTGATTTAGCAAGCTATTAACTTAGAAAGCTAACCCTTGCAAATTATGCAAGCCAATACTTGCTTGTTACTATGCCAACTATATGCCTTAAGCATATGTGATCATACCCCCTTGATAACCCAATCCTATTTTTACTTGCAAGCTTATACTTTATTTTCTGTATCAAAGCTTTCTCTTAAAGTTTACATAGTGAATTGTAGATTCTAGAAAGATCACTAAAGGTAGCATAAAGAGCATAAAATTTGGCCTAAGTTAGATAATCTTGATGTCATCCTAAGGCATGAGATTGAACTTAGCAAATCTCCACTTGTTTACCACCCCTCATTAGGATTTACCACCACTTGTAGATGCTAGTGCTAAGTATAAAACTTGATCAACTTAGATGGGAATACTTGGTGAAAATGGTTATGAAAACCTTAGAATGATGAGTCATTCTACTGAAATGTTTTGACATGGTTCTTGAACACTAGATGATTTTGATGATGAAAATGTTGAGGCATGAGCCTTAGCCCTTTATAAAACTGATGGTTGTGTGGATGCGATACCATTCCAACTTTATCGTACAACCACAATACCCGAAAATTGGGTAGGGCTTGACCAGAAGTTTATATACCTTAGTATGGGTTCCCTCACGGCCAAGGTCTGAGCTGTGGCTACCTTGTGAAGATTGTCCACCTGTGCAGTACCCAAGATGACAGTTGGTCATGGTTGGGAGGCCAAACTCACAGGAGAGGTGCCTATACTAGGTCGTGTAATTGAAAGTTTAAGATTTATTGGCCGCATACTAAGTATGGTGAATTCAGGATTGTTCCTGACGGATGTATCGAATGTTGTGGTGAAAGTGTACAATATCTACAGAGTGTCAAACTATTTGAATAGCCGCGTCCGCATTTATGGACAGTTGGAGTGGCCATACTGTCCCCCCGTCATATGTTTTCAAAATGACTTATGAAATGAATTGTGACTTTGACTTGACCACAACAGAGTTGTGATATGAAATTCAAGTTCCCACTTAGGTGTTATACAACTTTCAACTAAATTTCTTGCTTCTAAACTTAGTTGAGGTAAATCTGGCTTTTTGCAAAACAACCCTAGTGCTTAGTATATCCTATTCAAAACCACTTCACTTGTTAGTATTAGTTTGCGAGTACTTAAAGAGTACTCATGGCTTTGTCCCTGGCTATTCCCGTGGCCAGACTATGAAGAGGAGTATCAGGATGATGGACCGCAGGAAGGTTGCGACAACTAGGATCATCTCCCATCGTCAGCATTTCTTGTGACACCGAAGATGGAGCTTCGCCTACGCTATCGTTACTATTACGTTATTCTGCTTCTTGAGTTGTATTAAGAACTGGATCATAAGATCCTTATTTGTGTAAGACCTTATGTATGGTTTGTAATGGATGATGTACTGTGATATCCAAATCTGTTATGTCTCATAAAAATGGTAATCCTGGGATTGCGATGTATGGCATAACAGGCATCTGGGATTAAAAATCCGGGTGTTAACACTTAAGACAAAATATTTCAGCTCGTATTCATTCTCATTAACATTTTAGTTGCAACGTTCCTATCCCATATCTGCGCGACAAAGAGAACACATCGGCTCTGCGAGATTCCCGCAACCCACAACGCGCGCGCGTCGTGACGAGGCGTGCGGCGGAGGAGGGGCTCGCCTGTACAATGCCTATCCTCACTTCACACCAAATCATACTAGTGGAAAAAGAGCTCACCTTATATGTTGGTGGAAATCTCTCCCAACTAGTCATGTGATACTAAACTCCCACCACTCCTCTTGCCATGAATGGGCCCTCAAGGATTTTCCTGAAATTGTTAGATGGGCCTAAAGCCCACCCTATATTTCAACACAGGACATTCCACTCGGTGACCCAGGCGACACAAGCATACGAGATCGAGTCAGTGCACCTCCACGGATCGGAGGCGTGGGTCAATTCCCCTTGGGCAACCCCCAGTGGTCGGATGTGATTACGGTCAACCTGCAAGTGGTGGGAGGAAAGGGAGATTCGTGAGCGCCTCAAGGAAGAGAGCAAGGCAGAGTGCGCTGATGGCGTACATTGTGGAGCTCCACCACCAGTATTCGGAGCATGCCACATACGAGCTCTACAAGGCAGAGAAGACCGACAAAGTCGTCGACCTCAACTCCAACACCAACGCGTCGATGAAGTCAGTGGTACTTGTGTTATTCCATAGCGACGAGAAATGGATTTTGTTTAATGGTAATAGTTTAGTTTATCCTAGCAGTTTAAATCCAGTTTAATGTACCAGTTTAAGTCAAATTTGTATGAATTTGTGTTTAAGGAGTAAAGTTAGGGGTTCAGTTATAAACCAAAAAAAAATAGAGGAGCAAATATACTCCTCCTCTAAATGATACTTGTTTACTCCTCTAAAATTTGAGGTATCGGCTAGAGATGCCCGAAAGGGGCAAGTGCATCTCCAACGGTGACCGACAAACAGGTCAGAGGACCATGTCCTCGCTGCGTTTGGGGGTGTCCAGTGCACCTAACGACACCCCCAGTAAAGTTGCACACTATTGAAAAATGCAAAACACAAAATGGAAATAGAAATATTATACATATTTATTAAAAAGGAGTTGGCTCAACTAAAAAAGAAAAATATATAACAAAACACCCTATCCAGCTAGGTGGCGGGGCCACGGGTGCTGTCGTCGCCGTCGAGGCCTACTTCTCTTCGTCGTCCGTGAGGTCGATCAAGATTTGGGGCAGCCGCCAGATCGTCGGGCTTCAACTGTGGAGCGGGAGATTGCAGGGAGCGTCCGGTGGTCATTGTGTACTCTTAAAGTGTAGGGTTCGCAGCATAGAAAACAAAAAATTCTATCGTGGGAACATATAAAATCCAAGATCTAATCTACAAAATCAGTGCAACGAGTTTGTAGAGAACTAACCCTCGTTGATCCAAAGCGGTTAACGGGATCAGATTCTCGTGGTTGATATAGTCGATCACTTGCTGATCTCAAGATCATGAAGACGATCCTTCCGACGCCATATTCTGGCAGCGCTTCCGCAGTCAATCACACGTACGGTAGTCGATGAATACCTTCCTCTCCCTTGTTCCAGCAGGCAGCAGAGGTTGTAGATCTCCTCGCGGTTCCAACAGCACAACAGTGTGGTGGTGGAGGTGGAGGAGTATATCCTGTAGGGCTTCGCCTAATCCGGAGCAGGTGTGATGGAGGAGAGAGGGCCTCGGCGGATATGGTGTAGGTGCCAAGGATAGGGAGGCGCTGGTGGCTCTAGGGTTTAGGGCGGCGACGGCTTGGAGGGGCGACGGCCTAGGTCAAGGTGTGGAGGGGGTGGCACCCCTATCCTCCTTATATGGGTGGAGGGGAGGCGGCCTAGGAGGCCTTGTCCTTCCCAACTCCACCTTGTGGCCAGCGGATTGGGGAGGGAGAGGGAAACCTCTCCTCTCTAGGTTTCCTCTCCTGCCTCCACTAGGCTTTTGGCTTTTCAATTTGGGATTTGACCTTTTCAAACAATTGTTTGATCTAATCAAACTAGAGTTTGATATCTCATCCTATTTCCTCACCTAGTTAGTCTAGGGTACTATGCAACCATTCCACATTGGTATGGCACATTCCATGTACCCCTTCCCGGGATGGTGAACCTTTTAGAACATTCTAGAAGCTTTTAGTTAACACACCAAAAACATTTCCGAACCCCGGAAATTGACTTTCCTTATATGAATTTTATTCTATGGACCATTCCGGATCTCCTTGTGATGTCCTGGATCCAATATGAGACTCAGAACAACATTCGTTCTCCAACTCATATTCCATATCTATTAAACAACATCGAATCCTTATGTGTGTCTCCCTACGATTCGTGTACTATGCAGACATGATCGAGACACCTCTCTGATCAATAACCATTAGAGGAATCTAGAAATCCATTATGGCTCCCACATATTTCTATGATTACATTATGATCAAATGAACCATTTACATATGATGCCGATTCCCTTTGTCGCGTGATACTTTACTTATCCGATGTTTGATCGTCGGTATCTCTTATACCTAGTTCAACCTCGTTACCGATAAGTACTCTTTACTCATTCCGTGATATGACATCCCTTGTGACTTAGTCACGTGATTGCAAGCCAATTGGATGACATTCCG
The DNA here is from genome assembly GCA_030063025.1 of Avena longiglumis. Classification (NCBI taxonomy): domain Eukaryota; kingdom Viridiplantae; phylum Streptophyta; class Magnoliopsida; order Poales; family Poaceae; genus Avena; species Avena longiglumis. The sequence goes on along the minus strand of CP125978.1, from coordinate 406,181,397 downwards.
AGAGGGCCCAGTATATCTATCCAGTATGGATGGACAAATCCCACTCTTGATCCATGTGCCTCAACACATACTTTTAGAATACCTAATGCCACCTTTATAACCACCCAGTTACGAAAGTGGTGTTTGATGTCATCAAAGCATTCATCCGGTGATGGTGATTAACATGATCTCATGGTCGAAGTATTAGGATACTATGTATTTGAAAGCTTGTAGAAAACGAACTCTAAATGACCTGATCTTATGCTATGCTTACTATAGGAGTGTGTCCATCATATCATTCTCGTAATTACATCATCTTGTAATGACATGATCTTGTTATTAATAACATCTAATGTCCATGATCAGAAAATCATGATCATCTATTAATCAAAAAGCTAGTTCAACAAGAGGCTTACTAGGGACTTCTTTTATGTTTATAAAACGCACAAGTATTAATGTTTCCGATTAATACGTTATAGCATGTTATGCAAACATTTATCATAAACACAAAAATATAATAATAACTATTTTATTATTGTCTCTTGGGAATATATCCAACATGGAGAGCCACACACGTGCCCTCCCATTTCGCCTCCTCCTCCAGTAAGGAGGCATTGAGATGGCGACAACTCCACCGCCAAGCAGTACAACTGTACTGACCATGGCTAGGATGACGATCAATGGTGATGTATGGATGTTTATGTATGTATGTAGTAACATAGTATGACGAACCTATGAATGTATGTAGTATTGTGGGTTGCTTTTGATCATGGGTTAAACCCCTGGTCGTAGGGGCATCGGATGTCGATTGATCTGCTTTGATCAGGGCATTGGTACGAACCCTAATTGTGGCGTGTATGTGTTTTTGTAACCCGTTAACTATGGTGGTTATGTATTGCCTTAGTATATCTTATATGAATTACTGGGATCCGCCGGCAGCAATGATGGAGTACTGGGATCCGCCGGGCATGTCCGAGACTGTCCTCCGCCGGGCTGGCACTGGATGGTGCTACCTTCCGAGATGCGTAGCTTGGTGAGTAATTCGGGTGTCGTCTTCGACCCGGAGCTTCTTTGGTGGAGGTCGGGTCCGGAAGGGTGTGAGGAGCCGACCACCGAGGAGGTGGTACGGCGTCGTGTTAGGGAGGAGGACGAGCACGTCCGTCGCTATATGGCTATGTTGGACACCAGGGTAGACGATACCTGGAAGATTCTTCAGGGATCTCACCCGAGCTATGCTCGTGTGATGGTTCCGTCTCTTTGGATTTTCACCTCCCACGGCTTAGGCACTGGGAGTCGTCGTCCAATTTGATTGAGCAAGATGTATTAGTTTCAATACATTTATTAGTTTCAATACTACGGAATCGGGACTAAAGGCCCCCCTCAAGACATTTTGATTGCTGTAGGCTGGTAGAAAAAACAGCATTTGATCACCTAAGCGAACTCACAAGAATATAACAACATCTTCATATTTAGTTCCGAGACTAGGTAACACTCAAGACATTTATTAATATTAAAAACCGGGACGAACCGGAACTAGCTAACACTCAGGACTAAAGCCGCCCCCTTTAGTCATAATCATGCCTAGTCCTATAGTACGCATCTTCAGGGTCTTCTTCGTCATCATCATCGTCATCGTCGTCGTGGCTAGGAGCACACGGGTCGATCCTTAGCCCAGCCATGGCATATACTAGGGACACCTGCCACTCCAGCCTCGGATTCACGGTGGGCAGGGGAGGGGTCTCCTGGAAGACGATGTCGCTACCGACGGGCGGGGGAGGAGCCTTCTTGTGGCTCTGTAGCGGGTGGACTTGTGGGCACTGCAGGCGAAGATGGTGTTCGTACACGAACACGTCACCGTGTACCCTCGGCGCCGAGCGCGATGCGCGGCAGCACACGCCGAGGGAGGCTCGCCGGAAGCGCGATACGCAAGACAGTCCGGCGGGCGCTTTTGAGACCCGAAACCCCGCTCGCCCGGGAGGGACCCCGTCAGGGCGGCGCGGCGGCTATGGGCTGCCCTAGGTCGGCCTGACCGCCACTAGAGCCTCGTGGATTCGCAGCCTCCAATCTTGAAGAACGACGAAGAACGAGAAGAAAGATACAAGGGAGAGGGATAAAGAGTAGATGAACAAAGAAAAGTAGTAGATTTGTTTGTTCGATTGGTGTTGGTTCAATCGGCTGTCACCCCTCGTGTATATAAGGAGCGGCTGGACTTTTCGTGCAAGAAAGAAGGCTGGATCAACGTCCAAACCCTAGTTGGGGTCCAACTCGAACAAGCAAACTCGAAATTTGCATAACTGTTCGGTCAAAAACTTGCCTGTACCTTCTGAAACACTTTTGAGACAGTAAACGAGCTCAGATCAAAATGTCATAAAAAGTAAAGTTGTTCGTCCCGAAACTACGAAGAACTTTCATGTTTTGCACTTTTTCATATGACCTGATATTCATTGCCTTTTCCTCTTGTTTTTGTATCAAACTCGAATTGCGACCGAACGAATTTAACTCAATTCGGACGTATTTTAAATCTGTAGGTCGTATACTTGCTCGGATGAAGATGGTTCCAAAATCAAAGTTGTTTGCCTCGAAAAACTAAACAACTTTCATGTTTAGGACTTTTTCATCCGAGTTGATCTTGACCGCTCAATCTTGTTCGTAATCAGATACGTTAGTCTAGCGGTTTTCAGACGAATTTTGGACTTCCATCCACGCCAAAGGTGAGACAAGGTCTGTGGTCCAGCGACCGCTCGGTTCTGTTTGTGCCAATTTGGCCTTTGGCAGTATTTTGACTCTAACTTTCGGATACTAACTCAGATTGAGATGATTCAAAAAGCAAAGTTGATTGTTTCGACGAGACGCACAACTTTTGTGTTCTGAACTTTTCAATTTGAAGTCATCTTGAATAAGCCATAGTTGAAGCCTCCATATATCAGTCTCTGAATCTTCTCTGGACACTAGCATAATCGGCTATTAAGCCTGATCATCACTTGACTTGATATGGTACCTCTTTGATGATGATTAATATTCCTTGTAGTGGACTTTTCCGAGTGTGTGTCTCTCGCCATTTTCCTTGATTAGCTACGAGCCTAAAACGAGTGCCAACACATGCCCCCCTGTTTTCTGGCAGAGCTTGCGTGTCAGAAAATAACTTGCTTCACTTTTAGTCTAAGGACGATGTCAACACTCCATCGGCCATTGGTTGTCTTATGGTGATAAACTCCATATCGGCCATTTTCTGTCTAGATTTGTTGCCACTTGGGTAAAATATCTTCAAATGATTTGCATTGAGAACAACCACTTCATCTTGAATATCACAATTGTTTGAACAACTCCCACAATGATCCTCGCCTGGTCTTCATCCAAGTGCTCAAGAAGAATATCACCAACCGTTAGGAAATAAAGATCATTACCTTAAAGAGTATTTGAACACATGAACTGTCATGTTCACCCTTTAGTTCAAATTTTCATGTAATAGACATTGGATTTCCTTTGTTGTTCTCCTTCACCTGCACTAGATTTTTCATTAGCGGCCAAAATTGTGGTCTCCAATCTGGCCTTATCTATGTTGGCAAAACAAAGCATCGGCTCTTGTGGAATATGGAATATATTATGAATAATATGATAGCCGAATGTTTAGTTGAGCCAACTCATTTGCACTTCAGTTTTCATGTCTAGATATATGAGCAATGATAAATCAATCCAAGATGAAATTCACATATAGACATGTATCAAGATAAATAACAAGTGATTCGTCGAAACCTTGGTAAACGATGGACATTGTTGCACTACTCACAACGAATCACTAGAAACCTCAATATTTGTAGCACCTATAGCAATAAAATGTTCTAGCACGAATATCAAAACTGCAAATTCGGCATGACTTTTTGTGCAAGATATTCTAAGCAGGATGAGACTTCATAGAACAGTACCATAAGGAGATAAATAAACAATACCAACACATTGACTATTGCTTTTAAAACTGAAGAGTCAAAATGTAATTCTCATGGTACTATAGAGACAAGATCAATATCAATATCATGCTCAGCATCTATGCCTATAATGAAATTAAAGACAATTTGGCCTTTTATATATTTTAAAGGTTTATAAGCCAAATTATGAACACATAATCATAAGCATAGTTGCTAATGAATGCATACCCTGTCCCAGTCTCAGTAACACTAAGGACGATGTTAGAACACCACATCGGCCATAACTGGATAATGATCTAAGGGCGATATAATAAATATCGGACATATATCTTTGCCCCAATGGACATGTATAACCCATCCACCAAAGTATGTAAAGCCGAAGTAAACAAAAGAACAAATCTGATTATGTACTTCAAGTGTTTGGCCTCTTGGATTAGCAAAATATTGCAACTAATCAAATGAATAATGATTTGGTAATACCCTTTCATGATGTAAAAAATTATGATGCAACCAAGGATCAAAATAGAACCATGGTGGGTAACCAATCATACCTGGGGATGAATTCCATGGCATAGGAATTAAAGGAGAAGTAGAATAATATGGATGATGTGCTCGCCAAAGTTTTTGATAGTGATACCGAATTCTTTGGCCCGATCGCTTGTTGGCTTTATTCTTTTTGCTCTTTGCTTTTGCTGCCCTTCTTATGATAGGATTTTGCACATTTTCCTTGCCTTGAGGGTTTACATTGAGAACCCATGCCATGTTTCTTTTCTTCAGCTCCCCGGCTCTAAGCCGATATAGCTTCCTCTCCTGCCAATGTGATAAGCCGAGTGGGCATCTCGGCTCTGGTTTTCTTTCACACAATGGCATGACTTTATTAATCTTGGGCACTTTCGACTTGGATTGTTTGGACTCGACGATTGGGACATTGAAAGTTACTCGCCTCACTTCCTTTCCCTTAGTAGCCAATGTCAATTCCGCTGGCTTTTCATTATTTGGAGTCGAGTCTGAAACAACACACTTGCGTCCATATTTTTTGATTCGGTATACCTGCTTGACCACATCCTTCTTTACCCATGAACACCGGACTGATTCTTTTCTATTAAAACGGTCTTTGACATGTGACTGCTGATCAATTGACCTTCTTGGAGCTGCATAATTTGGGTGAGATGATATATAATTAGATGGATAACGTGCCCATGAATCATACCTTTCCCATGATGGATATTAATAAAAATTAGCATATGGAGGTATCCATGACATTGGCATTGGTGGCCCAAAAGGAGGAGACGAATTTGTTGCATTGAATTTCTCCTTTCGCCAATCCCTGTCTTTAGAACTTTGCCTTGGGGGTGATCTTAATGCTTTTGCACTACTTAGCCGATAAGAACTTTTTGCTTCACTCTCTTTTTTATATTTTTCAAGCATCTGTGCGAAAGTGACTTTTGGTTTGCTACCATTGTTCTTATTGCGGCCTTTGTCTTTTTGAGCTTTGTACGCATTGATCTTCGAATTTTGTTGTTGCCCCCCAGTGCTTGATGTCTTCATTGTAGCTTTAATGGAACTCTCGCCTTCAAGAACATTTTCAACATGCTCTTCAATAATCTCTTTGCTTGGAAGCTTGATCCCATCATCCTCGGTGTGTAGCTGCTCCTCATCGTATGAGTCGGCTATAGGAAGCTGATGCAATGTTGTTTGGCCATCAAGACCAATCAAAATAGATTCCTCATCAATTTGTGTTTCAGCAAATTTCAATCGTCCTTTATTAACAACCGATTGTACTATTTGATGAAATGTGTTGCAACTCTCTATATTATGATCGAACGAATCATGCAACTTGCAATATATCCGTCCTTGTAATGATGGCTCAGTATTGTGATCAAGAATTCTAACATAATCGATTTTCAATAGCATATCAAATATATGATCACACATACTCAAACTGAAGGTACACCTTTCATCTTCTAACCGATCTCGTTGTGAGAATGGTTTTGGAATTGAGCAAACGAATTGTTCAGATTTCACATCATCCAATTCGGCTATGCATTGTTTTTTGCACTTCTCTTCTGATATATTTGAATACAAATTTATACTAGCATCGACTTCCTCAAGAGACAATAACCTTGGCTTTAGGTTTCTGAAACAAAAAATATTAAAACACATATGTCTCACTTGAGACCAAATGTAAGCCAAGTATGAAATAAGCAAAGGTACCCATGTAAATATAAAATACATAGGAAACACTAGGGATAACTTATGCCATGAAAATATGTTACTATCGGTCTCTCTAAAGGGTACGACATGTTGACCGATAAATTCTGCGAAAATTATATTTCTAACAAATAAATTACTTCTCTCGATTGGTCTTTTGTAGCTTATGATAATTTTGCTAACATATGTATCAATATTAAAGTCTTGACCAAATCAGAATATAAGTAAATTATTTGCTAGATGTACCTTTTTGAAGACATTGGAAGCGTATGATGGTCGGATGTCCTGAACAATATCTTGCTCGGCCTCTAGAGAATTCTCCAACTCCTTGTCTTCTTTCTTTTCTGGATTTTGTGCCGCTTCACTTTGATGCTCTTTGTTAACCGAACATTGTTCGGCTATATCTTGTTGTTGTCGATGTTCATCAATTTCTTTGGCACAAAACTCATGGTGCAACATGTAAGCCCCCTTACATCCAGAAAAATCAAGCACATCAGTTTTGATAATCTTGCCATGCTCTTGATCAATGAAGCTTGATTCTTCTGATTTGGTAGATTCAGCATATGTATTTGCTGATTCGGCTATTTCAATAACCGAATTAACCATACTAGACATATCATTGATGTTTTCTTCATGGGTTTCATTAGATTGCAAAGCTTCTTCTCTTTGCCTCGTTGTAGTAGAGGGCTCAACTTGATTGCTGCGTGTAGGAGATGAATTGATTCTTTTAACTTGAGTAGCATTGTCTTGATGGTACTTTTTAAGACTTGCAAGAAACTGCTGCAGTTCTTCTTCTTCAAGTTTTTTCTTATATGCTTCATGATTGTCTTTCAGCTTATTTTCAAGTGCCTCAAACTCCTCATCACGCTTCCTCTTGAGTATCTCAAATAACTCGAGATGTTCCTCCGATAAATCATTAAACGCAATGACCTTATCGGCGTTAACCTCAGCAACACATGATTGCCCCCAATGCTTTTAGTTTCTTTCGGCAATGTAGTGTTGCCGAAACTTAGCAATTGAGAAGGGGAAAACCTGATATTGTTTGCCTTGCGCTCCTCTTCACGCTTCTTGTTGTATGCCTCATAAGCTTGTATTTTAGTAAGATCATGGGGCCTCTCTTCTAGTTCTCGATGAAGAGAATTGAGATCTTTGAACTCATCTGCAAGTTTTTCCTTCCAGTCATTTGTTCCTGCATAATAATGCCCCCCAATACTTTTTGTATCTTTCGGCAATGAGGTGTCACCAAAACTTTGCAATTGTGTGGGGGACATATCATATGCTATAGTACTAGATAAAGATACATTAGCTCCTACTGATTTCCACTTATTCGGCTATAACCATTGTAAATGTGTGGAGCCGAACTATGAATATCACTAATTGCATATGGTGCTGAAACAGTACTAACATAAGGTGTAGCATATGATGATTGTGAGTAATCGGGCAAATAACTAATCAGAATGTCCAATTTCCCAATCCATCAGCATGTTTGAAGGTGAACCTAGAGATTGCAAGTTATTTGCCGATGAATATAAATATGAAACACTTGGTTGCATGCCATTGAAATTTCTAAAATCACGTGTTTCATGTGGATTAACAGAATTCGTCATGTTGTTCATCGACATATGAATTTTTGGGGTTGCCGATGCATGAGAATTCGAATTTACATGTTGCAAGTTACTAAGATGATTTGAAGCATGTAGGTTATTTTGCATCGGCTTTTGCACATAGTAAAAACTATGGCTAGCCGATACAGTACACATATCAAAAGATCTAGCAACATCAACATAAGAGTAATATGCATCTACGTAGGAATATTGAGGATTCATGATACCGTTGTAGATTGCAACCTATTGATGACGCTCTATTCGTAGCAAGAACGGGCTAGAGACCGTTCGAAGCTTCGGTCCCCAGCGGAGTCGCCAAAAAGTGTGTTCGCACACGAACACGTCACCGTGTACTCGGCGAAGCGCGTCTTGGCGACGCTGCGCCGAGGAGGCTCGCGAGCATAACGCAAGACAGCAGCGCTTTTGAGACCCGAAACCCGCCGCCCGGGAGGGACCCGTCGGTATGGCGGGCTGCCCCAGGTCGGCCTGACCGCCCCTAGAGCCTCATGGATTCGCAGCCTTCAATCTTGAAGAACGACGAAGAACGAGAAGAAAGATACAAGGGAGAGGGATAAAGAGTAGATGAACACAGAAAAGTAGTAGATTTTTTTGTTCGATTGGTGTTGGTTCAATCGGCCGTCACCCCTCGTGTATATAAGGAGCGGCTGGACTTTCCGTGCAAGAAAGAAGGCTGGATCCACATCCAAACCCTAGTTGGGGTCCAACTCGAACAAGCAAACTCGAAATTTTCGTAACTGTTCAGTCAAAAACTTGCCTGTAACTTCTGGACCACTTTTGAGACAGTAAACGAGATCATATCAAAATGCCCTTAAAATTAAAGTTGTTCGTCTCGAAACTACGAAGAACTTTCATGTTTTGCACTTTTTCATATGACCTGATCTACATTGCCTTTTCCTCTTGTTTTCGTATCAAACTCGGATTGCGACCGAACAAATTTAACTCAATTCGGACATATTTGAAATCTGTAGATCGTATACTTGCTCGGATGAAGATGGTTCCAAAAGAAAAGTTGTCGTCTCGAAAAACTGAACAACTTTCATGTTTACGACTTTTTCATCCGAGTTGATCTTGACCGCTCAATCTTGTTCGTAAGTAGATACGTTAGTCTAGCGGTTTTCAGACGAATTTTGGACTTCCATCCATGCCAAAGGTGAGACAAGGTCTGTGGTTCAGCGACCACTCGGTTCTGTCCGTGCCAATTTGGCCGTTGGCAGTATTTTGACTCTAACTTTCGTATACTAACTCAGATTGAGATGATTCAAAAAGCAAAGTTGATTGTTTCGACGAGACGCACAACTTTAGTGTTCTGAACTTTTCCATTTGAAGTCATCTTGAATAAGCCATAGTTGAAGCCTCCATATATCAGTCTTTGAATCTTCTCTGGACACTAGCATAATCGGCTATTAAGCCTGATCATCACTTGACTTGATATGGTACCTCTTTGATGATGATTAATATTCCTTGTAGTGGACTTTTCCGAGTGTGTGTCTCTCGCCATTTTCCTTGATTAGCTACGAGCCTAAAACGAGTGCCAACAGATGGTCTCCCCCGGCGATGTAGCACATCACGCCGATGATAGTACGGTTCGCCCACCATAGACGGCAGCCGGATTCATTGTGGTTCACCGGGGGCGGGCCATCACCCTCGTACCTGGTGAGTTCCCTTTCCTGCCGGTTATCGAAGAAGGCATTGCAGGTGTCGTAGTTATCGGGATCCCACTAGGGATCCATCCGCTGCTCCAGCGTGAGCTCATGGTAGAAATGGTTCGTGATGGCCGCCTGTCATGCGGAACCTTGAGGGACAGGAGGACAGAACCCTCCGCCAAAGATCGGCATCGGCGGCCGGTAGCCCGGCGGGCAAGGGTAGCTAGAGGTGCATAGCACCTCGGTCTCCTCGAGGGTCAAAATCACCCAGTAGGCGTTGTCCATTATTGTGAGATAGGAAGGTCTGGATGTGTGGATAGCCATGGCGCGATCGACCTTGAGATAGAGGAAAAGGGCGGGAAAACTTGGCGGGAAGCGGTAGGAAATGGCAGGAAATATCTTTAGTCCCGGTTAGTGACTACAACCGGGACTAAATGGATATTATAGTAAGATTATTTATATTTTTCTGATAATAATATACATATTATTTTTTTATTTGGATTTTTACAATAGGAGACATGATTTTCCAAAGTTTTATATTTGATTTGAATTAAAAAAGAAAATTTACAAATGACATAATTTATAAATGCTGCAAACAGATGTATGAATATTATATTAAGATTCTTTATATTTTTCTGATAATAATAGACATATTATTTGTTTTATTTGGATTTTTACAATAGGAGATATGATTTTCCAAATTTTTATATTTGATTTGAATTAAAAAAAGAAAATGTACAAATGACATAATTTATAAATTATGCAAACAGATGTATGGATATTATATTAAGATTCTTTATATTTTTCTAATAATAAAAGACATATTATTTGTTTTATTTGGATTTTTACAATAGGAGATATGATTTTCCAAAGTTTTATATTTAATTTGAATTAAATAAAATAAAATTTACAAAAAATACACTAGTCGCGGGTCGTGGCTGGACCCGGGACTAGAGGGTGCCTGCGCGCGCGAAAATGAAGCGGCCGAAAAAACCCTCTAGTCCTGGGCCATGGCTTAATCCGCGACTAGAGGGTGGGTCTTTAGTCGCTGGTTAAGCCACGACCCAGGACTAGAGGGGCCACAGCCCGGGACCAGAGACCCTCTAGTCCTGGGCCGTGGCTTAACCCACGAATAAAGGGTTGTCGCTTTATATAATGCGCGCCACCGCCCACCTAGCACTTGAATTTCTTCGAGAAAGACGAAGACGAAGGCGTCGATCGAGAGACTCGGGGAGGTCTTGCCCGATTCCACCGTGCCGCCCTCGTCTCCGGCCGTTCATCACGCCCGCGCCGCTGCGCCCGCACCGTCACGTCTTTGTCGCCGCGTCGTCGCTTGTCAGCGTCGCCGTCGTGCTGCCACCGACGTCGGTTAGTATTAGGAGGGTTATTGTTTTTTTAGTTATTATTATTGTTATTAATATATAATAACCTTGTGGTAATATTATTAGGGTTAGTAGTATATTATTGGTTGTAGTATATTATTAGGGTTAGTAGTATATAATTGTTAGTAGTAATATTATTAGGGTTAGTAGTATATTATTGTTTTAGTAGTATAATAACTAATGATGCTATTATTAGTTAGTAGTATATTATTGTTAGTAGTATATTTGTTTTAGTTATTATTGTTATTAATATATTATTATTTATTAATATATAAATGCTATTATTAATAAATGTTTTAGTAGTATTGTTAGTAGTATATTATTTGTGGTAATGTTGTTAGTAGTATATTGTTAGTATAGTAATATTATTTGTATATTATATTATTTGTGGTAATACTGTTAGTAGTATATTATTAATATTATTAGTATATATTATTGAATTTTTTCTAACCTGTTTAACTCTCTTTCTATTATAGTTAAGTCGTGGATGATGGTCGCATTGGTGAAGATCTTCTTCAGGGCATGATAAGAGGTGAAATTCCTCTTATTACTACCGGTGAAGATATTTTGCTCGAGGAAGATATTTCCTCATATCTGAATCCATCCGGTGATGGACTAGAGGAAAAACTGATGTACCAAGGGGAAGACCGGATGGACGAAGGGCAAACAAATAACAACAATAATGATGGAATTCAGGATTATTAGGTTCACTGGAAACTTATGTTTTCCAAAATCTATGACTAAGTCATGACATCCTGAGTTTACTATCATTTCTCCACCTGGAGAACTTACTCTTATAGGACACCCAATGGTTTCTACCGGTAGTTCATTTCTTTCAACAAATGCTTTTGATATGAATGAATGAGATGCACCGGTATCAAAGAGTACAAATGCTGAAATTGAATTGAGTCTGAACTTACCAGCAACGGCATCAGGCTCCTCATAGACCTCCTCCACATTGATGTGGTTAACCTGTCCTTTCTGAAAAGGATTGGGCTTGATAGGTCCTTCAAATTTCTTCTCAGTGCACTCATTAGCATAATGCCCCAGTTTCTTGCATTTGAAGCACTCCACCTGAGTTATGTTCTTTTTAGCATGCTGACTTCCCCTTCCACTACCATTCCCATGGTGGCTCTTATATCCACTCTTGTGGTTTTGTACTTATCATTGTCATGACTGCGATGATGCTTGTTTTCATGACGGTTGTGGTTGTGGTGCTTGTTGAATTTCCCATGCTTATGGGATCCTCGAGCCATTGTCATCATAGTGAGATCGTTTGTGCGACGATCCCAAATGCTTGTCGGAGTGTTTCCTCTTCCTACTCTCGACTTGTTTCATTTTACTCTCCAAAATAGTAGCCTTTTCACACAAAGACTGGTAAGTTGGAACATATGCCCTGCATAACTGTAGGTTCACTCATCATTCAAGCCTTCGAAACTTTTCCTTTCTTTTGGCATGTGTCAACCTCATCCGTGCATAGCGCCAGATTGTTGAACTCTTCTATGTATTCAGCCACGCTGTGGTGGCGCTTCTTCAAGTTGTGAAACTCTTTCTTCTTGGGCTCATCATTCACGATGAGATATGAGCGATCGAAGCCATCTTCAAAGATAGCCCAAGTCACCTCATCTATAGGAGTGGTGATTTGGAAGTTGTCCCACCATGTGGCTGGTCCTTCCAATGATGTCTGCGAACATGACTTTTTCAGCATCCGCAGCCCACGGTCACTAAATATTTGTTCACGAACGTAGCTCATTGGCCACCATGGGATCGATCGTCCCAAAACTTTCTTGGCCTCAAACGCAGAAATCTGGTGAGCATATCAAAACCCGGAGGGTTGTTGTTGTTGTTGTTGTTGTTGTTATTGGGGTTGTTGTTGTTGTTGTTGTTGTTGTTGTTGTTGTTGTTGTTGTTGTTGTTGTTGTTGTTGTTGTTGTTGTTGTTGTTGTTGTTGTTATTCTTTTGGATGAATGTTGTCATCATCTGCATAAGTCGTGTTTGCGCATTCATCATTTGTTGCATTCGGGTGATGTTGTTGGGGTTGGGGTTTGCGCGACGGGGAGGCATCTGTGGTTTGTTCAAATAGATAAGAATGAGATACCCATAGATGTTTTATGCACAATACATCATAAGCAAACACATAACGTGCAACTTAAGGATAAAAGCTCAATCAACAAAATAACAAAGTTCTCGAAATAAAACACACAAGTGGCAAGCCATCCACATGTCGGATGGTCCAATAACAAGTTCACAAATAACAAGTATGATAATGAAAGATAAACGATTAGTCAAGTCTACTCCTCAGCATCAATCTCCTCCTCGACGAAGGTAAGACCTGCATTCTCCATCGCGGTCTTGTTCTCCTCAATCGTAGTGGTCAAGGAATCGACCTTGGCCTTGAGAGCCCTCTTCTGGGAGTGAAGCCTCTCAATAACCATCTGCTGCTGCTCTAACTCGAAATCCTTGGACTTCAGTTCCTTGGTCATGTCCCGGATCTTCTTGTTCCTATCCTGGACGCGTTTCTCCTGACTCTTGAACTTGCGGTCCTGGGCCTCGAACTTCGTCTCCATTTCCTTGATCATCTCATCCTGCTGTGTGAAAAGCTTGTCCTTCTCGCTGAAGTCGCACTGAGCTCGTCATTGCTGAGCATGACGTTCGTCTGTCCGTGTCCACGTGCCTGATGAGAGACTCTAAGTCCTGGAGATAGAGACGTATCGGCTCCTCTACGTCCCTCGAGTCGTCCTCAAAGTCGATGGACTATCCATCAACATCACGTCTTAGAAGGCGTGAAAGTGGGTGCCCTAACTTTGTCGGGAGTGACGGCCTAACAGACGTCCTATCAGTCCTGCATGACTACCTCCATGCCTCTCCCGTCGTGCATCGGCTTGAAGACGATGGCCTCTGTAGTCGGCTCTCATGCGGCGTCGGCTGGTTCACCTTGAAGCCCTGGAGGTCCTTCCTCTCGAACTTGGTGAGTGGGTACACCGTGATGGTGGGAAGAGGGAGATCGAGCAAAGTGGTAAGCTCAACGATCTGAGGACCAAAACGGGTAACCTGTAACTCCTCAACGGTGCTGATGGTAATAGGCATCTATTTATAAGATTAAAAAGTTAGATCAGCACAATTTAAGATAAAACAAGACAAACATTTCATACATATCCATGGAACACAAACATCACACATGTCATGCATACATGAGTCCAATACATCAATCAAGGTCCATACTTATTTAAGGTATCATTTTTGTAAAATAAGGTGATAGATGGTGTCCAGCTAACGAAGTGTGTGCTCACAATCCTATCTCACTGGATCTGGTGGCTATCACAATGTTCCTAGAGTCAATCCACCTATCTTGTTCACATGATTCCATCACTAAGTCTATTATGTCTCCCCTTAACTCTTGGTTGGTGGATTCCAACTCTTGGGTAAGTTCCTTCTCTTTCTCTAAGTCTTTTTGGAGGTTGAGCATCCTGCACTTGACTCTAGCACTTAATTCTTTGATAGTCCTCCAAGCTGCATCTCTGGCTGACTCAAAGAATGTGGTGTGCATTATAGTGTTGGTGTACATGCAGAATCCCCTTTCTTTGTGGTTGTCTTCCTTGTTTTTGTACAAGTGAAGTTGCACCCACCAATACTCCACTCCTTCATCCATCATTGGAAAGCCCTTGTACACAGCTGCACCATGTGCTTCCATTGCCACCATGAGGTCCTTGAGAATATTGGGAAACTCAGTTTCACACTCCAAGGTCATGGTCATGAGTGCTCCTTTCTTCACGGCTTCGTTGATGGAGTTCATCTACAAATGGAGTTGAGAATGAAAAGATTAGAAAAGTTTTACGAGAAGAATAGACAAGTGTAGAAGTAGTTGAAAACTTTTCCTTAGTGGTTTTCCAATCCTAGGGTCATAATCCTCTGAGCAACATGTGCTCGATACCATCTGTTAGACCCCTCCTTTGTAAAGGAAAGGATCCCTGTGATTGCAATGCTAGTCCCTGGATCAATGCTAGCATCCACAGTTTAAGATGAAGTACACAGATACAAAGGTCGTTTATTACATCCATTCCAGAGATAAAACATAGTCTTTTACAACTCAGGTCCATAGGCCTAATACAAGAGTTTAAGGAACAAGTAAATAAACATAAGTCTTCATCTTCATGTGCCACAGGCAAGCATGTTGAGTGTAGACTCATGACTCCTACTCATCATCGGAGTAACCTGCAACATCACAAGTTACTGACACGAGGGTCAATACTTTGGAATAGTATTGGCAAGTGATACCTTAGTATATTTTAAGTGGACTATATTACTATATGCATTTTGGCTAAGTGTAGCTTGGCTTGCTTTTCTTGAAAATAGGTTTTACCTATTAGTTGAAATCACTAAGTTTTTCTTTATCAAAAACTTCCCAAGAAACCACCAATAGACATTGGGGTCCTTCACCCTTGTTCACCCACAAATTTTACTTAGAAGTTGGAGTGATGAGATTCTTGTAGCTTCCATGTCTTGATGCTCAAGTTGTCCATTGCCTTGGACTAGGCTAAGTACTTAGGTTTTCCATCTGCAGAGGTTGTGCACTTTCCCCACGGACTGGGTTTCCCAAGACAGGACCTTTCAGAAGCCTTTCCTTAGTCAAATGGACGCGTTCCAACCTATCATCCCAACTACCACCAACTGTCCAAATGACTAAGTTCTAGCTACCTATATGATCAAGGCAGAGCCCATATTGCCAAGTGGTTGCACTATAAGCTTTCTCAACACTTGGCCTCCAAATCCCTTTGTTCCTGGGTGGCATACCACAAGTGAGATACACAACCCAAGTCCATGGCCTTGTGTAACCACTCAACATAACCCAATCCTTCCATTCCACCCAGGAGGTTTATTTGACTTAGTTGTTTTATTAGGAAAGTATAAGTCTCATGACTTAGAAATATTTTCATCATAGTAAGTATAGATTTTCACCAACCCTTGTTTGCTATATAGCTAGGCTAAGCATGCTAGGATAACTTAACTTAGGGAATTTCCCTAGAAATTCTACAATTCTACACTACTTAGGATTTCCCAACTTAGCACTAGGCAGAAAATAGCATGCAAGACTTAGCAAAATATCTAATGCTAGTACAAAACATAGGATAGAAATATTCATGAAAATATCACTTGCCTTGGTAGTGGGGAGAGTAGCACTCTTCACAATCACAATCACTAGCAAAATCTATACAAAAATTATAGCATACAATTACAAACAATTACATACAATCAAAAATAATATGTATGCATGCATGCAAGAATTTACTAAATGGTGATTTTGAAAACTCTACCAAGCATGCACATGTTTACAGAAACTTAACAAGTCACAAGTTTGCCAACTAAACTTATTTGGCACTTATACAATTTTACCAAAACAAATTCATACTTAAATTAGCCTTAAACATGTTTCTACAAATAAAGTCATTTTAACTGTTACTATTTGTTAAACACAATGGATATTCAGAAAGGTCTTGTTTCACTGAATCCAACGGTATAAAGTTTGCAAAATTCCAACGTGGCAATCAAAAGTTATAAGCATTTGAAATTTGGATCAAATTCTGGTTTTAAATCTGTTTTTTTGTTCATACACTTGCCACGCGTCGCGTCCTTATTGGCGCGTACCGCTTCGGTTGGATCGGGTCCTGCGGACCGCATGATCTAAGTGAGATCTGGCGGCTCAGACGCGTGCGTACCTCTTCGTCCTCTTTCTAATCTACGCCATAGGATCTAGATCCAACGTTCCTAATCAACCTAACCATACTCGGGCGGCGCTAGCGGCGTTGACTAGCGGCGGCGCGTCTGACTACGGCGGTGCCGACGTTCTAGATCGCCCCAGGAAGCAAGAAGGTGCTTACCCGATCCGCAAAGGTGTGCTGATGCTCGACGTGGTACTGGTTTGCGGAGGGGTGCGCTGACACGGCGAGGATTGCTCGTCGGAGTTACGGGCGGCGATAGTAGCTTGCAGACGTGGTCCTTGCCGAGGCTTGGCGTCGCCCTAGCACGAACGTGTGGCATCAGTATTTGCGCAAGACATAGGCGAACAGGCTCGTGTGAGGAAGAAGGCAAGGGGCGGTATGGATTTACCTTAATTGGTCGCCGAGGTTTGCGTGGCGCGGTGTTCGGCTATGGATGGAGATGGCAACCTGGGTCACGAGCGGCCAAAACAAAAGTATCAGAGGGTGCGCAAGAACATTCTGATCATTCTCGTTTGAACCAGAGAGGGAGGGGTGGTCGAGGCTCACCGTATTTGGTCGTCGGAGTTCTCGGTTCTGCGGAGCTTCGAATGCAATTGCGCGCAGCCTGGTGGCGGAGTGAGCGAGGTGTTTGGGGGGAAATGCTTGCGAGGCAGAGAGGGTTAAATAGGCTCGGGTGCGACAGGAAACGCTCGCGGATTAATGCCCATTTACGCCGCGCCATTACCGGCCATGACTGCAGCTGCGACGTGGTCGCGGGGCGCGGTTTGGGGAAGACGAGGACAGCGTGGGCAGGGCCCGCTCGTCAGCGATGTGCGTGAAGTGAGGGTGGGGTCCGATCGTCAGTGACCGTCTGGGTGCGCTGGCGCGTGTGAGAGGAAAAGGAAACCCCCGGGTGGGCTTGTTGGGCTCGATTCGATGCTGGGCCTAAAACCTGGCGCGCGGCCTTTTTCCTTTGTTTAATTCTTTTTCTTTTCTATTTCGATTTTCTGAATGGGTTTTCAAATGGTTTCAAAATCAATTTAAATTCAAATCCTCCTGAGGTTTTGCAGTGGTGATTTGGTCTCAGAAATGGGTCAAAAACTCATGGGCTACTTTGCAAGGGCTTGGTCAAACTTGGATTTCAAACAAACAGAGACTTTTGCTTCAATTTTGCAAATGTTTGAATAGGGGTTTTAAATTTATTTCCACATTGAAAACTTTGGTCAAACTTTTACACTTAAACTTGCCAACAATGGAGGCAAGCAAACAAGTTCATATCATTCAAGTTTCTATGGGCCAAGACAAGGTTTTGAATATAGCTACAAGTGCAATCTCATCATCGCCTTCTTCTGGTACCCACCTATGCCTTATGGCTAGGGATTCTAAGGTAACCCCTACTTTGGAACCCATGACCTCTTGTAATGAGGAGGATGTGGATAATGTGGAAGAAGAGCTTGATATTGATGATTTATATGAAAATGGTGAGATTGTTTATCGTCCCTTGTTAAAAAGGATATTGCTTGCTCTAACTTTGTTGAAGTCTTGGACTTTGCTATTAAGAGCAAAGAACATATTGATAAGTTAGAAACACAAATTGAGGTGCATGATAACAACGTTGATAAAATGTTTAGTCTTGAGCGTTAGTATGCTAATATAATTGCAAACCTAAATAAAGCTCTTGAGGAGGAACAAACCACTAAGGAATCTCTTGAGGAGACCTTTTCTTTAGAGCTATCTAGAGTAAAGGAATCTCATGATAGAGATCTTGAGGTGGTAAGTGATCTCAAAAGTAAAAATGATGAGACTCAAGTTGCTTATGCTAAACTCCTTGAGGATTTTGAGCACCTCAAAAATGGCTCTCAGGTCGTTAAGAGGGATCTCATCAAACTCACCGAGTCACATGAGCAACTTAAATCTTCTTATTCAAAAGAGCTTGACAAATTGCCCTCACCTCTTGCTAATAATAATGATGCTTGTGCTACTAACTCTATTTCTTGTGAAGCATCTATTTTGAAGGAGAATGTTGATCTAAAGGCTCAACTTGCTTTGCTAACTAG
This sequence comes from Avena longiglumis, assembly GCA_030063025.1. Taxonomy (NCBI): domain Eukaryota; kingdom Viridiplantae; phylum Streptophyta; class Magnoliopsida; order Poales; family Poaceae; genus Avena; species Avena longiglumis. The sequence goes on along the minus strand of CP125978.1, from coordinate 406,162,881 downwards.
CAACTATGGGAAATTAGAAGAAAGTCATGTTAAGCTCTCGAGCTCGCATGAGGATCTTCTAGTCTCCCATGGTAGGCTAAAATTAGCTCATGAGGCCATCGTTTCAAAGGTAACATCTAGTGGGCCTCATGTGGACATTAGCACTATATCTACTCCAAATGTTATATTGCCATGTGCTAGTCCTTGTAATTCATCCTCTCACAACCATGATATATCTCATGATGAATTACATTCCATGCCTTGTTGCTCTAACAATGTAGCATCTACTTCCTCTAGTACTTTTGTTGAAACTAACCATGTAGAGGAAATAAAAGAGCTCAAGGCTCAAGTCACTTCTTTTAGAAATGGCTTGAAAAAGGGTCATCAAGAAGGTCACACTCAACAAAATTTTGAGTGTGCAAAAATCCCCCAATGACAAGAGTGGGCCTGGATTCAACTCCAATGTTAAGAACAAGTCCACTATCAAGTTGAAGCACAAGGACAACAAGAAGAATGGCCAAGATCAAGTCAAGAATCCGGCTAACATTGTTTGCTTCAAGTGCAAGGAAGAAGTGAACCATGTTAGATCTTTCCCATTGAAGAAAAAGCCTCTTAGTGTGAAGCAACATGGGAAGCGACCTCAAGATCCACCTCAAGTTATTAATGGGCCTCTTCCTAAGAGGACTACTCGAGATCTTCCTCGAGTTGTGGCTTCACCTAAGAAGAAAGATGGCAAGAGTAGAACTTGCTACATATGCCATGAGAAGGGGCATTTTTCTTCCTCATGCACTATCGGTATCTCCTCATCCAACCTTATCATTATTGATGATGCTTATTCTCTTTGTAAGGATGAGGTTGGAAATGTGTTTGCCAAATTTGTTGGTGCTCAATGTGGGTTCAAGAAAAGAACCATTTGGGTTGCCAAGCCTATTGTGACTAACCTCTTAGGACCCAACTTGGTTGGGGACCAACAAGCCAAAACTTGATCAATAGGTGTTGTTGGAGGGCATTGGAGACTTGGCTACATCATGAAGAATTAAGGGATCTTCATTATTATTTTTGTCAAGCCAAGTCATGTGGATTATATTGCTCCTATTATATTTCCAATGTTCCTCCTTGCGGTAACATATGCTTAACTCATTTCATTGAAATTTACTCGCCCGCTTGTGCATGTGTTGGTTTTGTATCTTCCATGCTTTTGTACATGTTGTGTTTTCCACTTAATAATCTTGAGGTATCAAGAATATTTGTGTATGATTAGGTGGCACACCATGTATGAGTGTTTCTTGTATTGAAGCCTTAATTGATTATATTTGATATCTTATTTGGCTCTTGTGAGAGATTAATGGATTATCCCATTTTGGGGGAGTGTTATGCTTGGGAATTCCACAATCCTAAAATTGTGTGTACATGAGGAATACCACCTAGTGTTTATATTGGATTACTGGCAAGTCTCTATGTGGTACAATTCTCATGAGAAATTTAAGCTTATAATGTCCATTAATTATCTCTATTTGTATCCTTTTTCCTCGTGTTGGTTTTATGGTAGTATCACTTTATGGGGGAGTCATATGCTTAGTGCATATTACAATCCTAGAAAATGTGAATATTCAAGGTTGTGTCACTTAGAATTGATATTGATAACTATCTAGCGCCTATGTGACACATTTGCTCATACAAGATCCAATTTGCTTGAATGCATTTATTGATCATATTTTGGATGTTGTATATTAGAGTGGTTCTTGGTATGTGTTTCCTCATATTTACATCTCTATATCATCATGGAAACCATTTGCTTCAAGTTACTCCAATCACTAGTGATTGTGTGACAATTGGAAGCTACCAAGAATCTTGTTCGAAGTATCATGCTTAATTCTTATATTTGTTATATGCTTCTTGTTGTGACTATGATCTTGGATATCCATGCAAGCTACCTTGGGAAAATGATTCCCAATATTTCTTGTCTTTGGACAATGAGTACTATATTTATGGTAGAATTTATTGATCATATTCACTTTGGCCCTTGCTTAATATTGACCTATCTTTGGCCAAGTAAATGTTTTGTGTGCTCCCATGTATTCCTTGCTACTTTTGGATCTTCTTATTTTATTGGTATCCTCTTGTGTTTTATTTAATGTAGGTAGTAGTGATGATCTCATTTGTGTGCACTTTGCATTCAAAAGCAAAATTCTATATAATGTACTACTTATGGGTGAGCTCTCCTATATTATTTAGAACACTCGTATTTATGCTTCTTTGTTTGATCCATATCGGGTTTTATGTGCTTGGAACCTCAATCTTTTCATTTTGGTATTTTGTGCCATCATGAGAAGTTTGGGGAGTTTGGTTCTTTATTGGAACCTTGCTCTTTTTAGGAGTTGGTTTTGTCTCATTCCTTATTTCATGATTCGACCGTTTTAGAATGAGATAAATCCTTGAGCATTTTTATTTTTATATATCTTTTGCTCTTTGGCTTTTGCCTAGTTCATTTGTTGAATTTGTGATCTTTCATGTGTTGAATTGGTTATTTGATATAATTTGGACATCATTTGTCGTGTCACACTCTTGTGTGTGCAATCTCGATTTACTTGGTGTTTTTGTTCAAATTGTATCTTCTTTTTGGTTCTTGAAAGATTTATGCAAGCATATTTACTAAATGTTTATATAATGGCATGCTTGCTTTCTTTGATCCAATATATAGGGGATACTCTACCAAATCCCATCGGCTAAGTTGTGCATGAAATTCAATTTCACATCAATATGTACATATTTATGTGGAGTCTCTACTATGTATTTTAGTTGCACTAACTACACTGGACCCAATAAGTTTGGGGACCATTTTGTACTTAAGTTTGTTTTAGGTACATTGGAGATAGATTGGATGCTTGTCTCTCAATTTTGAAGAAGTGATGCTTAGAAGAAAATTTGAGGCAAGCTATAGGATGATCAACAAATTCATATCCTCTACATTCTACCAAATATATCTCGGTAACAAGTATCTCTTTCTCATGGTCACATATCTTGATTCCAACCATTTGTCGGTTGCCTTCTAGCATGAATTAATGCATTTGTAATTGTTGTAGTTCTACCCATGGTTTTGAGAGGACTCTATATTGTATATGCGTTTAAGTTGAGATGAGTGCATATAATTGGGACTATACAAAATCATGCATATGATCCTCCAATCCCAAATATGTCAATCTAGCAATTTTATTGCCTATCATTTCCTCAACTTATTTCATGTGCAATAGTGAGATTTTGCTAGTCTATTTTCTCTTATGATACTTGTTGCCTTTCTCCATATATTCCAACTTTCTCCTTTTTCCCTTGGTGATAGTTGTAATATATGTAGTGTGTTGGTGTTTGAAGCTCATTAATCTACAATAAGATATATTTGACCCTTTGTCTGTGCTTTGAAGCAAAAATCTTATTGGTATATGTTATGACTTCATTTTTTCTTCCATATGCTTCTTGTATATCTTCTTTATGTGTCCATATTCCTTTGTTGGCATATGTCTTTGCGATGTTTTCCACTTAGAGACATATACACATATGAGAAGATAGTTTTAGTTGATCTTTAATCCTTGGATACCACCTTTCTATTCCTTTTGATTCTTCGGTGGCTTCCAAATTTATTTGCCTATGAGTGATTGTTCCTCTTGTTTGCATCTTCGGACACTTATACTTGTTCTCTCATGCCTTGTATTGTTAAATGAATTTGGATGAGTGAGGATTCCATGATTATGCACCTTGATCCCAAATACAATTATCATAATTGGTGCATTATCTTTGGGGAGCTCATCTAATTCATTTAATAATGCTCATTTGTCTTCTTTCTCATTTATTGTGCCTTAAATGTTTATGGAGGAGTGAGGATTTCATATTTGTGAATTTTTGTATTGAAATACAATGATTCTAAAGTATGCACAAATCTTGGGGAGCTTCTCTATTTTATTTAAGCATTTATTTGATCTTTCATTTTTTTTTGTGTTTTAAATGCCTATGGGGGAGCAAGGATTCCATATTTGTGCATTATGTATTCCAATGCACTTATTTAATTATGCACAAATCTTGGGGAGCTTCTCTGTTTGTTATTTAAAACACTCATCTACTCGTATCATAATATCTTGTTGTTTCCATTTGGACTCATTTGTTGTTTTCAATTGGTTTGCCAGATCTTGTGATTGCTTACATCATTTGTTGATGCTTCTTTTATTTTATTTCTTTTGGCAATATTTGGGTCCTCGATATAGTTCTACTTCCTCCCAAGTATTCATCATTGGATATGTGCGAATGCACACCTTTGGGGATATATCACTATATTGGCCTTCTAGAACTTGTCACCCATTTCGGCAATCGATGCTAATGGGGGAGAAGTTTTAGAGGGTTTAAGGGAAATGTTTTATGCTTTGAGTTTGTTTCCTAAGCATTTGATTTTCATGCTCTTGCATCTTTGTTGTTGCTTAGGATGTGGTATATATATAGAGGAAACTCCACCAATGATAATGATTGGCAATATATGCAATGAAATTCAAGTTCATCACACATGCATAGATTGTGGGGGGAGTTTGCTCTATATATGGTGATGGTACCAATATCACATACTTGTGTAGTATTTTTATATTGGTTCTACCATTTTATTTGTTAAATTCCTTATATAAACCCTCTCAAAGGGATTATCATCAATTACCAAAATGGGGGAGATTGAAAGAACAATGTGGGCCCCCATGTGTGGTTTTGGTAATTAATGACAATCTCTATGGACTAATGATTCTATCAAGTTGTACTTGTAGGAATTGTCCATAGGCAATGCTTGAACCATATGTTGGCTTCAAGGTTTGGAGAATAACAAAGTGAAGAGGATCAAGTGGTGACCAAGGTGTTCAAAGAGTGATCCACAGATTGGTCATGTGAGAGTTAAAACTATGAAGATCTCATGCTTAAAGCTTGCCAACATCGGTGATCATGGATCGATGAAGACAAGGTCAAAGTAAAGGTTTCCCATGTTGTATGGGGGAGTAACTTGCAAGTCTTCATCAAGCAAGTGCGTGCAAGAGCAATCAAGAAAGGTGTTCCATCTTGAGAAGGACAAGACCGTCTACATCATAATCAAGTGGAATATGCGCAAGGCAAAGGTATGATCTTGATAGGGTTTCTTTCTTACCGGTCTTGGGATGTTAGTTGGGGAGACCGGTTTATAGGATAGATAACCGTACTATCAAGAGGGGCTCTCAAGTGAGTAACTCGATCATATCGTTGGAGAGCTCAAACCTTTGCATACTTTGCATCATCCTTTCTCGGTTGTTATTTGGATCTTATCCATGTGAGGTTCTAGAGCTTGTGGTAATATTCATAACAAGCCCTAGTTCATCAAAAATGGATTTCCCTTTTATATCATATTGTGTTTTTGATCTTTGAGGTTTTCCCGTTTCTCACTAAGAGAGGTATCTCACTTCATAATACATGAAATGTTCTCTCTTGGTGGTATCAAATATTTTCAACAAAATTGGTTTCGGGTTAATCGGAGTTTCCAAACTCTAGATATCGCCATTTGAAGTTTGCCTCTTATTTGGTCCAGACCGGAGTCTCCGGTCTGCGTGGACCGGAGTCTCCGGTGTGGTCCAGAGTTTCCAGAACTGTCTCTGGTGGTGACTTCAGAATCAGGGCTAGGACATACTGCATGGGGGTCCGGAGGCTACCCCGGAGTCTCCGGTGTTGGGTTTGTCTAGAGTCTCCAGTGTTGGAAGACCGGAGTCTCCGGTCTTGTTGGGTCATGGATGGCCCAGGTCATTTAGATGGGCGGTCCTGAGGCTAGTCCGGAGGTTGGGCCGGAATCTCCGGTGTATACCGGAGTCTCCAGTGTAGACCGGAGTCTCCGGTCTGACTTTTCCCCAACGGGCAGAAAATGGTCAGAAATCTGTGGGCCTATAAAATCGGGAATCCTAAAAAGGGTGGACGAACACGAGGCAAAGGCGCCGGTGTCTCATGGAAGAAAGGGTTTCCTCAGTACGATGATAGTTACAGAAGTCGTCAGAGGAAGAAGGACCGGGAGGCAGACCGGATCTCCAAGGTAGAGAAGGACCTTGCTGATCTGAAGAACCTCATGCAAGAAATTAGCCAAAGGCCATCGTCAACTCACCCGCAGGCTGATGATCCTGCATTGGATCTTAGCCAGCGAGAAGCAGCGTGGCTTCCATGGAGGTCCGGGCTGATGATCAAGCACTGCTGGATGATGCACTGGGTCCTCTCTACCCCATGGATGATGTCAGAGAGATGGCACAATGTGAGCTACATCAGCCAATGAACAACCTGTCCTTCAAGCTGGCGATCAGCACTGCTTTACCGTGTCTACCTGGAGCACTCCACCATTCACTTCTGATTCCACCTGGCTATTCTCGTGTCACGGTGGATGACATAGTGGAGGATTTTGCGTACCTAGAGATTAACATCGCTACCCCTGAAGGCCTTACTAAACTAGGAGATGTCAAGCGCAACATCATTCTATGGAAGAAGAAGTACATCAAGTTTCTAGGCTCGACGCCAAGGCCACCGACTCCGAGGAATCCAAGTCCATCCGGCCCCTATGATCATCAACCTCCAAGTCCACCCTGCATTGATTATCGTCAACCTCCAAGTCCACCCCAACCCGATTATCATCAACCTCCAAGTCCACCCCGCCCCGATGTCAATCGCCGCAGCAGGAGTACATCAACTCAATCTCTGCCTCCGCAAAATACTCAATCTCCACCTCCGCCTCCGTGCAATAGTACTACCTCGTCGAAGAAACAGAAGGTCGCCGCTCCCCCACGCCCTACATCGAAGAAAGGTCAAACGGCGAAGATAGTCGACATCCCGCCGCCTCTTCCAAAGAGACCTTATGACAAGACCGATGAGGAAAATGCCACGGATGTGGCTGCCCAAGTTAAGGCGCATTTTGCACCCAAAAAGTCTGAGCCAAAACCGGTATATGATGAAAAAACCAAAACGTGGGCTAAGTCCTTTCTTGAGCAACCATTCCAGATAGATGAATCTGGAATCAGACTATGACCGGGAGATTATTAAGCAAGCAAATAATAAAAAAGCACAAGCGCCAAAAGCGGGAAGCAAGTTGCCCAGCTCGGACAACAGAAGAATCAATCGCTCCCCCCCGCTAAAAGTGATTTCAGACCTCGACAAGGCGTTCAGAGCTGAAATGGATATGGACATGCAAATAATGGACCGCAGAGCCAGTACTAATGCTACACTAATGGGCACACTGTATCGGAGACCAAAACACTTGCCTACGAAGCAAAATATGTCTCTTGATAAATATTTAGGTTATGAAGATACGCCAGTGGGTCAGATAGTACGGAAGTATGTCGAAGGGGAGCCTCTAGTAAGTAATGAGGAGCTCGCGCGTCTATCCACACATATGCGACATATGCACACATGGTACATGGTGCAAACAGAAAAAAGCATAAGAAATATTGGTTTGCGGTAGACGTTAGAAAGGAGCATCACTTCAAACCATAGTAGATACAGGTTCAAATGACCGAACTGTTTCAGTTATACAACCAACTGATGACCCACAAGTATAGGGGGTGTATCATAGTACTTTCGATAAATAGGAGTGTCAATCCCAACAAGGAGCAGAAGGTGTTGACTAGTGGTATGGAGCAGGAAATCTCTGTAAATACTTAGCAAACGGATTTTTAGGGGTTTTCTGATAAAGCAACAAAACAAGGTACAAGTAATAAAGACAACAAACAAACGCATCAAGTGTCCCAATCCTTTCTTAGCAAAGGACAAGCCGGTGGAAATACTTATAAGGACCAAACGTTCTCGAGGACACATGGGAATTCTGTCAAGTGCTTTCGCTTCAAATAGCTAAGTACTCTTCTTTGGTGTTGTAAGTGTTGTGCGGGTGAACCTGTGCTAATATACCGACCTTACTTGGACTAATACATACTTGTGATTAAACCCCCTGCAAGCATCTGCAACTACATGAAAGTAATTAAGATATAAACCTAACCACAGCCTTAAACTCTGAGATCCTACGCTCCCTTGTGCAATGGTGTCCTAACGGGGGTTCAGGTTTCTGTCATTCCGGCAACCCCACAATTAGTAGCCAAATACACAATGCATTCCCCTAGGCCCATAAATGGTGAAGTATCATGTAGTCAACGTTCACATGACACAACTTAAATACTAAACCATTGAATAATAACACAACACAAATCCACTACTAACAACATGACTTCTCCCATGTCCTCGAGAACTAGACGAACTACTCACAAGATATCATATGGATCAAGATCAAAGATGATATGGTGATGATTAAAAATCTGAACATAAACAATAATCCAATGGTTCCACTCACAAGCATCAACTACAATAGGAATTAACACCGGGAAAGTTTTCCCTAAGAACTAAAGCAATATCCAACACAATTGTTACAGCGGGACGGAGTGGTGATGATGGTGCTGGTGGAGATTATGGTGTGGATGATGATGATCCTGATGAAGCCTAGCTTGATGACGGTGTTGATGGCGATGATCTCTCCTCTCCGGGAAGGAGTTTCCCTGGCAAAAATCTGTCTGCCAGAGAGATCTTTCTCCCTCGGTGTTTTCCGCCCCGCAGAGGCGGCGGAAATCTATCTATGGTCGCTCCCCTGGTGTTAGGGTTCCGTAAGGAAGATATAGGCGAGAGGGCGGAGTCGTCAGCCGAGCAGGTGGGCCACACCTGCCCTAGGCGTGGGGCAAGGTGGGCCCATGCCTAGTGGGTGTGGGCCACTTGCGTCCCTTCTGCGCCTCCCCTTCTGGCTTCCTTCGTCTTCCGGGAAAATATAATTTTCCCATATTTTTCTGGTATTTTTCTGATCTTCGCGAAATTGCATCAAAACACCTCTGTTTCCATCAGAATCCAGACTCCGGCAGTCCATCCTCCAAGAATCATCCAACATGCAAAAATAGTGGAAAAGACATAAGTAATACCTCATAATAAGACATATATCAATGAATAGAGGCAAATTATGATATAGAATAGTGATGCAAATTGGACGTATCAACTCCCCCCAAGCTTAGACCTTCGCTTGTCCCCAAGCGAAAACTGAGCTCAGTAAATATGTCCACGGGTTTATGGAGTGAAGTGTAGATAAAAGAATACAAACAAGAAGCATCACACTTACCATTACACAACTCATAGAAGAAAGCAACTCACCATTATATAACTTAGCTTGCAATAAGTACATGAGTCACAATAGAGATGCATAAAGATAAATCATAATTGGAATTGGAAAACTCTTGTTCCTGGTCAGAGAACAGCTGGAAAACAGTTTCTCAAAAAACTTTTTGTAGAAGTTTTATAACAGGAGCACTCTTTCCTCATAAAGGTTTTTCAAGATGAAGGCTTTCAAAGTAATACTCAATAGATAAGAGTCTTGTGCAAACAAGGAAGATAAATAACATGATTGAATAAATCACCATATGAATGCTTGCAACACAACAACTCGAATGCTTGCTGGAGAAAGAGAGGAAGTAGGTTTAATGACTCAACTTAAAGAATAAAAGAAAGGTCCCTTTATAGAGGGTAGCAGGGATTTCAAGTCATAAAGAGCTTCCAAAAGATTATGGTACTTACTAGGTTTGAGCACTCATTGCCCCTATCATAGTCATCTTGAGATGATTAAGGTTAAAGTGCGCAAAGATGGAGTATATGCTTGATGAAATATAAGTTAGAAATCTCATGTCCCTTGAATATGAGGGCCACTCCTCATGCTACTCAACTTCAGTTACCAGTAAGTTCTTGTCATTGTAAGTACATGCGTATCATAGAGAACCGCCAACGGGGTACCCCTTGCACATGGTACAGGAGCTATCCCATAACCAAAATAACAAGGCAAGCAGACAATGAGCATCTCAGCGATCTTTTTATTTACTATGTGCATAGCTTTTTATTGAGGATGCTTCATAGATATCTCACTATGGTGATGCTGCAAGTTTCCACCATGATTAGGCATGGCTTAGGCTAGCGGCCCAGGCGTTTCTCTAACACAAAATACAAACTCCATGGACTTACAAGTTCCCTCTTTATTTCACACCGTTGACATCCACAGACAAAAGAACACGATATCAACTATGTACAAGGTACAAGTGAAATGTTGAAAGTGTTCCCCGTAACAGCACGATTCTGCTAATTCCAACGTATAGATGCAAGCATATACAACTTCGATGACACAATGGTTCAAGTCTATTAGGGGCAAGGAAATAAGGTGTTCCATCAAGTTCGTGAGAGATTTACTAACTAGTTTTCACATAACAAAATACTTTTTAATTCCAAAGATAGATGAAGCTTGAGAATTTTCCTGGAATAGCAATTGCTAATAGGTAGATATGGTGGACACAAATGGGAAAGGTTTTGGTTCAAAGGGATTGGAAACATGAGAAGTATGCCTTCTCAAAACAGGTTTTTGACTAGCAAGGCTGGGTAGCAAGCAAGAGAGTTGAAAGAAACAAGCAAACCTACAAGTGATAAAGCCAAACATGCAATCTTCCTTGAAGACACAAAAGATCTTAAATACCGAATACTAAGCTTATGATCCAACAAGAAAGAAAATAAATGGTACAAAATACCTGTAAGCTTTTTCTCTTTTCTTTCAAACCTGAAAAAGTGTTGCTACTGACCAGAACTTGGTTTGCCAAAACCAATTTAGATTTACTTAATGCTCCCAAAGTGATTCCAATACTGATCAACACGATTAATCATATAACAGAGATTGCAAACTAAAATAAGAAGTGCAAAAAGTAAAAGATGAAACTTCTCATTAATATTCCATAAAGGCACTCACACCAAGGGATACATAGATAATCAACTAAAGGAGAGATACTTCCACATGCAAACCAAACTATAAGATAACACCTCTACCAAAGATATGAATCCACTAAAAAGGTAAAAGATAATGATGGTGATACCACGTCACTCCCCCAAGCTTGGAACAAGCCAAGGGGATGCCAAACCTGATGACGAATTAGTCCTTCGTGGTGGTGGTGTTCTCTTGATAAGCTCCTCAATCATCTTCCTCAACTCCTCAATCTCAAAGGTTAGAGTACGAATCAACTCCGAGTTTTGCTCAATGCGGTTCATGATCATATCGGACCGAGAATTCCAGTCCTTGCTATTCTTTCCCCACTCTTCCTTCTTAGTGTGTTCCTCCCCTGCATGGTTAGAACGAGGCATATCCCACATCGAGGGCAAGTTCCCTTTAGGCACATGTTGATATTGACGCTCATGTATAAGAGTATGGAAGGGTTTCTTGGTACTTGGAAGAGGTGATCGTGGAGAGAGGGTATGACGTGGAGGTTTCCCTCCTGTAGACATCCGGGTTGTCCTCCTAAGCTTGGTAGGTTTTTCCACCACTCGAATGCTTGCGACGGTAGCGCGGGTGTCCGGTTGCTTATCCTCCTCCATGTCTTATTCATCACCTACCAAAATCTTCTCCTCCTTGGGTTTGTGAGGATCATCTTCCTCGGGCTTCTTGCCTTTGTTGTTGGCGGAGACCATGGTGCTCTAAACTTGAGAAGATTTCCTGACAGAAACAGATCGAAACAAAAACACGACGAGAACATGATGCACGAACCTCTGGGGATCTGGGAGGTTATATATTACGAAGTTTCAAAGCATAAGGAAGGTTTTGATATGAAAACGAGGCGGAGTCGGAGTTCAGGGGAGGCACACCCCCTCTAGGCGCAGCCAGCTGGGGCCCGCTCCTGGGATGGGTTTGGCCACCCCGGCCTCCGTTCCTCCTCTGTTCCATCTCGTGACTTGCCCTATGTATTAAAAACATCAAAAATATAAAAAGATTGGGGTTTCACAAACCTTCTGTTTTCACCACTTTTACCTATTCAAAGATGAACTCTGCAGACTCCTTTCTCCTTCTCCTGGAATTTACTTTCCTACAAGGTCTCACACAAACCTCAATGGCAAGATTAGTGTAAGCAAAACCAATTAACCTTTAGGTTCACACTTCAACTGAAATCCATCAAAACAAAAGCTTCTATAAGAGGCAAGTGCAAATGATAACAGAAATCTGTCAAAACAGACTAGCAGGTAAAGATTGATTTTTTCGAAAACCTTTTGTTGCTCAAATCAAAAAGTGCAGAACTAATGAAATTTGGGTAACAACTTGGAGAAAAATATCAGAAAAATACAGCTCCATCCGACGTACTGAGCTCCCTCATGAATTTTTTACAATGCAGCACAAAAATCTGTCCCCGGACAGCCACTTTTTACAACTCCTCTATTTCTCAAAAGTAGTTGAACTTGAAACAAAAACTAAAACAAAAAGGATAAGGAGCGGTTATTACTGAGGTAATAACGTCCAAGAGTAAACTAAACTCTTGGGTTATCTCCCAACAAATAATTTTCTTTAATGCCTTTAAGTTAGGCTTGAAACTTTCAAAGATGCTCACTAAAGAGATAAATATTTGAAGTGAAAGAGAGCATCAAGAAGCAAATAACCAACACATTTGAGTCTATCCCACTTCCTATGCATGGGGGTATCATGATAAAACAAGTTGTTGAAACAAAAAGCCACCAGCATAGGAAGACAAAACAAATGCAACTTCAAAGATTTCAACATAAAATGGGGAACCTTAACATTATTGAGATGCATAACTTTCAGTAGCACCTTGAATAAAGTTGACAATATAACCATCAAAGGAATCAATTTTATCACAAGAATTAGCATACTTACAGTCACTAAAAAGAAGTCCAAGGTCATAAACTGGATCAATAGAAGCAAGTTGTTCCATCCTGAAATCTTTATTAAGCAAGCTATTTTCACAAGGAGCTTTAGCAAATTTGGAAATTTTAAACACATAAGAATCTCCATCAAACTTAGTTAAAACATTCTCCTTCTTACAATCTATAATAGCTCCACAAGTGTTCAAGAAAGGTCTACCAAAAATGATATGGCAAGTTTTGCTAGCTGCTGAATTAAGCAGTAAACAATCAGCAGGATACTTAATATTACCACAAAGAACCTCCGCATCTCTTACAATACCAATAGGGCAAATGGTTACCTTATTAGCAAGGTGAATAACCACATCAATGTCCTCAAGCTCACAAGGACCAACTGTCAACACCCGGATTTTTAATCCCAGATGCCTATTATGCCATACATCGCAATCCCAGGATTACCATTTTTGCGAGACATAACAGAATTTGATACCACAGTACATCATCCATTACAAACCATACATAAGGTCTTACACAAATAAGGATATCATGATCCAGTTCTTAATACAACTTCAAGCAGCGGAATACGTAATAATAACGGTAGCGTAGGCGAAGCTCCATCTTCGGGGTCACAGGCAATGCTGACGATGGGAGATGATCCTAGTTGTCGTAACCTTCCTGGGGTCCATCCTCCAGGTACTCGTCTTCATAGTCTGGCCACGAGAATAGCCAGGGACAAATCCATGAGTACTCTTTAAGTACTCGCAAACTAATACTAACAAGTAAAAGGGTTTTTGGATAATAGGACACTAGGCTTTAGGGTTGTTTTGCAAATGCCAGATTTATCCCTACTAAGTTCAGAAGCAAGAGAGCTAGTTGAAGTTTATAACACCTAAGTGGGAACTTGTATTTCGTAGCACAACCCCGTTGTGGTCAAGTCAAAGTCTCAATTCATTTCACAAGTCATTTTGAAAACAGCTGATGGGGGAACAGTATGGCCACTCCAACTAATCCATAATCATGAGACGCGGCTATTCGAATAGTTTGACACTCTGCAGAGATTGTACACTTTCACCACAACATTCGATACATCCGTCAGGAACAAATCCTGAATTCACCATACTCAGTATGCGGATAATCAATCCTAACCTTTCAATTACATGCCCTAGTATAAGCACCTCTTCTGTGAGTTTGGCCTCCCAACCATGACCAACTGCCATCTTGGGTACTGCACAGGTGGACAATCTTCACAAGGTAGCCTCAACTCATACCTTGGCCGTGAGGGAACTAATACTAAGGTAAATATGTTTCCAGTCAAGCCCTACCCAATCTTCGGGTATTGTGGTTGTACGATAAAATTGGAATGGTATCGCATCCAGACAACCATCAGTTTTATAAAGGGCTAAGGCTCATGCCTCAACATTTTCATCACCATAATCATCTGGTGTTCGGAAACACATGTCAAAACATCTCAGTAGAATGATCCATCATTCTAAGGTTTTCATAACCATTTTCACCAAGTAATCCCATCTAAAGTTGATCAAGTTTTATGCTTAGCAATAGCATCTATAAGTGGGGATAGGTAATAATGAGGGGTGGTAAACTAGTGGAGTTTCAACTAAGTACAACCTTATATCTTAGGATGATATCAAGGTTTCTAACTTAGGACAAATTTTATGCTCTTTATGCAACCTTCAATTATCTCCTTAGAATCTACAAGTCACTTAAGTACTCTCTAAGGAAGTAGCTTTGATAAAGAAATAAAGTATAAAGCTTGCAAATACAACTAGGATTGGGTTATCAAGTGGGTATGATCACATATGCTTAAGGCATATAGTTGGCATGGTAACAAGTAAGGGTTTGTTTGCATCAGTTGAATATCTTGCAAGGGTTAGCTTGCACATTCACTAGTAGTATTAGGCTTGCATAGGTCAACTTGATTAGTAAGGCTTGCAAGTATTGGCTTGCACAATATCAGTATAAGCTTGCCTTGTGCAGAGCAGTGTTTGAAGTTTTCCTCGGCTTCTTCTTCGTAGAATCCTCCTTCCTCCTCGTATCCTTGGTCGGTACTAGCGTCTATAAATAAATATGATGTACACAATCACCAAACAATACTTAATTACTTGCAATCATCACACAAAAGGGTCCTATAGATGATGTAACATCATCACTAACATTACAAGATTTAAAGCTTGGTTTAATTCCTTTTTATTTATAGAAAAGTAATTTCTACTCATTGAAAAACTACTTAAGATTTAATATTCTCCAAACTAAACATGGGATCATGTTGACACATGTCATCACCACATATTTTAGTTCCAAGGGAATGTGATTTAAAGTGGTGTCACAATTTAATAAGATTTTACCCTTTTATTTTAATTAATTAAAGTGGCTAGAAATGCCTATGTGGCATTCTTTTATTACTTGAACATTATTTCTGTAAGTAAACCTATATATTTTTATATATTCTGAAAGGTATGGTTGAATGTGATTTTTGAGAGTTGGAATCAACTCAAAAGCTATTATGTTTTTAATTTGAAAAATGTTTGAATGCATAAAAGGTTCTACCTTGTTATTTTTACCAAGGATGATCTACAGATCCAAATGACTTGAATCCAACGGGCTTGGATTCAACACTTCCAGACCTTTCCAACAAAATTAGTTTCATTCAATTTGGTGCACTGAATCGACCTGGGTTGATTTTTGAAACTAGGTACAAAAGTGTGTTTGAAATAAAATGGAAAAGATTAAATTCAAATAACGGGGCTGCACGGGAAAGGTTAACGGGCCGGCCTGCTAAGCACAGCGCTTACGCGGGCTGGGTAAGTGGCTGTCCCCACGCGTCAGTGAGACAGGGGAGTGCGAAGCGGTATGGGGCGATATGGTGCGTTCGATCTGGTTCTAATCCAATGGCTGAGGGTCATCGTCGACGCTGGGCAATGCCGGCGAGACAGAAACCTAGCGCGACTAGTGGGGGTCGTTGGGGGCTCACTGGGGTTCAGGCGAGGGTCGGCGAGGCGGGCGAACGACGAAGTCGACGACGACGAACCTCCTGGTACCGGCAGCTTCTCCTGGGGCGGCTCCAATCGCTGGCTCCCTTCTTCTCCCGAGGCAGCGGGCTCCGGTGGAATTCCGGCGCTGCGCTGCTCGCCTTGCTCCAGGAACAGGGTGGAATGATCAGTGAGGAGACGGGAGTGATATGGTGTGCTCAATTCGGATGGGGGTGACCTCTATTTATATTGGCGAGAGGGGACCGACGGGGCGCACGGTGAGCTCGTCGGGGTCGATGGTATAGACGGCTATTGGCATGGGCGAAGGTAGGGGCGGTGCGGTGCTCCCTGGCGATGCTCAACGACATGGTTTCGAGACGTGGGGCGGTGCGGCTTGGTCGGAACGCGACGGTGCTCTGCGCGTGCCCGTCGGAGAATTTAATGGTGCTGGCGTGGTCGCTGGCGTAACGAATGTCTGCGGGGGTTCTTGGGACAGTGGTGATCACGTATGCACGCGGCGAGGGCGACACGTGGTCTGTGGGCGTCGGTCGAGCGTGGCGCACGGGGCGTGCTCTCGGCATGGTTGCTGGCGAGGTTGGCATGGTTCGTGCGTGTGGTCCAGTGGCTGGAAACATTCAAACGCTGGACAGGGAGTGGCGGTGGGGCGTTGGCTTGCTCCCAGACATGCTGGCTAGGCTTGTTTCTCCTCCTAGCTTGTTGTCGACATGGGGGTGACAAGGGTGCATTCGGCCTGCTCACCATTGATGGCAATGCCAAGCTTACAGTGATGCTAAGGGTGTGCAATTGAGCTAGATGATCTACTAAAACCTAGTTGTGACCAGAGAGGGAACAAGTTAGGCTTCAATCACTGCTCACAATAGTGTTTGGATTTTGTTTGATTTGTGTCTGCCAAGTGTTTGATGAAATGGCCGCAAGAACTCAAGTTTTGAATTTTGAAAAGATTTTTGGTGGGTGTGCTAGGTTGGTGCTGGTGAGTCTGCAGATGCTTGGGTTTTGAAAGTTGAGCTTGTTTGAGTGGTTTTTGAAAAAGTGGGATCTTCCCATATGATAAAGATTCAATTTTGAATTGTCATTTAAACTATGCATTTGAAAGTTTCTGGATGATCACAAAGTGGGCCTTGATACTTTGTTATGAGTACAATCAAGAGGTGCAAAGATCCAGAAAAGTTTTTGTTAGGTTCTGAAAGTTTGAGACAGCCAAAGTAGGCATGGGAGTTAAATTGGTCAAAATGACCATTCCCTTATTTTATTTGTTTTGATTTACTTGTCTTTGGGAAAAGTGTGGTTAATGTTTAGATGATGTTTATTTCACCTAAGCATCCATTTACAAGCAATGGAACACACAAACAAGTTGGTTCAAAAGGATTCAAAATGAAATGCATACTCTCATGCATGCTTCCATAATTTTATTTAACAAAGTTTTTGTTAACCCTAATTTTGATGATTAGAGTTTGATGATCCAAGTTTAGTATTTTTGGGATGTTACACCAACTTCATGCATAATTTCCCTGTAAATCTCATAAGGAATAGCACTAGAACTAACACCAATATCACATAAACCATAGTAGCAATGATCACCAATTTTTACAGAAAGCATAGGAACACTAGCTTTTCTAGTCTTACTAGGATGAGAGATAATATTAGAAGCGTCTTCACAGAAGACAATGTGCTCATCCTCTATATTTCTAGCGTCAAGATCTTTCACAATAGCTACCACAGGTTCAATATGCAACTGCTCATCAGGCTCCACAGTTTTCTTAGTACCTTTATTATCTACACTAATCATCATAGAATACTCCTTTACCTTAGCCGGGAAAGGTATTTTCTCAACATACGGTTCAAGCACAATATGATTAGTAGTACAAACTCCAGTGCTTCTAACTGGAACATGACTAACAACATCTTTATAAGGTGCATGGTACTTATTCCACTTCTTCTTGGGAAATTCTATGTAAGAGGCAAAGGCTTTAAAACAATTGGCAATACTTTGGGAATCCAAACCGAACTCATTAGTAATATCACGGAAGTCATCAGTTCCCATAAAAGATTTAATGCATTCATAATCATAGTTTATACCTGACTTTCTTCCTTTGTCATTCTCCCAAGCTTCAGTGTTCTCTTGAAAATGGTCTATTAGATTCCATTTAGCTTCTTCCTTCATACATGTGAATGATCCAGCATAAGAAGCATCTAGTAAATCTTTATCATAAAGAGAAAGCCTAGAATAAAAGTTATTGATAATAATATTGTTAGGGAGTTCATGAATAGGACATTTAAGCATTAGTAACTTCAATCTCCCCCAAGCTTGAGTTGTACTCTCTCCATCACGAGGCCAAAAGTTATATATCAGATTTCTATCCTTATGAATCTCACTGGGAGATAGAATTTGAATAAAAGAGAGAAGCCATTTCCATGGATTGTCCATTCTTCAACAACTTATACCATTCTTCAGCTCTCCCTTTCAAGGATATGGAGAGTAACTTCTTCTTCACCTGCTGAGTTGTGATACCTGCACACTTAAACAACTCGCATAATTCATGGATAAAAAGCAAATGATCACCAGGGTGGACAGTTCCATCCCCAAAATAATAATTATCCATAACACGATCAACAATACTTGTAGGTATCTTAAAAGGATCTATCTCAACAGGTGGTGGTTCATCTACTACCCTAACAATGGTAGTAGTTTTCCCAAACAGAAAACCAAGTGGGTTATCCATATTGGAAACAAAGTAACAAGCAGTAACAAAAAGAAATACTCATAGTATAAGTTTCCTTTACCAGTTCCACTCTTCAATAGAGCTTCACTCCTCGGCAACGGCGCCAGAAAATAGTCTTGATGACCCATAAGTATAGGGGGTGTATCGTAGTACTTTCGATAAATAGGAGTATCGATCCCAACGAGGAGCATAAGGTGTTGACTAGTGGTATGGAGCAGGAAATCTCTGTAAATACTTAGCAAACAGATTTTTAGGGGTTTTCTGATAAAGCAACAAAACAATGTACAAGTAATAAAGACAACAAACAAACGCAGCAAGTGGCCCAATCCTTTCTTAGCAAAGGACAAGCCGGTGGAAATACTTATAAGGACCAAACGTTCTCGAGGACACATGGGAATTCTGTCAAGTGCTTTCGCTTCAAATAGCTAAGTACTCTTCTTTGGTGTTGTAAGTGTTGTGTGGGTGAACCTGTGCTAATGTACCGACCTTACTTGGACTAATACATATTTGTGATTAAACCCCCTGCAAGCATCCGCAAGATATAAACCTAACCAGAGCCTTAAACTCTGAGATCCTACGCTCCCTTGTGCAATGGTGTCCTAACGGGGTTCAGGTTTTTTTCACTCCGGCAACCCCACAATTAGTAGAAAAATACACAATGTATTCCCCTAGGCCCATAAATGGTGAAGTATCATGTAGTCGACGTTCACATGACACCACTACAAGAATAGCACCACAACTTAAATACTAAACCATTGAATAATAACTCAACACAAATCCACTACTAACAACATGACTTCTCCCATGTCCTTAAGAACTAGACGAACTACTCACAAGACATCATATGGATCAAGATCAAAGATGATATGGTGATGAGTAACAATCTGAACATAAACAATAATCCAATGGTTTTACTCACAAGCATCAACTACAATAGTAATTAACACCAGGAAAGTTTCCCCTAAGAACTAAAGCAATATCCAACACAATTGTTACAGCAGGACGGAGTGGTGATGATGGTGCTGGTGGAGATGATGGTGTGGATGATGATGATGATCCCGATGAAGCCTATCTTGATGACGGTGTTGATGGCGATGATCTCCCCTCTCCGGGAAGGAGTTTCCCCGATAGAAATCTGTCTGCCGGAGAGATCTTTCTCTCTTCGTGTTTTCCACCCCGCAGAGGCGACGAAAATTATCTATGGTCGCTCCCCTGGTGTTAGGGTTCCGTAAGGAAGATATAGGTGAGAGGGCAGAGTCGGGAGCCGAGCAAGTGGGCCACACCTTCCCTAAACGCGAGGCAAGGCGGGCCCGCGCCTAGGTGGGTGTGGGACCCCTGTGGCCCTTCTGCGCCTCCCCTTCTGACTTCCTTCGTCTTCCAGGAAAATATAATTTTTCCATAATTTTCTGGTATTTTTCTAATCTTCGTGAAATTGCATCAAAACACCTCTTTTTTCCATCAGAATCCAGACTCCGATAGTCCATCCTCCAAGAATCATCCAACATGCAAAAATAGTGGAAAAGACATAAGTAATACCTCATAATAAGACATATATCAATGAATAGAGGCAAATTATGATATAGAATAGTGATGCAAATTCGACGTATCACCAGCGCGCCCTCGACAAATCTATTATTGGTTGCTACTCTCTGTAAGTGATTTAATTCTATAATTAAGTTTGTAGCTTAGCTCGTTCATTGTATTTAATATAGTATCCTAACTATATATCCTTTTGTATGATATTATATTCTGTAGAATGAAGATGCTTGAATGCAAAAGAGCTAGAAGATATGACGTTGGGTTCATTGACCCATATATCGTTAATGAATATACGTTAAAGAATCACCCCAAGGACGTAGAGGAAGACCTGTGCAGGTTCTTAACCGAGAATAATTTTGTTAAGGAAATACTATTTCCTTACAACTTCAAGTGCGTGTTTCTATCTTGTACATACTTTATTTTTGCTTACTCGATGAGCTATGCATGTATGCTTATGTAAATATCCGCAGAGAAACACACAATTCTCTGCTGCGGCAGGAAACCGTATAGTTCCGGGTGTTGTTACGGCCCGGGACTAGAGGGTTTCCGCCCCCGCTTCGCTGAAATAGCCACGTGAATCTTATCTGTCGCGTGACGTAGAGAGCCGGGACTAGAGAGGGGGGGCTCTAGTCCCGTTTTGGCAGTCCCGGATCCAAAAACGGGACTAGAGCCCGTTACGGCCCGGGACTATACGCCAGTTTTCCACCAGTGCTCCCTTCAAGTTCGGGCTTTTGGGATGAAGTGGGCTCTCTTCTTATTACTGGTATGTGTGCGCATAAACGTTCAGAACGTAAGCTGAGTGCTGGGCTGGACAAGTGAACGCTATACCAAATTAGAAACATGTAACCATAACAGCGATATGAAAGTGCAAAACACACAAAACCAAACAACAGCTATTTTTATCAATGCATAGATAAACCGCAAATATATGCAAACAAACAACTGCCGAAATAGCACAAAAAACTATAGACAACCAAACGAGATGTCAAAAGTGGCTCAAGGCACTTTCTTCAATCGCATGCAGCATCCAACGGGACAATTGAAATAAAAAACAGAAAATAAGGGTCCTATTAACCATACACGTCCCAAAAGTTCAGCCCGAAGATGTGGCGGGCTGAATACCAAGGCGTGGGACTTTGTGTTCGAAAGGCGTTGGCCCATGAGTCAAACGGTTTTCTTCTTCCACACGACCTATGGAACATATATAGAGAAGGCGCGTCGGCACTTTCTTCCTCACCTCAAAAGGAATGGTGTCCGAATTCCGTCAGATTTCGGCGGGCGAGAGAGCCCCGGCCGCCGTCCAAATCAAAGGTACACGATGGAGGTCCCATCCGCAACACGGTCACACCATACACATGCTACGAGGAGAATTCTGATTGGGTCCTAGAACGAGAGATGGTTAACCGGCCTACGTCCAAGCTACTAGAGCTAGCTTTGGGACATCGGTCTCACAAAAGCACTCGCTGTTAGACGCCCACATTTCGGGAGGAAAAGTAGGCGCGCGCCCTTGTGCAAGCTTGCTGCGGCCGGGACCAACAGCGTCCGAGTCCCTTTTAGCCTTTGCCCTCCTATTCCAGAAAAGGAAAGGGGGTCTCGCAGGCCGCGCTCCGTCTGCCGCCACCACAAAAACACACAACAGGGCCTTGGGATTGGGAGACGCACGCGCGCTGTTCCATCGGATCGCGAGAGGAGAGCTGAAAAGGAGGGCACCGCGCCACGCCCACGCGCGCGCGATCGATGGCGAGCCCGCCCGGTGGTGAGTGGTGACCGTGCGTGCGTGGGCTTTCCGCTGCCGGCACCGTCGGTATGCACGCTGTTCAGTTCTAGGCCGGAAGCGCCACACCCTCATCGCGCGCGTTTTGCCGACCTAACAAAAAAATATAATCTTCTTCTGCTAAAAAAAACATAATATAATCTACTCAAATAAATATATATATAAAGGAGTATCTTTGACTTTCCTGTTCTTCCCTGCCGTCCGTGGACCGATCATTATTTTGTTTGAAGCCTCCGAGCGGCAATATATAGGCCACTTAATTATACAGGAATCAGGTCGACCGTGCAAACATAGGGCGAGAACCGGCATCGTTGCTTCGTTAATTCTGAGACGTACGTACGTACTACTAATAGCTACTCCTAGTAAAAGCTAATCCTTGTAGTTTTGTATTCTACGTACGTATTGGTAGATCTGGCAAGAGAAAGCTCTAGTGTAACATGAAGGACTTTTCCACGAACACGCCGTACGTACGTATACATATTAGTATATTCTAAAAAAAACATACACACGTACGCACGACACACGAGTGCAGTGTACGTAGGACCTCCTTGGAGTTGATCGAGGAAACAACGCAATATGGCATGCTGCTGGCAGACGAGATCTACGATGCTTCCAGCACCCTCTATCTCCGTGGTTATTTTATACATGAACCGTCGAGAATAATGGCCGGATCGAACAGTGTAGTAGCAGAGGAACCCTGGCCAGCAGCTGATGGATCGATCGAGTAGAATATGCAGTGGCCTGCTGCGTCTGCGCGTGATCCCATGCGTCGTCTGATCGAAACCGTTGAACTCTCGCACGATAGCTCTCTCGATCTGGGTTTTAAAAAGAAGGAAGAAACCCCCATTGCATTTCATTATACTCTCCCTGGTGCCAAATCTCAGCTGATCAGCTACAGAGCAGAGGTATGTATAGGTTAATTTCAAAAAAAAAAACTATGTATATAGGTTAAAAGTACTTGGGTTCGGTCAGAGTATTAAACTAGCAGGAGAAAAGCCGCCGTTGGAGAGTTTTGTCTGCTCCAGTGGAGAAGCTAGGGAACAAACTGCCGCCCTTGACACTTCCTTTATTCTCTCTTCACCGTCGATGGATCGACGGAGCATGTTCCTTAATCAAACGTGTTTAATTAATCAGAACCGGCGGACCGGGCAAGTACTCTACGTGATTTTTTAAACGGATATGGTATTGACTAACCGCTAGGTACTTTGTATCGAGTATATATGGGTCATGGATGCTTACAAAGTAGCAGCACTAGTAGTTACAAAGAATATAGTGATGGATGGAGTTGACAATTGTCTCACATCACATGTCTGCTCAACAGAAAATGCGTAATGCCCACGGCATCATCATCGATTACCGTATCACTACTTTGCATCAAAATACTGAACTGCTTATGTTAAAAAAACTGAAGATTATGTGCTCTATGATCAAATGTAAATATTATATTCCATTCTCTACTCGACAATTTATGAGGAGACACACATAATAATATGTATGTAGGATTTGCCGTTTTGGCCGGCAGATAACATTATAGAGAAGCAACCATTCGGTGCGCAAAAGTATCTATGGCTACTTCATATGATTAATTTAACGCCATCTAGGATGCCAGCTCCGCGTTTTTAAAACCCTCTCACGTGGTTTTGTGCCTTTTATGACGTGGAGGTGGTCAGAACCAACTCAATCTGCAGGTGCGAACCACCAATTCTAGCTCCAAACTGCAGACCAACCCATATGCCCCACCCAGCCCAAGGAACATCACCAAGCTATAAGGAATGGCATCTTATCCCTGACTGGATCAGGGATAGAACAATTAATGGGTGCAATTCACAGAGTTATCAAAGATGATGTTTTCTTTCACACAAAAAAATTAATTCAATTTATTTTTTCCATGACCTAATAGCTTCTTCTAAGGGGATTTGTATTTACGGTTCATTGCTCAGGAACTGTCGTGATTAGCTCCGATACCTATCTTTTTCTAGCGAGTGGCGTCACCCCATCACCCCGGAAAATTTCATAAATGTACAACTACTACGTTCAACTTTTTTCAAACTAGATTTCAAAATTTTGAGGCTAGAAGGGGAAGGTTAAGAAATTTGAGAGAACATATGATTATAGATATTTAAGGGAAATGCTTAATTTTTTTGGACATGAACTTCCAAATTACTAAGGAAGGGGAGGATTAATTTTGGAAACGGAGGTAGGTAATACAATTTTGAAGAACACTTGAAGAAATTTGAGGAAAAAATGAATTTTCCCGAACTTCTATGATGAGGGTTCCAAATCAGGTGAAATTTCTGAAATTAAAGGTATTTAGACAAACTTAAAATCCATCAGTGTGGTCATAGTAGTACAACCATACCCGTCTTGTTGTGACGAGAGCATTCGATGGCAAACATAAGCATAGGAGCAACTCTAGTAGACCCCCTAAAAATGCATGCAATAAAATGTTTTTCCGACTTAAGGGTTCATTACTAGAGAAAAGCCCCTAAAACTTCAATCCCTACAATGTATTTCCTTGTATTTTTCTTATCTTGGTGCATGTTAATAGGTACCTTTTAAATCTCTCTTTTGCTTTATACTTATTCAAAATTTCAACTTTCCACCAAACAAAATTCAACAATATTTCAAATCCATAATTTTTAGATTAAAAAATAATTTAGCAAAGCCTCCCAAATCATCAAATAATCCAAATAAAACATGAATCAAACATGATGGAACATGACTGAATTACTACCCTGGCTGCCGCCACATAAACTGAACAAGGTCTTGCCGAAGCTTTTCATGTGAAGCCATGTCTTCTATCCTTCAATGGACTGCCAAAAATCTTCAAAGTCGGTTAGTATACCTCCTGAGGGTCATAGTTGTTCCCACACAAATCATACTCAAACTTCTCATGTAGGTCATGCTGATTCTCTATTATCATACGCATGGTCAAACAAGTTTTCATGATTCACAAACTGCTCGTTGATCCCAAAATCGAGTAGGTCCAGGTGAAATTACAAAACAAGCTTGTAACTCCTGAAATGCTAATTCAATGCACCTCCTCACCGCTTAATATAGCCTTAGCGAAGTGGAGTCTCTAGTTATCTTATCAGGTTGATATTGTTTACACAAAGGTGGATCAAGTGGGGTAGATGCCATCTGCAGGGTAGCCCATATCATAGCCATTGATCAATCACCTTTTAAGTTGAATTGTGGATCTTCCGTTAGGGCTATCCTTGCATATAAAGGATATATTTGGAAGAATTGGATGCAATTGTTTGATCCTCGTGTCCCAAAGTAACAATTCCAAATCCATGGATCATAGAAGTTAACTTCTTCGAGTATGATTGTTGGATATTTGAAATGCCTAGTGAATTTTACATGCTATGCTGTAGAGAAATTCTACAATCTCAATGCATCCCAACATTAGACAACCCTCTAGCATCATGCATCGCCATAACATATGGGTATCTTGAGCATTGTTTTCTCTTAAGGGCCCTTATCCAAACACCTCAATCGCAATTTTGTAACCTTTCCTCACTGTCATGATAGTGGTATTTCTCCAATATTGGGTAGTCACCATCATAGTCAGTTGGGATGCCATATGTGGTCACATACATTGCTGCCTTGACCTTCTGCAAAGCACTACATCCAACTTCATAGTTGTATTTCTTTAACACTTGAAGTAATTGCTGTTTTCTTTCATGGCCTTGATAATACTCACAAGATACTGTATGAAATCCTAAAGTGTCACCTAAAAACATCGTCACGATACACAAGATTTTTTACACACTAATTACAAATGATGTTTCCAAGGCCTTATAGAATGTTCCGACGAATCCTCCCCCCTCCCCCAAGAAACTGTATGACATGGTGGCATGTTGCACTCCTCGAAATCAGCTAGCAAAAGAGCAATCTCAACGTCACCATCATACTCAAGAACTCATCATAATGATGAATCCTCGAAAAAAACACCCAATTTGTTTCCAACTACACCAACATCATTGCACATCAGAAATTCAACACTCGTTTAAGTTCATCAACTTATAAGAAAAGTGATAAAAATGCATTTGCATGAGAGTTGTGGGCGTTGATGCTGGGGACATACTTTTCGGGTATACCCACGGCTACTCACTGACCAGGGTGGCCCACCTTTGTGTTAGAGCTTTGCTCCATGGGAGGCCCAGTCAGGAAAGAAGCTAGAGGCCCATCCTGCTAAGCGAAGGTCCAAAAGACTTACCGACTTAGTCCTGTAGTTTGACTTGTAGTCCAAGTTTAATTTTGTACCGACTTTGTACCATAGCCGGATAGGACTCTCCTATAAACCTAGGTCGGATGAATATATAAGACAGCCTAGGGACTAGCCTTTAGGGCATTGCCATACACAACTCGCACAGGAGATACCATCTCCTGTATTCCTCTGTAAACATCCGGCTCTATCGATATAGTGGATTCTAGCAGGAGTAGGATCCGTCCACCACAGTCGGATCTATACGTGGGTATGCTCACCGTCCCGGATAACCATACATCTCACACCCCACCCTTTGCCACGCCTCGAGGGCCCCCTCATGGCGTAATTATCATCAATACGGCGATAGTTGATCGGAGAAAATCCTGAGGACAGAGGTGTTGGAAGTGCCAAACCTTGAGGAAAGCAGCTCAGGAAATGGTTGAGTAGGTCCAACTCGGTATGAAGCCCGATCCAAGGTTGGAGGTATGAGTGCTTGGGAGTAAGGCGGTGGGAAGATCCAGTAGGTGGTGGCAGCATTCTAGAGCCATGCGATGGAGAGAACGGATATGTCAAGTTTCAATGGCATAACCAGAACAATGTTTGATGCCCAAACGACACAACAACCAGTTGGAAGATGATGGCTTCAGTGGGAAAGGAGATGGGAAGCGGTAATCCGTTTTTTGCTCTTCTACGAGTAGATTGACCCTAAACCATAAACCCTTTACCTTAAATCTAAGGTAAATCATAGTGTTATTGGGTCAACTATAATTTCTTTTAATGACATACAACTTTTAGTAGGTTTGCTAGAGTCACATATCTCCTACTTTGCTAGTTCCTTTTACGACTAGGGGACGTTTTTATGGGTCTACCAGAGTTGCTTTAAAATCGTAACCCTATCACACTGGATCACACAGCAAATTGAGAAGAAAGAAAAAGCAAGGCGCCAATAAGGATATAAAATACAAGATGCTTATAGAGGTGCTTGGACGAATAAATTTGTTTTTATAAAACACCGCTATTAATTTATACTATGTAGATACCTAACCAACCACTTCTCATATATACAAATGAGTACTAGTGCTTAATAAAAAACTCTAAGCACCTTTCATTGTACATGAGCTAAGATGTGTGCGGAGTGTCTATGTAGGCGGAAATGATAGCCCCGTTGTGGACATCATGTTCGTGTTATGTGGCACATGAAAAGCCCATGTTGTGTAATTTATAGAGAATTTGTATACGGGTAGAATACTATTCTATATCGTATATAAACATGTATTACATATGTCTAACACCCCCACCCCTTAAGCAAAATATTGTGATAGGTTGATATTATGCCTAAACTCATGTAAACTCTTGACAGACAAAGTTTTATACCGTATATAAATATGTAAACCCATCAGTGACTTGATCATTATTGGAGATAAACTTAATGTTTAGTTGTTTGTTGGAAACTCTTTCATGAACAAAATGATAATCAATCTCAATATGCGGGCATGAAACAATGGATTTGCAAAAAAAATATGTAGCACCAAGATTGTCAGACGAAAGGAAGGGTTTTATTTGAGAGAAACACCAAGTTCTCGAAGTAAAGCTTCAACCCCAATTAACTCAGTAATGTAATTATCCATAGCCTTGTATTCAGCTTCGGTTCTAGAGAGAGAGACACGATAGCTTGTTTCTTGGCACTCCAAGAAACCAAATTTGTATCAAAACATATTGCAAATCCACCTCTAGAACGTCCATCATCAAGAGAGCCTATACAATCTCCATGCAAAAAGGAACTAAGTAATGTAGAAGGCGGTCGCTAAAAAGTAAGACCAATCTTGAGGGTATCTTAAATGTATCTCAAAATTCTCTTTTGCAGCTGTCGAATTAGAAGTAGCAAAAACATAGAGATACTAATAGAGAAAGGATATGCAAGGTTGTGTCAATGTTAAATACTGAAGAGCACCAACAATACTATGATAATTTGTGATGTCCTCGGGTCTAGGAGAAGAGTCGCCGGTGAGCTACAGTTTGTCATTATTAGACATGAGTGTAGGGAAAGTTGTGCATTTAGTCAACCCAACATGTGCAAGAAATTAGTAGCACCATTTTCCTAAGTGAGAACTAACCAAGATCACGACTTCTTGATTTCAACACCCAAAAATATTGCAATTCAATGGGATATTTGAGTGCAAAGTTGTGACTCGGATTTTTCAGTAAAATAGAGATAGAGTAATCTAATGATCCAGTCACTATAGTATCATCAACATATATGATGATAAACATAGTGATACCTGACATATCATAGAGAAATAATGATGTATCGGCCTTGAAAGGTAGAAAACTAATCTCACAAAGCTTGGAGTTGAGTTGAGAGTACCATGCACGATGATTCTATTTGAGACCATAAAGGGGTTTATCAAGTTTGCATATATAATGAGGAATCTGATAAGAATAAAAACTAGGAGGGGGAGGGGGTTCATGTAAACTTCATATTCCATAACACCATGAAGACACACATTCTTAACGTCCAGGTTTCCTGAACTCCAACACCGAGACCCGACAAGGCTAGCACAATTCTGATAGTGACAGCCTTAATAATAAGACTAAAAGTACCTTCATAATAAATATCATACCGTTGCTTAAATCCTTATGCAACAAGTCGTGCTTTATACCTATCAATAGTTCTATCAACATTTTTATTGATGTGAAACACACATTTGCAATCAACCATATTTTTGTTAGAACTTGGGGAAGATGCCATGTTTTATTAATCATCAATGCATCATATTTCTCTTGCATTGCTCTCCTCCAGTTGGCATAACCAAGTGCATCATTAATATTCTGAGGCTCTCCTTTATATGTGAGTAATCCATATATAATAGTTCCATCGTTATAAATTTGTTGATGTCGAATATTTATGAAGTCTAGTGCCATGTTTATGTGTAGGAGGTGCCGAAGGAGGAGTTACAGGATCGCTAGTTGTAGAGTATCTAACAGATCTTGGGTTTTAGACAATCACAAATTATCCGGTATGGCTCAACGTAGTAGTATCCGCCATAGAAAATCCAAGTGACATGGGCGGTTCCGAAGTCGCGGGCGACGGGTCACCACTGGACATGCACGGGATAGAGGTACATGACCCAGCCATCTGCAGATCCTTCTCTGCATCGATGCTGTCAATGCTAGAGATTGTCACATTCAGGTGTGGGACCAGGGCGATGCAGCAGCACGAGGCTAATCTGACCATGCCTACGCTTGCTAGGGATTCGAGTCTGATTGCCTCAGTTGCAGGATGGGCTAATCCAGGGAAGATATGCCCAGGGAATCTGTACCCGAGGATGTGGTAGACTCCAAATTGCTCCTTTTGTTATTTTATGGTTGTTTTGACTGATTTATGCACCATTTTCACTAGTTTTTCCACACTTGGACTGGAATTTTCACTGAGTAACGCCTATCTATGATTAATGATAAGAACATTTTCTTGTGTTCATCAGTATGCACCCCCTAATTACTAGCATATGAAGGAAGAAAAGGTATTTTCTTATAGAGACGAGATCCATCATTTGGACGAAGTGACGCAAAGGGAAAAACACCTTTATGAAGCACAACGTCAAGAGAAATATAGACTTGTCCAGTAGACACATCAAGAAATATTACACCTTTATGGAGGGGCTATAGCCTAAAAAAACACAATGTTGGAGTAGAAATCAAGCTTGCGTTTGTCGTAGGGATGACAACATGCATAATCAAAAACATGAAGAGAGTCATAATTGGACTTGACTTGGAGGAATTTTACTATGGGGGTCTCAAAATTTAGTACCTCAGTAAGAGGAAAAATAACGAGAAAGGTAGCTATAAGGAAAAAAATTCAACCTAGAATTTTAAAGACATAGAAGCATTAGCAAGCAATGCAATACCAACTTCAACAATATAACAATGTGCAGTTAGTTAAGCCATTTTCTTGGTGAGCATGTGAAAAATTGACATGATGCGTAATTCCTACTGTTTGAAAACAATTATGGAGTTCTTCATATTCATCAACCTAATTGGTTTGGATACCAATAATATTGCGATCAAATTCCCATCCACAAGTTGCTGAAAATTAAGAAAGACTAGATAAACATCGTGACACTTCTTGAGCAAGTATATCCAAGTACATTTACTATAATCATCGAGGAAGCTTACATAGTATTGATATTTGCCAATAGAAGTAGGAGTTGGACCCCATAAATTAGAGAATACTTGTTCCAAAGGAAAAGTATACACACTAGTAGAGATATGATTGGGTAAGTGATGATTCTTAGCTTGTTGAAAGAGATCACATATGTACGGATTTATTTAGTGGAATATGATAGTTTATTTTTCCTAAGATCTTGTTGAACAATAAAAGATAATGGATGCCCTAAATGTCGACGCCATGTAGATGAAGAAGGCTTCATGGTGATGCAGGCATGCTTGTGAGACCCCATGGATACTGATACGAAAGGATATATATACCACCATGACAAGGACTTCTAAACATCATTTGCTTCGTGGTCTCATACTTAATAAAAAACAATAATAGGTGGATCTCAATGAAGACATTATTGTGTAGGGCAATTTTATGGGCATATAATAAAATTTTGGAAGCACTAGGAACATGTAATATATCATGAAACTAAATAGAACTATTAGGGGTATGCAATATTGAGTGGCCAACATGTGAAATTTACATAACGTTACCACTAGCGGTGTGAAGTTGACCATGTGCCTGATACGTCGGAAATGTATCTATAATTTTTGATGTTCCATGCTTGTTTAGTATCTACTTTGCTTTGCCTTATCTACACTTTGAGGTGTTTTTATATGTTTTTCTGGACTAACCTATTAACAAGATGCCACAGTGCCTGTTGCCTGTTTTCTTTTGTTTTTGGTTCCTGAAAAGGCAGAAAATCAATATTCTCGAAATTGGACGGGACGAAATCCAAAGTCTATATTTTACCGTGGGGAACACTGATCCTGAATATGAGACGGAGGGGAGGCACCAGGGGGACACACCCCCTGTCCGCGCAACCTAGGTGGGCCCGTACCTGGGGGTGCGGCCGCCCTGGATGCCCCTGCCTCGCCTCTTCGCCTATAAAGACCCCGTGATACCAAAACCCTAAGTACCCGATCAATATTCCACAAAACCGTCTATAGCCGCCGCCACCATCGTTCCTAGATCGGGGGATCTGAAGCTCTTCCTGGCACCCTGCCGGAGGGGAGATCATCTAAGAGGCCTTCTTCTTCATCATGCCAGCCTCCGGTATGAAGTGTGAGTAGTTCCACCTTGGACTACGGGTCTATGTAGTAGATAGATGGTTGTATATTATCCTTTGTGCTACCATGTTTAGATCTTGTGAGCTCCATTCATGATCAAGACCATCTATTTGTAATCATGCATGTTGTGTTTGCGGGGATCTGATGGATATTGAGATTACTATGTCAGATTGATTAATGGTTTTGTCTTACTGATTCTATCATGTCTGTGTTATTTGAGATCTTGCATGCTCTCCGTTTCTAGTAGCTATCTTGGAAAAGTAGATGCTAGTGACTCCAAGAGGGGGTATTTATGCTCGATAGTGGGTTCATGCCTCTATTTAATCTAAGGGAAGTGATAGAAATATCTAAAGTTGTAGATGTGATGTTGCCACAAGGGAGAAAACAACGGTCTCTTGTTCATGGAACAAGTGGATTGTTTACCTTACACACTTTGCTTAAATCAGTTATCCATTGCTTGCAACTTAATATTGGAGGGGGTTCGGATGATAACCTAAAGGTAGATTACTAGTCATAGATTCAGTTGGATGGCGTTCTATGTATCTTGTTGTATTGTCCAATCGAATCTCATAGGATCATGAATGTCTAGTATTGCATTGTTATGCCTTGCTCAGTCCTGTCAATTGCCCTGCTGTAATTTGTTTAAGCATTTTATGTTTGTTTATCTAAGGAGAACACCTCTAGTGAACTATGGACCCCAGTCCAATCTTTACCATTAATACATCTTCCACTGTTACTGTTTACTCTCTGCAAACCACCATTACCTTCCACATCATACAGTTAACCCTTTGTTTTCAGCAAACCGGTGAGATTGACAATATCACTGTTCGTTGGGGCAAAGTCTCGAGTTTGTGTTATGCAGGTTTCCAAGTTGCTAGCAACACCTTTGAGTAGTTTCCTTCCTCCTACTGGTTCGATAACCTTGGTTTCTTTATGAGGGAAGATTTGCTGCTGTGCTCATCATACCTTCCTCTTGGGGTCTCCCAGCGAAGCTCTACATTGATCTGAGCGCATCAAGCTCTTTTCTGGCGCTGTTGCTGGGGAGGCTTAGGATGGCTTCACAAGGGGAGTCCAGCACAACATTTCTCTTTACTTTGTTTTTGTTTTGCTTAGTTTCTTTTGCTTTGTTTTGTTTGCCTCTTTTTATCAAAAACTCCAAAAAAATAGTTTAGTTTGGTTTGCCTTTTCTTATCAAAAACACACAAAAAAATTAGTTCATACTCTAGTTGTCACCTTGCTCTAGCTCACCATGTTGATCCCCAAGTTCACCCTGAAGGACCTTTCAATAGGTAGTGGCTCTATAATTGGGAAAGAAAATATTGAAGAATTCTTTAATCATATTAGAAAACATGAGGATATTGAGGATAGATCCATATCAGAACTTGCTCCTAATTATGAAATTGATGCAGCTTCTTTAGTTCATATGTTGGAGTCTAGGTTTGTTAACCTTAACGCCATGATGAATTTTTTCCTTAAACTAAAATAAGAAATAAGAAGAGGATGCTGAAAAGAGAGAATTTATCCTAGAAACTTTACTAAAAGAGTTCAATGATGTTGCTAAGAAAGCCAAAAAGGTATTTGAACGTATTAATATGCTAGGATCATGTTTAGATGTTATGGGTACTTTAGATAAAACTAAACCTAGAGAGGAAATTAAGATACCCATACCTTTTAAACTTCTAGGAATGCATGAAGCCTTAGAAAAGAATTTTGATTGGATTGTTCCTGAAAACCCATTTGATGAAAGTAGTGAGCCTAAGAGAGATGAGAAAGGATCCTATAAAACTCATTTGGATGAGATACCTTCCCTAGTTGAAGAGATTGCGAGTATTGATCTTAATGCTTCTTCATTTGAAAATACTTGATTCTTGCTTCTTGTGCCTAACTTAAAGGCATTAAAGAAAAGTACTTATTAGGAGATAACCCAAAAGTTTTCTTGAGTCTTGGAAGTTATTACCTCTATAATAACCGCTTATTATCCTTTTTATTTGCTTTTTGTGCCAAGAATAACCTCCAATGAGTGGGAAGTAAGATTTGGGGAGTTGCTGTCCGAAACAGATTTTTGTGCTCCACCGTAAAAATTCGTGTAAAATATCTGTACGTCGGATTGAGCCGATATTTTCTGAATAAATCCCGCAGTATGTGATATAACTTTAGTTAGTTCAACACTTTTTGATTTGAGCAATAGAAGGTCTTAGAAAAAATCTGTTTCTACCTCCTGGTCTATTTTGACAGATTTCTGTCATTATTTGCATTTGCTTCTTATTGATTCCTTTTTGGGTTAGTTTTGGGAAATTGAGCTTTTTGAGGGAATTTATACAATATATTGTGTTTTTTAGTGAAAGTTTTTCTGTTCTAAAGATAAACCCAAGGGTATATTATCTTTTGAATACACTAATGTTGCTAATGAAGATTGTGTAAAGTTTTGCATGGAGGAAAATTTTTAGGTGTAAAGGAAGAATGATGTAATGATATAAAGAATGGAAAAAAGCTCAAGCTTGGGGATGCCACCTCGTTTCACCCCAAGAAATATTCAAGAGTTACAAGCGTCAAAGCATGGGGATGCCCAAGGCATGCCCTTCTTCATCAATAAAAATCTCAGGTCTTTCTAGACACTTTTTTTTATTGTTTCATGCACAGTTGTGTTGTTCTTGGATCGTCTTAGTTTTTGTTTTTAGTTTTTCTTTGCTTAGTTTGCTTGAATAAAGTAGTTTGGACCCCCGTTCTCGCTGTGTTGTTTCAAATAAGTTGATTGGTGTTGGAGAGGCGTAGAGAGCTCTTGCTTGAATAGTACAAGAGTAGCTTGCTTTGACTGTGAATTAGACTTTAGCATGTCATGCTTGATGTTGTTTTGATCTTATGCTTAGTTATTATTGCTGTAGCATGACTTGTTCCAAATAATTAGGATTGCTTAATGTGCCTTGAAGGAATCATGCGTTGTTTTAGCATACAAAAGCATAGTATTATGGTATTCTCCTTTGGTGCTTTGTTTGGGTTGACTTGGCACATGCTCACACCATGTTATGACTATGAACAAGTCAACGTAGCCCTCTATGATCATTTAGCCATTGACTTGTAGTACCACTTTATGATTTGATTAGTAATGTTTTGTCGCTCTACAAGATTATGGCCATTATTGCTCTCTTAGTTGGTCGCTCCCAGTCTTTTGCTAGCCTCCACTTGTATGAGTAAGCTCCACTCATGCATCCAACTCCCAAGAAACTAAGTTATCCCGTGTCCACTATAAATTCCTATGTGATGAGTCCTTGATGGCGCAAGAGAACTTGGTGCTTGACGTGGAGTCTATTGCGTACCCCAAGAGCAAGGTGTGAAGCAGCACATCAACAAGTTTTCCCTTAGTAAGAAACCGAGGTTATCGAACTAGTAGGAGGAAGGAAACGTCACACAGGTGTTGCAAGCAATGCGGATACCTGCACAACACAAACTCAAGACTTTATCCCAACTAACAGTGAGGTTGTCAATCTCACCGGTTGCTGTAACAAAGGATTAAACGTATGGTGTGGAAGGTAATGGTTTGCAGCAAGTAAACAAGTAATAGTGGAAGATGTATCAATGGTAAATATTGGACCGGGGTCCATAGTTCAATAGAGGTGCTCGCCTTTGATAAACAACATGGCATGAAGGGTAAACAAATTACAGCAGGGCAATTGACAGGAACTTAGAAAGGCATAATAATGCAATACCAGACAAAAAGATCCTACGAGATTCGATTAGGCAATACAACAATATACATAGACCGCCATCCAACTGCATCTATGACTAAAATTCCACCTTCAGGTTATCATTTGAACCCCCTCCAGTATTAAGTTGCAAGCAACAGACAACTACTTTAAGCAAAGTGTGTAAGGTAAACAATCCACTTGTTCTATGAACAAGAGACCGTTGTTTTCTCCCTAGTAGCAACAGCACATCTACAACCTAAGAGATTTCTGTCACTTCCCTTGGAAACTAGAGGCATGAACCCACTATCGAGCATAAATACCCCCTCTTGGAGTCACTAGAAACTACTTGTCCAAGATAGATACTAACAACAGAGAGCATGCAAGATCACAAACAACACAGACATGATAGTATCAAATAGACAAAACCATTAATAAATCTGACATAGTAATCTCAATATCCATCTGATACCCACAAACACAACATGCATGATTACAAATAGATTAGATCTTGATCATGAACAGAGCTCACAAGATCTATACATGAAAGCACAAGGAGGGGATACAACCATCTAGCTACTACATGGACCTATAGTCCAAGGTGGAACTACTCACGCATCATACCGGAGAAGAAGGCCTCCGGGATGATCTCCCCTCTAGTAGGGTGCCGGGAAGAACTTCAGATCCCCCCGATCTAGGGACGATGGTGACGGCAGATATAGAAGGTTTCGGGGAGTTTTGATCGGGTTCCTAGGGTTTCTGCATCGGGGGCTTCTTATAGGCGAAGAGGCGAGGCTGGGAGGTGGCCAAGGGGGCCACACCCTACCCAGGCGCGGGGTGTGCCCACCCGAGCCGAGGGGGGTCTGGCCGCCCTGGTTCACTTCTCCGTCTCTCCTCTGGACTTCGTGTCCCCCACGGTAAAATATTGACTTTGGCTTTTGTCCCGTCCAATTCCGAGAATATTGATTTTCTGCCTTTCTGGAACCAAAAACAGAAGAAAACAGGCAACCGACACTAAGTCAACTTGTTAATAGGTTAGTTCTAGAAAGATATAAAAACACCTCAAAGTGTAGACAAAGCAAAGCAAAGTAGATACTAAACAAGCATGGAGCATCAAAAATTATAGATACGTTTCCAACGTATCAAGCATCCCCAAGCTTAACTCCTTCTCGTCCTCGAGTAGGTAAGTAAAAAAAAGAATAATTTTTGAGGTGACATGCACCATCAAAACCTAGATCAAACCATTTGCAAGCATTGAAGGCTAGTAACAAAGAACTCTAAACATGTGCATGAAAGATGGAGTTTTAACAATAGGACATAGTAACTATGCATGCAACATGAAAGGCTACAAACAAATATCATGAATAACATGCATTGAAAAACGTTTGTTTGTTTCACATACAGAAAACATGGCATAGTGGCAATCAGCTTGTCCCTCATAGAGTAGCAAATAGATGCATAGGACACCTTCAAAGTTCACAAGGGTGGCTAGATACAAGTAGCACAGGAACAAGTAATATCACAATATGCATCAATCAATAAGTTTTGGGAAACTTCACACAGGATGACAACTATGCTCTCTTAATGGTGCCTAAAAGTAGAAGGTGGAGACTCAAATAATGGTGCAAGAAAGGACTTTCATAAAGGAAGCAGGGATTTCAAGTTTCAAAAAGGGATTTCAAAAATTATGGTACTTGTTAGCTTTCAGCCCTCATTGCCCCTATCATAAGCATCTTAGAGTGATTAAGGTTAAAGTGAACAAACTATGGAGTATATGCTTGACAAAGTATAAGTTAGCAATCTCAAGTCCCTTGAATGCGAGGGACACACCTCATGCTACTCAACTTTAGTCACCTTTAAGTTCTTGTCATTGTAAGTACATGCATATCATAGAGAACCGCCAACGGGGTACCCCTTGCACATGGTACAGGAGCTATCCCATAACCAAAATGACAAGGAAAGCAGACAATGAGCATCTCAGCGATCTTTTTATTTACTATTTGCATATATTTTTATTGAGGATGCTTCATAGATAGCTCATTATGGTGATGTTGCAAGTTTCCATCGTGATTAGGCATGTCTTAGGCTAGCGGGCCAGGCATTTCTCTAACATAAAATACATACTCTATGGACTTACAAGTTCCCTCTTTATTTCACGCCGGTGACATCCATAGACCAAAGAGCATGATATCAACTGAGTACAAAGTACAAGTGCAATGTTGAAAACGTTCCCCGTGACAGCACGGTTCTGCTAATTCCAACGTATAAGTGCAAGCATATACAACATAGACGACACAATGGTTCAAGTTTATTAGGGGAAAAAATATAAAGTGTGCCATCAAGTTTGTGAGGGATTTAATCACTAAGTTTTCACATAACAAAGAGACTTTTTAACTGGAAGATAGCTGAAAACAAGAATATACTTGGAATGGTGTAACACACCATGCATAGGAATTTATAGTGGACACTTTGGAATAACTTGGTTTTCTTGGGAGTTGGAAGCATGAGTAGACCTTACTCATACAAGTCGAGGCTAGCAAAATACTGGGAGCAACCAACTAAGAGAGCAATAATGGCCATAATCATGCAAAGCAACAAAACATTACTAATCAAAGCATAGAGTGGTTGAAAGGATACAGATGTCGCCTAGATGGGGGTGAATAGGCGATTAAAAATTTTCCTAGAGTGGCTCAACAAAGGCGGAATAAAACTAGAGTTTACTTTGTAAAGCACAACCTAGAAACAACTAAGGTTTACCTATGTGCACCAACAACTTATGCTAAGAAATACAAGCAACAAAGTAATATCAAGATATATAGTACTTCAAGCACGAAGGCTATCACAATGTAAAGTACATAAGTAAAGAGCTCGGGTATAGACATAACCGAGGCACGCGGGGACACCGATATTTTACCGAGTTCCTCCCAACATGGAGTACGTCTCGTTTGGAGAGGGGGTGGTATCAAACCAACAACGCCACAAAAGGCCTCCCTTATTCTCCGATGAATCTCACCCCAATGGGATCGATCCACGCTTCCACTATCGGTGCACTTGTCGGTGGCAACCGGAACCTCTCACAAGGTTGGGGCACAACTCCACAACTTAATTGGAGGCTCCCAACAAACGCCACAAAAGGCCTCAACAAATGCCACCAAGGCCACAATGCCACCAAGTCCACAATGCCACCAAGGCCACAAAACCGTCTAGGGTTCCAAGAACCCAAGAGGGACAAGCTCCAATGAGCAATTCAAACAAAATCCTCAAGGAGAACTCAAACCGATGCACCAAATGCAAATGGCAAGAACACCACAAAGATGCTCAAATACCTCACTCTTAAATTCCAACAAAGCTACTAAAGATATTGGGGGAACAAGAGAGGAGGAATCAAAGAGAGACTCAAAATCCCCCAAAATCTAGATCCCCAAAGATACACTCACAAAGAGATGTTTTGGTTTGTTCAAAACGTAAATCTAGATCACCTCCAACAACCCCTCAAATATATGCAAGAATCAATGGAGGGGTGTGTAGAAATCAAGCTTAAAGAGTAAAGCAAATGGGGGCAAAGCTTGGACAAGAAAAGGAGGAAGAAGTAACCCTAAATGAAAAAGGGGCAAAGCTATTTAAAGGGACGTGCAAAATTTGGCCGTTGGGGCTATTTTTCTGGACTGACCGGTAGTACCGGATCGGACCGGTACTCTAGGACGAAAAAACGCCAGTGAGCGAAACAACATGCGAGAGGTGGGGCTGACCAGTCAACGCAGCGTGACGCACGTGCAGCTAGCGGCAGAGAGAAGCGATAGCCCATGACTACAGAATCTGGCAGCGGGGGCAGCCTGGCAGCAAGAATCGCATCTTGTGAGACAGCAGCGGACATCTGACGGCAGCGATAAGCAATGACAGCAATGTAGCAACAAGCAAGCTGAGCAATGACGATGGGAGGCGGGTAGGTCTTGTGGCGCGCATGCAATGATGAGCAGCCTTGTAGCGTGGCCCAGCCAGGTGCGAGGCGGCGGAGAGGGTCAGTCAGCGGTGAGGATCTAGATCTGATAAAGCGGGCCGGCCGGTAATACCGGCCCACGGTAAATTACTACGGTACAACCCGGATCTTGCATCTGGGGCAGACAGAAAAATGGGCTTTGATAGGCTGCGCTTCGGCCCGATTTTCTTTTTTCTTTTTCATTTAAAAACGGCAAATATTTAAACGGTCATAACTTTTAAACGGTATCTCCGATTGACCCGATTCCAATTGCATTGGAAATATTGATTATCACCAAGTGAGAAAGTATCAAGTAGAATAATGTGATATACCTCACTTGGTGAGAAACCGAAAAGCCGCATAAATCAAAATCGCAACAAGATATATATGGGAGATCCGATTTTGATGAACATGAGCTTGTTATGGAGATTACCACAAGCTCTATATCCTCACATGGACAAGGCCAAATAACAACCAAAAACGATGATGCAAGTATGCAAAGTTTTGAGCTCTCTCCGAACGATGTGACCGAATTACTCATACGAGAGCCCCTCTTGATAGTACGGTTATCTATCCTAAACCCG
The DNA here is from genome assembly GCA_030063025.1 of Avena longiglumis. Classification (NCBI taxonomy): domain Eukaryota; kingdom Viridiplantae; phylum Streptophyta; class Magnoliopsida; order Poales; family Poaceae; genus Avena; species Avena longiglumis. The sequence goes on along the minus strand of CP125978.1, from coordinate 406,123,405 downwards.
GTCTCATACACACAACGTGAGACCGGCAAAAGGGTAAACCTATCAAGATTATACCTTTGCCTTGAGCATTCCACTTGAGCTCGATGTAGGCGGTCTTTCCCTTCTCAAGATGGAAGACCATTATTAATTTCTCATCATCGACCTCGCATATTGAGCTTGCCCAACATATCTTCTTTGCATTTCATCAACCTTGAAGCCAACACATGCTCCAAGCGATGCCAATGGACAAATCCTACAAGTACTTCCTCCGTTCCAAAATATAAGACGTTTTAGGTTTGTAAATAAAACGAATCTAGACTTATTTTAGTATGTAGTTCATTCAACTTTGGAATGAATCTACACACTAAAAAAAGTCTAGATTCATTTTCTTCACAAACCTAAAATGTCTTATATTTTGGAACGGAGGGAGTATAACTTAATACACACATTAGTCCATAAAGATTGTCATTAATTACCAAAACCACACGTGGGGGCCCAACATGTTCTTTCAGTGGTACTACAAGTCAAGGACTAAATGATAATAGAGGCTATGATGACTTGTTTATAGTCATAACATGGTGTGAGCATGTGCCAAGTCAACCCAAACAAAGCATCAAAGGAGAATACCACAATACCTACTCTTGCATGCTAAAACAACGCACAATTATTTCAAGGCACACTAAGCAATCCCAATTGTTTGGAATAAGACATGCTACAACAATAATCACTAAGCATAAGGTCAAAACAAGACCTAACATGTCATGCTAAAGCCTAAGTCGCAGTCAATGCAAGCTCCTCTTGCATTTATCAAGCAAGAACTTCCTACTCTTTTCCAACACCAAGAAACTTATTTGAAACAACACAGCGAGAACGGGGGTACAAACTACTTTATTAAAGCAAACTAAACAACTCATCAAACCAAACGAAAACTAAGACGCTCCAAGAATAACACAACTGTGCATGAAACAATAAAAACGAACTGTCTAGACAAACCTGAGCTTTTTATTGATGAACAAGGGGATGCCTTGGGCATCCCCAAGCTTCGACGCTTGTACCTCTTGGATATTTCTTGGGGTTACACTAGGGTGGCATCCCCAAGCTTGAGCTTTTGTCCATTCTTCATCTCATTACATCATTCTCTCTCTACACCTGAAATTTTTCCTTCATACAAAACTTCACACAATCTTCATTAACAACATTAATATATTCAAAAGATAATAGACCCTTAGGTAAAGCTTGGGAACAGTAAGACTTTTCACTAAAAACACATTCTACTGTAGCAACTCCGTCAAAAAGCTCAATTCACCTAAAGAGAACTCAAAAAGGAATCAATAAGAAGCAAATGCAAATAATGACAGAAATCTGTCAAAACAGACCAGTAGGTATAAACCGATTTTTTCGAAGACCTTATGTTTCTCAAATAAATAAGTGTTGAACTAACTAAAGTTATCTAACATACTGGGGGATTTGTTCGTAAATTTTCAGCTCAATCCGAGTTAAAGAGACTCCTCACTAATTTTTTTGGTGGAGGACAGAAATCTGTTTCGGGACAGCAACTCCCCAAATCTTACTTCCCTCTCATTAGATGTCATTCTTGGCACAAAAAGCAAACAAAAAGGATAAGGAGAGGTCATTAAAGAAGTAATAACTTCCAAGACTCAAGGAAACTCTTGGGTTATCTCTTAACAAGTACTTTTCTTTAATGCTTTTAAGTTAGGCACAAGAAGCAAGAAGAATCAAGTATTTTCAAATGAAGAAGCATTAACATCAAACCTTGCTTTCAAAGGAAGAGCAAAAAGCAACTTCTCTCTCCTCATAGGGAAGTGTTCAATACCTTTCTTGAATGGAAATTGATATTTAATGGTGCCTTCTTTCATATCAATGATGGCACCAACAGTTCTAAGAAAAGGTCTTCCCAAATTAATAGGACAAGAAGCATTGCATTCAACATCCAAAACATATAAATCCACAGGGACATAAGCATTGTTAACCATAATGTTAACATCATTAATACTCTCCATGAGTTTCTGTTTAGCATTATCATTGAGTGGGACATCCAAATAGCAATCTTCCAAAGGTGGCAAAACAAGCATTTCATAAATCTTCCTAGGAATAATAGAGACACTAGAACCAAGATCACATGAAGCTTTGAGATCAAAGTCATTTACTCGCATATTAATAATGTGTTCCCAACTATCTTCTACTTTCCTAGGAATAGAATCTTTGTGTTTTAACTTCTCTTCTTTAATTTTCACAAGAGCATATGTAATGTGTTTGGTGAAAGTAACATGCATATCACTAGCATCAGGACTTCTAGCAAGCTTTTGCAAGAACAAAATCACTTCAGAAATATTGCAACCATCTATATCAAAATCAAACTTAGAATCACTAGTAGTAGACTCATTAATATTAGGCACTGTAGGAGGAGAAATAGGGACTTCTTCTGGTTTAGTGGTCTCCATTCTAGTGATGGTGCACACACTATTGTTTCTATCCATTTCAGCTTCCCTTTCCCACTTAGCATGAAGTTGAGCCAACAGCCTAACATTTTTATCAATAGTAACTTATATGGCATGAGCATTAGCGAAGGTGTTATCCATAGTTTCAGGTTTAGCAGCCATTTTATTAATCAAGGAGGACTGTGCTTCAGACAAAGAGGAAATATTCTTCTCAATAGCTAAAATTTTCTCCTCCACTGTCTTGTTGAAAGCAGTTTGTTTACTAATAAAGTCTTTGAGCATGAATTCAAGTTCATAGGGGGCACTTCTAACATTGTTGTAGGAGTTTCCATAGGTATTGCCATTATTAGGAGGATAAGGCCTATAATTGTTGTTACCACCAAAATTATTCCTATAGGCATTGTTGTTGAAATTGTTGTTTCTAATGAAGTTCACATAACTTATTCTTCTTGAGCAACCAAAGAGGCTAAGGGGACACTATTAGGATCTAGAGGAGCTTTCCCATTAACAAGCACATTCATAATAACATCAATCTTATCACTCAAAGAGGAGGTTTCTTCAACAAAATTTACCTTCTTACCATGTGGAGCTCTCTCAGTATGCCATTCAGAGTAGTTAACCATCATATTGTCAAGGAGCTTTGTTGTAGCACCCAAAGTGAGGCCCATGAAGGTACCTCCAACAGCTGAATCCAACAGGTTTCTTGAAGAGAAGTTCAAACCTGGATAAAAAGTCTGGATAATCATCCAAGCAGTGAGTCCATGAGTGGGACAATTCTTAACCAAAGATTTTATTCTTTCCCAAGCTTGAGCAACATGTTCATTATCAAGTTGTTTAAATTTCATAATGTCACTTCTCATAGATATAATGTTAGCAGGAGGATAATACTTTCCAATGAAAGCATCTTTGCACTTAGTCCAAGAATCAATACTATTTCTAGTCAAGGATAGCAACCATTCTTTAGCTTTCCCTCTCAAGGAGAAAGGAAACAACTTAAGCTTAATAATATCTCCATCTAAATCCTTAAACTTTTGCATCTCACAAAGTTCAACAAAGTTATTGAGATGGGCAGCAGCATCATCAGAACTAGCACCAGAAAATTGCTCTCTCATCACAAGATTCAATAAAGGAGGCTTAATTTCATAAAAGGTAGCATCTGGAGCAGGTGGAGCAATAGGAGTGCTAAGGAAATCATTGATGTTTGTGCTAGTGAAGTCACACAACTTGGTTGTCTCACCAGAGTTCACTTTAGCAAAGGTGGGCAAGCCAAAAACAGCAGCAGCTAGAGCAGGAACTAATATTTTGTGTTTTTGAATAAACAAAGCAAACCAACCTAGACTAATTTTTTGGAGTTTTTGAAAAGAGGCAAACAAAACCAAGCAAGATAAACTAAGCAAACTAAAAACAAAGTAAAGAGAAAGGAAGTGAAGGACTCTCCTTGTGAAGACGTCCTTAGCCTCCCTGGCAACAGCGCCAGAAAACTTGTTGATGACTCCTTGATGGCGCCAGAGAACTTGGTGCTTGACATGGAGTCTGTTGGGAACCCCAATAGCAAGGTGTGAAGCAGCACAGCAGCAAGTTTTCCCTCAGTAAGAAACCGAGCTTATAGAACCAGTAGGAGGAAGGAAACGTCACACAGGTGTTGCAAGCAACGCGGAGACCTGCACAACACAAACTCAAGACTTTGTGCCAACTAACAATGAGGTTGTTAATCTCACCAGTTGCTGTAACAAAGGATTAAACGTATGGTGTGGAAGGTAATGGTTTGCAGCAAGTAAACAGGTAATAGTGGAAAATGTATCAATGGTAAAGATTGGACCGGGGTCCATAGTTCACTAGAGGTGCTCTCCTTAGATAAACAACATGGCATGAAGGGTAAATAAATTACAGCAGGGCAATTGACAGGAACTAAGCAAGGCATAACAATGCAATACCAGACAAAAAGATCCTATGAGATTCGATTGGGCAATACAACAATATACATAGACCGCCATCCAGCTACATCTATGACTAGAAGTCCACCTTCAGGTTATCATCTGAACCCCCTCGAGTATTAATTTGCAAGCAACAGACAACTACTTTAAGCAAAGTGTGTAAGGTAAGCAATCCACTTGTTCTATGAACAAGAGACCGTTGTTTTCTCCCTAGTAGCAACAACACATCTACAACCAAAGAGATTTCTGTCACTTCCCTTGGAAACTAGAGGCATGAACCCACTATCGAGCATAAATACCCCCTCTTGGAGTCACTAGAAACTACTTGTCCAAGATAGCTACTAACAACAGAGAGCATGCAAGATCACAAACAACACAGACATGATAGTATCAAATAGACAAAACCATTAATAAATCTGACATAGTAATCTCAAAATCCATCGGATCCCGCAAACACAATATGCATGATTACAAATAGATTAGATCTTGATCATGAACAGAGCTCACAATATCTATACATGAAAGCACAATGAGGAGATACAACCATCTAGCTACTACATGGACCCGTAGTACAAGGTGGAACTACTCACGCATCATACCGTAGAAGAAGGCCTTCGAGATGATATCCCCTCCGGTAGGGTGCCGGGAAGAACTTCAGATCCCCCCGATCTAGGGACGACGGTGACGGCGGATATAGAAGGTTTGTGGAGTTTTGTTCGGATGCCTAGGGTTTCTTCATAGGGGGCTTCTTATAGGCGAAGAGGCGAGGCAGGGAGGCGTCCAGGGGGCCCACACCCTACCCAGGTGCGGGGTGGGCCCACCCGCGCCTAGGGGTGGGGGTATGGTCGCCCTAGTTCGCTTCTCCGTCTCTCCTCTTGACTTCGTGTCCCCCACGGTAAACTATTGACTTTGGCTTTTGTCCCATCCAATTCCGAGAATATTGATTTTCTGCCTTTCTAGAACCAAAAACAGAAGAAAACATGCAACTGGCACTGTGGCAACTTGTTAATAGGTTAGTTCCAGAAAAGATATAAAAACACCTCAAAGTGTAGACAAAGCAAAGCAAAGTAGATACTAAACAAGCATGGAGCATCAAAAATTATAGACACGTTACCGACATATCACTATGCATGGTGTGTTACACCATTCCAAATATATTCTTGTTTTCATCTATCTTCCAGTTAAAAAGTTTCTTTGTTATATGAAAACTTAGTGATTAAAGCTCTCACGAACTTGATGACACACTGTATTTTTTTTGCCCATAATAAACTTGAACCATTATGTAATCTATGTTGTATATGCTTGCACTTATACATTGGGATTAGCAGAACCGTGTTGTCACGAGGAACGTTTTTAACATTGCACTTGTACAATTATACACAGTTGATATCATACTCTTTTGTCTATGTATTTTGTCGGTTTGAAATGAAAGGGGAGCTTGTAAGTCCATGGATTTATGTATGTGTGTTAGAGAAACGACTAGGCCGCTAGCCTAAGCCATGTCTAATCATGGTGAAAACTTGCAGCATCACCATAATGAGCAATCTATGCAGCATTCATCTTATAGAAAAAGAGATAGAGATTGAGAAAAAGAAAAAATAAAAAATATGAGAAAATAGGAAAGAGAGAAAAAAGCACCATATTCCCATGATAAATAAGAAGATCGCTGAGATGTTCATTGTCTGCTTAGCTTGTCATTTTAATTATGGGATAGCTCCTGTATCATGTGTAAGGGGTACCCCGTTGGCTGTTCTCTACGATACACATGTACTTACTATGACAAGAACTTGAAAGTAACTAAACTTGAGTAGCATGAGGAGCGGCCCTCGTGTTCAAGGAACATGAGATTGCCAACTTATACTTTTTCAAGCATATACTCCATAATTTGTTCACTTTAACGTTAATCACTTCAAGATGCTTATGATAGGGGTAATGAGGGCTGAAAGCTAACAAGTACCATAATTTTTGGAAGCTCTTTTTGAGACTTGAAATCCCTACTTCCCTTTATGAAGGGCCTTTCTTCCATCATTATATTGAGTCTCCACCTTCTATCCTTAGGCACCAATTAAGAGAGCATAGTTGCCATTCTTAGTTCTATGTGCATTGTCCTAAAACTTATTGATTGATGTATATTGTTGATATTACTTGTTCTTGTGCTATTTGTATGTAGTCACTCTTATGAACTTTGAAGGTGTCCTATGCATCTATTTGCTACTCCATGAGGGACAAGATGAATGAAACTATGCTATGTTTTCTATATGTGAAACAAACAAACGTTTTTAATGCATGTTATTCATGATCTTTGTTTGTAACATTTTCATGTTGCATGCATAGTTACTTTGTCTAACTGTTAGAACTCCATCTTTCATGCTCATGTTTAGAGTTCTTTGATCCCATCTTTCATTGCTTGCAAATGGTTTGATCTTGATTTTGATGGTGCATGTCACCTCAAAAATTATTCTTTTTATCACTTACCTACTCGAGAACGAGCAGGAAGCTTGGGGATACTTGATACGTCGGAAACGTATCTATAATTTTTGATGTTCCATGCTTGTTTAGTATCTACTTTGCTTTACTTTGTCTACACTTTGAGGTGTTTTTATATGTTTTTCTGGACTAACCTATTAATAAGATGCCACAGTGCCATTTGCCTGTTTTCTTTTGTTTTTGGTTCCAGAAAAGGCAGAAAATCAATATTCTCGGAATTGGACGGGACGAAAGCCAAAGTCAATATTTTACCGTGGGGAACACGGAGCCTGAATACGAGACGGAGGGGAGCCACCAGGGGGCCACACCACCTGGCCACGCGGCCTAGGTGGGCTCGCTCCTAGGGGGTGCGGCCACTCTGGCTGCCCCTGCCTCGCCTCTTCACCTATAAAGACCCCACGATACCAAAACCCTAAGTACTCGATCAATATTCCACGAAACTGTCTATAGCCGCCGCCACCACCATCGTCCCTAGATCGGGGATCTAAAGCTCTTCCCGGCACCCTGCCAGAGGGGAGATCGTCCCGGAGGCCTTCTTCTTCATCATGCCAGCCTCCGGTATGAAGTGTGAGTAGTTCCACCTTGGACTACGGGTCTATGTAGTATCTAGATGGTTGTATCTCCTCCTTTGTGCTACCATGTTTAGATCTTGTGTGCTCCATTCATGATCAAGATCATCTAGTTGTAATCATGCATGTTGTGTTTGCGGGGATCCGATGGATATTGAGATTACTATGTCAGATTGATTAATGGTTTTGTCTTATTGATTCTATCATGTATGTGTTGTTTGAGATCTTGCATGCTCTCCGTTTCTAGTAGCTATCTTGGCCAAGTAGATGCTAGTGACTCCAAGAGGGGATATGTTTGCTCGATAGTGGGTTCATGCCTCTACTTAATCTAAGGGAAGTGACAGAATCTCTAAGGTTGTAGATGTGTTGTTGCCACTAGGGATAAAACAACGGTCTCTTGTTCATGGAACAAGTGGATTGTTTACCTTACACACTTTGCTTAAAGCAGTTATCCGTTGCTTGCAACTTAATACTAGAGGGGGTTCAGATGATAACCTGAAGGTGGATTACTAGTCATAGATGCAGTTGGATGGCAGTCTATGTATCTTTTTGTATTGTCCAATCGAATCTCATAGGATCATGAATGTCTAGTATTTCATTGTTATGCCTTGCTCACTCTTGTCAATTGCCCTGCTGTAATTTGTTTACCCAGCATGCCATGTTTGTTTATCTAAGGAGAACACCTCTAGTGAACTATGGACCCCGGTCTAATCTTTACCATTGATACATCTTCCACTGTTACTATTTACTCTCTACAAACGACCATTACCTTCCACACCATACAGATAACCCTTTGTTTTTAGCAAACCAGTGAGATTGACAACCTCACTATTTGTTGGGGAAAAGTCTTGAGTTTGTGTTGTGCAGGTTTCTAAGTTGCTAGAAACACCTTTGAGTTGTTTCCTTTCTCCTACTGATTCGATAACCTTGGTTTTTTCTAAGGGAAGACTGCTGCTGTGCTCATCATACCTTCCTCTTGGGGTCTCTCAACGAAGCTCTACATTGATCTGAGCGCATCAGTCCCTTATAAGTATCAGGAGTGTTGAACTTGTTTAATTCACTTGTATATGATCAGTGGAATCGGTAACCTTGCACCACTTTGTATAAACTCCATAGGAACCTTCCCCTCCGTGGAGAATCATCGTCATCATCACGATTAGAATAGTGCCCAATGGCGGGATGCCCGTATTTCTTGTAAATATGGCAAGTCATATGTAGGAAGGGAGAGGGAGTCCTTCAACGGCCATGACCATAACTCCTTTGGCGGTTGGTCTTCCATAGCATCCTTAATCACTACGCTGGTCCCCACCATGACCTTGGTCCTGGATACGGCTAGGACGCCCACATTGTCTTCCTTGACAACCTTCATACCCACAGTCTTGATCCTAGCCATGAAAAGGAATCCTACATCATGCAACAACATTAACTAAAGAGGAGAATGAATTTTGCCAGTCTCGGTAAGCATATGCTGGCGATAATCAAAGGTGGTAAGCTGCACACACATGTATGTGAGTGTGGTGCCAGGTACTGCATTAATTTAGGAAACATGTGGGTTGCAATCTCCATCAAGACGCTTAAGGCTGTAACTCTTCAAAGCATCATCAAGTTTCTTCCATGCCACCGCAAGCTCGCTCGCAAACCCTTTCACCTTTGCGATAAACTGAGCAGTAGACATGTCATTTGGTGTTGGTGAGGGAACCCCGCACCATATTGAAACGAGATTTAGATTGCAAGTAGAGATTCATGATATCTCCCTATACATATGATGCGTGCTCGACGAGAACCTCCCCAAGAACATCAGACGCCATGGAATTTAGAAGAAAGCCTGGGACCTGCTGGTCGTAGGATAACCAGGCAAAGTAGGCTGGGTTTTTAACTTTATGGGTCTTCTCTCCATCAACATCCTCCGTAGTTAGAGGGGGCGGGACATCGGATCCACCCAGCAGACCCATAACCTCAGCACTTTTAAGGGAGGGCGGAATTTGCGCTTGCCAGTACAAGAAGTTGCGTCTCGTCATCTTCTCCATGGGCGAAAAACCAAGGGCCGCCACCAAGGAGGAGATCGAGGTGGAGGTACACGCTGGGAGGGTGAGTTTTCTGGGTGCTACGATCTGAAGAACAACCTTGTTTTCTGGATACTACGATCTGGTAGATGGACTTGGATTTTGGATGCTGCAATCTAGTAAATGGTGTTGGGTTTTGGAATGCTAAGACCAAGAGGTTCGGCCGGTGTTTTCTGGATGCTGCGATCAAGGAGATCGGTGGAGGTTTTTCTGGATCAGAATTTCTAGGGCTAGACAATGGAAGAGCCAAGCTTTGGTACCATGTCGTTTTAGGTGGAACCGATAGCCCTGCTAGAGGCACCGGGTTCGTGTTAGAAAAAGCCCCCCGTAGCATATGTGCAGCACTTAACTGTGTGTCTGTGACGTACTAGTATGAGAGCAGCGCACGGTGCGATGAGAAGGTGTGGTGACGCGCGGCACGTCCGCGTAGCGCTCGCGGCGAAACACGCGTACAACGACGTGCTTCCGATCGGCCGATCCAGGCGGGGCCGCGCGCGCCAGGAATTAACTAGGGGGACACTTCCAGACAATCCCACTGTTGAGTCCGTACGAGTACGCGCGCGCACGTACAGTTGTGGCCGAGATACTATTGGAAAAAAAACGGACGAGACATGATTTAAACCGTCCGCATCTTCGCCATCGCCATGCACGCCCCAATGACAGGCACGGCCGCGCGGCTCTCCCATTGGCCGGGTCAAACAACGCGGACCACCCCACGCTGCCCGCGTCGCGCCTGCCGCCTCCAAGTGTCGCCCTGCGCCGCGCTGTTACCAGCCCGGCCGATCGATCCAGCCCCGGCCCCTTGCCCCTGCCCTGGCCCAGGCCGAACTTTTAAAGTTTAAGCCGCTCGATCGGGCGGGCCATCTATCACCACCCATGCACGCAAGCTTAATCGGTCGGTCGCTTGCTGCCCACGAGTGCGCGTCACACAACAAAGCCGATCGATCGAACCCACGAATTATACCGACCGCGCCGGACCGGACGCGCTCGCGCGCTATATAAAGCCTGGCCATGCCCACATCCCAGAGCAAACAAGGCGTGCACAGCTAGCTCGTCTCGGTCAGTCCAAGCTGCTGCTGCTGCTCGCGCGTGCACACGTACGCCGCCTTGCTACCCACTTAGCTACTCACAGCTCCCGCCTAGCGAATTATTTTGAACAGCTAGCCAGCTTCGGAGCCAGCCATGCCGGCCTTCGCCGAGAGCGCCGCCGAGCCGCCGCTGGCCGACAGCTACCACGCGCTGCTCCGTCGCGACCAAGGCTCGAACAGAGTCGTCGACGCGTGCGCGACGGTAGTGCCGTCGACGGGCTGCCAGGTTCAGCCGCAGCCCGTGTCCGAGTGCCAGCTCCCGATGATCGACGTCGGGTGCCTGACGGCCGCCGGCGCGAGCCCCCAGGAGCGGGCGGCCTGCACGGCGGCGATCGCGGCGGCGGCCTCGGAGTGGGGGTTCTTCCAGGTGGTCAACCACGGCGTCGGGCAGGAGCTCCTGGACGCGATGCGGCGGGAGCAGGTGCGCCTCTTCCGCCTGCCGTTCGAGGCCAAGACCACGGCCGGCCTTCTCAACGACTCCTACCGCTGGGGCACCCCGACCGCCACCTCGTCAGGGCAGCTGTCCTGGTCCGAGGCCTTCCACGTCCCGCTCGCCGGCATCTCCGACGACCGCTGCAGCTACGGCGAGCTCACCTCCATCAGGTACGCATTTGTATGTGCAGCTCATACAGCATACAGCAGTGTCATGCTAGGAGTGGCTAGCTAACTATATAGAGCTAGCTAGTGTGTTTAATTAGGCTGCTGGATTGACATGTGTGCCCTCCTGACCGCTCCTGATTCAGATTACTTTTCTCTAGTGAAGTGCCGGTGCTTCTCAAGTACCGGGAATAATATCGAAAGGACTAGTGGCAACTAAATAATATTCCGTCACGGTAATATGACCACGACATTGATTAGTGCAGAGCGGAATAAGTACTATGCGGTAGTAGAAAAGAAGGGCTGGAGTAGTTACAGTTACAGCGAGTAAGCATGATCATGCTGCGGTCGAGAATTAGATCCAAATCCGTGGGTGTCTGGTGTGGACAGCAATACAGTAGTATAACTCTGAATGTTAGTAAGCTGGATACGCAATTAGTCCGTGTAAGGTGTCTCGATCAACTTCATTTCAACTATACATGTATCTATCAGTTTGCTGACAATTAGATCATGAGTGTGTCCAATCGCGCGCGGTGAAAATGATGCCTACACGATCTATCGTCAATTAACTGAACATTCCTGTCTACTCCCTCCGTTCCAAAATATAAGACGTTTTAGGTTTGTAAAGAAAACGAACCTAGACTTATTTTAGTATGTAGTTCATTCAACTTTGGAATGAATCTACACACTAAAAAAAGTCTAGATTCATTTTCTTCACAAACCTAAAACGTCTTATATTTTGGAACGGAGGGAGTACGTACGTACATACCTGTATTAAGTTCATTTATGAAGCCTTGAAGGTCATATCTTCGGCAAATTAAAGCGAAATACTACAGTTGTATAGTAGCACAGTTTAACTGATCAGTGCGGATGGCATTGCTGCAGGGATGTGACCCAGGAGGTGGCGATCGCTATGTCGAAGCTGGCCAACACGCTGGCGCGCGTGCTGGCGGAGAGCCTCGGGCACAGCAGGGCCGGCTCGCAGTTCCCTGAGGGTTGCGACGAGAGGACGTGCTTCCTCCGGCTGAACCGGTACCCGCCGTGCCCGTTCTCGCCGGACGCCTTCGGCCTGGTGCCGCACACGGACAGCGACTTCCTCACCGTGCTGTGCCAGGACCAGGTCGGCGGGCTGCAGCTCATGAAGGGCTCCCGCTGGGTGGCCGTCAAGCCCATCCACAACGCTCTCATCGTCAACATTGGAGACCTCTTCCAGGTACGCTCGCTCTATAATCGATCGATCGCGCTTTGCCTGTGCCTAGCTAGCTAGGTAGCTACATGCACTCTGCCCTAGCGGCGCCATGGCATACACTTGTCAAGGAAGGTACGCACCTGCGCCGGGCCGGCCTCCACTACCACAATAGGCATGTGTACTCGCCAGTGGCATCCTGGCGGCGTACAAGTGCGGCACCTCTGAACATATGCCGGGTGTGTACCCCGGCGCTCCAAAAGCCGGAGCTGCCCCGTCATACATATCCACAACTCGCGTACCTGTATGCGCTGTGCTGTGCCTCTGTGTACCGCCGCTAACAAAAAGCCTATGGATTCCGCTAACTCCAGGAGGGACAGGGAAACATTGCATGTAGAAAAGAGATTGATGACCTGTGCAGTCCATGGTGCAGCTCACATGGTACATCCCAACTTTAGCTAGCTAGGCAGCCGAGACACACACAGCGCAGCACATCGTACTTCAGCTTTTTCCTATATGGAGTACCGTATATTAATCATCATTGAGCATTCATGTATGCATGTATATCCACAAGAAAATTCCATTTCAGTTTTTCTGCTGAGAGAAGGTCGATCGGTTCCTGATAATGTTCTCCTTCGCTTTGCTTGTAAGGCATGGAGCAACGACAGATACAAGAGCGTGGAGCACAAAGTGGTGACCAACGCGACGACGGAGAGGTTCTCCGTGGCCTACTTCCTCTGCCCGTCCTACGACTCGCCCATCGGCGCGTGCGAGGAGCCTTCGCCTTACAGGACATTCACCTTCGGGGAGTACCGGAGAAGGGTGCAAGAAGACGTCAAGAAGACGGGGAAGAAGATCGGCCTCCCCAATTTTCTCATGTAGATCGCTGACATGCATGGTGCATGCTATATATAAACTGCACCAGGCATGAGAATTACTAGGCTGTTGGTCCTTGTCAATATATATGTACATGCTTGTTGCGTCCGTGCCTATGTGTAATATTAAGGGTGCATATATAATTGTTTATTTTAACTAAGTGCGCGTGCGTGGATGCATTATGGTTTATTAGTAGTGTGTTCTTTGTAAATTAGTTTGATATTGTTAATAGCCAACATAGTAGCAACGTCTCGAATATACCGAATGCCACTACTAATGCTTAACGGTGGCGTTCAATGTACTGCTGATGCTATTACTAAAGCGAATCCAAATGTGGAACCGGGCCGATTTAGAGGTGGCGTTCGGAATTTGAAAACGCCACCAATCTGGACGCCATTTTTTAACCCGCCCCGCCCCGCGAATTGCATCTCCCCCTATCCCCTTCACTCTATCTCTCACTCCCCAACCATTCCTTTCCCAACCGCACCGGCCACCGCCGCGTCCCCGCCTCGACCGCATCAGCCACCGCCACCTCGTCCTCGTCTCGCCATTGCCGCCTCATCCCCGTCTCCCCCGTCAGCACCCCCGTCTCGACCGCATCGGCCACCACCGCCCCTGCCTCGACCGTATCAGCCACCGCCGCCTCGTCCCCATCTCGTTGTCGCCCCCTCGTCCCTGTCGCCGCCTCTGCTAGTGAGCCCCTCTTTCCCCCTTTTTATTTGTTTTAGTGTAGATGATTTAGTGTAGATCGATGGTTGTAGATGATTTAGTCTAGATGATTTTAGGGGTAAAAAATCTAGATAACTTTAGGGATAGATATATCAAATGTACATATATATTCATTTCTTATATTTTTACTAACAATTGTATGAAATGTTATTGTTTAACTACTTAATTAGTATCATGTTAGAGCCAAAGTCGAAGCTGAGTTTTGTGGTGTTCACCGAAAACCCACGAGGACCCCGACTTGGGCAGCTCAGATCACAGTGGATAACAGGAAGATCCAGCTAGGTACCTTCAGGTGCCCGTGGCAGACGGCCCGCGCCTACGACTGCGCCGCGGTCCAGCACTTGGGGGTAAGAGCGGTCCTCAACTTCGAGGATAAGTGTCGCGTGGCACATCTGTTAGCGCCAGATGGCATGAGGATCTCCACGAGGGCCGAGGAGAGGGAGCACCGGCAGGCAGAGAGGCAGCTAGCGCGCCACTGTCGCGAGGAGGTTGACCCCTTGGTTAGGGATCTCCTACTTGATCCATAGGTGATGGTGGTCCAGTATGAGGTCCTTAGCAAGAGCCAGCAGCGGCAGCAGCACAGACAGGGCGAGGCTGGCCCCTCCGACACGCAGCAGGACGACTCTAGCAGCCTGTCGTCCTCTTTCTGGGACCACTTGGGTGATGACAACATCACTGACACTGGGCCTACTCGAGTTTAGGATGTTCTCATGTGACTGTTATGCTACCTATCGTACTACTTATATAGACTTATCATGCTACTATTGTACTACTTATATATGGTGCTAGCTAATCTTACTTATGTGTTATGTAGATATATTGTGCTACTTATGATGCTATGAGGGAAAACATCAATTAGATCTTCGTCTTTGCGCGGAAGAAACTCTAGTACCACCTCCTTATTGATGCCGATGCAGCAGTCCCCATACCGCCAGCCGGCTTCCAGCGATCGGAATAGTAGACTGAGCCCGATTCCACAAGATCCCAAATAGCAGCACTGCCTCCTAAGGGTGGCCTAGCATCTGCCATGGCCACGCCGCTAGAACATGCATGCAGCCGGGTCCAATCCACCTACCTCCTCGCCTTCCACCTGCGAGTCAGCGAGCCCCCTCCCTGCATCTGCGAGCGCCGCCGTCCTACAGACCGCCAACCGTTTGCACCATCCCGGTCCCGATCTCCCTGCGTCTTGCAGTCAAATCATGATGGACTGAGAGAGCATTCACCACACTTCATGATGGACTGGTTCTGGCAGGACAGATCGGTTCCAACAAACTAGAAGTAAATTCAAACTGTCTTGATGTCATCTAGGTCATGCAGAATGAAGACAACTCACTCGGACCAGTTACGACAATCTATGAGGAATGCACTACTCTTTTGCAGTAGTTAATTTTACCACTGTCCTAGGGAAGCCAATGTAGTTGCAGATTGTCTAGCTAGACATATAGAGGGGCCTATGTCCGTTGTGTGGTACGACGAACCTCCTAATTTCCGAATGTTCATTCTGTGAGACGATGTACTATTTTGCCGCAGTAAGAGCATCTCTAACCCATCCCCTTTCTGTGGCCGCATCCCTTTATTTGCTCCTCTAATCGCCGAAGGAGGATCTAACCGAAGCCGCAAAAATGGTTAGAGGAGAAAATATGTGATACTGGCTCCTATAATCTCCCCTCTCTCTCTCCCAAATTTGCTCGTCCGCCAACTCGACTCCTATATTTTCCCCTCCCACCTCGCCGCTGACCCCTCCCGCCCAAAACCGTTGGAAGTCATTGCCGGAATCGGGATTCTCCCCTCCCCCGGCTGGAATGTCACCAGAGCTTGGTTCCACAGCCCCTCCAGACTTCCCCGTCGACACGACGCCACTGGAATCGACCCCCACGACGGTTCTGATGCCGCGGAAATGGTTGGGCACCACAGGTGTGGCATGGTTGACGGTAGAGGCCACCAAGACGACCTCCAAGACCATAGAGACTGCGGGGAAGATAAGGCCACCCTTGCTCCGGTGTTGAGCGGGTTGCATGCGCGAAAGCCGGCGGAGGCCATGAGAGCCCATTCGGAAGCGCCAGAGGAGAATAAGAAGAGGAAGTCCCTAGCGTCCTCCACACCCAAGCCGGTGACCACCACGATGAAGGGCAAGCCCAAGCCTACCTCCAAGGCCACACTGTTATCTTCCTTGTCGGCCACCTTCGCACCACAATGAGGCGCACGTGAGGTGATCGACGAAATACCCGGGCTGACTCTGAGTGCCACCAAGGTGAGCGTCGCTGAGTTCATGTCCCAACTTGAACATTCTCACCAGCAAGGCCTCGACGACTCAACTTTAGCAGGGACGATGAGGTGGGCGACGAGGATCCACCGAGGAGACTAGGGAAGAGGAGGCCACCAAGGATGCCACCGAGGAGGCCGAAGAAGGTTTGACCGAGGTGGGAAAGAAGAAGAGAAAGGGCAAGAACATGACCAAGGCCCCGAGCAAGAGATCCGTTAACTATAGCAAGGAATAAGATGTTGCTTTGTGCCATGCTTGGATGAATATCTCACTCGATTCATTGGTTGGCACCGATCAATCAAAGGATAATTTTTGGGGGAGAATTGAGGATTACTACCACAAGGTGGTCACCGTGCCATCCTACCATACCCAAGGCTCCCTTTGTTGGATATATGCCCAAGAGGCAATAATAAAGTGGTTATTATTATATCTTTGTGTTTATGATAAACATTTACATCCCATGCTATAATTGTATTAATAGTAAAAATTAATACTTGTGTGTTTTGTAAACATAAAAGAGTCCCTAGTAAGACTCTTGTTAAACTATCTTGTTGATTAATAGATGATCATGATTTCCCGATCATGGACATTAGATGTTATTAATAACAAGATCATGTCATTAGGAGAATGATATGATGGACATACTCCTATAGTTAGCATAGCATAAGATCAAGTCATTTAGAGTTTGTTTGCTATATGCTTTCAAATACATAGTAACCTAATCCTTCGACCATAAGATCATGTTAATCACCATCACCAGATGGATTCTTTTATGACATCAAACACCACTTCTCTAACTAGGTGGTTATAAAGTTAGCATTAGGTATTTTGGAAGTATGTATTGAAGCACATGGATCAAGAGTGGGATTTGTCCATCCATATGATGGATAGATATACTCTAGGACCTCTCGGTGGAATGTCATCCAATTGGCTTGCAAGCATGTGACTAGGTGACAAGGGATGTCATATCACGGAACGAGTAAAGAGTACTTATCAGTAACGAGGTTGAACTAGGTATGGAGATACCGACAATCGAACCTCAGATAAGTAAAGTATCACGCGACAAAGGGAATCAATATCATATGTAAATGGTTCATTTGATCACGAAGTCATCATAGAAATATGTGGGATCCATATGGACTTTCAGATCCCTTTATTGGTTATTGATCGGAGAGGTGTCTCGATCATGTTTGCATAGTTCACGAACCGTAGGGAGACACACTTAAGGAGTCGATGTTATTTAAGTAGATATGGAATATGACCTGGAGACCGAATGTAGTTCGGAGTCTCGGATTAGATCCAGGTGATACGTCGGAAACGTATCTATAATTTTTTATGTTCCATGCTTGTTTAGTATCTACTTTGCTTTGCTTTGTCCACACTTTGAGGTGATTTTCATATATTTTCTGGTACTAACCTATTAACAAGTTGCCACGGTGCTAGTTGCCTGTTTTCTGCTGTTTTTGGTTCCAAAAAAGCTAGTAAGGAAATATTCTCGGAATTGGACGGGACAAAAGCCAAAGTCAATATTTCACCGGGGAGAAAACGGAGTCCAGAGGAGGTGCAAATGGCCGCCACCATCATCCCTAGATAGGGGGATCTGAAGCTCTTCCCGGCACCTTACTGGAGGGGATATCATCCTGGAGGCCTTCTTCTTCTTCATCATGCCAGCCTCTGGTATGAAGCGTGAGTAGTTCCATCTTGGACTACGGGTCCATGTAGTAGCTAGATGGTTGTTTCTCCTCCTTGTGCTTTCATGTATAGATATTGTGAGCTTCGTTCATGATCAATATTTAATCTATTTGTAATCATGCACGTTGTGTTTGCGGGGATCCGATGGATATTGAGATTACTATGTCAGATTGATTAATGGTTTTGTCTTATTGATTCTATCATTTCTGTGTTGTTTGTGATCTTGCATGCTCTCCGTTGTTAGTAGCTATCTTGGCCAAGTAGTTGCTAGTGACTCCAAGATGGGGTATTTATGCTCGATAGTGGGTTCATGCCTCTAGTTTCCAAGGGAAGTGACAGAAATATCTTTGATTGTAGATGTGTTGTTGCCACTAGGGAGAAAACAACAGCCTCTTGTTCATGGAACAATTGGATTGTTTACCTTACACACTTTTCTTAAAGCAGTTGTCTGTTGTTTGCAACTTAATACTGGAGGGGGTTCGGATGATAACCCAAAGGTGGACTTCTAGTCATAGATGCAGTTGGATAGCGGTCTATGTATTTTGTTGTATTTCCCAATCGAATCTCATAGGATCTTGCATTGTTATGCCTTGCTCAGTTCCTATCAATTGCCCTGCTGTAATTTGTTTACCCTTCATGCCATGTTTGTTTATCTAAGGAGAGCACCTCTAGTGAACTATGGAACCCGGTCCAATCTTTACCATTTATACATCCGCCAATGTTATTGTTTACTTGATGCAAACCATCATCACCTTCCACACCATATAGTTAATCCTTTGTTACAGCAAACCGGTGAGCTTGACAACCTCACTATTTCGTTGGGGAAAAGTCTTGAGTTTGTGTTGTGCAGGTTTCCACGTTGCTTGCAAGACCTTTGAGACGTTTCCTTCCTCCTACTGGTTCGATAACCTCGGTTTCTTACTGAGGGAAAACTTGTTGCTGTGCTGCATCACACCTTGCTCTTGGGGTTTCCCGACGAAGCGCTCCAAGTCAACAAGGAGTCAGCCATCAAGACTTTCTGGCGCCGTTGCCGGGGAGGCTAAGGACGTCTTCACAAGGGGAGTCCTCCTCAACCTTTCGCTTTACTTTGTTTTTAGTTTTCTTAGTTTCTTTTGCTTGGTTTTGTTTGCCTCTTTTTATCAAAAACTCCAAAAAAAGTTTAGTTTGGTTTTCTTTCTCTTATCAAAAACACAAAATTTTTAGTTCCCGCCATAGTTGCTACCATGTCTGGTTTTGGTCCTATCTCTCTGACACCTATGGAAGAGATCTTTGCTTTCAAGCAAAAAGGTGAAGAGAGTTTTAAAGAAGCTTGTTCTAGAATATCTGCTTTACAAAGGGAAACTGAGCCTAAGATGAGTCTTAGCTTGGTTATCAATAGTTTCTACCGTGGTATTGCTCTTTGTTATAGATATGCTTTGGATGCTGTGGCTGGGAAAGATATTTTTCAATGTAATGAGGATGAAGCTTTTGATGCCATAAAGAAATTGATTATAATTTATAATACGCCTGGCAAGTCTGATTCCTCTTTCATAAATATTTTTGCTAGGTTGAACACTCTTGAGTCCAGTACTGCTGCCTTGAATAGTTGCTATCACACACTTAGGTAGTACCATAATTATGTTCCAATGAATTTCGAGCCTTCAAAGTGGCTTCCCACAATCAAAGTCACTATAAATAATGCATCTTTTGATGCTTGCTGTGATATCATGTCTGAATTTTGACTTATGCCTAAAGATATTTATGAATCTTAGAGTCTTTGGGGACTTTCTAAAAGAGGAGAAGAAATATCTCTTACCAATAATGCCACTTTATTGCCCATTGGAATAGTTGAAGGTGTGTTTACAAAAATCTTAGGGAAAATGGTGTCTACTGATTATCTTGTTATTGAATGTGTAGGCAAAGGACAGATTACACTTGGAAGATCCCTACTGAAACACCTTGGAGCAATAATAGATGTGGGAAAAGGCATTATGCATTTTGCTCCTCCAGTAAGCAATCATATTTTCCCTAAAGTTAATAAGAAAGGTAAGAAAGTTAAGGGCAAGAGGGGTAATGCTTCCTCATTTGAAAATACTTGATTTCTTGCTTTTTGTGCCTAACTTAAAGGCATTAAAGAAAAGTACTTGTTGGGAGATAACCCAAGAGTTTCCTTGAGTCTTGGAAGTCATTACTTCAGTAATGACCTCTCTTATCCTTTTTGTTTGCTTTTTGTTCCAATAATAACCTCTAATGAGAGGGAAGTAAGATTTGAGGAGTTGTTGTCCTGAAACAGATTTCTGTCCTCCACCATAAACATTCGTGAGGAGTCTCTGTAAGTCGGATTGAGCTGAAAATTTACTAATAAATCCCCCAGTTTGTTAGCTAACTTTCGTTAGTTCAACACTTTTTTATTTGAGCAACATAAGGTCTTCGAAAAAATCGGTTTATACATGATGGTCTGTTTTAACAGATTTCTGCCATTATTTGCATTTGCTTCTTATTGATTCCTTTTTGAGTTCTTTTTGGGAAAATTAAGCTTTTTGAAGGAGTTGATACAGTATCTTGTGTTTTTAGTGAAAAGTCTTGATGTTCCAAAGCTAAACCCAAGGGTCTATTATCTTTTGAATACACTAATGTTGCTAATGAAGATTGTGTGAAGTTTTGTATGAAGGAAAAATTTCAGGTGTAGAGAGAGAATGATGTAATGAGATGAAGAATGGACAAAATATCAAGCTTGAGGATGCCACCCTGGTGTCACCCCAAGAAATATCCAAGAGGTACAAGCGTCAAAGCTTGGGGATGCCCAAGGCATCCCCTTCTTCATCAATAAAAAACTCAGGTCTTTCTAGACACTTCGTTTTTATTGTTTCATGCACTTTTGTGTTGTTCTTGGAGCGTCTTAGTTTTTATTTGGTTTTCTTAGTTCGTTTAGTTTGCTTGAATAAAGTAGTTTGGACCCCCGTTCACGCTGTGTTGTTTCAAATAAGTCGATTGGTGTTGGAAAGGAGTAGGAAGTTCCTGCTTGAAAGTGCAAGAGGAGCTTGCATTGACTGTGACTTATACTTTAGCATGACATGCTAGGTGTTGTTTTGACCTTATGCGTAGTAGTTATTGCTGTAGCATGTCTTTCTCCAAACAATTGGGATTGCTTAGTGTGCCTTGAAAGAATCATGCGTTGTTTTAGAACACAAAAGCATAGTATTGTGGTATTCTCCTTTGATGTTTTGTTTGGGTTGACTTGGCACATGTTCACACCATGTTATTACTATGAACAAGTCACCATAGCCTTTATGATCATTTAGTCCTTGACTTGTAGTACCACTCTATGCTTTGATTAGTAATGTTTTGTCGCTCTACATAACTATGGCCATTATTGTTCTCTTAGTTGGTTGCTCCCAGTCTTTTGCTAGCCTCCACTTGTATGAGTAAGCTCTACTCATGCTTACAGCTCCCAAGAAACCAAGTTATTCCAAAGTGTCCACTATAAATTCCTACGCATGTTGTGTTACACCATTCCAAGTATATTCTTGTTTTCAGCTATCTTCCAATTAAAAAAATATTTTGTTATGTGAAAACTTAGTGATTAAAGCCCTCACAAACTTGATGGCACACTTTATATTCCTTGCCCCTAATAAACTTGAACCATTGTGTCATCTATGTTGTATATGCTTGCACTTATACGTTGGAATTAGCAAAACAGTGCTGTCACGGGGAACATTTTCAACATTGCACTTGTACTTTGTACACAGTTGATATCATGCTCTTTTGTCTATGGATGTCGCCAGTGTGAAATAAAGAGGGAACTTGTAAGTCCATGGAGTTATGTATTTTGTGTTAGATAAACACCTGGGCCGCTAGCCTAAGCCATGCCTAATCATGGTGGAAACTTGTAGCATCAACATAGTGAGCATTCTGTGAAGCATCCTCAATAAAAAGCTATGCACATAGTAAATAAAAAGATCTCTGAGATGGTCATTGTCTGCTTGCCTTGTCATTTTGGTTATGGGATATCTCATGTACTATGTGCAAGAGGTACCCCGTTGGCGGTTCTCTATGATACACATGTACTTACTATGATAAGAACTTACAGG
This sequence comes from Avena longiglumis, assembly GCA_030063025.1. Classification (NCBI taxonomy): domain Eukaryota; kingdom Viridiplantae; phylum Streptophyta; class Magnoliopsida; order Poales; family Poaceae; genus Avena; species Avena longiglumis. The sequence goes on along the minus strand of CP125978.1, from coordinate 406,101,413 downwards.
TGACTGAAGTTGACTAGCATGAGGTGTGACCCTCGTATTTAAGGGACATGAGATTTCCAACTTATACTTTGTCAAGCATATACTCCATAGTTTGTTCACTTTAACCTTAATCACTTCAAGATGCTTATGATAGGGGCATTGAGGGCTGAAAGCTAACAAGTACCATAATTTTTGGAAGCTCTTTTTGAAACTTGAAATCCCTGCTTACCTTTATGAAGGGCCTTTCTTCCACTATTATATTGAGTCTCCACCTTCTACCTTTAGGCACCATTAAGAGAGCATAGTTATCATTCTTAGTTCTATGTGCAGTGTCCCAAAACTTATTGATTGATGCATATTGTTGATATTGCTTGTTCTTGTGCTACTTGTATCTAGTCACTCTTATGGACTTTGAGGGTGTCCTATGCATATACTTTCTAATCCATGAGGGACAAGTTGAATGTCACTATGCCATGTTTTCTGTATGTGAAACAAACAAACGTTTTTCAATGCATGTTATTCATGATCTTTGTTTGTAGCCTTTCATGTTGCATGCATAGTTAATTTGTCTTATTGTTAGAAATCCATCTTTCATGCACATGTTTAGAGTTCCTTGATCCCAGCTTTCAATGTTTGCAATTGGTTTGATCTTGGTTTTGATGGTGCATGTCACCTCAAAAATTATTCTTTTTATCACTTACCTACTCGAGGACAAGCAGGAGTTAAGCTTGGGGATGCTTGATACTTCGGAAACGTATCTATAATTTTTGATATTCCATGCTTGTTTAGTATCTACTTTGCTTTGCTTTGTCCACACTTTGAGGTGCTTTTCATATATTTTCTTGTACTTACCATTAACAAGTTGCCACAATGCTAGTTGCCTGTTTTCTGCAGTTTTTGGTTCCAGAAAAGCTAGTAAGGAAATATTCTCGGAATTGTACGGGACAAAAGCCAAAGTCAATATTTCACCGGGGAGAACACGGAGTCCAGAGGAGAGACGAAGGGGCGCCACAGGGTGGCCACACCTCCACCAGGCGCGGCCTAGGGTGGGCCTGCGCCTGGGCAGGGTGTGGCCCCCCTGGCCTCCTCCCAGCCTCGCCTCTTCGCCTATAAGAAGCCCCCGATGTCGAAACCCTAAGCACCTGATAAATATTCCACGAAACCGTCTATATCCCCGCCACCACTGTCCCTAGATCGATGGGGGATCTGAAGCTCTTCCCAGCACCCTGCCGGAGGGGAGATCATTCTGAAGGCCTTCTTCATCATGCCAGCCTACGGTATGAAGCGTGAGTAGTTCCACCTTGGACTACGGGTCCATGTAGTAGCTAGATGGTTATTTCTCCTCCTTATTATTTCTTGTATAGATCTTGTGAGCTCCATTCATGATCAAGATCTCATCTATTTGTAATCATGCATGTTGTGTTTGCAGAGATCCGATGGATATTGAGATTACTATGTCAGATTGATTAATGGTTTTGTCTTATTGATTCTATCATGTCTGTGTTGTTTGTGATCTTGCATGATCTCCGTTGTTAGTAGCTATCTTAGCCAAGTAGTTGCTAGTGACTCCAAGAGGGGGTATTTATGCTCGATAGTGGGTTCATGTCTCTAGTTTCCAAGGGAAGTGACAGAAATATCTTCGGTTGTAGATGTGTTGTTGCCACTAGGGAAAAAACAACGGTCTCTTGTTCATGGAACAAGTGGATTGTTTACCTTACACACTTTGCTTAAATCAGTTGTCTTGCTTGCAACTTAATAGTAGAGGGGATTCGGATGATAACCCAAAGGTGGACTTCTAGTCATAGATGCAGTTGGATGGCGGTCTATAGATCTTGTTGTATTGCCCAATCGAATCTCATAGGATCTTTTTGTCTAGTATTGCATTGTTATGCCTTGCTCAGTTCCTGTCAATTGCCCTACTGTAATTTGTTTACCCTTCATGCCATGTTTGTTTATCTAAGGAGAGCACCTCTAGTGAACTATGGACCCCGGTACAATCTTTACCATTGATACATCCTCCACTATTACTGTTTACTTGCTGCAAACCATCATCACCTTCCACACCATACAGTTAATCCTTTGTTATAGCAAACCGGTGAGCTTGACAACCTCACTGTTTCGTTGGGGAAAAGTCTTGAGTTTGTGTTTTGTAGGTTTCCACGTTACTTGCAACACCTTTGAGACGTTTGCTTCCTCCTACTGGTTCGATAACCTCGGTTTCTTACTGAGGGAAAACTTGTTGCTTTTCTCATCACACCTTGCTCTTGGGGTTTCCCGACGAAGCGCTCCAAGTCAACAAGTAGTCAGCCATCACTAGGACATCACGAGGAGATCCGGAATGGTCCGGAGAATAAGATTCATATAAGGAAAGTCAATTTCCAGGGTTTGAAAATGTTTTCGGTGTTTTGATCGAATGCTTCTAGAATGTTTTGGAAGGTCCACCACCCCGGGAGGGGTCACTTGGAATGCGGCATGCCGAAGGGGCTGGCCGCACCAAGCCCAAGGGAACTCCGCCAATGACTAGGAGAAAAGGGTCAAACCCTAGTTCGAAAACTCAAATCCTAGTTTGAAAACTCAAATCCTAGTTTGGGAAGGAAAGGAAAAACTTGAAAGGCAAGTTTCCACCTCTCCTCTTCCTAGCCGTGTTGGGGAGGGTCTCTACCCTTGCTAGCCGAGTTGGGGGGCAACTCGGCTAGGGAAGGGAGGCCCTTGGCCGCTGGCTCCCCACCCATATAAGGAGGTTTGGGGTGTCCCCTCTAAGCCCCTTGTCCCTTGGCTCCTAACCCTAGCCGCCGCCTCTCTTCTCTCTCGTCCACCGTCCTGCTCCGACTTAGGCGAAGCCCTGCATAAATCTCTTCTCCTCCTCCACCACCACCACCACACCGTCGTGCTGTTGGGATTCCGAGGAGATCTACTACCTCCTCTACCCTGCTGGAACAAGGGAGAGGAAGGTCTTCATTGACTACCGTATGTGTGACCGACTGCGGAAGCGCTGCCGGAATGCGGCGCCAAAAGGATCTTCTACACGATCTTGAGATCGACAAGTGATCGACTACATCAACCACGAGAATCTGATCTCGTTAAACGCTTTGGATCTATGAGGGTTTGTTCTCTACAATCTCGTTGCACCGATCTCGTAGATTAGATCTTGGCTTTGCCATAGATTAGATCTTGGTTTTGTGTGTTCATGCAATAGATTTTTTTGTTTTCCATGCAATGAACCCTACACACTTGGTCATTGTTGGGGCACAATTCTTGAGTGTTGCAACCGTTGGGCCGGGTCCATGGAGTATGTCACCAATGCACCATCGAGTGGGATGGCAATCACCGAGTGGGGTCCTCTCCAACAAGATGCGTACAAGTACCGCAACAAGAGAGGTGGCAACAAAGCCTTTGCTTTGCACCATTTCTACAAGGAGCTCCAAGGAAATGATAAGTGGATTTGAAGGAATTATGAGACCACACTGAAGAGGGCTAGGCTAAGCCAAAAGGAAGAGGCCGATGATGAAGAGGAAGACCTCAACAAGAGGTCGGATGGTCTCAAGATAGCCAAAGAGAAGAAGATGGGAGGTGTCGGCGCCTACAAGGAAGATTTCAATGCCATCATTGAGATAAAGAAAGCTTTGGCGACCGAATGCAAAGCGGACAAGGAGGCTAGGTGGAATGAGCTAAAAGTGTTGGAGGAGGAGAAGTGTCAGTCCAAGTTGGCGATAGAGGAGCGAAGGGTTGCACTTGAAGAAGAGATGGTGACGAAAGAGAAGAAGATAGAAGAGGAAAGGCTAACACTTGAGAGGGAGAAGTTGGCCAAGGAGAGGGAGGATGCTGACCACAACATCATGTTCATGAATCCAAGCACATTGGATGACAAGGCTAGGACATATTGGGAGATTGCTCGTCCGAGAATCTTGGCCCGAGAGCTAGGTGGTGGTGATGGTGATGGTGGCCGAGGTGCTCTTTGAGGTGGCCGAGATGGTGGAAGACGTGACCGAGATGGTGAAGGCCTTACTTTTGGATCTAGCATGATCGATTTAATGTATTTTGGATAATATTTATGCATGTTTGTAATATGGATACTTGACATGTGGTGTGGAGATTTGAAAATTGTGATGAAAAATTTTTACTCCTCTAAGTTTTTTGGGATCGAATCCGGCAGCCGAATATAGTCATCTAAATTTTTTGAATCCTTTTTCTCCTCTAAAGAAAAGGAAATGGGTTAGAGATACTCTAATGAAAGTATCCATGTGGCTTTTCCTAAAAAAACCTGATAACACACATACATATATCCATTTTTTTTGAACAGGAACATACATATATCCATGGAACGGCCTTACATGGAAGCAGCAGCATCTTGAACAGACACACGACGAGAGACTAAATTACCTAAACCTCCGGATACAGGACCACAATACTGCGAGGTTTTTTGCAGGCGCAAAATCTCTCACCGGGAAGGTTCTTCACACACAAAGGATGCAAGCAGCTAGCACTTATTTACTGAGTCTACTTTACTCTAAGCACATGCGGAGGAAACAGCTAGCAGAAATATATAAATGCGCGCATAACACTGACAACGGACGAAACGAACAGGAAATCGATCGGCAGGAGCAGAAGCGGAGGTCGCCAGCCTGCAGAGAGCTAGCAGTCCTTCATACAGAAGCACCTGCGCGTTAGGCCCCGCGTCTTGCAGTCGCCGTCGGGGAAGTTCTCCGTCTTGCACATGCTGGCGCAGTTGTCGCTGCTCAGGCACGCCCCCTTGAAGTTGTGGCTCTGCGACAGGCAGGTCCTCACCTCCGCCGCCCCCATCTCTGCACGGACAAGAAAACCCGCCGTTAGCACAAGCATCAACGAAACAAATCACGCGAGAAGAAAACCTACCAGTGGAGACCACAAGAACCAGGAGGAGGAGGAGGAAGGTGGACGCGGCGCGACGAGAAATTGCCATGATCACGGTCAGTCTCCTTGCAGCTGCTAAGTTGATAATGGACTTGCAGGATCGGAGGAGCGGATGGGGGTTTGTAAAGGGGGAGGGGCAGCTGAGGTGGTTAGTCCATGTTTTACTTGTGGGCTGACAAATCAAGTAATACTGTATTTTGCTACTCTGCCTGCCTGAAACGGGTTCGGGGCCGATCAAGTTCTCTACAGTGGTGGGCGGTCTACTACCAAGTCTGGAACAGCATGCCCATCGCATGGGATGTTGGATAATTAGGCATTATTAATTTCAGAAATACAAAGCATCATACATGGCGTGAGAAGATGTCTATTCCTCCCGGGTTAAAAAAAAACCCTCCCGCGTCGCTGCGCGTGGCGGATCCGGAGGGTCAAAAAAACCCTAGACCCAGCCGCCGCCGGCCGATTCCTTCAGCCGCTGCCGCCGCTGTGCCGACGGTGGCGGCCTCGCCCTTGCTGCCGAAGGCGGGGGCATCCTCTGCGTGCCTCGTCGGGCTCCTGCGCGCGAGAGGTTGGCAAATGGGCGGGCGGAGGCTGTACGGCAGGGCGGTGGCGACCGTGACGGTGGAGCGGCAGCGTCTTCTCCGGCGGGGTAGTGGCTCGCAGCGGCGCACAGCGGGAAAGCACGGAGGAGGACGAAGATGGCTGCAGAGAAGGTCAGGGGGGCTGTTGAAAATATAAGCAAATTACCATAATATTCAATCCGAAATAAGCAATAATAAATCATGACTATAAGTGCTGGAATTAACCTAATCATGTATACTAGCATAATAGACGAACAAATTATATTCAACCAGAATAAGCAGATCGCATCTATTTTAAGAGCTAGTACAAGAAACTGCAACAGAAACTGAACTAGATAGGAACATATTACGTACGGTGCTGGAGGAGGAATCGGGTTCGCGTTCAGATTGGGATTGAGGTTCGCGTTGACACCAGTGTCGTCAGCCATGGCGTCGATGTAGAGGCTGCTGATGTCCGGAAAGAAGTCCTCGTCGGGAAAGAAGTGGTCGGTCGACGTGATGCCGTCGATGGTCAGCAGCGCTCCCCAAAAACCTAATCGCCTCACCCGCAGGTTCACGAGGCGGTAGTTCGGAGACCTCATCGTCCCGTCCGGTGCACGCCGGAAGAGGGGATGGAGAAGGTGTAGCGGCGACGCAAGGTTCTGGAGGCAGAGAGATGTGTATTGCTCGTATTAGGGTTTTCGCCTAAGGCCGTTTATATATAGCGCCGGTCGGGTAAGACGTGGGCCACGTCCGAGTAGTAACAGCCCATGTTTCTGGAAAGACCGGAAACGGCTGACAAAAAAATAACTCGTACAATAATTTTCCCAAGCAGTAAAAAGATAAGATCGGCACCGAGGCACAATTCTGCAAACCGCGGCGCGCGCGTCGAGGCGAGGCGAGGCGAGGCGTGGCGTGGCGAGGCGGGGCGGGAGGCGGAGGAGGAGGAGCGCGCGTGTATGCCACTCCTCTTCACTCTCTTTAGGAGGTAGTGAAACACTCCACTATATATATTGGTTCAACTCCCTCTAAACTAGCAAGGTGGGACTAAACTTTGGTGTCACCCCTTGCTAGGCATGAATGGGCCAAGATAATTTCAGAATTTGTATTAGGCTATGGGCCAAGGCCCACACCCAAATTCCAACAATCCCCACAAATTCTCATAGGCACATATCATCACATCACATCAATCAGTTCCAGAGCATTGTTTATATATCGGTGCGAGGTGGAGACTGTTAAGTTTAACTTCCACTTAGAACTTCATGCTACACTAGATTGCAACTTAAATAGTGGACTATGCCTTGAACTACAAGTTTGGTGCGCACTAGTTTCACATAAGGTCTAGACCGATACAGGGCTGCCGCGAAGCTTCCCTGCGGTTTGGAGCTTATGCGTCATACTCCATGGCCTTTCATGAGTTTATTAGAGAGCACACAACTCCCACGGACTGCGACGTTTGACAGTCAGACTCATATAGTTGTGTTCTTCAAAATATATTCTGCAGGACAACATCTTTGCTTAAACAAGCCACTCAGAACACATTAAGGTAAATACCAACCTGCCATGTAGAATAGGAGAGTATTGCATCTATACGGAGTGGTAGTATGCTATAAGGATACTCTCCTCCCAGTTGACCAATAGCTTGTCTCTCAACTCTACTTCACGGGATCTCCGATCACATAGAGCGGGTTACCATGGTGAGCAACTCAAAAAGTGGGTCTCAAACCCATCTCCCTCGATGCATTATCTATCACATTACGTGATAAACCCTTTGTGAAGGATGCAGATTTTAGATGTTTGGATATAGTCCAATGCAATAACTCCGGAGTTTATCATTTTCCTGACAGATTTCAATCTCCACTTCACATGTCTTGATGACTTCATATTGTCCTTAAAACTGTTTATTTTGATGATCACAGTTTGATTATCACAATTCATAAGGATTGCGGGTATTGGTTTTTCAACCACAGGTAAGTTCATCAAGAGTTCATGAAGCCACTCTGCTTCAACAGTGGCTGTGGCTAATGTTGTGAGTTCTGCTTCCATAGTTGACCTCATTAAGATGGTCTGCTTGCAAGACTTCCAAGAAACAACGCCACCACCAAGTGTAAACACATAACCACTCGTGGCCTTAGTCTCATCGGCATCAGAAATCCAGTTTGAGTTACTATACCCTTCAAGTACCCTTGGATACCCGGAGTAGTGAATCCCATAGCTCGTAGTGCCTTTCAAATAACGCAAAACCCTTTCAAGGGCCTGCCAATGAACATCTCCAGGATTTTAGACAAATCTACTTAACTTGCTTACAGCAAAGGAGATGTCAGGCCTCTTAGCGCTTGCTAAATACATAAGCGAGCCAATAATCTGAGAATATCTCAGCTGATCTTTAGCATCCTTAGGATCTCCCTGATTCTTTCGAACCAACATGCTAGGATCATATGGTGTAGGAGAGGATCTACATTCTCTATACCTAAAACGACTCAAGGTCTTTTCCACATAGTGAGACTGAAGCAGTGTTATCCCACCATCATCATCTTTCAGCAGCTTGATGTTCAATATCACATCAGCCACTCCTAGATCTTTCATCTCAAAACAACGAGACAGAAAGTCTTTGAGCTCATTGATAACATTAAGATTGGTCCCAATATCAGTATATCATCAACAAACATACATAAGATGACTCCCTCGCCCCCACCATGGCGATAGTACACACACTTGTCAGCTTCGTTTACAATAAAGCCTTCATCAGTTGAAGTCCTTTCAAACTTCTCATGCCACTTCTTAGGTGCTTGCTTAAGACCATACTGAAATGGATCGTATGGGCACCTAGAGGGGGGGGGGGTAAATAGGTGCTAACCATTTTTTAATACTTTTTCAATTTTAGGCTTGACACAAAGTAAATTCTCTAGATATGCAACTACGAGAATTTCCCTATATGTAACCCTAACTACTAAGCACGTAAAAGAGGAGTGAGGAAACCGTAGTGGAGCACGCGGAGACCAGGATTTGTTTTACATGATTCCTTCCTTGTTAAGGGAAGTACATCTGCGTTGGAGGGTGGGCGGTTCTAAGACCACCACGCCACAATAGGCCTCACCCTATTCTCCGATGGATCTCGCCACGAGAGGCTGATCCACCTTCTCCACTATTGAATCCCTTGAGGAGGAACCGATGCCTTTTACAACACTATCGGGGCACACACCACAACCGAATTGGGGCTCGAGATGACAACAAGCTGCCACAAGAACAAGGTTTATCAATATAAACAAAACAAGGATCTAGGTATTTGCAAGAAATACTAGATCGGGGTTCTCAAATGAATGGAGAGGAGATGAAGCGCTTGATTCTCGATGATGAAGATCGAGTTCTCCTCCTTGATTCCCCAAGGGATGGGGCCTTTGGGTGGATCTAGGTGGAGCACTCTTGGATGAAGCTTCAGATCTGATCTGGTCTTTTGAGATGAATCAAGAGTTCGCGGGAGGGAAGGCTAGCAATACCCCTCCCGGATCTGGCGTTGCACATTAACTTTGGGGCGGATTATCCGCCCCCACTTGGGGCGGATTATCCGCCCCCTGGGAAAACTCCGCCCCAAGGGCGGATTCTCCGGGGGAAAGTCCGCCCCCCTCTGGCGCTTGCGCTTGAGGAACTTAGTGGAAATCTTGGGGGGCGGATAATCCGGCCCCCTCCTGGGACGGATTATCCGGACATGCCGGAAAGTCCGGCAGAAACTCCGCCCTCTCTCTGGGGCTTGCGCCTTGGCGATGAGCGGATTATCCGCCACGAGGCGGATTATCCCGGGCGGAAAATCCGCCAAAACTCCGCCTCTTCCGGGCTTGCGCTGGGCAAGGGAGGCGGATTATCCGCCTGGTGGGGCCGGATTATCCGCCCCCAAAGGCAGAGTTCTTTTCCCTTTATTCTCAAATAGAGCTGCAATACTTCAACACACATTAAATGATCCTTGGTATTGTTATCTAACACACAAAACACTAGGGATTAAGAAATGTTCTTTCAATCTCCCCCTTTTTGGTGTTAGGTGACAATACTAGGATTTGCAATGAAACCGGATATCGCCACCTTAAGATGAAAGGCGCTCCCCCTAGATGTGTGCATATTTAAAATTTTGCATTTGAATACAACTACACACACTAGAGAGAGCACAACTTCCATGGCAAAGATAATTGGAACAAAAGTGGATTGAGGGACAAGGTCATACCACCAGGATGAGAATAGCCAAAGCATACATAGATAATCCCATGAATCCATATGCCATCAAATATGTTCCATAATTCCAGAATTCCATGGGGCCCATAATAGATAAATCCAGAATTCCATGGATACCCAACATAGTACCAAACACAAGGATGCGACGTCTTACATAAGCACACACAAATAGCAAATGAGTTCACGCTAGAAAAGAGGCACAAGCAAGCAAATAAAAACGACTAAAGTTGAAAAGCTTGTGCCCGACCCTTGCAAATCCACGATTCCTAATAGAACTACTTCTCCCCCTTTGGCATCGAAACGCCAAAAAGGAAGAAAAGCGAAGCTAACGCCCCTGAAGATCACTCAGCTGAGATGGTATTACACCCCCAAATTTGCAAAAATCAAATCAAACAAAAGCCAAATTTGAGTGTGTTTTCCATAAGAACATGAGATATGCAAGAAAATCCAACGAGACCCATAAGAAAAAAAAACTCTTCTCAAGGAAGAGGGCGGTGGCCGAAGCCACCATGTTGGAGCGCATGGCATGACACCGTGAAGATGTATCTTGAGTTCAAAACCAATGCTCATCGATGACCCACATATCACAAAATGATATTAAGGGAAATGATTTTACTTGCTTTCGGCATTATGGGGGGAGGGTTGGCCCAATCAATTAGGACCACACTCCCCCTATGTCTATGCCCGCATCTAAACCAATTACATGAATAAGCGCAAGTGAGTGTGAAAGGGTAGTCAAGCCAAGCTCCTTGAATCTATGATATTTAGCTCATCCTCAAATAACAGAATCTTGCTTCATCAAGAGGCTTCGTGAAAATATCAGCAAGTTGGTTCTTCGTGCTTACAAAGGATAGAGCAATATCTCCACGAGCAACATGATCCCGAATAAAGTGGTTGTGAATCTCTATATGTTTTGTTCGTGTATCTTGCGTGATTATGCATAATTTTGATAGCACTTTCATTGTCGCATAATAGAGGCACTTTGTCACAATTGACACCATATTCCTTTAAAGTTTGCCTCATCCATAACAATTGTGTACAAGCACTTGCGGCAACATATTCAACTTTCGGTTGAGTGAAATACAATTCTTTCTTTGATGACCAACACACTAGAGACCTGCCCAAGAATTGGCATGCACTATAGGTTGATTTCCTATCATCTTTGTCACCAGTCTGAATCGGTGTAACCACATAGAGAAACTTGAACCCTTGGGATACCATAACCCAAAATTTGGGGAATGAACCAAATATCGGAAGATTAAGCTGACGCCACTAAGTGGATTTCTTTAGGAGTGGCTTGGTACCTTGCACACACTCCTACACTTAACACGATATCGGGCCTAGATGCAAGGTAAAGGAGAGAGCGATCATGGATCGGTATACCTTTTGATCCACATCTTTACCCTTGGGATTGAGCTCAAGATGACACTTTGTTTGCATTGGGGTATAGCGCCATTGAGATCCGTCATCTTGAACCTTTTGAGCATGTCTTGGATGTACTTAGCTTGATTAATAAAGGTTCCTCTCTAAGGTGTTTGATCTCAAATCCAAGAAAGAACCTGAGCTCACCCATCATGGACATCTCAAACCTGTCAGTCATAAGCTTCGAAAAATCATTGTTAAACGCTTGGTTAGTAGAGAAAAAAATAATGTCATCGACATAAAGTTGGCATACAAAAGCTCCCATTAACCTTCTTAGTAAAAGAGTGGGATCGATTTGCCCAACTTCGAATCCACGGTCTAGCAAAAGCTCTTTAAGGTGCTCATACCACACACGTGGGGCTTGTTTAAGGCCATAGAGCGCCTTATCGATTTTGTAGACATGGTTCGGAAATTTGGGGTCCTCAAACCCCGGGGGCTGCTTGACGTATACTAACTCATGTAGAGGACCATTAAGGAAAGCGCTCTTAACATCCATTTGTTGTAATTTAAAATTATGATGGGCTGCATATGCAAGAAGGATACTGATGGACTCAAGACGAGCCACAGGAGCGTAAGTCTCGCCAAAATCAATTCCTTCCACTTGAGAGAATCCTTGAGCCACGAGTCGTGCTTGATTCCTCACAACAATGCCATTTTCATCCTGTTTGTTCTTGAAGATCCACTTGGTGCCAATAACATTGTGGCAATCCTTTGGTTTTTCTACGAGCTTCCAAACTTTGTTGCGTTCTAAGTTATTTAATTCTTCATGCATTGCAACAACCCAATCGGGGTCTTCAAGAGCATAAAAAACCTTCTTCGGTTCAACCATGGAAATGTGAGCTTGATGATCACAGAAGTTTCCAAGTTCTCTTCTACTGGATACCCTTCGTCGTAGATCACCAACAACCTTGTCAAGAGTGTGACCTCTTAGTTCAAGGTTACGATCAGCACGAGCCTTGCGACGAGCCTCAGTGTCCTTATTGTTTCTAGGAGGAGTGGATTCAATAGTTGTATCCTTGTCTTGATTACTACCCTGCCCTTGACCTTGGTCTTCGTTAACGCCAGAAGATTGTTGCTGAACATTTTCTTCAGGCCCGGATAATCCGCCCCTTGGAGGGGCCGGACTATTCGGCCTGGGAGGTGAAGTACCAGAACCATCTTCCTGAGAATGCCTGACGGGAGTTGGAGACCCAGGGCCGGATAATCCGCCCCTGGGGGCCGGAGAATCCGGCCTGGGAGCTTCAGAGTTGTTGACTTCTCCTTCGGATCCTCTGGAACGAGTTGGAGTGCCAGGGGCGGGCGAATAGTCCGGCCTGGGACTACCAACTTGTCCAGGGGACAGATGATCTTCAGCAGATTGTGGTGTTGGTGCAGGATTGTCTCCAACATGTGGTGTAGGAGCTTGTTGATCTTGTGTAGATGAGGGCTCCACATGTGTGGAGCATTGTCCTTCCCGATCCGCCACAAGGGGTTCCTCAATGGGGCGGAAAAATCCCAGGCCCATTCTTCTTATGGCATCTTGGGGTATTTCAACATCTGCATCACAAACATCAACTTGCCCTACAAAGGAGCCGTTATTTTCATCGAACTCCACACTACAAGATTCTACAACAATCCCAGTGAGCTTGTTGTAGACTCTATAAGTGTGGGATTCGGCACCGTAACCAACAAAGATACCTTCTAAAGCCTTGGATTCAAATTTTGACAAACGGACACCTTTAATAAGAAAGAAACACTTACACGAATACTCGAAGTATGAGATGTTGGGTTTATTGCAGTAAGTATTTCATATGGGGTCTTGTCCAAGATCTTTCGAAGGTAGAGCCGGTTTGATGAGTGACAAGCGGTGGATATGGCTTCACCCAAAAATTATAAGGAGACTTGAATTCAGCTAGCATAGATCTTGCCATATCCATCAAAGTCGGTTCTTCCTCTCGGCTACACCATTTTGTTGAGGGTGTCTACGGAATATTGGTGTCTAATCCCTCTTCGCTAAGAAACTTCGTTTAAAGTGTAGTTCTTGAATTCTGAGCCGTTGTCACTTCTAATTGCCAAGATAGGAACATTGTGTTGACGTTGAACTTCACTGGCAAAGTCGATGATAGTTTGTTGAGTCTCACTTTTCAGCTTGAAGAAATATACCCATGTATATCTTGAGTAATCATCGACAATGACCAAGCAATATTTCTTCCCACCAAGACTTGCATGAGAAGGAGGACCAAATAAATCCACATGAAGTAATTCCAAGATCCTCTTTGATGACACAATAGTCTTCCTCTTGTGGGGAGAGTCATGCATTTTTCCTTCAACACAAGCCCTGCAAACACGATCTTTGGCAAAAGAGACATTGTCTTTTAGTCCAAGGATGTGGCCACCCTTCTGGAGACTTTGCAAAGTTCTCATGTTGACATGGGCTAAACGGCGACGCCATAGCTAACCCACGTCGACCTTTCCGAATAGACACATCGGACCCGAAGTGGTTTTCCCTGAGAAGTCCACCACATACAGGTCATTTTCGACGTATCCAACGAAAGCGACCTTTAGAGACTTGCTCCACAAGAGTACCACCAAATCATCATCGATAAAAACAGCAAAACCCATCTTGCCAAGGGCACGAATAGAAAGAAGGTTGTAACCAAGGGTCTCAACAAGCATGACGTCCACGAGAGAGATATCGTGGGCAACCACAACCTTGCCAAGACCCAATACCTGAGATTTTGACTTATCACCATAGGAGACTGTGATATTATCATGATTTGGACACATCTCCGTGATGATCTCCTTGCTTCCGGTCATATGACTAGTGCAGCCACTATCCAACACCCATTTCGACCCACCGGAAGCATAGCCCTGCAAAAAAATTACTTCTTGGTTTTAGGTACCCATTTTTCAATGGGTCCTTTCATGTTAGTAACAAGGGTCTTTGGGACCCAAATAGACCAAGCAATATATTCATCAAAAGGACCAACATAATAAGCATAAACATCGCCATAGTCATCACAAAAGAGTTCATAATTTGGATTGTGAGACCCTGCAAAACCAATATTATTAGTCTTGTCTTTTGTGACAATCTTCTCAGCAGTGCTTGTCTTTAATTGCAAATTCTTGGTCTTGTTCTTCTTGGACTTGGTGACATACCCAAGTCCCTCTTTACCATGATTTGACCTTTTCTTGCTAAGGACTTCATCAAGCACACATTTGTCCTTGGTAGTGATGTCCTTGATCACTTCTTTTTCCACATTAGCATTTTCCTTGTTACTATATGTTGAGTTTGACGAGCTAGGAGTATCATGTTTGGCCAATCGACTTTAAAGTTGATCATGTGACTCATTGAGAATAGAGAACTCGTTTTTCAACGCCTTGTGAGCATTGTCAAGTTTCTCCAATTCCTCGGAGAGTCTATCATGAGCAGCCCCAAAGTCAATCCTTTCCTTCTTTAACTTCTTTGCCTTGGTGACAGCATTGTCACGTTCCTTAACGATTTTAGTCACAATTTGTTCATGTGACTCTTCCATAGACTCAAGCCTCTCTTCAAGAGAGACTAGAGCTTCTTTTTCTTCTTCAAGAGCATTTTTTAGGGATGCAATTTCCATTGCATCCTCCCTTTCAATTCTGCCCTTTTCTTCGAGGAGTGCTTCGTTTTGGGCCAGCTGATCCATAAGAGCCTCAAAACGAACTTTGTGCTCACCTTGCAAGTTAGTATAGAAATAATCCAAAGCAATAATCTCTTCTTTAACCTTAAGACTAGCAGGATCATCCATGTCTATCATAGCCTTGGGAAAAGAAGAGTTAGAAGAAGTTACCTCGGAGCTTCTTGCCATGAGGAAAGTAGCATTCTTGTTGATGATATTTTCGTTCGGAGAGTCGAAGAGAGATGTTGATGTAGATGTGGTGGCTATAGCGGCCACCTCTTGAGAGCTATCGTCCTCGTCCTCATCTTCACTCCCCGATGAATATTCTTCTTGAGCCACTAGAACAATCTTTGGTTGCTTCTTGAAAGGAGCATTCTTCTTTACAAACTGTTTCTTACGTGGAGCTTTTGATTTGTACTTGAAAATGAGTCTTCCTCCATTATCCTCCCTACTTTGATATGGACACTCCATATGAAGTGCCGGTCACCACAATTGAAGCATGTTCTCGACTTGGGACCATTTTCTTTTCTTCCATAGGCTCCACTCTTGCGATCTAGTTCACTTTAGCCTTATGGATCTTTCCAAAAGTTTCTTGCATAAAGAGCCAAGTATTGTCCGTGGATCCTTTTATATCATCGGGACAGTCCAGACCTTCTACCGCATATTCATCATGATCAATCACACTAGTCTTCAAGGCCATGTTGACCCCCTTTTGCATCCCCATAGCTCGAGCACGAGCATCTTCGGCATTCTTGGCAGCCACTTTGAAAGCGGCCATTTCTTGAATTACCTCATTGGATGACATGAGGTGATAGTTATGCCTACCTTGGAGACTTTTCAAATCTGTGGGCTCAAATGGCATAAGAGCACTGACATACTTGCGCTTGATCCAAGCATCATCAACATGAGATGCACCGTGGTTTCTGAAGGTTGTAGCTATTGCCTTGAGCCTCCTATACATGTCCTCGTGGTCTTCTCCATCCATCATATAAAATACTTCAGCTTCATTGCTCAAGGCATCATATCTATTCCTTCTCATACTTTCATTTCCGATGAAGAGCTCGGTGAGGGCATCCCAAGCTTCTTTAGCTGTGCTAAGATGCTGAATGTGTGGCATGTCTTTGTCACCCACACCAAGTTGTATCATGTGTAGAGCTGTAGAGTTGAGTTGGCTATCGACCACTTCTCTTCTTGTGATATTGTTGGGGTTTCCAACATGAAGACCATTTTCGATGATCTTCCACAACTCTATAGAGGAACTGCACACATGAGATTTCATCAAAAAATGCCATTGAGAGAAAGTAGATGCTGAAAGTTTGGGTGGATCACCCCTATTATGTATATGTGGGTGAGGGATAGGCGGATCAGGGGAATACACATGAGAAACCTCATTGTATCCATCCTTACCGCTATCCTTTTTCAAGGAAGAGCTCTTGCTAGTATCATCACCTACCACTTCGTTATCTTTGGAAACAGTTTTACCCGTTTCCTTGGATTGCGGAGTGGTATCCTCAGAGTTAGATGGAGGTGATGCTGCGGATGTGGAGAGACGCATTATCAATTGACGCATCTCTTCCATCTTAGCCTCCATTGAACTCACCAAGGTTGTTTCCAACGTCTTGAGATCGTTCATGGTGACTACTCTCGAGCATCACTCCCATCTCCCTTGGAACCCATACTTCTCTTAGGCGGTTAAGCCCGAAATAAGAGCCGAGGCTCTGATACCAATTGAAATGGATCGTATGGGCACCTAGAGGGGGGTGTGAATAGGTGCTAACCATTTTTTAATACTTTTTCAATTTTAGGCTTGACACAAAGTAAATTCTCTAGATATGCAACTACGAGAATTTCCCTATATGTAACCCTAACTACTAAGCACGTAAAAGAGGAGTGAGGAAACCGTAGTGGAGCACGCGGAGACACAAGGATTTGTTTTACCGCAGTTCCTTCCTTGTTAAGGGAAGTACATCTGCGTTGGAGGGGTGGGCGGTTCTAAGACCACCACGCCACAATAGGCCTCACCCTATTCTCCGATGGATCTCGCCACAAGAGGCCTGATCCACCTTCTCCACTATTGGATCCCTTCGAGGCGGGAACCAGTGCCTTTTACAAAACTATCGGGGCACACACCCACAACCGAATTGGGGGATCCCGAGATGACAACAAGGTGCCACAAGAACAATGTTTATCAATATAAACAAAAACAAGGATCTAGGTATTTGCAAGAAATACTAGATCGGGGGTTCTCCAAATGAATGGAGAGGAGATGAAGCGCTTGATTGCTGATGATGAAGATCGAGTTCTCCTCCTTCGATTCCCCAAGGGATGGGGCCTTTGGGTGGATCTAGGTGGAGCACTCTTAGATGAAGCTTTCAGATCTGATCTGGTCTTTTTCAAGATGAATCAAGAGTTCTGGCAGGAGGGGGAAGGCTGGCTTAAATACCCCTCCCGATCTGTCACAGACAACTTTGGCGGATTATCGCCTGGAAAACTCGCCAAGGGCGATTCTCGAGGAAAGTCCCACGCCGTCTGGCGCTTGCTTGAGGAACTTAGTGGAAATCTTGGGGCGGATAATCCGGCCTCCCGGGTGGATTATCCGGCCATGCGGAAAGTCCGGCAAACTCCGCCTCTCTAGGGCTTGCGCCTTGGCGAGTGCGGACGGATTATCCGTCCCCCGAGGCGGATTATCCGGAGGCGAAAATCCGCCAAAACTCCGCAGGGGCTTGCGCCTGCTTGGGCAAAGGGAGGGGCGGATTATCCGCCCCTGGTGGGGCCGGATTATCCGCCCCTGGTGGGGCCGGATTATCCGCCCCCAAAGGCAGAGTTCTTTTCCCTTTATTCTCAAATAGAGCTGCAACACTTCAACACACATTAAATGATCCTTGGTATTGTTATCTAACACACAAAACACTAGGGATTAAGAAATGTTCTTTCACATACAGAGACTTCAGTAACTTGCACACCTTGCCTTGTTGACCATCTATCACGAATCCATCCGGCTGATCCATATAAATTTCCTCATCTAACTCTCCATTTAGGAAAGCCGTCTTAACGTCCATTTGATGAATGAGAAGACCATGCGAGGCAGCCAAGGATAGTAGTACTCGAATGGTGGTCAATATAGCCACAGGTGAATAAGTATCAAAGAAGTCTTTGCCTTCTTTCTGGGTATAACCCTTGGCAACAAGGCGTGCCTTATACTTCTCAATAGTACCATCAGGTCTAAGCTTCTTCTTAAACACCCACTTACATCCTACAGGTTTGCACCCATAAGGACGATCAGTAATTTCCCAAGTTCCGTTTGCTATGATGGAATCCATCTCACTGCGAACGGCTTCTTTCCAGTAGTCAGCATCTTGAGATGCATAAACTTCTGAAATAGAAGTGGGAGTATCATCCACGAGGTATACAATGAAATCATCACCAAAGTACTTTGCAGTCCTCTGTCTCTTACTTCTGTTAGGAGCTTCATTGTTATCCTCCACATGATTATCAGGGTGTTCTATCGAAATGGTGGGTTCAGGAATTGTAATTAATTCTTGACTAGATAAACTAGGCATCTCCTGATTTGATGAACTAGACGAATCTTTCATGGGAAAGATGTCTTCAAAGAAAGTCGCATCATTCGACTCCATGATTGTACCAACATGCATGTCGGATACCTGAGATTTCACTATCAAAAATCTATAGCCAATGCTATGAAATGCATATACCAAAAAGACACAATCCACGGTTTTTGGTCCAAGCTTGCGCTTCTTGGGTATCGGCACATTCACTTTCGCCAAACAACCCCAAGTTCGTAAGTAGGAGAGTTTCAGCCTTTTCCTTTCCCATTCCTCAAATGGAGTAATGGTTTTGTTCTTTTTGGGAACACGGTTTAGGACATGACACGCTGTCTTTATCGCCTCCCCCCACCATTCCTTGGATAGACCCGATGTATCTAACATGGCGTTAACCAAATCAGTTAGAGTACGGTTATTTCTTTCGGCCACCCCATTTGACTGAGGTGAGTAGGGAGGCGTCCTCTCATGGATAATACCATGCTCCGCACAAAAAGAATCAAATTCGTTGGAAAAATACTCTCCACCACGATCAGACCGAAGTCGCTTAATCTTTCGATCAAGTTGGTTTTCTGATTCAGCTTTATAGATTTTGAAGTGATTAAAAGCTTCAACTTTAGATTTCAGAAGATACACATAACAGTATCGAGTGTAATCATCAATTAAAGTCATGAAATATCGCTTTCCACCTTTTGTCAACTCACCATTCATCTCACAAAGATCTGAATGTATTAGTTCCAGTGGTGCCAAATCTCGTACCTCGGCAGTCTTGTGAGACTTGCGAGGTTGCTTAGCTCGCACACACACTTGACACTTGGAACTTTTGGCAGTAGTAAATTTCAGAATTAAATTCATATCGGCAAGCCGCGTCATGCACCCAAAATTAATATGATAAAATCGTGAATGCCAAATATTGGATTCACTATCATTGCAAACATGATTAATAACTTGAGTACATAAGTCTGACAAAGATAAGCGGAACAAGCCTCCGCACTTATAACCCTTTCCAACAAATTGTCCACACTTAGAAATTACAACTTTATTGGACTCAAAGACTAACTTAAAACCATCTCGACACAGAAGAAATCCGCTGACGAGATTCTTATTGATTGAGGGAACGTGCTGCACATTCTTCAGCTGTACGATCTTCCCCAAAGTAAACTTTAGACCACCGTACCAACACCTTGAACAGAAGCACGTGAGCCGTTTCATCGACGGAGCCGTTCGATTCGATAAGAAGAGAACATGGAAATATCAGCACATACATGTATATTTGCACCAGTGTCTATCCACCAATCAGGTGAATTACAAACTGAAAGAACAGTAGGAAATATACATACCCAGCATCCTTCATCTCAATATCACCAAGAACAACATTAGCGGACTTGCCACTATTTCCATGTGGACGCTTGTTAAAGCGATTGGGGCAGCTAGGAGCCCAATGATTAGGATCACCACAAACATGGCAGGATCCTTTCTTCTTATACTCAGTCTTCTTCTTGAAGTTGGTAGTCTGTGCGGCCTTGTTTTTGCCATCAAACATTCCTTTGCCATCAGACCTGTTATTATTATTGAACTTGTGGGACTGGAAGTTGTTTTTCTGCACTACATGTGCGCTAGAACTTCCGCCAAAGCCTCGAGGACGTGTATCTTTTGCTCTCGCCTTTTCTTCAACATGAAGATATCAGATGAGATCCAAAACAGAAAACTCCTGTCTCTTATGTTTCAGAGAGGTAGCAAAGTTCCTCCAAGAAGGAGGAAGCTTGGCAATAATGCCTCCGGCCACGAACTTGTCCGGTAAGGTACACTTGAACTGCTCGAGTTCTTTGCCAAGGGACTGTATCTCATGAGCCTGATCCACGATGGGACGGTCATCAGTCATCTTGTAGTCATAGAATTGCTCCATGATATACGATTCATGTCGATCAAAACACCAAACTTGGCGTCGGTGCATCCCACGCATCCTTGCCATTATCAAATGACATATAGGTGTCAACAATGTTGTCACCAAGAATATTGAACAAAGCCCCCATAAACATGGTGTCGACTTTCTAAAACGCTTCCTCCTGAATAGGAGAAAGGTCTCCCTCAGGTTTGCCAAGAGTGGCGCTGTAGCAGCCTAGGTTTTTCAACCATAGAACTGCTCTCGTGCGCCATCTCTTATGATTGACACCGTCAAAAGGAGGCGGCCTTGTAGCCGCGGCTAAACCAGTTGAATCCAGTTGCCTATAATCAGGTTTTTGGATTGTTGAAAATATAAGCAAATTACCATAATATTCAATCCGAAATAAGCAATAATAAATCATGACTATAATTGTTGGAATTAACCTAATCATGTATACTAGCAGCATAGATGAACAGATTACATTCAACCAGAATAAGCAGATCGCATATATTTCAAGAGCTAGTACAAGAAACTGCAACAGAAACTGAACTAGATAGGAACAAATTACGTATGGTGCTGGAGGAGAAATCGGGTTCGCGTTCAGATTGGGGTTGAGGTTCGCTTTGACACCAGTGTCGTCAGCCATGGCGTCGATGTAGAGGCTGCTGATGTCCGGGAAGAGTCCTCGTCGGGGAAGAAGTGGTCGGTCGACGTGATGCCGTCAGTAGTCGTGCAGACGCGCTCCCCAAAAACCTGATCGCCCCGCACCCGTACAGGTTCACGAGAAGCGGTGGTTCGGAGGCCCTCATCGTCTGCCGGTGCACGCCGGAAGAGGGGATGGAGAAGGTGTAGCAGCGGCACAAGGTTCTGGAGGCAGAGAGATGTGTATTGCTCGTATTAGGGTTTTCGCCTAAGGCCGTTTATATATAGCGTCGGTCGGGTAAGACGTGGGGCGTAGCCCATGTCCGACCGGAAACGACTGACAGAAAAATAACTCGCACAATAATTTTCCCGAGCAGCAAAAAGATAATATCGGCACCGACGTACAATTCCGCAAACCGTGGTGCGCGCGCACGTCGTGGCGTGGCGTGGCGTGGAAAGGCGGGCGGCGGAGGAGGAGGAGCGCGCGTGTATGCCACTCCTCTTCACTCTCTTTAGGAGGTAGTGAAACACTCCACTATATATATATTGGTCCAACTCCCTCTAAACTAGCAAGGTGGGACTAAACTTTGGTGCCACCCCTTGCTAGGCATGAATGGGCCAAGAGAATTTCAGAATTTGTATTAGGCTATGGGCCAAGGCCCACACCCAAATTCCAACAGGGGTTACCCTTGTTACGACGGTCCTGGCTCGATTTGCAGGCCGGATTTGGGATTCCTCGGTCTCATCTAGGCCGGAGGATGACCCGCTCGTTTCGATCGCCAGCAGCCAACCGACGGTGTGGGGGATGTTGTGCTGGATTGGCTTGAATATGGTCATCCTTGGATTTCCCTCTCGCCGTGACGAGGAACTACCTGTCATGAGTCGTCATTGATCTTGGACGGACTACCGAGTTCCGGAAGACTCCGTTGGTGAATTCCACATGGAAGACATGCCTGGAGTTTGCCGGCGCAGACGGTGTTTCGGTCACGCATAACCATTTTTTTACTGGTCGTTTGGTTTCAGAGGTGGCGTTGTGAAGTTCTGCGATCTGTTGCCATAATGGGACATGATTGGTTTCATTGTGAAGTCAGACGCGAAGAATGGCACGGAAGCTGAGAACCGAAGACTAGCAACGGAAGTTTGAGTCTTGGAAAAGTTGGATTTCTGGTTTGGTGTTTTGTGATTTGGAACAGCGAAATTAGCAAGTGGGAGCAACAACACAGGATGAATTCAGGGGATGTTTGGTTCCTAGCCACATTTTGCCAAGTCAAAGTGTGGCTAACCATAAAAGTGTGACAGCCACACTTTGTGTGGCTAACTTTTTTCAAGCCAAATTTTAACAAAAGTTGGCAAAATAAATGAGACTATGACAAGTGGGGCATAAGTGTAATAAAGTATGGCAAGCCAAAATATGGATAAAACCAAACACATGCCAACTAAACTGTGGCTGGCCACACTTTGGCTTGACAAAATATGGCTAGAAACCAAACAACCCCTCAGTGTCTAAACCTGTAGGATGAAAACCCAAGGTCTGGCCTTAAATGGTTGTGACGGACAATTACCTTGTTAAAGATATTGTTTTGTGTGTGCGGAATTTCTTAAGTATGAAAACCTATGGTCTTTGATCAGGGCGATGACAGCGCTTGAGCACTGTTTCCTTTTTGGAGACATCGCTTTTGGAGTTGTTCGATTTCTGGTGTTGTTTTGGTGGTGTTTTTTGTCCGTTGTTTTTAGGAACTGATCACTGTAGAGGGATTTTTCTTTTTTTATAATTTTTTCTATTTGGTTGCGTGCATCCGTAATGCAAATAGGATATTACGTTGTTGCAGAGGCTGGATGTAATTTATATTTCATGATATTAATATACGCTCCTTTTCAAAAAAAAATACAACATAAAAAACCAAAAACTACCACATGTATCTAGAATATACAAGATGCGTTTAATAATATGATGAACAAAAATATATGAAAATCTGTACTCACAAAACATGTTTGGACATTAATTAGAAGCATAACACATATAGTGACCGTTTGCAGATGGAGCACCCGTAGTTGTAGCGGGGAGTCAGCGCCAAAGACGGCGAAACATAGCGACACCCGACTTAGATAACCGAGCCGCGATGAAGATCGCGAGCAGTTGCACAAATCGCTTCCTAAAAACCTTATGCGTCCTCTCTCGTATATGATTACAAAGATAAGTGGTTCTAGAGACCTACTCTTCTGTTCGTCGGTGCAGATCTGCGTAGAATGGAATAGACTACGGTAACGACGCAAGTAAAAAGATGGCAGAAACCTTTCGAGGCTTTATAAGGAGCAACTCAGAAAAACCCTAACATGTACAAGATTGACCGAGTCTATGTGGCGTATGTTCGGGGGGTCAGTTATAGATAGCCAACTATGGGAGAGACCCGAGTGACTAACTTTTTGACGCGTTTATCAAAACCATAATTTTTTGAGCGACAAAATAAGCTCAGCCCGAGGTTCACTTCGCAAACCACGACGCGTGTGTCGTGATGAAAAGAGCGAGTGGCGGGGGAGTATGTGCGTATGACTACTCTTGTTACTCACTTACCAAGTTATAAAACACTCTACCTAGATAATGCAACTCTCCAACTTTCCATGAATGACTAAATTTAGCTTCAACTTTTTCCGTCATACACAGATGAGCTCCTACCAACATTTTTCCGTCATACTCATCTTACTCACTTACCTATGAGCTTTCAGACACATGAGATTTGTGATTTAAAAAAATCTAAAGTCTTACATGAGCCAAATAATTTAACTCATTATTTCTGACATGTGATCGCAATAATTTTGTACTAAGTCTCTGACCATTCCGCGGGCACCAATGCCGATAAATCCTATACACCACATTGGTCAGTGTCAACGGGGCGCCGCACAACCTTCGATATTCCTGTTTGGTTTTCTGTTCGGCTTTCCCGTCTTGTTTCCTGTTTGGTTTTCTATTTTTTCTTTCAAGTTTTTTGTGCCAGCATTACTGTATTTACTTTTTTTAAAAATTTGTTTTATGTGTTCAAATTTGAAAACCATAAAAACTGAAAAGTTTTCAAATTTAAAAATGCCCAAATTTGAAAAATCTTTCAAATTTTAAAATTGTTTAGTTTTGAAAATTGTTTAGATTTTAATAAACAGATTTGGAAAAAAATTGAAAAAAAATTTAATTTGTTCGTATCTAATATTATTCAAATTTTCAAAAAAAAGTTGTTTAAAAAATATTTTAGTTATGAAAAGATATCAAGATTTTGGAGAAAAATTACTAGAAAAGGAAAAAAAGAAAAGACTAGTACGGGCCTGGTTGATGTGTGCGTATCTCTGGCCTCAGTGAGCGGTGTACATGAGCTCTCTCAACGCCATTCTTTGTGAAATGCAATTAGAGGATGGGATGGAGGTAGGACTGGACGGAGGGTGTGTTTGTTTTGGGCATCTTGATTGGATCGATCCAACCTGTTTGAGCGTATCTGAACGCTTTCGCGCGGACACGTAGAATGCACGCGGCATTTCAGCGGCACGATCCATCAGTGCACCTGGCCAACGGTTGTGTCGATCCGTATGTGCGCAGACGGAGGGCATGTTTTGCCCGTGCGTGCCACTGGTCCATCCGTCAGCCATGTCTACGCATTTCTATTTTTATAGACAGTTGTTGGGCCTCCAAGTGTAGAGGTTTATAGAATAGCAGCAAGTTTCTCTTAAGTGAATTACCCAGGGTTTATCGAATTCAGGAAGGAAGTGGTCAAAGGTATCCCTCTCAAACAACTCTGCAATCAAGATATAAGAAGTCTCTTGTGTCCCCAGCACACCCAATAAACTTGTCAGGTGTATAGGTGCACTAGTTCGGCGAAGAGATAGTGAAATACAAGTGGTAACGGTCTCAGAAAAGAGCTTCTGACTTGTTGTTGACGTGGGAGAGACTAAAGGCAAACTGAAATAAAGATGGAAGCAAGCAAAGATGCAATGAATCTAGATGAAAACGGTGTTTCAATGCTTAGAAACAAGGCCTAGGGACCATACTTTCACTAGTGAACACTCTCAATAAATATATTCTCTTCATGATACTACTCTTAACTATTTTCCGGTTGGACACCCTAATCTACGGTAGGCCTATAAAAGCACACCTCAAAGTCTATCTTTCCCATCTAGATAATCTCACACTGTCACCTTGAGCGCTAGATGGTTCCAACAAACACCACAATTTTATAAATACAACCAACTCAAAATATACTCATGATAAATATTTATGAACTCTAGCCTAAGTGCCACCACGGCGTGCACGTTGTCACTTTCACACACGTGGGGAGAGCAGAGATCTATTGCAGCACTTGAGTATTTATGTAAACTCTAGTCTAAGTGTCACCACGGTATGCACGCTGTCACTTTCACACACGTGGAGAGAGCCGAAGATTGATTAAAGCACTTGAGTAGCAAAGTAGATCTACTTGATTACAAAGCTCATGATCATAAGATCACACATAGAGAGAGAGAGAGAGAGAGAGAGAGAGAGAAACACATAGCTACCGGTAGATCCCTTAACCTCGAGAAAGAACTACTCCCTCCTCATCATGGGAATCAGCAACGGTGATAGAGATGGTGGTGGAGATTGATATGTCCAAAACGTATCTACTTTTCCGAACACTTTTGCTATTATTTCTCCTCTAAACTTGTGTGATTTGGATACAACTAACACAGACTAACGCTGTTTTTAGCAGAATTACCTAGGTGTCTAGTTTTTGTGCAGAAAATAAACTATCAGGAAAAATCTCGGAAAATATGCCAAAAATCCTATTTTACCAGAAGATCCACGGAGCCAGAGTACGAGACGGAGTGGAGGCCTTGGGGGGCCACACCCCTGCCAGGCGCGGGCCAGGACTGGCCGCGCCTAGGGGAGTGCGGCCACCCCAGACACCCCCTTGGCCTCTCTCTTCGCCTATAAGAAGCCTCTTGACCTAAAACCCGGGGGTCGTCATTTTTCCAGAAAGAGTTCCGCTTCGCCGCCACCACTAGAAACCGTGATTCGGAACAAGAAACTCATTTCGCACTGGATGACGCCGATGGCGTCATCATGTGAACCTTCATCATCATCTCACGCTCATCCAAAGTAGGGACACGGGAGGATGGTTATCACATGGAACAGTGTTCAAGGCATGTTTATTTTATGTTTGATGCATCATGCTTGCCCATCCACTCTAATCTTAATCCCACTGTTTACTATTACTAGGATTCGAGTGCGGTAGGCATAGGGATGGATGGACGGACGTTGCATGGACGAGTCTAAACATGTAACTTCAAGATCTAGGGCATTGCAGATAAATAATAATGAGCATCCAAGTACTAAATGATCCTAGGCATGTGCTCCATATATAGTCATACATGCTCGCAATGAGAACTTGCACAACATCTTTTGTCCTGCCAGCCCGTGGCAGCGGGGCCTCTAGGGAACTACTGGAAATTAAGGTGCTCATTTTAATAGAGCACCGGAGCAAAGCATTAACACTTCGTGAACACATGTGATCCTCACACCACAGCCATCCCCTCTGGTTGTCCCAATTATTGTCACTTCAGGGCCTTTAGATCCGAACAATGATATGTGTACACAACTTGCATGTAAGATCACAAACAATACTATCATAATGATTCAATAATAAGTTCAGATCTGAGATCATGGCACTCGGGCCCTAGTGACAAGCATTAAAAACAACAAGTTGCAACAAAGTCAAAAAGCACTAATAGAGATACTAGGCACTATGACCTAACAATCTTATTTGATTACATGATAGAACTCATCCAATCCCTACCATCCCTATAGCCTACTGCGGGGGATTACTCACTCATGGCTGAGGGAAACATGGATGGTTGATGGAGAGGCATTGGTGATGATGATGGCGATGATCCTCCCCAAATTCCCCATCCCGACAGGGTGCTAGAACAGGGTTTCTGGTTTCGAATCTTGTCTCTGGCGGCGGCGGCGGCGCAGCGGAACTCTTTTCTAGAAAACGTCGACCCCCCCTCTATTTTTAGGTCAAAGGGTAACTTATAGGAGCAGAGGGAGCCTGAGGGGGTGCCTGGGGTGGCCACACTCCCCCTAGGCATGGACAGGGCCCACCCTCGCCTGGCAGGGGTGGGCTCGTGCCTCCACCGCTTTCTTTGGCTCGTAGATCTTCTGGTGAAATATAATTTTTGGCATATTTTCAGGGATTTTTCCTGATAGTTGATTTTCTTCACAAAAACTAGACACCAAGGTAATTCTCCTAAAACGGTCACAACCGTTAGTTGTATCCAAATCACACAAGTTTAGAGGAGAAACAATAGCAAAAGTGTTCGGGAAATTAGATACGTTTTGGACCTATCAACTCCCCCCAAGCTTAGCTCATTGCTTGTCCTCAAGAAATTCAGTTGAAAACTGAGTGCGATAAAAGAACTTTTACGAACACATTTGCTTCATATGATGTATATATTGTCAGCACAGGAGTAGATGCTTGGACAATTCATAATAAAGAGTATGCAACTAGGTTTACTCAATAGTCATTGCAAGCTATGAAGAGAAACCAACTCAATAATAATAAGTAGCAAGAAACATAAACATAAGCAACATTGCAATGCTCATAATAAGGTATGATAGAGTGGTATCTCGCTTGCCTTTGTTTGAAGAGCACAATATAAATGCCAAGGCACCTCTGAAGTTCAAGTAAAGACTAGAGATAAAGATACCAGAGATACAAGCATCAAAGTCATGACATAATTAACCAAGTTTTGAAACAAACACAAGAATGACAACTATGCTCTCAAGAAAGTGCCCGTAGAATAAGTGGTGACTCAACAAGGAAGTGAAAAGGTTTTGAAAAGTTTGAAAGGCTTCCAAATGCTGAAAGAAAGGTACTCATTACTTTGAGCTCTCATTGCCCCTATCATAGGCATCTTCATATGATTAAGGTGAAAGTGAGGTCCACTCTGAATCATATGCTTGACAGACCATAAACTGGAAATCCCATGTCCCTTGAGTACGAGGGCCGCACCGCATGCTACTCAACTTTGGTTACCTGTAAGTTCTTGTCATTGTATATACATGCATATAATAGAGAACCGCCAACGGGGTACCCCTTGCACATGATACAGGAGCTATCCCGTGATCAAAATGACAAGGCAAGCAGACAATGAGCATCTCATAAATCTTTTTATTTACTATGTGCATAGCTTTTTATTGAGGATGCTTCATAAATGCTCATTATGGTGGTGCTGCAAGTTTCCACCATGATTAGGCATGGCTTAGGCTAGCAGCCCATGCGTTTCTCTAACACAATGTATAGACTCCATGAACTCACAAGCTCCCTTTTTATTTCACACCAATGACATCCGCAAACAAAAGAGCAAGGTATCAATTGGATATAATATCCAAAAAGTGTTGAAAGCGTTCCCCGTGACAGCAAGGTTCTGCTAACTCCCAGCATATAATTTGTAAGCATATAACTTTCATGGACAGGTCACAATGGTTCAGGATTATTAAGTGCACGGAATAAAGTATGCCATCAAGTTTGTGAGAGCTTTACTAACTAACTTTCTCAAAACAGACTAACGTTTTATTTTGGAAGAAAACATGTCATATAGAATATGCACTGAAATAGCAAATGATGCTAATAGGTAGGTATGGTGGACACAGTTGGCAATATTGGTTTTTAGGAGTTGGAAGCACAGGTAGATCTCATACTCAGTTCAAGTGAAGGCTAGCAATAGAGAGGGAGCGACAAACGAGAGAGCAATAACTGTTAAAATCATGCTTGCAACAAAACATGACTAATTATGGCATGAAAGTGATACTAGAACTCTGAGGCAAAATAAATCATCGAGGCTTACTGACTATTGTTTAGTCATATGCATGCGTGAGCATGTGCCAAGTCGATTCACATGAAACATTCTGAGGAGGATACCACAATGTCATACCAAAGTACTCCCTCCGTTTGGAAATATAAGATGTTTTAGGTTTGTGAATGAGATGTATCTAGACATCCTTTAGTGTCTAGATTCATTTGAACCTATACACTAAAACATGTCTAGATACATCTCTTTCACAAATCTAAAACATCTTATATTTCTAAACAGAGGGAGTATGAATAAAACAATGCAAGCAAACATTCATATGACATGCTACAAACTATTAGCAAGCTGGAGCTAATCACAAGCAAGCAAGAACTACTAAGCATCCATAATGACATACACCTTACACAAACAGGCTAAGCATGCTCACAATGATGACTATATGTACAAAAATGAAAACAAATAGAGTTCGTTACCAGCCTCTTACCACACCTCAAGTTGTCTTAATCTTCATTACTGCCCTTCACTTGTGTGACTTGAATGATAACATGAAACCAAACTCCACTGAAGACGGCGGAATCCTGCAAAGAACTCACAAAACCAAAGAAGAACAACAAATATTTTTGGTGTTTTCGATTTTTTTAAAGAAAGCAAACAAAGAAAAAACAAACAAAGCAAAAGCAAACCAAACAAAGCAAAAACAAACAAAGCAAGAGAAACAATGAAAATATTTTTGGTATTTTTGTGTTTTGAGAAAGCAGCAACAAAAACAAAAAAGAAAGCAAAACAATGGATATACAAAGAACCGACGAAACATGATATATAAATGAGTGTGATGTCGGTATACCTCCCCCCAAGCTTAGGCTTTTGCCCTAAGTGGGGCTCAATCCCATGGTTCCCAAGAAGATGCACCTCCATAGTACGTTGAGGAGGATCCCTCGTCCTGGTATGAGCTCGAGGCCTCCCCCGTGTAGTACACAACGGGGTCATATGAGGGTGCTTCCTCCTGATAGTGTCCATGGAAGCTAAGAGAGCGCAGCTTGTCATCCATATCCTCCTTGGAGCGTGACAAAGGTCCCTGAGAAATACTGAACAAAGTGGTTTGGGGGAGAGGGATCTCTCTCTCTCTTCCCCATCAATAAACAGCATTCTATAAACCAAGTTCTCAAGGGTAGAGCTAGTGGTGACAAAGTGATGTGCTTTCATAGAAGCAAGATCAAGCCTCTGAGGAACCAAGACTGTATCATTTGGATCAACAACAATGTCCAAGGTAGTAGCAACACGCATAGCAATAATTCGTCCATAAATGGGTCCCTTAGCAGTTAAGCGACGAGCAATGAGAGAACCAAGATTGTACTTAGTTTCATTGCTGAGTG
Source organism: Avena longiglumis (assembly GCA_030063025.1). Classification (NCBI taxonomy): domain Eukaryota; kingdom Viridiplantae; phylum Streptophyta; class Magnoliopsida; order Poales; family Poaceae; genus Avena; species Avena longiglumis. The sequence goes on along the minus strand of CP125978.1, from coordinate 406,071,425 downwards.
CAGCAACTAAGAAAGCCAAATGATAGCTGGAAATATTACTAGTGTTCTCCCTACTAAGAACACTAGTGGCAAGATAGTAAGCTAAGTACCTGATGGCTGGAAGCTGAATATTTCTTATCTTTCCCCGTTGAGCTCTACGGTTATTATCATTGGTTATTCCGCGGTAGAGCTCCAACAAATCAGCGGGTTGAGCTGGAATCTTCTTTGCTGACCCAGCTGTACTGATACGTCCAAAACGTATCTACTTTCCCGAACACTTTTGCTATTGTTTCTCCTCTAAACTTGTGTGATTTGGATACAACTAACACGGACTGACGATGTTTTCAGCAGAATTACCTTGGTGTCTAGTTTTTGTGCAGAAAGCAACTATCAGGAAAAATCCGAGAAAATATGCCAAAAAATATATTTCACCAGAAGATCCACGGAGCCAGAGTACGAGACGGAGTGGAGGCCTTGGGGGGCCACACCCCTGCCAGGCGCGGGTGGGCCCTGCCTGAGCCTAGGGGGTGTAGCCACCGAGGCACCCCCTCGGGCTCCCTTTGCGCCTATAAGTTACCCCTTGACCTAAAAACATGGGGGAGGGTTCGACGTTTTCTAGAAAAGAGTTCCAATGCGCCGCCACCACCAAAGACAAGATTCGGAACCAGAAACTCTGTTCTGGCACCCTGCTGGGACGGGGAATTTGGGAAGGATCGTCCCCATCGTCATCACCAACGCCTCTCCATCAACCATCGATGTTTCCCTCATCCATGAGTGAGTAATCCCCCGCAGTAGGCTATGGGGATGGTAGGGATTGGATGAGTTCTATCATGTAATCGAATAAGATTGTTAGGGCATAGTGCCTAGTATTTCTATTAGTGTTATTTGACTTTGCTGTAACTTGTTGTGCTTAATGCTTTTCACTAGGGCCCGAGTGCCATGATCTCATATCTGAACTTATTATTGAATCATTATGATAGTATTTTTGTGATCTTACCTGCAAGTTGTGTACACATATCATTGTCCGGATCCAAAGGCCCCGAAGTGACAATAATTGGGACAACCGGAGGGGATGGCTATGGTGTGAGGATCACATGTGTTCACTGAGTGTTAATGCTTTGCTCTGGTGCTCTATTAAAAGGAGCACGTTAATTGCCAGTAGTTCCCTAGAGGCCTCGCTGCCACGGGCTGGCTGGACAGAAGATGTTGTGCAAGTTCTCATTGCGAGCACGTATGACTATATATGGAGCACATGCCTAGGATTGTTTAGTACTTGGATTCTTGTTATTATTTATCTACAATGCCCTAGATCTTGAAGTTACATGTTTAGACTCGTCCATGCAACGCCCGTCCATCCATCACTATGCCTACCGCACTCGAATCCCACTATTTACTATTACTGTTACTATTGCTCCTGTTTTACTGCTGCTGTTGCTTTGTTGTTGCTACTACAAAACTGTTGCTACTGATAAACTTCTGTGAGCAAGAACTATTTCCAGGTGCAGCTAAATTAACAACTCAGTTGTTAAGGCTTGCAAGTATTCTTTGGATCCCCTTGTGTCGAATCAATAAATTGGGTAATACTACCCATGAAGACTGTTGTGATCCCCTACACTTGTGGGTCATCATGTACCAAGTCCCAGAGCCTCACAAAATTTCTTCAATATCATATGGTAAGACCTGCCATAAATTTTGAAAGAAACATCTGGATTGAACATGCTGTTAGTAAAGGAGAAGCTCTCCACAAATGTTTTAGTGAGCGTATCATATGGCACGCTCTCATCATGCACAAGGCTTGTTAGTCCAGCCCTCCGAAGCAAGGTCTTAAAATCATCAAGAATCTCAGCAGCCCGCAAGAAGGTTTGGCAAGGAAGGGTGGAGGAGTGTGCATCCCCCTCATCTCCCTCGTCGTCAAATCATGGAGTGATGAGATCCTCATTGTATGAGGGCATAGCACGGGAGGATGATATCGAAGGCCTTTACCTTCTAGGTGAATCACTCTCAAATATTTCACCAAATGCGTGGTTGTCGATGACCTCTTTTTTCTGAAATTTTTAGACAAACATCAAACCAAGTGATTTCCAAGTTGATAAATGATGAGAAACTATTATAGGAACTTGCTAGAGGGCTACACATGCATCAAAATGAAATCTCTAAGCATAGAACAAGCATGCAAGATCACACAACCTGACACCTATAGCAGCAAAATACTCAAGATACAATCTACCAATCACAAATCTAATTGGACAAGTGGAGGAGGCACATACCAAGGAGCAAACTCTCCAAAAATCAGCAGCAAAGATGGGCTAAGCAAGGAGATCGAAAATCGCGAGCAAGAATAGCAAGAACTTGAGCTTGAGAAAGTTTTCCGATGTTTTTCGGGAGAGAGAAAGAAGATGGCTTTGAGTAGGCACCTGGGAGGGGCCCAGGTGAGACACACCCCACCCAGGCGCCACCTCTGGGTAGGCCGTGCCTACCAGGGGTGTGGGTTCCTATGGTGGCCCCCTGGGTCACTCCAGGTGTCCCTCTGCCCCTTTTCGAGGAAAAATTTATTTTGAATTTTCTGGAATTTTTCGAGAAACTTTATTTTTGGCCAATTTTTAGGGTATGAAAATTGATTCTCGCAGAAACGGTTTTTTAAGAAGAAGCAAAAGAAAACAAAAACCAAACTACAGTAGTTCTAAGACACTCTAAAAGGCAAGCAACTAGCTAACACGAGCAAAAGAAAAGACTAGGAAGGAGAAAAGTAAAAGAAAGCAAGTATAACCACAGTGAAAACATTATTTTGTTCATTAAAATCTTTTTGTTAACAAGGTTTATCAAGTCTTGTTACCAAAACAATCTTATATGAGACAAAACTTTGTATTCCACCAAGTGATTATGTTACCTCAAGCTTGATAGCAATGGTCCCAATCATAATAGTTTCAAAATTTTCTTGTGGAATGGGACAATATATTTCTCCAACCTTGATGCTCTCAATATTTTTAATGGAATTCAGGCAATAGCTCTTAGCAACCTTCTTGGGGAAATAGACAGTGTGTTCTTTGTCATTAATATTGAAAGTTACTTTTCCTTGATTACAATTGATGACAGCACCTGCAGTATTAAGAAAAGGTCTCCCAAGAATAATAGACATATTATCATCTTCGGGCAATTCAAGCACACCAAAATCAGTTAAAACCAAGCAATTATGAGCCACTTGAACAGGAACATCCTCACATATACCAACAGGAATAGTAGTTGACTTATCAGCCATTTGCAAAGATATATCAGTTGGTATCAACTTTTCTAGCTAGAGTCTCTTGTAGAGAGAAAAAGGCATAACACTAACTAGAGCTCCCAAATAACATAAAGTAGTTCTAACATAATTATTCTTAATAGAGCAAGGAATAGTTGGTATACCTAGATCACCAAGTTTCTTTGGAACCTTACCATTGAAGGAACAATTAGCAAGCAAAGTAGAAATCATCTCATTAGGAATCTTCCTTTTTATTAGAGACAATATCCTTCATATACTTTGAATAAGGAGGCAACTTAATAACATCAGTCAAAGGAATTTACAAAAATAAAGGTTTCATCCACTCACAAAACTTGTTCTAGTGTTCTTACTCCTTTGACTTGTGTTTATTACCTGGAAAAGGCATAGGTTTCTGCACCCAAGGTTCTCTATCTTTACCATGTTTATTAGCAATAAAATCTTCCTTTGTGTACCTAGTGTTCTTAGTGTTCTTCTCAGGTTCTTCCTCAACTTTCTCCTTATCAGGAGCATCATTTTTATCATTACCACTCTCAGTTTCAGCATCAGAGACAGATATACTATTAGGATCTACAACAGGTTCAAGTGATTCCTCAACTACTCTATGTTTCTTTTTCTTTCTATTACAAGGACTACCACTATCTTCACCTTGCCGAGAGTCCTGATCAATTCTTTTAGGGTTAGGTTATAAAGGATCTTGAGTAGTTATACCACTCCTAGTTCTAATTCCATAAGCATGTTTATCTCCTAAGGCATTAAATAGCATATCCTTTTGTACCTTAGCGAGTTGATCAAGTTGGGTTTGAACCATTTGAAAGTGTTTACAAAGCATTTTAATATTATTTGAATTTCTTTCCACAATATCTTTCAACTCTTTAATAGCCCTGGAGTTTTCCAATAAATGATTCTGAACTTGTTTATTAAAATTACCTTGCTTAACAATAAAAATGTCAAGTTCCTCTAAACATTGATCAGGAGGCTTACCATAAGGAATATCACCTTCATCAAAGTGTTGGAGAGAGTGTACCTCAATAGTAGATGAGTGGGGAATTGGCTTGCATAATTCTTCTATAGGAGGTAGATTCTTCACATCTTCATCTCTAATACCTTACTTCTTTAGACACTTCTTAGCTTCCTTCATCACTTCATCATTCAATGCAATAACTCCCCTCTTCTTTGGTGTTGGTACTGGTTCAGGTACAGCTGGTTCAGGAGTAATAGGCGCAGGTGTACTTAGCTCAGTTGAAGTCCAATCATCATAATTCTTGCTTATTTTAGCCATGAATTCTTCAGCATCTGTAGGAGTTCTTTTCCTGAAAACACAATCAGCAAAGCTATCTAGGTATGTCCTAGAATCATCAGTTAGTCCATTATAATAAATATCAAAAAGCTCATTTTTAGGTAATGGACATCCAGGATGTGCATGAATCAAGGCACAGAACCTTGTCCATGACTCATGCAATTTCTCCTCTTCTCCCTGTTTAAAATCAAAAAGTCTCTACAAAGCAGCATATCTAGCACTGGGAGGAAAATATTTCTGGAAGAAAGAAGCAATGAAAGAATTAGGGCTATCAATGGTATCAGGAGGTAATCTATTAAACCAAGCCCTAGCTTCTAGTTTTAGTGAAAAAGGGAAGATATTAGTAACAAAGTACTTGCGCATCTTAAAATCATCAGAGAATAAAGCACTCATAGTGGAAAGCTCATTCATATGAGCCACAACACTCTCATTTTCAGTCCCACAAAAAGGTTCTTTCTCAACAATGTCCAAATAGGATAAATCAAGAAAAAATCATAATCTTTATCTTTAATATCTATGGGAGAGGTGGCAAACTTAGGATCAGAGGACAACTTAGGAATAATGGTACGTCTCGCAAGGAGACTCTTAATAGCACTAGCACCATGTGTGTTTTGGCACTCTTTAATAAATTCATCAGTAAACTCAATGCAACCAACATTAATATCATATCAATCTATAGACTCACGTGAGCTAACAGGTGTAACAGTGTCTTCACTAGGAGTTTCAGTATTTCCTAGACTAGCCATAGTAGCATCTAGGATACGCATGTACTTACAATGACAAGAACTTACCGGTAACTGAAGTTGAGTAGCATGAGGAGTGGCCCTCATATTCAAGGGACATGAGATTGCCAACTTATATTTCGTCAAGCATATACTCCATCTTTGTGCACTTTAACCTTAATCATCTCAAGATGCCTATGATAGGGGAAATGAGGGCTCAAAGCTAGTAAGTACCTTAATCTTTTGGAAGCTCTTTATGACTTGTAATTCCTGCTTCCCTCTATAAAGGGACCTTTCTCCCATTTCCAAGTTGAGTCAGTAAACCTACTTCCTCTCTATCTCCAGCAAGCACTTGAGTTGTTGTGTTTCAAGCATTCATATGGTGATTTATTCAATCATGTTCTTTATCTTCCTTGTTTGCACAAAACTCTTATCTATTGAGTATTACTTTGAAAGCCTTCATTGAAAATCCTTTTTGAGCAAAGAGTGCTCCTGTTATAAAACTTCTACAAAAATCTTTTTGTGAAACTGTTTGCAGGTGTTCTCTGAGCAAGAACAAAGTTTGCCAATTCCAATTATGATTTATCTTTATGCATCTCTATTGCGACTCCCCTACTTGTCGCAAGCTAAGTTATATAATGGTGAGTTGCTTTCTTATATGAGTTGTGCAATGGTAAGTGTGATGCTTCTTGTTCGTATTCTTTTATCGACACTTCACTCCATAAACCTGTGGACATGTTTATCGATCGCCGCTTGGGGGACAAGGTCTAAGCTTGGGGGAGTTGATACGCCCAATTTGCATCACCATTCTATATCATAATTTGCCTCTATTCATTGATATATGTCTTATTATGAGGTATTACTTATGTCTTTTCATATATTTATGCATGTTGGATGATTCTTGGAGGATGAACTACTGGAGTCTGGATTCTGATGGAAAAAGAGCTGTTTTGATGAAATTTCGCGAAGATCAGAAAAATACCAGAAAAATATGAGAAAATTATATTTTTCCAGAAGAAAGAGGAAGCTAGAAGGGTAGGGGAAGAAGGGCCACAGGGGGCCCACACCCCAACTAGGCGCGGGTCCCCCTGGGCCGCGCCTAGGGCAGGTGTGGCCCACCTGCCCGTAAATTACATTAGTAAAAACTTCATATGAATTTATGGAAGAATTAGAACTTTCCTGGGTAAAGTTTATTGACGGAGTTAACCACTTTGATAATATGGTTAACCCCCCTATTCCATTATTCGTCGCTCCATTATCAAAAGAGATTCCTATGAATCCAATGAACAAAGTAAAAAGCAGTAATATAAGAAGAGGAAATAACATAGTATTTTCCGTTTCATGCAGATAGGCAAAAGTTTTTTTAGCCCCAAATCTCCTGACTACGCCCTCTCGCCTATATCTTCCCTACGGAACCCTAACACCAGGGGAGCGAACACAGATAGATTTCCGACGCTTCTACGGAGCGGAAAACACCGAAAGAGAAAAAGATCTCTTCGGCAGACATATTTCTGCTAGGGGAATTCCTTCCCGGAGAGGGGAGATCTTCGCCATCCACACCATCGTCAAGCTAGGCTTCATCGGGATCATCATCATCATCCACACCATCATCTCCACCAGCACCATCATCATTACTCCATCCCGCTGTAACAATTGTGTTGGATATTACTTTAGTTCATTAGGGGAAACCTTCCTGGTGTTGATTACTATTGTAGTTGATGCTTGTGAGTGGAACCATTGGATTATTGTTTATGTTCAGATTGTTATCCATTACCATATCATCTTTGAGCTTGATCCATATGATGTCTTGTGAGTAGTTCGTTTAGTTCTCGAGGACATGGGAGAAGTCATGTTGTTAGTAGTGGATTTGTGATGAGTTATTATTCAATGGTTTAGTATTTAAGTTGTGGTGCTATTCTTCTAGTGGTGTCATGTGAACATCGACTACATGATACTTCACCATTTATGGGCCTAGGGGAATGCATTGTGTATTTGGCTACTAATTGTGGGGTTGCCGGAGTGACAGAAACCTAAACCACCATTACGACACCTTTGCACAAGGGAGTGTAGGATCTCAGAGTTTAAGGCTATGGTTAGATTTATATCTTAATTACTTTCCTGTCGTTGCGGATTCTTGCAGGGGGTTTAATCACAAGTATGTATTAGTCCAAGTAAGGTCGGTATGTTAGCACAGGTTCACCCACACAACAAATACAACACCAAAGAAGAGTACTCGGCTATTTGAAGGGAAAGCACTTGACATAATTCCCATGTGTCCTCGAGAATGTTTGGTCCTTATAAGTATTTCCACCGGCTTGTCCTTTCCTAAGAAAGGATTGGGCCACATGCTGCAGTTGTTCGTTGTCTTTTATTACTTGCACTTTGTTTTGTTGCTTATTCAGAAAACCCCTAAAAATCTGTTTGCTAAGTATTTACAAAGAGTTCCTGCTCCATACCACTGTTCAGCACCTTCTGCTCCTCGTTGGGATCGACACTCCTATTTATCGAAATTACTGCGATACACCCCCTATAATTGTGGGTCATCAAGACTATTTTCTGGTGCCGTTTCCGGGGAGTGAAGCGCTATTGAAGAGTGGAACTGGTAAAGGAAACTTCTATTGTGAGTATTGCTTTTGTTTCTGTTTGTTGCTTTGTTTCCAATATGGATAACCCACTTGGTTTTTTGTTTGGGAAAACTACTACCACTGCTAGGGTAGTAGATGAACCACCACCTATTGAGATAGATCCTTTTAAGATACCTACAAGTATTGTTGATCGTATTATGGATAATTATTCTTTAGGGGATGGAACTGTCCACCCTGGTGATCATTTGCTTTTTATCCATGAATTATGCGGGTTGTTTAAGTGTGCAAGTATCACAACTGAACAGGTGAAGAAGAAGTTACTCTCCATATCCTTGAATGGGAGAGATGAAGAATGGTATAAGATGATGAAGAATGGACAATCCATGGAATGGGAGGAGATGGCATATCTCTTTTACTCTAAATTTTATCCTCCCACTGAGATTCATAAGGATAGAAATCTTATATATAACTTTTGGCCTCGTGATGGAGAGAGTACAGCTCAAGCTTGGGGAAGATTGAAGTTACTAATGCTTAAATTTCCTATTGATGAACTCCCTAACAATATTATTATCAATAACTTTTATGCTAGGCTTTCTCTTCATGATAAAGATTTACTAGATGCTTCTTGTGCTGGATCATTCACATGTATGAAGGAAGAAGCTAAATGGGATCTACTAGACCGTATTCAAGAGAACACTGAAGCTTGGGAGAATGACAAAGGAAGAAAGTCAGGTATAAACTATGATGATGAATGCATTAAATCTTTTATGGGAACTGATGACTTCCGTGATATTAGTAATGAGTTTGGGCTTGATTCCCAAAGTATTGCCAATTGTTTTAAGGCCTTTGCCTCCTACATAGGAATTCCCAAGAAGAAGTGGAATAAGTACCATGCACCTTATAAATATGTTGTTAGTCATGTTCCTGTTAGAAGTACTGAAGTTTGTACTACTAATCATATTGTTCCTGAACCTCATGTTGAGAAAATTCCTTTCCTAGCTAAGGTAAAGGAGTATTCTATGATTATTAGTGCAAATAACAAAGGTACAAAGAAAACTGTGGAGCTTGATGAGCAAATGAATAATGAACCCATGGTAGCTATTGTGAAAGACCCCATCACTAGAAATATAGAGGATGAGCACATTGTCTTCTGTGAAGACGCTTCTAATATTATCTCTCATCCTAATAAAGCTAGAAAAGCTAGTGTTGATGTGCTTTCTGTTAAAATTGGTGATTATTGCTACTATGGTTTATGTGATATTGGTGCTAGTTCTAGTGCTATCCCTTATGAGCTTTACAGGGAAATTATGCATGAGATTGGTCCTTGTGAGCTTGAGAACATTGATGTGGTTATTCACCTTGCTAATAAGGAAACCATTTTCCCCATTGGCATTGTAATAGATGCGAAATTTCTCTGCGGTAAGATTAAATATCCTGCTGATTTTCTAGTGCTTAACTCAGCAGCTAGTAAAACTTGTCCTATCATTTTTGGTAGACCTTTCTTGAACACTTGTGGAGCTATTATAGATTGTAAGAAGGAGAAAGTTTTTACTAAGTTTGATGGAGATTCTTATGAGTTAACTTTTCCAAATTTGCTAAAGATCCTTGTGAAAATAGCTTGCCTAATAAAGATTTCAGGATGGAATAACTTGCTTCTATTGATCCAGTTTATAACCTTGGACCTATTTTTGGTGAATGTAAGTATGCTTATTATAATGATAAAGTAGTTGCCAGTGATAGTTATATTGTCAACTTTATTCAAAGTGCTACTGAAAGTTATTATGAGAGAGGGAAACATGGTTTTATGTATCTCAATAATGTTAAGTTCCCCCGTTTTATGTTGAAAGCTTTGAATTTGCATCTGTTTTGTCTTCCTATGCTAGTGGCTTTTTATTTCAACAATTTGTTTTCTCATGATACTCCCATGCATAGGAAGTGTGTTAGACTCAAATGTGTTGGTTATTTTCTTCTTGATGCTCTCTTTCACTTCAAATATTTATCTCCTTTGTTAGTATCTTTGAAAGTTTCAAGCCTAACTTAAAGGCATTAAAGAAAAGTACTTGTTGGGAGATAACCCAAGAGTTTTGTCGAGTCTTGGAAGTTATTACCTCAGTAATAACCGCTCCTTATCCTTTTCTTTTGGTTTTTGTGTCATGTTCAACTACTTTTGTGAAGTAGAGGAGTTGTGAAAAGTGGCTGTCGTGGGACAGATTTTTGTGCTGCATTGTAAAAATTCGTGAGGAAGCTCAGTACTTTGGATGGAGCTATATTTTTCTGTGATTGTTCTCCAAGTTGTTACTCAAATTTCATTAGTACTGCACTTTTTGATTTGAGAAACAGAAGGTTTTCAAAAAAATCAATCTTTACCTGCTGGTCTGTTTTGACAGATTTCTGCTATCATTTGCATTTGCCTCTTACAGAAGCTTTGTTTTGATGGGTTTTCAGTTGAAGTGTGTACCCAAAGGAGTTTATTGTTTTTTCTTACACTAATGTTGCCATTGAGGTTTCTGTGAGACCTTGTAGGAAAGGAAATTCCAGGAAAATGAGAAAAGGAGTCTGCGGAGTTCGTCTTTGAATAGGTAAAAGTGGTGAAAATAGAAGGTTCGTGAAAGAATAATCTTTTTATATTTTGATGTTTCTAATACATAAGGGAAGTTACGAGATGGAACAGAGGAGGAAACGGAGTCCGGGGTGGACAAACCCACCCCAGGCCCCGCCTGGCACTGTGAGGGGTGCCACCCACGAGCCCGCCTCGCTGCATTCGCACCTTCCTTATGCATTGAAACTTCGTAATATATAACCCCCCGGATCCCCCAAGGTTCGTGTATTGTGTTCTGTCGTGTCTTCATTTCGATCTGTTTTTGTCAGGAAATATTCTCAAGTTTAGAGCACCATGGTCTCCGCCAACGACAAAGTCAAGAAGCCCGAGGAAGATGATCCTCAAAACCCCAAGGAGGAGGAGATTTTTGTTGGGGATGAAGAGGATATGGAGGAGGACGAACATCCAGACACCCGCGCTACCGTCGCAAGCATTGGAGTGGTGGCAAACCATATCAAGCTTAGGAGGACATCATGGATGTCTACAGGAGGGAAACCTCCGTGTCATACCCTTGCTCCACGGACACTTCCTCCTCGTACCACTCGTTCTAACTATGCAGGGAAGGAACACTCTAATAAGGAAGAGTGGAGAAAGAATAACAAGGACTAGGATCCTAGGTACGAATTGATCATGAACTACATTGAGCATAATTTGGAGTTGATTCATACTCTGACCTTCGATATGGAGGATTTTAAGAAACTTATTGAAGAGCTTATCAAGATAACACCACCACCGAAGGAGTAATTCGTCATCAGGTTTGGCATCCACTTGTCTTGTTCCAAGCTGGGGGGAGTGTCGCGGTATCACCACCATTATCTTTTATCTTTTACCTTTTCAGTAGATTCATATCTGTGGTAGAGAAGTTATCTTATAGTTTGGTTTGCATGTGTAAGTATATCTCCTTTAGTTGGTTATGTATGTATCCCTTGGTGTGAGTGCCTTTATTGAATATTAATGAGAAGTCTCATCTTTTACTTTTTGCACTTCTTATTTTAGTTTGCAATCTCTATTATATGATGGATCTTGTTGAGCAGTATTTGGCATCACTTTGGGAGCATCAAGTAACTCTAAATTGGTTTTGGCAAACCAAGCTGTGGTCAGTAACAACACTTTTTGAGGTTTTAAAGGAAAAGAAAAAGCTTATAGGTATTTTGTATCATTTATTTTATTTCTTGTTGGCTCATAAGCTTAGTATTCTTTATGTAAGATCTTTTGTGTATTCAAGGAATATTGCATGTTTGGCTTTATTACTTGTATGTTTGCTTGTTTTTTTCAACTCTCTTGCTTGCTACCCAGCCTTGCTAGCCAAAAACCTATTTTGAGAAGGCATGCTTCTCATGTTTCCAATCTCTTTGAACCAAAATCTATGCCATTTGTGTCCACAATATCTACCTATTAGCATTATTGCTATTCCTAGCAAATTCTCAAGCTTCATCTATCTTTCAAATTAAAAAGTAGTTTGTTATGTGAAAACTAGTTAGTAAATCTCTCACGAACTTGATTGCACACCTTATTTCCTTATCCCTAATAGACTTGAACTATTGTGTCATCAAAGATGTATATGCTTACATACGTTGGAATTAGCAGAACCGTGCTGTCACGGGGAACGTTTTCAACATTGCACTTGTACTCTATACACAGTTTATATCGTGCTCTTTTGTCTGTGGATGTCACCGGTGTGAAATAAAGAGGGAACTTGTAAGTCCATGGAGTTTGTATTTTGTGTTAGAGAAATGCCTAGACCGCTAGCCTAAGCCATGCCTAATCATGGTGGAAACTTGCAGCATCACCATAGTGATCTATCTATGAAGCATCCTCAATAAAAAGCTATGCACATAGTAAATAAAAAGATCGCTGAGATGCTCACTCTCTGCTTTCCTTGTCATTTTGGTTATGGGAAAGCTCCTGTACCATGTGAAAGGGGTACCCCGTTGGCGGTTCTCTATGATACGCATGTACTTACAATGACAAGAACTTACCGGTAACTGAATTTGGGTAGCATGAGGAGTGGCCCTCATATTCAAGGGACATGAGATTGCTAACTTATATTTCGTCAAGTATATACTCCATATTTGTGCACTTTAACCTTAATCATCTCAAGATGCCTATGATAGGGGCAATGAGGGATCAAAGCTAGTAAGTACCTTAATCTTTTGGAAACTCTTAATGACTTGTAATCCCTGCTTCCCTCTATAAAGGGACCTTTCTCCCATTTCCAAGTTGATTCAGTAAACCTACTTACTCTCTATCTCCAGCAAGCACTTGAGTTGTTATGTTTCAAGCATTCATATGGTGATTTATTCAATCATGTTCTTTAACTTCCTTGTTTGCACAAAACTCTTATCTATTGAGTATTACTTTGAAACCTTTCATTGAAAAACCTTTTTGAGCAAATAATGCTCCTGTTATAAAACTTCTACAAAAAGCTTTTTGTGAAACTGTTTGCAGGTGTTCTCTGACCAAGAACAAAGTTTGCCAATTCTAATTATGATTTTGTTGGGAATATGCCCTAGAGGCAATCATGTATGATGAGATTTCCCATTGTATTCATAAAGATATTAAGTAGTCCTTGTATAAACATCTGATGTGTATCATTGAATATGTGATTCGGTTGTGGAACTATGCATTCATGTTGTTTGTACTAAATATCCTTGGTCATTGAGGTTGTGCTGGACACACAACTTAGACCAATGTGAAAGTTGGCTTGATGACTCGGTTCCACTTGTCATGGGCATGGAGATGTTGTTCCAACTTACACAGATTCGGCTAAAGAGTTTAGCGAGTCGGATTGACCCATATTGAGGTACAACGAACAAGTTGTCATTTGTATATCTCAATCAATGTAATCCTTAGACCTGAGGTTATTGCATAGTCCGAGTTGAGGATCACCTACTTAGGTTCTGTCAAACGCTGATCCGTAATTGGGCAGTTATAAAGGCAGAGTTCGGGTCGACTGAGAATCAAGCTATGTGATGTGAATAACCAAGATGGGATTTTGCCCCTCCACTTGGAGAGATATTCTCTGGGCCCTCTTGTGAGATATGATTCAGAAAGCATGGCCATGCACGACTCGGTTAAGTGTTAACCGAGGCAATCGACTAAGAGTTAGTCGGGTGAATCACTTATCTCGGATCGAGAAGAGAGTCGGACTATTTAAGGGATGACATATATTCGCCTATATTCTGACAAGGTATAACGTGAGGCAAAAGGGACTCGGACGTAAGTCGCATTGGAAAGGCAAGTCGTCATGACTCTTTGGTACTTGGGAGTCGGCACGTTCTGCTAGGAGCCGCTACCGACTGATCGATTGAGAGTCGGACTCCAATCGTGTCCAAGTAGCCATGAGCCTGCGGGGTCACACACTTAAGAGTGGGAGCAAGTTTGGATTGGATCTGAACCTGTAATCTGGTTGGGTTGGACCTGAACCGGATTAGGACTGAGTTAGTGAGTTGGACTCACGGTAACTAGTGTTATATGGGCTTTAGTGAATGGGTCGCGCGAGCAGATCCCACGTTCACTCCCTATATATAGTGGAGCAACGTAACCCAGAAAGGTTAATCGTTGTTCGGTTAGGTCATTCCGTGTGTTGGAAACCCTAGCTCCACAGCAGTCCAGCCGTCGTTAACCTAGCGATTCGCCACGGTGCTCCTTCTTCAGACGTGTGGATACCAGCAGAGGTGTTGTACGATCGGCACCGGGACGATTGGATCATGAGGATCGCATCGCATCAATCGACGCGGCCATCAAGAATCCACAATCGCTGCGTCTAGTGGTAAACCTCCTGACCTTCTACCTCAGCTAGATCTTGGGATCACCATGTTAGAGGAATTTTTTTGTTTTATCTCTGTGTTGCCCAACAGTGGTATCAGAGCGATAGCTTCTGGTTTTAGGCTCGAGATCTCGCATATGTGATATGCGGTTGGCTGTAGATGAGATCTATGTGTTGTTTTGGTGGTCGATCTATGAGATAGATCGGTTTTGTATGAAGTTGATTGGATCAAATGTGCTCGGGGAATGGTAGATCTGATTTCCGTGATCATATTCGAGGTCGTGGAACATACCCCTACCGTCGCTTCCGCCATTGGGGTAGATCGTGACACGAATCGTAAGCGGTGATCGAAGATCAAAGAGTTTTATCGAATCGAACGATGGTCGGAATCCATGTTCGATCGTAGATGAGATCTATGTTTTCGGAAAAATTGGCGCCGCCTCGCCGAGGGCGCTACCCTTCGATCCCCGCCCGCTATCCGGCTAGCGGACGGCTTCCGTCAGAAGCGCTTAGATGTCGCTATGAGGTTCACAACGCCGGTAGATATTGTGTCTATGGATAACTTGTTTTTGCAGGAAGTTGTGAATGGTATGATTCATGTGGATGTGATGTATGTGTGTAATCCATACGTGATATGCGAATCACGGATTTTGTCAGTCGGCTGGAGGCTAGGTGCTGTCATTTTATTGTATAACGACCTGCGTGTCGGATTCTCCTTGTAATTTACTTTACTAAGCTAGTGTAGCTGTTTGGAGTACCCGGAAGGCATGCAAGGCAATGTACATGTCGGCGACATGGAGTAAGACGGCAAGTGACAAGAGTTGGCACGAGTCGGATTATAGGCTTTGTGGATATGGAGATCGCCATGAAGAGAGCCATACCATTTCACATTATAATTGCTTTATTTTGTGTGATTGTTATGTCTCTGTTTTACCTCTATTAGATAGTCGGTAAAATTTAATCCCTCAAAGAAGGTCTAGTCGGTTTTCCCGCCAGTGTTTGCACCATCACAAGTCGGACATTTTTGGTAGTGGGCTCATAAAATTGAGGTGCTGCCAATTCTTTCCGACTAGGTGGGTTCGAGTCGGACTCTTACTGCAGAAACACTCGGTAAGCTAGACGGGTCTATCACAACGGTTGTGGGACTCGGGGAAAAGTCGGATGGGAGCCGGGGCATGTGATGCCACCAGTCCAACAGGAGTCATATGAGATACGATTGACAAGGAGTTGTCTACCTAGATCACTTGGCGGCTAGCGGTGATGGTAAAGCTCACTAGACGACTTGCTTATTTAGGATCCTGAATCACTAAGCAACCATCGGAGGGGTGTTGGTTATAGTGGGAGCATAAAATATTAAAATGTTTAATATGCTTTCTCTTTTATGAATACATGTCTTAAGTGTTTTGCATATTTTCTGTTGTAGATCATGGCACCAAGTAGCAGTCACTCTCAGATATCCGGTTTTGCGTTGAGAACCATTCTTGAGAAAGATAAACTAAACGAAACTAATTTTACCAACTGGTATCAAAATCTGAGAATTGTTCTCAAACAAGAAAAGAAGGACCATGTCCTAGACAACCCACTTCTAGATGAGCCGAATGAGAATGCGACTGTCACTGCCACCAATGCCTACCGTCGGGCTAAGGATGAGTCCATGGATATTAGTTGTCTTATGCTTGCTCACATGGAACCGGACTTGCAAAAGCAGTTCGAGCATGTTGAGGCCTACGATATGATCGAAAGCCTCAAAAGTATGTTCCAGGCTCAGGCGAAGACTGAGAGGTATCAAGTCTCTTAGGCTTTGTTGAGTTGCAGGCTTAAGGATGGTGATCCACTGAGTCCGCATGTGATCAAAATGGTTGGTTACGTGAAGTCTCTGGAGAGGCTTGGCTACCCCATAAGCGAAGAGTTCGCTACGGATATAATTTTGAACTCTCTTCCTAGTGCATATGGGCAGTTCATTTCGAACTACCACATGCATGGTATGGATAAGAAGCTCACTGAATTACATGGGATGCTCAAGCAGGCAGAGGCGGATCTCAAGAAGGGCGCCAGTCAAGTGTTGATGGTGCAGAATAAGGCTAAGTTCAAGAAGAGTTCTTGGACTAAGAAGAAGGCTAAGTCGAGGAAAGGTGCTCAGACCCGGTCCCAAGCGCTTCCTCGGACTAAACCATCTCCTTCACCGGATCCACTTGCTTCTACCGCAAGGCGGATGGCCTTTGGAAGAGGAATCGCAAGTACTTGGCCGACAAAGCCAAGAGTGGAGGTATGACTTCACTGTGTACACTTGTTTGCAATGTTATAGACATATATCTTCCTCGATGCACCTAATAGTTCTTGGGTATATGATACCGGATCATATTCACATCGCAACTCGTTGGTGGACCGGTAAGAACTAGGAGCGTAGCAAGAGGCGAGGTTGATATTCGAGTCGGCAACAAAGCAAGAGTTGCTGCGTTGGAAGTCGGCACCATGCAACTTCATTTACCTTCCGGATTAATTATGGAACTGAATAATTGTTATTATGTTCCAGTGCTCAGTCAAAACATTATTTTTGCTTCATGTTTGATGAGGCAAGGCTATGAGTCGAATATCAAGAATAATGGTTGTTCTTTGTTTTTGAATGATATGTTTCACGGCTTTGCACCCGTCCAGGACGGGTTATTTATTTTGAATCTTGATGGTGAGTCGGTTTATAACATAAATGTTAAAAGGTTGAAACCAAATGATCTGAATATGACTTACTTTTTTACCGGCTTGGTCATATAAGTTGGAAACGCATGAAGAAGCTCCATGATGATGGACTCCTAACTTCGTTCGACTTGGAGTCGTTCGAGACATGCGAATCTTGCCTACTCGGCAAAATGACCAAGACACCTTTTGCAAAGAGTTGCGAAAGGGCGTCCGACTTGTTGGGACTAGTACATAGTGATGTATGTGGACCAATGAGAACGACAGCCAGGGGTGGTTATGAGTACTTCATTACCTTCACTGATGATTTGAGTAGGTATGGATATATCTACTTGATGAAACATAAGTCGAAAGCCTTTGAAAAGTTCAAAGAATTCCAGAATGAAGCACAAAATCAACTCGGCAAAAAAATAAAGTTTCTTTGGTCGGACCGAGGAGGCGAGTACATGAGCCATGAGTTTGATGACCATCTGAAAAGTTGTGGAATAGTTCCTCAACTTACTCCGCCAGGAACGCCGCAAAGCAACGGTGTTTCGGAAAGGCGGAATCGGACCTTTTTGGACATGGCACGGTCAATGATGAGTCAGACAGATCTGCCTTTATCATTTTGGGGTTATTGTATAGAAACAACGGCGTTCACACTAAACAGAGTACCATCAAAATCGGTAGAGAAGACACCGCATGAGATGTGGACAGGCAAAAAGCCGAGTTTGTCTTTTCTTAAGATTTGGGGTTGTGAAGCATTTGTCAAGCGACTTCAGTCAGACAAGCTTACAGCCAAGTCGGATAAGTGTATTTTCATGGGGTATCCGAGGGAAACCTTGGGTTACTACTTACAACCGAGAAGAGGGCAAAGTGTTTGTCGCTCGAGCGGTGTCTTCCTTGAGAAAGAGTTTCTCGGTCGGGGAGTAAGTGGAGCGGTGCAACTCAAGAAATTCGAGAGGAACCGGCTAGTAGCGAGTCGGCAAAACCTTGGAGGTTGAGCCGGTCGGTGAGCCGCAAGAAAGACTGTACTACAAAGATCGGCAAGATTACGAAGTGTTCGTGATGTGTTACTGTTAGACAATGATGAGTCGGCAAATTATTCGGAAGCGATCGTGGGATCTGATTCTGAGTCATGGCTTGGAGCCATGAGATCTGAGATAAAGTCCATGGATGAAAATCAAGTTTGGAACTTGGTTGATCTGCCAGACGGTGCAAGACCCGTCGAGTGCAAATGGGTCTTTAAGAAGAAAACTGATATGGATGGAAATGTTTCAATCTATAAAGCACGCCTTGTCGCGAAGGGGTTCCGACAAGTTCAAGGAGTTGATTACGACAAGACTTTATCGCCCGTAGTGATGCTTAAATCAGTTCGGATCATGTTAGATATAGCGGCCTATTTCGACTATGAGATATGGCAGATGGATGTCAAAACGGCTTTCCTTAACGGAAATTTAACCGAGGACGTGTATATGATACAGCCCGAGGGTTTTGTCGATCCGGCTAATGCTGACAAAGTATGTAAACTTCAGAAATCCATTTATGGGTTGAAGCAAGCATCTCGGAATTGGAATATTCGCTTTGATGAGGTAGTCAAATCGTTTGGCTTCATCAAGAGTGATCATGATTCTTGTTTATACAAGAAGTTTAGTGGGAACAAAGTAAATTTTCTAATCTTATATGTGGATGACATATTACTGATTGGAAATGATGTCCAGATGTTACAAGAAACCAAGGAATTATTGGAAAGGAGTTTCTCAATGAAAGACTTGGGTGAGGCAACATACATCCTGGGAATCCGGATCTATAGAGATAGATCAAGGAGGCTCATTGGATTGAGTCAGAGTACTTATTTGGACAAAGTGTTGAAGAAGTTCAACATGGAATCGTCTAAGAAGGGGTTCTTACCGATGTCCCATGGTGTAAAACTTAGCAAGACTCAGTGTCCTTCGACAACTGATGACCGAAGTCGGATGAGTGCGATTCCATATGCTTCTGCAGTCGGATCCATCATGTATGCCATGATTTGTACTAGGCCAGATGTTTCCTATGCTCTAAGTGTTGTGAACAGATACCAGGCTGATCCTGGAGAGATCCACTGGACAGCTGCTAAAAATATCCTAAAGTACTTGAGAAGGACTAAGGATATGTTCTTGGTTTATGGTGGTAAAGATGAACTCAGTGTAAAGGGTTACACGGATGCGAGTTATCTTACCGACTCTGATGATTCTCGTTCGCAATCCGGATACGTGTTTATTATAAACGGAGGTGCTGTGAGCTAGAAGAGTTCCAAGCAAGAGATCGTGGTCTCGTCAACAGATGATCTTGAGTATATTGTCGCCTCGGAGGCAACAAAGGAAGCTGTTTGGATGAGGAATTTCGTCATGGATCTTGGTGTGGTTCAGGGCTCGTCCAATCCGTTTGACGTGTATTGTGACAACAATGGTGCTATTGCACAAGCCAAGGAACCTAGATAGCACCAGAAGAACAAGCACATACTCATGCGGTACCACCTGATTGTTCGTGGATCAGGGTGATATCAAGTTATGCAAGGTACACATGGATGCAAATATTGTGGATCCGTTGACAAAGTCGTTACCTACCGAGAAGCATGAGGCGCTCGAGAGCCATGGGCATTAGATGCTTAGACATGTGATGTCGGAAGATTGACTCTAGTGCAAGTGGGAGACTGTTGGGAATATGCCCTAGAGGCAATCATGTATGATGAGATTTCCCATTGTATTCATAAAGATATTAAGTAGTCCTTGTATAAACATCGATGTGTATCATTGAATATGTGATTCGGTTGTGGAACTATGCATTCATGTTGTTTGTACTAAATATCCTTGGTCACCGAGGTTGTCTTTGGACACACAACTTATACCAATGTGAAAGTTGGCTTGATGACTGTTCCACTTGTCATGGGCATGGAGATCTTTGTCCAACTTACAGTTCGGCTAAAGAGTTTAGCGAGTCGGATTGACCCATATTGAGGTACAACGAACAAGTTGTCATTTGTATATCTCAATCAATGTAATCCTTAGACCTGAGGTTATTGCATAGTCCGAGTTGAGGATCACCAACTTAGGTTCTGTCAAACGCTAATCCGTAACTAGGCAGTTATTTAGGCAGAGTTCGGGTCGACTGAGAATCAAGTTATGTGATGTGAATAACCAAGATGGGATTTTTCCCCTCCACTTGGAGAGATATTCTCTGGGCCCTCTTGTGAGATATGATTCGGAAAGCATGGCCATGCACGACTCGGTTAAGTGTTAACCGAGGCGATCGACTAAGAGTTAGTCGGGTGAATCACTTATCTCGGATCGAGAAGAGAGTCGGACTATTTAAGGGATGACATATATTCGCCTATAGTCTGACAAGGTATATCGTGAGGCAAAAGGGACTCGGACGTAAGTCGCATTGGAAAGGCAAGTCGTCATGACTCTTTGGTACTTGGGAGTCGGACGTTACGCTAGGAGCCGCTACCGATCGATTGAGAGTCGACTCAATCGTGTCCAAGTAGCCATGAGCACGGGGTCACACACTTAAGAGCGAGCAAGTTCGGATTGGATCCGAACATGTAATGGTTGGGTTGGACTGAACGATTAGGATGAGTTAGTGAGTTGGACTCACGGTAACTAGTGTTATATTAGCTTTAGTGAATGGGTCGCGAAAGTGAGCCCACTCACTCCTATATATAGTGGAGCACCGTAACGAGAAAGGTTAATCGTTGTTCGGTTAGGTCATTCCATGTGTTGGAAACCCTAGCTCCATAGCAGTCCGGCCGATTTAACCTAGCAGTCATTACCGGTGCTCCTCCTTGTACGTGTGGATACCAGTAGAGGTGTTGTGCGATCATCACCAGGACGATCAGATCGTGAGGACTGCACTGCATCAACTGACGCCCTTCATCAGTAATCCGCAACTATGCATCTAGTGGTAAACCTCGTGGCCTTCTACCTCAGCTAGATCTTGGGATTACCATGTTAGAGGAAATTTTTTGTTTTATCTCTGCGTGGCCCAACAGATTTATCTTTATGTATCTCTATTGTGACTCCCGTACTTGTCGCATGCTAAGTTATATAATGGTGAGTTTCTTTCATCTATGAGTTGTGCAATGGTAAGTGTGATGCTTCTTGTTCGTATTCTTTTATCGACACTTCACTCCATAAACCTGTGGACATGTTTATTGAGCTCAGTTTTCGCTTGGGGACAAGCGAAGTTCTAAGCTTGGGGGAGTTGATACACCCAATTTGCATCACTATTCTATATCATAATTTGCCTCTATTCATTGATAGATATCTTATTATGAGGTATTACTTATGTATTTTCATCTGTTTATGCATGTTGGCTGATTCTTGGAGGATGAACTGCCGGAGTCTGGATTCTGATGAAAAAAGAGGCGTTTTGATGCAATTTCGCGAAGATCACAAAAATACCAGAAAAATATGGGAAAATTATATTTGTTTCAGAACCCAGAGAAAGCCAGAAGGGGAGGCGAAGAAGGGCCACAGGGGGCCCACACCCCCTAGGAGCGGATACCCCCTGGGTCGCGCCTAGGGCAGGTGTGGCCCACCTGCCCGGCTCTCGACTCCGCCCTCTTTCCTATATCTTCCCTACGGAACCCTAACACCGGGGGAGCGGCCATAGGTAGATTTCCGCCGCCTCTGCGGGGTGGAAAACACCGAGAGAGAAAGATATCTTCGTTAGACAGATTTCTGCCGGGGGAATTCCTTACCGGAGAGGGGAGATCGTTGCCATCAACACCATCGTCAATCTAGGCTTCATCGGGATCATCATCATCCACACCATCATCTCCACCAGCACCATCATCATTACTCCATCTCACTGTAACAATTGTGTTGGATATTACTTTAGTTCATTAGGGGAAACCTTCCTGATGTTGATTACTATTGTAGTTGATGCTTGTGAGTGGAACCATTGGACTATTATTTATGTTCAGATTTTTATCCATTACCATATCATCTTTGATCTTGATCCATATGATGTCTTGTGAGTAGTTCGTTTAGTTCTTGAGGACATGGGAGAAGTCATGTTGTTAGTAGTGGATTTGTGATGAGTTATTATTCAATGGTTTAGTATTTAAGTTGTGGTGCTATTCTTCTAGTGGTGTCATGTGAACGTCGACTACATGATACTTCACCATTTATGGGCCTAGGAGAATGCATTGTGTATTTGGTTACTAATTGTGGGGTTTCCGGAGTGACAGAAACCTAAACCCCCGTTAGGACACCTTTGCACAAGGGAGTGTAGGATCTCAGAGTGTAAGGGTGTGGTTATATTTATATCTTAATTATTTTCCTGTAGTTGCGGATGCTTGCAGGGGGTTTAATCACAAGTATGTATTAGTCCAAGTAAGGTCGGTATGTTAGCACAGGTTCACCCACACAACACTTACAACACCAAAGAAGAGTACTCGGCTATTTGAAGCGAAAGCACTTGACATAATTCCCATGTGTCCTCGAGAACGTTTGGTCCTTATAAGTATTTCCACCGGATTGTCCTTTGCTAAGAAAGGATTGGGCCACTTTCTCGTTGTCTTTTATTACTTGCACTTTGTTTTGTTGCTTCAGAAAACCCCTAAAAATCTGTTTGCTAAGTATTTACAAAGAGTTCCTGCTCCATACCACTGTTCAACACCTTATGCTCCTCGTTGGGATCGACACTCCTATTTATAGAAAGTACTGCGATACACCCCCTATACTTGTGGGTCATCAACAAGCATTAAGCACAACAAGTTGCAACAAAGTCAAATAGCACTAATAGATTTACTAGGCACTATGTCCTAACAATCTTATTCGATTACATGATAGAACTCATCCAATCCCTACCATCCCCATAGCCTACTGCGGGGGATTACTCACTCATGGATGAGGTAAACATGGATGGTTGATGGAGAGGCATTGGTGATGACGATGGCGATGATCCTCCCCAAATTCCCCGTCCCGGCAGGGTGCCAGAACGGAGTTTCTGGTTCCGAATCTTGTCTCTAGTGGCGGCGGTGCAGCGGAACTCTTTTTCGGAAAATGTCGAACCCCCCTCTATTTTAGGTCAAAGGGTAACTTATAGGCGTAGAGGGAGCCCGAGGGGGTGCCTGGGGTGGCCGCACGCCCTAGGCATGGGCAGGGCCCACCCGCGCCTGTCAGGGGTGTGGTCCCCCAAGGCCTCCACTCCGTTTCGTCTTCTGGCTCCGTAGATCTTCTGGTGAAATATAATTTTTGGCATATTTTACGGGAATTTTCCTGATAGTTGATTTCTGCACAAAAACTAGACACCAAGGTAATTCTGCTGAAAACAGCGTCAGTCCATGTTAGTTGTATCCAAATCACACAAGTTTAGAGGATAAACAATAGCAAAAGTTTTCAGGAAAGTAGATACGTTTTGGACGTATCACGGCGCATCACTGCCGCCTCATCCGCGGCCAGAGGAGTTCAGGAGCCGCCCTGTGGGGGACTATCCGCCACCACGGGAGTGCCGCATATGGCGGTACTTTGGTGTCACGGAGTGCGAGCGTCGATGGAGGGAGGGCATGGGCATCAAGCACACGGATGTCTCCCTCCCCACCGGCTGACACCTCAATCAGGACTGTGTCCCGGTGCCGCATGTGCCCAAGAAGGGAAAATGGCTGGAGGAGGAGATCTGCCGCCGGATCAGCAACCTCCTGCAGGCTCAACGGTGGGAGAGGGGCTACCACAACGAGGACTACTAGCAACAGTTCCTCGAGTGGGAGCAAAGAACGGCGCGTGACCACCATCCACCGTGACCTGCAGCCGTGGGAGGTCTACGACGTCCCCGACATCAACTCAGATGACGAGGGCGCCTTCAAGCACTCTGATGCTAACCTCGACAGTGATGATGATAAGGACAACGTTGTCTTCAAGCAGGAAGCGGTGGACAACATCGCCGCAAACCTGCCTCCGAAGTACCACGAGGTCGTGGCACGGGGCTACGACGAGGACTCCTTCACCGAGCAGGCTATTGCATCCAGTGCACACAACGAGGATGCCTTGTGGCACGGCTACGAAAAGGTCGTCCAGCTCACCGGCCTGGTGGCGCAGGAAAATTCCCAGCTGCCTCCACCACCCCTGTTGCCAGGGTGGGCACCACGCATGGCTCCAGAGGTGGGGATGGAGCTGGCACACCTCCATCACCACATGAGAGGTTTGTAGGGTTCATAGCATGGAAAATAAAAAAATTATATCGCGGGAACACACAAAACCAAGATCTAATCTACGAGATAGGTGCAACGAGATTGTAGAGAACTAACCCTCGAAGATCCAAAGCGTTTAAGGAGATTCGGATCTCGTGGTTGATGTAGTCGATCACTTGCTGATCTCAAGATCGCGTAGATGATCCTTCCGGCTCCACGTTTCGGTAGCGCTTCCGCACTTGGTCACACGTACGTTAGTCGATGAAGACCTTCATCTCTCTTTTTCCAGCAGGGCAGCGGAGGTGCTAGATATCCTCGGAATCCCAACAGCATGACGGTGTGGTGGTGGTGGAGGAGAGTTTTCTGCAGGGCTTCGCCTAAGCTGGAGCAGGGTATGTAGGAGAGAGGGGTGGCACCGGTGGCTAGGGTTGAGGTGAGGGGCTATGGGCGCTCTCACCCCTCCTTATATGGGTGGAGGGGCGGTGGCAAAGGTTCCCACCCCTGGCCAAGTCCTTCCCCAACACCTCTATCCTGCGGCCAAGGAAGGGAGAGGGAAAAACTTGTCCCTCAAGTTTTCCTTCTCCTTTCCAAACTAGGATTTGACTTTTTAAACAAGGGTTTGACCCCTCCTAGTCCTTAGACGACTTGTCCTAGGGCATTATGCGGCCAGCCCCATTATAGCATGATGAATCCCAAGTGCCCCCCTCCGGGGTGGTAGACCTTCCAGAACATTCTAGAAGCTTCCGGTCAAAACACCGAAAATATTTCTGAACCCCGAAAATTGACTTTCCTTATATGAATCCTATTCTTCGGACCATTCCGGATCTCCTCGTGATGTCGTGGATCCAATCCGAGACTCCGAACAACAGTCGGTCTCCAACTCATATTCCATATCTACTCAAACAACATCGGTATTCTTAATTGTGTCTCCATACAGTTTGTGAACTATGCAGACATGATCAAGACATATCTTCGATCAATAACCAATAAAGGCATTTGGAAATCCATACGGCTCCCACATATTTCTATAATGACTTCGTGATTGAATGAACCATTTACATACGATACCGATTCCCTTTGTCGCGTGATACTTTACTTATCCGAGGTTTGTTCGTTGGTACCTCTATACTGTTGGAATTATGCCCTAGAGGCAATAATAAAGATGATATTATTATAATTCTTGTTCATGATAAAGTTTATATTCCATGCTAGAATTGTATTAAGCGGAAACTTTAATACTTGTGTGGTTTGTGAACAACACCGTGTCCCTAGTACGCCTCTATGGACTAGCTCATTGATTAATGATGGTTAAGGTTTGCTAACCATAGACATGAGTTGTCGATTAATAATGAGATCATATCATTGGGAGAATGATATGATGGACATACCCAAACTAACCGGAGCAATTAGATCGTGTCATCGTGTTCATCTTTGCGAAGCTTTTCTTATGTCAAATATTGTATTCCTTAGACCATGAGATAATACAACTCCCTGGTATCGGAAGAAATCTTTGAGGTCATCAAACGTCATCCTATGAGAGGGTGATCATAAAGGTGTCTCTCAGGTGATCGGAAAGTACCTGTTGGGTTGTATGTATCGAGATGGGATTTGTCCCTCCCAAGTCGGAGAGATATACTGGCCAACTCGTGTCGATATCAACACCGCTTGCAAGCATGTGGTTAAGGAGTTAATCAAAAGTGATATCGGATTAGGAGCAGTAAAGTACTTACTTGTGAACGAGATTGAACTAGGTATGTGATGTACCGCGATCAAATCTCGGGCAAGTAAAATATCACGACGAAGGGAATATATATATGGGATTGATTGAATCTTGGCATCGTGGTTCATCCGATATGATCATCGATGAATGTGTGAGTCAATATGGGTTTCAGACCCGTTGATTATTGATATAAGATCATGTCTGCATATTCTCGAACCCGAAGGGTCACACACTTAACGTGTCTCGACGCTAGGATAGATTGGATAATTGGTTTATGAGTTTTTGTTCGGAGTCTCGTATGGGATACGGGACATCACGAGAGGTTCCGGAATGGTCCGGAGAATAAGATTCATATAAGGCAAAGCACATTTTGGAGTTCGAAATTGTTTCGGGTTAATCAGTATTGTACTGGAAGCTTCTAGAACCTTCCGGAGGGGGACCAACGTGGCCCCACCTGCCGGGAGGGGGCATGGGCCTATGAGGGAGTGCCCTGGCCACATTGGGCCAGGGGCACAAGGCCCCATAGGGCCCAGCCGGCCAAACACCTAGGAAACCCTAGGGGAGCTTCTAGAAGGGAGGGGGAAACTTGCCCCCACTCCTCCCTCCTTGGCTGTCGGCCTAGGGATTGGGGGAGGGGCTAGGGCTGGACGCCCACCCCTCTATATAAAGAGGGATGGGGGAGCACCCCTCCCCTACACCTCCTCCTCAACCCTAGCCGCCCTGCTGCCCCTCCTCTCTCTCCCTCCCGACTGCGTGTAGGCGAAGCCCTGCTGCAGAAACTCTCCACCGCTTGCACTACGCCGTCGCGTTGTAGATCCAATCCATCTCTCCACCCCACTTTATGGACCGAGGAAGGAGGAGACGTCGAGGTGCCGCACGTGTGCATCTCTCGGAGGCATCGCCACTTGCGGTGTTAGATCGGATCGGATCGCGAGGAGGAGCGAATGCGACTACATCACCCACGTTCGCCGAGCGTTCCTGTCTTGAATCTTCAAAGGTATGAATATCTCATCTATCCCCCTCGTTGTTTGCATCTCCTAGATTAGATCTTGGCTTTCCGTTCGCATACGTAGAATTTTTTTGATTTACTATACTGCGAAACCCTTCAGTGGTATCAGAGCTAGATCTATGCGTAGATGTGTTTCATGAGTAGAATGCAACATGGTTGTTGTGGGCGTTGATGATTTCTGTTGCAAGCCTCTTGTTTGTGTACTTCTTATGACACGGGATAGTGAGATCGAAGCGGTCCAGGCCAACCTTACGCGACCTCGTTCGCGAGACCGGCTCCGCACTTGACGTGTGGCTTGTTCCACACATGCGGCTGGTGGATGCCAGTTTCTCTCACTATAGTTGCCATGGGATTTACACCGGGGTTTGGCAACCATAATATCACCGTTGTGGCTTTCCGTAGGTAAGAATCGTTCTTAGCTTGCTACTCCCATAAGCCACGTAAAACATGCAACAACAAAGTAGAGGCGTCTAACTTGTTTTTGCAGGGAGTGTTTTCTGTGATATAGTATGGCCCAAGATGTGATGTGTATGTTGTATGCAATGATCATGTTTTGTAATGTTTCACGACTTGCATGTCGATGAGTACACAACCGGCAGGAGCCATATGGTTGTCTTTATAATTGTGTATGACATGTGTGTCAACATCTTATACGCCATGTAATAGCTTTATTTTATCGCTAAGTAGATAGAAATAGTTGTAGTTGCTATTCGTGGTGGAGGCAATCATGGTGGAGTGATGGAGATCATGTCGGCACGCACAAGATGGGGATCATTGCGCGAAGATTGGCTATACCATGTCACATAAAGTTATATGCATGTGATGTTTATCCTTTTATGTTTCTTATTATGCTTAGATCGCGACGGTATCATTATAAGATGATTCCTCACTTAAAGATCAAGATAAAACTGTGTTCTCCCCATGTATGCACCGTTGCGAAAGTTCGTCGTGTTCAAGCATCACGTGATGATCGGGTGCTATAAACTCTACGTTCACATACAACGGGTGCAAGCCAGTTTTGCACACGCGGAAATACTTGAGTTTGACTTGACGAGCCTAGCATGTACAGACATGGCCTCGGAACACATGAACCGAAAGGTTAAACATGAGTCATATGAATGATATGATCGACACTTTGTTGTCCACCATTGAAACCACATCTCTTCTCGTGAAGATCGGATTAGGTGTGGTGAATTTGGATCATGTTCACTAAGCAACTTGAGGGATGTTGAATTTAGTGGGAGTTCATCTAGTAATTTGATTAAGTTGAACTAGTTATCATGAACATAGTCTAATTTGTACTTGCAAATATTGTAGATCAAATGGCTAAGTCCAACTTCAACGTCAACGTTTTTGCTGAGAAAGAAAAGCTTAGAAACAATGGGTCTAACTTCACCAACTGGTTCCGCAATCTGAGAATCATTCTCGCTGGCAGACAAAAGGACTATGTCCTTGAGGATGCGCTAGGTGACGCCCCTGCTGTAGATGCGCCGGCTGATGAGAAAGCTGTTTATCAGTCACGCAAAGATGATTTTGGTGTGATTAAGAGATCCATGTTGTTTGCTATAGAATCGGACCTTCTAAATCGTTTTGAAGATTATCCCGGGCCCTTTGAGATTCTTGAGGAGCTGAAAACTATGTTTCAGACTCAGGCCCGTTCTGAGAGATATGAGATCTCTGAGAAATTCTTTAACTGCAAGATGGAGGAAGGGAGTTCCGTTAGTGAGCACGCCATAAAGATGTCGGGCTACACTCAACGCAACAGCAAATTCGCAAGATTCCAGAGGAGCTCAAGATTGACAGGGTTCTGCAATCACTCCCTCCCAGCTACAAAAGTTTTGTAGTGACTCATAATCAGATTGGTTCCACTGATACGATCACCGAGCTCTTCGCTAAGCTGAAAGCTGCGGAGGTGGACATCAAAAAGGATAATCATGTGTTGATGGTCAACAAGCCCCCCAGCTTTAAGAAAGGTAAGGGTGCAAAGAAGCCCTTCAAGAAAGGCGGCGGCAAGCGCGTTGCCCCTGCTGAGAAGAAGCTCAAGTCTGGACCTAAGCCGGACACTGAGTGCTTCTATTGCAAGGACAAGGGTCACTGGAAGCGCAACTGTCCGAAGTACTTAGCGGACAAGAAGGCTGGCACCATCAAAGGTATATTTGATATACATGTTATTGATGTTTTCCTTACTATCCCTCGTTGTAGTGCCTGGGTATTTGATACTGGTTCAGTTGCTAATATTTGTAACTCGAAACAGGAGCTACGGAATAGACGGCGGCTTGCGAGGGATGAGGTGACGATGAGCGTTGGCAACGGATCAAGAGTTGATGTGATGGCCGTCGACACGCTCTCCTTAGTTTTACCTTCGGGATTAGTTTCAAACATCAATAAGTGTTATTATGTGCCTGCGTTGAGCATGAACATCATATCTGGATCATGTTTATTGCAAGACGGTTATTCATTTAAATCTGATAATAATGGTTGTTCTATTTATGTGAGTTACATCTTTTATGGTCATGCACCTGCTATGAATGGTTTATTTCTTCTGGATCTCTAAAGGGATGAAACACACATCCATAACATTGAGGCTAAGAGATGCAAGGTAGATAGTGATAATACTACTTATTTGTGGCACTGCCGTCTAGGTCATATTGGTGTAAAACGCATGAAGAAACTCCATTCTGATGGACTTTTGGAGTCTCTTGATTTTGAATCATTTGACACATGCGAACCATGACTCATGGGCAAGATGATCAAAACCCTGTTCTCCGGAATGATGGAGCGAGCAACGGACTTGTTGGATCATACATACCGATGTATGCGGACCGATGAGTGTTTCGACGCGCGGTGGATATCGCTATTTTCTCACTTTTACCGGTGACTTAAGTAGATATGGGTATATCTATTTGATGAAACATAAATCTGAAACATTTGAAAAGTTCAAGGAATTTCAGAATGAAGTGGAGAACCATCGTAACAGAAAAATTAATTTTCTCCGATCCGATCGTGGAGGTGAATATTTGAGTTGTGATTTTCTCACGCATCTTAAAGCAAGCGGAATCGTTTCGCAGCTCCATACCGGAACACCACAGCAATGGTGTGTACGAGCCGAATCGAACTCTATTAGATATGGTCGATCAATGATGTCTCTTCTTGATTTGCCGTTATCATTTTGGGGTTATGCATTAGAAACGCTGCATTCACTTTAAATAGGGCACCATCTAAATCCGTTGAGACGACACCGTATGAACTGTGGTTTGGTGCTAAACCTAAGTTGTCGTTTCTTAAAGTTTGGGGATGCGAAGCTTACGTCAAGAAGTTGATGCCGGACAAGCTCGAACCCAAAGCGGAGAAATGCGTCTTCATAGGATACCCTAAGGAAACTATTGGGTATACCTTCTATCACAGAACCGAAGGCAAAGTGTTTGTCGCAAAGAACGGGTCTTTTCTTGAGAAGGAGTTTCTCTCGAAAGAAGTGAGTGGGAGGAAAGTAGAGCTAGACGATGTTGTTGAACCTTCTCTTGAGTTGGAGAGTAGCGCAGCACCTGAAATTGTTCCAGTGCCGCCTTCGCCAACAATAGAGGAAGCTAATGACAAGGATCATGAAGCTTCGGACGATGCTGCTACTGAACGTCGCAGGTCGACAAGGTCGCATTCCCCTCCTGAGTGGTACGGCAACCCTGTCTTAACTGTCTTGTTAGTAGAAGACAGTGAACCTGCGAACTATGAGGAAGCGATGATGAGCGGACTCGAGAAATGGCTAGAGGCCATGAAATCCAATTGGGATCCATGAGCGAAAACCAAGTATGGACTTTGGTGGACCCTCCTAGCGGCGAAAGGCCGTTGAGTGCAAATGGATATTCAAGAAGAAACGACGGCGGATGGTAATGTTACCGTCTATAAAGCACGACTTGTCGGAAAGGTTTTCGACAAGTTCAAGGTGTTGACTACGATGAGACTTTCTCTCCCGTAGCGATGTTTAACTCCATTCAGATTTTATTAGCAATTGCTGCGTTTCATGATTATGAAATATGGCAGATGGATGTCAAGATGCGTTCCTCAATGGCAACATTGATGAAGATTTGTATATGATGCAACCCGAAGGTTTTGTCGATCCTAAGGATGTCGATAAAGTGTGCAAACTTCACGTTCCATTTATGGTGAAGCAAGCATCTCGGAGTTGGAACCTTCGTTTTGATCAAGTGATCAAGAGCTTTGGATTTGTTCCAAATTGCTCTGAGCTTGTATCTACAAGAAAGTGAGTGGGAGCTCGGTGACATTTACGGTACTATATGTGTATGACATATTGATTATTGGAAATGACATTAACATGCTTAAAGATGTGAAGAGTTATTTGAACAAATGTTTTCAATGAAAGACCTAGGGAAGCTGCTTATATATTGGGCATCAAAATCTATAGAGATAGACAAAGGCTGATAGCTTTAAGCCGAGTACATACCTAGACAAAGTTACGAAAGGTTGAATGGATAAGGCAAAGAAAGGTTCAGTGCCTATGTTGTCAGGTAAGATATTGAGCAAGGCTCAGTGTCCAGCTATAGTAAATGATAGAGAAGCTATGAGCAAAGTGCCTTATGCCTCGTCCATAGGTTCTACCATGTATGCCATGCTGTGTACTAGACCGGATGTGTCCAATGCTCTTAGTTTGACGAGCAGGTACCAAAGTGATCTAGGAGTGGAACACTGGACAGCCGTGAAGAACATCCTAAAGTACCTAAATAGGACTAAAGAAATGTTCTTAGTCTATGGAGGTGATGAACAGCTCGTCGTAAAAGGTTACGTCGACGCTAGTTTCGGCACTAACAAGGATGATTCTAAATCTCAGACAGGATACTTTTATATTTTGAATGGAGGAGCTGTGAGGTGGAGAAGCTGCAAGCAAAGAGTGATCGCGGGATCTATGAGAAGCGGAATACATGGTCTTTGGAGAAGCGTCAAGTGAAGGAGTTTGGATCAGAACTTCATCATCGAAGCTTGGCGTTGTTCAAGTGCCTTGGACCCTTGGAGATATTGTGTGACAACATTGGCGCCATATCACTCGCTAAGGAACCAAGATATCATCCAAAGACCAAGCATATCAACCGCAAGTTTCATATAATCCGAGATTATATAGCAGATGGAGATCTAAAGATTAGCAAAGTACATACAGATCTGAATGTCGCAGATCCATTGACTAAACCTCTTCCATGTGCAAAACATGATCAACACCTTAGTGCCATGGGTGTTAGATTGTTGCCAGATGTAAACTAGATTATTGACTCTAGTGCAAGTGGGAGACTGTTGGAATTATGCCCTAGAGGCAATAATAAATATGTTATTATTATAATTCTTGTTCATGATAAAGTTTATATTCCATGCTAGAATTGTATTAAGCGGAAACTTTAATACTTGTGTGGTTTGTGAACAACACTGTGTCCCTAGTACGCCTCTATGGACTAGCTCATTGATTAATGATGGTTAAGGTTTCCTAACCATAGACATGAGTTGTCGATTAATAATGAGATAATATCATTGGGAGAATGATATGATAGACAAACCCAAACTAAGCGGAGCAATTAGATCGTGTCATCGTGTTCATCTTTGCGAAGATTTTCTTATGTCAAATATTGTATTCCTTAGACCATGAGATAATACAACTCCACAGTATCGGAAAAAGCTTTGAGGTCATCAAACGTCATCCTATGAGAGGGTGATCATAAAGGTGTCTCTCGGTGATCGGAAAGTACATTGGGTTGTATGTATCGAGACGGATTTGTCCCTCCCAAGTCGGAGATATACTTGGGCCCACTCGTGTCGATATCAACACCGCCGCAAGCATGTGGTTAAGGAGTTAATCACAAAGTGATATCGGATTACGAGCAGTAAAGTACTTGCGTGAACAAGATTGAACTAGGTATGACTGCAAGCGATCAAATCTCGGGCAAGTAAAATATCGCGCGACGAAGGGAATATATATATGGGATTGATTGAATCCTGGCATCGTGGTTCATCCGATATGATCATCGATGAATGGTGGGAGTCAATATGGGTTTCCAGACCCCGCTGTTGATTATTGATATAAGATCATGTCTGCATATTCTCGACCCGAAGGGTCACACACTTAACGTGTCTCGACACTAGGATAGATTGGATAATTGGTTTATGAGTTTTTGTTCGGAGTCTTGGATGGGATCCGGGACATCACGAGAGGTTCCGGAATGGTCCGGAGAATAAGATTCATATAAGGCAAAGCATATTTTGGAGTTTGGAATTGTTTGGGGTTAATCGGTATTGTACCGGAAGCTTCTAGAACCTTCCGGAGGGGGACCAACATGGCCCCACCTGCCGGGAGGGGGCATGGGCCTATGAGGGAGTGCCCTGGCCGTATTGGGCCAGGGGCACAAGGCCCCATAGGTCCTAGCCGGCCAAACACCTAGGAAACCCTAGGGGAGATTCTAGAAGGGAGGGGGAAACTTGCCCCCCACTCCTTCCTCCTTGGCCGCCGGCCTAGGGCTTGGGGGAGGGGCTAGGGCTGGCCGCCCAACCCTCTATATAAAGAGGGCTGGGGGCGTACCCCTCCCCTACACCTCCTCCTCAACCCTAGCTTCCCTGCTACCCCTCCTCTCTCTCTCCCTCCCGACTGCGTGTAGGCGAAGCCCTGCTGCAGAAACTCTCCACCGCTTGCACCGCGCCGTCGCGTTGTAGATCCAATCCATCTCTCCACCCCACTTGCTGGACCGAGGAAGGAGGAGATGTCGAGGTTCCGCACGTGTGCATCTCTCGGAGGCATCGCCACTTGCGGTGTTAGATCGGATCGGATCGCGGGGAGGAGAAGCGAGTACGACTACATCACCCACGTTCCGTCGAACGTTCCCGAATCTTCAAGGGTATGAAGATCTCATCTATCCCCCTCGTTGTTTGCATCTCCTAGATTAGATCTTGGCTTTCCGTTCGCATCCGTAGAAATTTTTTGATTTACTATGTTGCAAAACCCTTCATATACCTAGTTCAACCTCGTTACCGATAAGTACACTTTACTTGTTCCGTGATATGACATCCTTTGTAACCTCCTCACATGCTTGCAAGCCAATTGGATGACATTTCACCGAGAGGGTCCAGAGTATATGTATCCATCATATGGATGGACAAATTCCACTCTTGATCCATGTGCTTCAACACATATTTTCAGAATACCTAATGCCACCTTTATAACCACCCAGTTATGGAAGTGGTGTTTGATGTCATAAAAGTATCCATCTGGTGATGGTGATTAACATGATCTCATGGTCGAAGGATTAGGTTACTATGTATTTGAAAGCTTATAGCAAACGAACTCTAAATGACTTGATCTTATGCTATGCTAACTATAGGAGTGTGTCCATCACATCATTTTCCTAATGACATGATCTTGTTATTAATAACATCTAATGTCCATGATCAGGAAACCATGATCATCTATTAATCAACAAGCTAGTTTAACAAGAGGCTTACTAGGGACTCTTTTATGTTTACAAAACACACAAGTATTAATGTTTCCGGTTAATACAATTATAGCATATGGAATGTAGACATTTATCATAAACACAAATATATAATAATAACTATTTTATTATTGCCTCTTGGGCATATATCCAACAAGGTTGGCCGTTGTGGCCTGGGCAGGTGATCAATCCATCCGAGCCCGCTATGACCCTGCCACCGCCCAATCTCTAAACGTCGTCGGAGTACATCGACATTGACCCATAGATGGACGAGGCGGCGCTGGCGCGCGAAGATCGATAGCTAGGGTTATGGCTAGTTTAAATTTCGTTTTTTTAATATTTTGTATGTAAATTAAGGATGAATTGTATGAACTTTGCCAGATTTTAGCGCGAATGATTTATATTTGAATTTGGAAAAAAAAAAAGGCCTCGCCCTGGCCGGACAAATGAATCGCGCCGCTAGACACCGTAGGCCGGACAGGCCAGAACATGACCCAAATAATAATCGTGGACCCAGTGAAGATGCCCTTAGCACACCACAAGGTCGACAAACGGCTCGTTGTGTGATTGAATGGATGTGCCCATCTCCCTCCTTCATGTCCGTGGATGGAGCGCGAAGATCGGTAGCTAGGGTTAGGGCTAGTTTAAATTTCTTTTTTAATATTTTGAATGTAAATTAAGGATGAATTGTATGAACTTTGCTAGATTTTAGCGCGAATGATTTATATTTGAATTTGGAAAAAAAGACCTTGCCCTGGCTGGACAAATGAATCACGCCGCTAGACGCCGTAGGTCGGACAGGACAGACCACGGCCCAAATAATAATCATGGACCGATTCAAACAGGCAGAAAATGACCGTTTAGGTTAACCAGATGGGTCGGTCCGGTGAAGATGCCCTTGGCACACCACAAGGTCGACAAATGGCTCGTTGTGTGATTGAATGGATGTGCCCATCTCCCTCCTTCATGTCCGGGGATGGTGCACACTTAAGATGTTAAGTGGGATTCTATCAAAATTCTAGTTTTATTTCATTTTTCATAGGATGAGAGGATCACACCAAAATCCCACTTTTAGTTTATTTGCTAAAATCTAGTTTAAATTTTAATAAAAAAAATTATACTAGATTTTTTCAATTAAATTAGAAGTGAGATTTTGGTGAAATCCCACTTTTAGTTTATTTGCTAAAATCTAGTTTAAATTTTAATTAAAAAATTATACTAGATTTTTTCAATTAAATTAGAAGTGAGATTTTGGTGAAATCCCACTTAACACCCTAATTTTTCGAATCATAGTCTATTTTTTTCTAAATTGAACTATAATTTAACAAAGAATTAGAAGCGGGATTTTGATGGAGTCCCACCTATCACCTGTGCACGCTGATGAAGTAATAAGTCCCCTTTTTTTGCAATTGATACAGTAACAGTACGTCTTGGTCCTACAGGAATCTGAGAGGCACTTTGAGAGTCTCCTCCATCCCGGGCCTCTCCCATGCCTCCCTCACTGGACTAGCCGGTGAGTGGCGGCGGAGGTTGGCGCTGGTGTAGCTTTAGGTTCTTGTAGAGGTTGCAGTTCTAGGGTTTGGCTATATGTCGTGTGTTGGCGTTATGTCTAGAAGAAGAAGCTTCCAGACCCTTCCGGTTGGATCTGGAGCTGCCTCCTCTTTCGGTCCCCCGCGGTGGTGTTTTGGCGGTCGGAGCCGGTTGCTGCTGTGGGTGGTGCAGAGGGCTTCTTCGTCAATAAAGTTGTTTTTCTCCATCGGCGCGGTGGAGGTGTGGGTGATGTGACGCTCCTGGCCGGCCAAGGCGGCGAGAGGGAGCAGTGCGGTGCTCGAAGGGTGGTTGGCGCGGTGTTCCCTGTGGCCGGCAGTGGCGGCGAGGATGGGGACGCATCTGTGTGCCAGTCCGTCCTTCTGCCGCGTGGTGGATCTTGACCTTTCCCGTGGGGAAGGTCGTCTTCTTGGAGAAGCGAAGCGGGTGGATGGTAGGCGAGTTGTCAGGACAGAACCATCATGGTGGTGGCTTCTGGCGGGCGGCAAGCCAGCGTCGGCCTTCTTCTGCTTCTCCATTGGCTGCTGCTACTGATGTTCATCTGTAGTGGCCCGTTGGTAGCGGTGACCGCCGCTAGGCTGCTGCCTGTTCTGATCGGATGGCGACCGATAAGCGCCAAGATTGCGCTATCTCAAACCTCCAATGTGGAGGCCCTATTCGGAGCACCTCGTCGAAGTTCTCCCCTAAGTGCTGCCAAGTGGTTTGTCCCCGGCGGCGCTCTGGTGGCTGGCGAAAGGTGCTCGCCGTCAGTTGCGGTGAAGAAAAGGCTCAAGGATCTGATTGCTTTTCAATTTTTAGTCCTAGGGTCTTTCCTGCAATAATTTCAGTACTGCTTTCAATTTCCCCTTCTTTTGAGGGGTCTGCTTATAATATGTACCCACCGTCTTGTTAAAAAGAGCACCTTCTAAGGACATGTACAATATGGCGATGTCAGCCTTTCCTTATGGTTGCCACATTGGATTTTTGCTTAGTTGGAGGTGAGAGAAATAAGAAAGAAAAGATTTTCTTCCTTTAGCTAAGGGATGATCTCTTAAAAATAAGAGAAGCCTATTTTCTCCATTGTATCACATGTCTTCCCTTAGAACAATAATTTTTTAAAAATAGTTAATTCTCATTAATTGCTAGAGATGACAATAAGAGAAAATACATTGTACAACTTATATATAATGTCTTCTCTAGATGATGTGGATTGCTAAGAGAAGACATGGCTTCTCCAACATTGTACATGCTAAGTTAAAAAAAAAGAGCAGCTTCTAGGGTCTTCGGACCCTTCTCGGTTAAAAAAACCACGTACTTCCTGCTCAGAAGATTGAGAAGTGGACCATTCAAGATTCCAAGGTGCGCATTTTTAAGAGAGAATATCCATTTCCTTTTAACAAAACTCTCCGTGTCTATTAGAGGCCGTCCTCTCCAGCCCGATCGAAATCCGATCATGAAAACATGGGCCTAAATAGCTTAGCACAGATCCTACTGTTTTGGGTCTGTCCCATTCCAGCAAGATAAGATTTTTTGTCCATTTCTTGTTTTCGGTTTAATTATTTTCTTTGTCATCTATCCGAAGACCATAGACATGCAAAATGCAAAATGAGTTAAAAGATCAATCACGCTCGAAGACCATAGACATGCAAAATGAGTTAAATGATCAATAAAGCTTGAGATTTTCATAAGATAAATCAAACACATGCCACCCTGGATCTCTTGGAGAGACTGCAAACACGAAAGCAGAGACGAATCTAGCCCATTTTGCTAGGATGGGACATACCTTACATGGGCTGGGCCTTTTTCATTTTTTTTATTTTTTCGCTTGCTAATATATGGGCTGGGTTGGATCTTAGGGTGGGCCCCACCCTTACATCATGTTGGCTCTGCCACTTCACAAAAGTTAGTCTACTCAACTTTCATGCACCTGGCCTTAGCACAAATTTTTGCTTGTTCACTACAACAAACTCTACTACGACAAGCTTTGTTCGCCTCCTGAGATGGAGAGGTGGGCATGCCTTTAACTCGCGTTAGTGTCTGTAGTCGTTGCTAAGTGGTCCGAGAACTTATTTGTATTCACTTTAGGTACAAGTATTTCTTAAGGTGTTAGAAGAGATAATTCTCTAGTCTTCACTCTGACTAACAAATTTGAAGCATGAACCTATAAATACATAATATCTAGTAATTTAATACATGACTTGAGTAGATTGATATAGCTATGAAACTATTAGTTTGCAAGTCGTTTAACTGACACTACCCCAGTCGCGGACATTCCTGACGGCCAGGTACCGTCAGGAATAGGTGCAGAGCCGTTAGGAATAGGTATTCCTGACGGTGTCCGTCAGGAGTTACCCGTCAGGAGCAAGGTGTCAGGAAAGTAGCTGATTCCTGACGGTGGCCGACAGGAAAAAGATTTCCTGACGGATCACAGGAGCCGTGAAAATGGACATTGCCGACGGTGTATCTGTCAGGAATTCACGTCAGGAATTTTACCGTCAGGAACACTTGAAGGAGCTCGACGCCGTGTCACCCCATCAGAATGTCGCACTGCCGTGGATGTTGTTCTCGACGTTGATGAGTGGCTGTGCAAGTTGGTTGGCCCAAATGCTCTTGAATCAATTCACAAAATATAGCCAAAATTTCATTTCATAAAATATATAAATTGACAAAGAATACATATGTGGATGCTGCCTTTACCCTAAACTCACATATCAGATTCACAAATCGCATTTAACATTTTTTGCTATGAACAAAAGATCACAATAATCCACAACAATCCATAATCACAAGTCACATTCAACATTTTTTGCAGTGAAGAAAAGATCACAGTAATTAATCCATAATCAGAAGTACTTTATCCATAAGATCCACTTGTTTTTCGCAACATAAAGACAAGCCAATCTAGAAACATTCCAACATGGTAGCTACATGCTTAAGCAATATTCCTACATATCATTCATCCAAGATAGGTGAATCCTCCCGTGTTCGAGTTGTATGATTCTGGCTTGATAGGGGAGTATCAGTTTCCTCTCCCTCATGAGGCGACGTCGTCAATGGAGTGCCACCATTTTCTATAGATGGGGAAGATTGATTCACCTAAAAAACACGAAGATATATTTGTTATACTTGCTGCTACTAACCAGTGCCATACAAACATGTGAAAAACTTGCAATAGTATGTGTATGTATGAGCTAATGGTAGTATTACTGTCCCAGCTAGGTCTGCTAATTTAGAGTCTCATTGTATGTAGAACAGATACTACACTTATGCTTGTAATTTGAACAAATATTGCTAGACTTTGTATGACAATACATGCACTACGTTGTCCAATTTGATCAGGTGAAAACGGGAAGATATATGTACTAAAAATCCATCTGATCACCAATAGTTAGTTGTACTTACATCACTATCTTCCATTGAGTCATCTTCAAGGTCTTCAGGCACAGGAAGTCCAGCGTTGATATATAGAACCTGGTATGTTCATACTTGTTTAGTTTTGGGCAACTAAGAACTTCCTAGTATATGCAAATCATAAAACTTACTTTCATATGTTTAGAATTATTCTTATTCTTTTTTTCCAAGTACTGATTCCTCCTCAACAAATCTTGGTATGACATGGAGTTTGTTGGCTTTATATTGCTTCTTCTAGCAGCAACAACAACTTGCGACTTCCTAATAGAACCATCACCTATCAAAAGCCGTCCATGAGGCATGCCACCACTAACAGAGTATGTTACCGCGGGATCGAGATCACGATCACGTTCCTACCAATCTTCCGGATATGCACGTTTGAGACCCGTCTCATAGTCATCCTTGCAACATGATAAACAATATATCACATTTCAGGTTACTAATGATAGTACTTTCATAGATAGAGCAAAGTTCGTAGCAACTTACAAGACGTTTCTTAGCCCTCGGGTTGTCAATACAAGTGTTGCTTCCACTCTCTATATATTTCTTAGCTCCTACTTTCATGAACCTATAGGTGTTCATGCTTGTTGCTTGTTCAGGTCCAAATGTCTTCTCCTGCATATGAAAACTTGATCTTTTAACAAACTGCATAGCTAGAAATCCAGAGAACACATGAATCTAAATGCAACTCACAATGTATTCTTTGGTGCGATTGAAATTTCGAGATCCACCCTTGTTTTGTGCAACATCATCTAGTGATGATGTGCGTGAGAGAAAGCCACGCTCACTAGTTGTATCAAATTTATCAGAGCACCAGTATGCACATAGGCTCTCCCATGCCTCGGCATCTTTGCACCACTCAAGTATACCTTCTACATATTGGGGTTTACTGAGCTTTTTTTACATGCCTCCGAATCTGAAATAGGCTCATCATGGATGAAGCAGTACATCTTGACAGCCTCCTTATGAGCTTGGTACATCATTTGCTTCAATTGTTTTGTCCAAACACTGTAGTTCCTCTTGAAACCATAGCCACACAAATCTAACTCAACACAATCTCTATCCTTTGTAACATAGTTACGACAATTTGCGCATGGACACTTAATCTTTCCATTTTGCACTACATTGTTTCCTTGAGCAGAGAAAGCAAAATCTAAGAATTCCTTTGTGTTTTCATACCACTCATCTGTAGGTTTACCACGTATCCAACCACTATACATCCAACCTCGACCATTCTATGTTAGAAATTTAAGAAATATTCTGATCAATGATTTCAAATCAAAGTGCATCAATGACATTGGAAGAAACAAACATAAAAATAAAGTAATGCCATATCACATTCATACCGAAGTTTCACCGTCACCAGCCATGTCACGTCAGCACACTTGGATCGATCCTGCCTACCAACAATAGACATATTAGATTGCTAATTGCCTTTATTCACAAACTAAATATTTTGAGCACATGTACAGAGGAGAGTCCTGGTACAGATTCCAACAAAAACTTATTACATTAGTTAATCACCGGATTTGACATAATTGGCAGTGGGATTATAAAAGTAGTATGACCATAAGGATAAAATAACCAATGGTTGTGCTCAGTACGAGTCTTTGAGTAGCAATGGGATCACTAAACAATGGCACCAATGGCATCACTAAACAGCGATTTGCAATGGTGTCATAAAGAATGCAGTACCACTCTTTTCTAAAGATTTGGGATCGTAATAGCATCAACTGGATCAATAAACAATGAGATAATATTAAAAATTCTTGACTGCTTTAAAGTGCACAATGATCTTTACTTTCCTCTGAATAAACAATGACTTGCAAGTTAACTTATCAGCATAGTACGTAATCAACAAATCTAACTATGACTAGCAAGTGTAAACTTTCTGGCACTTTAGGGGAATGCCTCAAAAGCTTAGGAAAATTATCTTAACTCTGCAGTTAACAGTTGGATATATAATACCGGATGCTTTGGATCAGGTATGACTCTATATTTCAGGAACTAT
Organism: Avena longiglumis; assembly: GCA_030063025.1. Classification (NCBI taxonomy): domain Eukaryota; kingdom Viridiplantae; phylum Streptophyta; class Magnoliopsida; order Poales; family Poaceae; genus Avena; species Avena longiglumis. The sequence continues at coordinate 406,030,218 of CP125978.1, read as the reverse complement.
CTTGTTAACCAAGTACGATGTACCTGAAGCAAGAGGAAGATGGTGCACGGGCAAGCTAGGGGGAAGATGGCCGTACGTACGCGGAGTTTATCGATCAGTCGGCGGCTGAACACAAATCAGATTAAAAAAAGTCTAAGAAAGAGGAGAGATTGAGAAGAGGTAAGAAGAGATCTGAGAGAACGACCAGTTCGTACCTGCAGGAACGATGGAGAGCAGCTCGTCGGGGAGGATGCAGGAGGTCTTCGATAGAAATCAGGCAGGAGCTGGCGTTCGTCCGGCCGGGTCGGGTGGAGGAAGGAGGTCTGGCGGGGTAGCGGCTTCCTAGACGAGGCGGTCGGCGAGGGCTCAACGGTGGCGCCGTTCGAAGCTGGGCAGCGGCTGCGCAGTTCGTAGATGGGGGCGGCGCGCGGCGGCGCAAGTGGTGTTCGTGCGGGAGTTCAGTTCGTGGAGGACGAGGATATAGCAGTGTCCCGAACCTTTCCTGATGTTGGGCCCGGACCACGTCGCGAGAACCCAGTAATTGGCGCCAAGGCCCAATATTTTCATCCTTTCCGCGCGAACATGGGACGCAGAGCAATGAAAAAACAACCGCGACGGGCCAAAACTCTCGTGACGGCCCATCCTGACGGTTATGGCCGAGTGACACGAAAGAGAACGGCTGCTCCTGACGGATCTTTCTCTCCTGATGGTTATTGGACCAACCGTCACGATAGTTTCAGCCTTTCGCGTCAAAACAGCTTCCACGTCAGGAAATCAAAACATTTCTGATGGACAGCCCGGGGCAGTCAGGACTGTACGTAGCCATCAGGAGTTTCAGCGTTTGGGGTAGTGTGATCATAACCCAACAAATATATAACTTAGATCCTCAAACCCAAAACATTCAGAGCAATTTGTGGTGTGTCGCGGTTGCTATCATTGTAGCGCAGATGCCTTCTATAGTGGTCTAGAGGATGGTAGGACGCGGTTTGCATCCGGATGGCGGCGGTCGACATTCTATGGGAGGCAAGGCGGCGCATGCTACGTGGCTGCCATCAATGCCCATGGTCTGTGTAGTGGCAAGGCTGCTAGGGCACGATCTTTGGGCCGAGGAACACCATGATTGATGTGCATTCGTAGAGATCTCTTGGTGGCTGAATCGCGGATTTGTCACTGGAGATGTGTGGCTACTAGTGAAACTGGGCCGACTCTGGTCATGGCGGACAATGGCGGTGTCTTCCGCAACGCTCCCTTGTCGAAGGCATCACAAATGCCGCTCTCACGTCCTCAACCGGGCTACTCCGGGGAAAACCCTAGATCTGGGTCTCCTGGATCAGACAATGGAGACGCCACGCGTTGTTCTCCTTCCTAGGGCATGATTTTGGGGTAGCTGCTGGTCGTAGAGGTCGTAGATGTCAATCATGGACAATTTGATTTATATTGATGCTTACACCCTCCCTCTTCCATCTCCTATGACTGTCGTCTATATCTGCCATCGCACATGCCACTTTCTAACTAGCATGTCATGAATGTGAGCCATAGAGGCTTAAAATAGGAGGACTGGACCACCACGCAACTCTTTCATGCAACTGTTGCTTAACACAATTTTGCTTTTCTTCACCATTTAAGCTTTTTGTACATCGGATGCATCTGTGAAGCAGAGGGGTGAAGAGAACGATTTTGTTGTACTACATGTGTGTGGCAAATATGAAGATGATTTCACCCGTAGTTTTTCATGGGAATCTCGAGAGAGGTTAAAGTCTCCCTCATCCATTTCTGTTGGTCATTTCGATACTCTAACTCACGTTAGTTCTCGCCCTTCCCCTCTTTCCTTTACTCATCAGTTTTGACACCTTTATTTGTAGAAATAGTTGGCACTGCACTGCACTCTATGGTTTTGAATGCACAACATGTTCATGTTTGCACATTCCCCTTGTTCACTGGTAGAAAAGGACCCATGCGTCCCGGTTGGTAAGGGCCATTAGTCCCGGTTGCCCAACCGGGACGAGGCAATCGGGACTAAAGCTCTAACCATTAGTCCCGGTTGCCCCAAAACCGGACAAATGGGGCTGCGTGGCGGCAGCGCGAGGGTGGTGGAGCACGCGTGATTGGCATTTGGCCCACAGAGAATTCATTTTGGCATATTTTGTTGCCGCGGCAGCATTTTCGCCATTTTTTATGCCGCGACAGAGAATTCATTTAGGTTGTTTTATTGTTTATTTAGTGTTTTGCACTTATCAACCAAGGAACCTTATATTACACAAGATCATCATGACAACATTACATTCAATACACGGATCGAGTTCATGCACTACATACAAAAGTTGCTATTCGATGCTACCGGCCAATTTCTTGAAAGTTGCTATTTTTACAATTCCTATTGTCTATACACAGCCGAGTAGTATTCCTCTTGTGTGTTTAGGACTTCTGCATCCAAGAATCCCGCCAATTTCTCCTGAATTGCTCGTATGCGATCCTTTGGCGAGACCGTCAGAGACGTTCGATCTGATTTAAAAAGAGTCAGCCTATATGAATATGAAACTAAACACAATTTAATTGTAATTAAAACTATAGAAATTGTTTACGTCGTGGAGTTGATCTAAATTTCTGCCCTTCTCATCGCGTCTGCGGATGAACTCGCATACATAGTATCCACATAGATTGTTACGGTCCTGCGTCAGGCACTTTACGAGAACAGAGTTCAATCAAAATAATAATCAAGCATGATAATAACTGTATCAAAACTAGAATCAAAGAGATACGCGGATATAGCTAGTGGTGCTTACATCTAGTGGTTGAAATGTAAGCTCCTCTTTCCAAACACCCCTAGCCTTCTTGGTGAACCGTTTCCAAGCGCTGCCCGGCGTAGAAAACGAATAAAATAAGTTATTAAATACTTGATATCATAAAATTCACGAACGTTGCCGATATAGTGTCGTAATGATTAGAATTACTGCTGGAGAAGTAGCTGCATGTCCTTCCACGTCTCAAGGGTTTATGTTTGAGTCCATGACTAGTACACGCCTTTTGTCAAGTTGAATGATTAACGAATATAGTGGTACTGCGAATGCAGAACTAATCAATTATATACTTAACATCGAGTAAGCGAAATAGAAAGTGTATACAAGACAATAACACTCAGGAAGTTGTAAGGAAATAGTATTTCCTTTGATTTCTTGAAACCTTAACGCGTGTACTATATTATCCTCCGTATCACGGGGGCTTATTTTGAGATTAGCTTCATGAACCCAATATGGGTCAATGAAGCCAATGTCATAGATTTGTCCTCTTTGCATTCGAGAATCTTCATTCTACATATTACGGTATGATTATATACATGCAATAAACAAAATAATATAGCTGGAGACTAAATTAATTACAGAATTAGTACTTACGGACAATAGGCGCGATGATCGATTTGTCCAAGGCGTCTTGATTGAATAATTGAAATAGTTCATCAAATTCAATGGATATCATGTCATCCTTATCTTTCCTATGATGCTTTTTGTAACCCTCGGCACTATCCAGTTAGCCCGGCCCTTGTGGCATGCATGTACCGATTATGCAATCTTCGCATTTTGTTGGAAGATTGTTTACCTCCTCAGGTTTGACGAGAGGTTTTCCGTCTGGTATTTGTATGCTACTTCACTCACGGGAAGAACTCTAATCGGGATAATCTTGGGCAATACTCATACCTTGAGCAGCGGCTTCTCCGTATGTGCAACTACCTCCGGATCATATCGCCTTCGCCCCATATTTGCTCGACCCCATTGGTTTGAGAAATCACCTTGAGAGGCGCAAGTCTGTTTGCTTGTTCTCCGAGCTGGGCAACAGATTTCTGCTTGCATTAGTACTGCTCTTCGAGGCTTTTGTGCCATGTGACTTGAGAATAGAACGCTCATAGTCGATGTGACTTTGGCTCGGGTTGATGAAGATTCTTTAGCATTTTCAACACTTTGGCTTTTTTTCTTTGGTCTTTGGGGAACTCGGCTCTTCGGCCGCCTCGGCTTAGCGAAAACGCTGTCGTTTCGCATCAACGATCGCGATCTCCTCTTCAAGACAGTCATAAGCTCTCTTGGGAGGAACCGTTGGTACTTTTGGAAGAGGCTCTTGTTTACGTTTGGCGATCGCTATGACGCCTGATGCAATGACGCTTCGCTTTTATCCCGAGGCGCGGCGATGGCTCCCGCGGCGATGGCTGCCGGAGATTGGTGAGGCGACGGCGGGTGAGGCGACGAAGACGGCTGCCAAGCGGCGGCGACCTCGGCTGAGACGGGTGAGGCGAAGATGGCCTTGGCGTGTGATTTGAGCGCGATACAATCCTTCGGCCATAGAATGGTGAAGTTTTTGCGTCACCCAAACAGTCACATCCCTTCACCAGCGGTAGTGAAGATCCAAAACCTCAAAGGTGGGCATGATTTCATCCACCTTGACAACAACGTAGCCCTCCGGAACGGAACGGTGGTAAGTTGGTGTGGGTCCAATTGGTAAGGCATAGCCGACCGCCACCTTCATTGATATGTTCACAACTTTGACATGTAGCTCGCATGTGTCATCTCGTGATATCATCCTTTGGGTATAGCACAGAGCCATTGTTTGCATCATCGGCATCGCCATTGTCATCACCGGGACCTCGGTGGAAGCCACTGCTTTTTCGATTATTCGATAGGCGGTAGCATCGAATGCGTGTCTTCTTGAGATGGGCGGTAGTACTTTGCTCTTTAAGTGTTAATTTCATCTTGTTGTTGCTTTAATCGTTCTTCAATTAAACGCATTCGCTTTCGACTTCTCGCTTTAGCGCCTGTCCTTACTCCTCGACGGCTTCTATCGGATATTTCTTCCTCTCTTGAAACCAGGTCCTCCATGATTGGGAGCCTATTGTGCCTCGTGTTCGTCCATCATGTTCCTTATTTCCAAGGGCAGTGTGAGCTCATCATTCTCTCTATCGGGAATGAAGTCCCCATCTTTAACCTTTCTTACCGCTTTCGATCCTCTCGATTGGCAAGGGGTCTTCTTTATGTCGTATGTTATATATACACCTCCTTCCGAGTCCAACGTGCCCCATGCCCGTAAAACCAATTCCTTGCGTTCTACCCAATAAATACATCTCTGGGTGATCTTTTATCACGCAGTTCCTGCTCAAGTTTCTCCCACTTAGGAATGCCAACCAGAGCCACCTTGCCCCATAGTATGGTGATACTTCTTCTTAGCAAAGATTCACTTATTCGTTTCAGACATTTTCTTAGCTTTTTACGATTTCTTGTATTCCACAAACTCATCCCAAAATGGTTTTATCTTCTCAAACTGAATATTCTTGAAATCGAGTCTTCTTTTCACGACATAGTCAAGGTGCAATCTTTTCTTCCATTGGTGAAACTGGGCCATCTTCTTCAAAGCCCACTCCTGACCTTAGCCTGCATGGCTCTCCCATGTTGTAAAGCGTCCTCAATTGGATCCTCCGCATTTGGATCCACTCTATCTTCGAGTTTGAAATTAACCATGAGCCTCTTCCACAAGAAATCTTTGGCGTGGTTAGGGACAAATAAACATGTTCCCTCTTCATCCGCATTAGCAGGCATATTCCAATTTCTAATGGTGATCGGGATTAAGTCCCTAACGACACTCGCATTGTGCCACAAATTTGGTTGCGACAACTTCGGGGCTGTCGGTCTGCCGTCTTCGGCGACATCTTGATCTGAACCTCTCATGGTCTTGCAACTTTTTGGTTGGGCCTCGTCGCTCTTTTTCAAGAGATTCCTCGATCCGGAGGGCTAAAAGAAGAAAGATCGTTACTATTTCTATATAGATAGCGGATGATTAATTAATGAATTGATTTATATTACATGCACCTCGCCGGAGCGTCTTCTCGATTACACAAGGCATCGCCTTCTCCCTCATGAAGGCAACACCTTCAACCTCAAACAAGTTGTCTACTCCGGTAAAGAGGATCACCCTCACGGAGTTGTTCGTAAACGTTGATCGCCTAAATTATCTTCCCACGGATCACACCTTGGATCAACTCTTCCTTTTCTTCGTCTCGTGTGGGTCCATATTTTACGCATAGGTGGAAAAACGAATAAGTCAAAGCGGCTAAAGGAGAAAGTTAAGTACGGTGTTGAGAGATATAAACCCTAATTCGGAGAAACCCTAATATATACATACACAATAATAGAAATGAAGAGAAAGGAAACCGTGTAGTAGATAGGCACATCGTCGAACCCACATGCACCTAAGTTGCTTGAAAATGTGAATCGGTGCAGGGCTACCCACAAGGATCGACCGGTGGGGCAAGACCAATAATACCAAACTAATTAATAAACCTAATAATACCTAACTAATAATAAACCTAATAATCCAAACACCAAAAAGAAAGGGAAACAATCAACACATGGCATCGATGCAATGCTCAAGCAATTATGATGATATGACAAGTTAATTTGCATTGGAATGTAACCCTAAGAAATGCTCGACGATTTAATTGGGGTTCCGAGGGGTGAAAACCCTAACTCAGAGAAACTCCGGAACACATGAGAGGGGTGGATTTGTTCTTCTAATTAAACTTGTAATTTAAGTTGTTGAACAATGCATGATTATAGCTTAGATAGCTAGGTTTCATTTTTCTGAACATTTTGATATATTATTCATATTTTTATGACTTATAGATTAAAAGTTATTGAATTTATAATATTATAATTATTTCTGAAATTATTAAAAGCTGGTTAAACTTTTTACACCGCAGGCATATCTAGCCACAATGACTGATAGAGGGGCTGAGCCACCTCGTGACCACACAAGCAAAGTGGTTCAGGGGCATTTTCACTCTGGGGCTAGCCAGAGATGTTGACTGTGGGCGGAGGCCACATAGGAAAGCCATGCGAGCAAAGTGGCTCCTGGCTGGTCACCGATGCGGGTGATGTCACGCCGGCGGTGGCTTGCAGGACGCTGATGGGGAACGGTGTTAGGGGGCGATCTAGGGCGCATGCGTGCGCGCGTTAGAGAGAGGAGGTTGAGGCAAGCCAAAGAGTAGTGGCGCTGCCTCCAAAAGGTCACCGGAGAGAGAGCACGGCGACGGTGAGCGGCGGTGGTGGCAGGTGGTCGACGGGGAGGATGAACCAGAGCGAGAGGGGGCGAGAGAGAGGGTCCACGAGGACCAGCAGCTCACCAGGTGTGCGGTGGTGGTGTCGGGAAGGCGAGGCGAGGTCGGGAGCCGACGAATCGATGGCGGCGATCGTCGGGCTCGAGGGTCGTTGACGACGATTGGGAGCGAGCGGGGCCGATTCCTTCAGGGAGAAGCCTCGGGCGGCGAAGCTTCTGGACGCTTGGCTGGCGGGCGGCGTGAGGGCGTGTGCACGGGCGAAGCGACTGGCGTCGACGCAAGAAGAGAGGAGGAAGATGGGGAAGAAGGAGGAGGGGTACCGGTTATAACAAAGGACCTTTTGTCGGTTGGTGGCTCAGCAGGACTAAAAATTATACGTCGGTTGGAGCCACCAACCGGACCTATACTCCAAAATTTTCACAGACCAAGGGTTAGCGCTAGGTCTTTAGTCGGTTGGTGGCTCCAACAGGACATATTCCCCATTTTCAAAAAATTCAGTATTTTCTCTCTGTTCCCGCCTTATTTTTTATTTTGGGGTTTAAATTTGTATTGTTTTCAAATGATAATTAATTTGGAATTTAGAAAACTTTAAACATAAAAGTGTTTGGATTTGAATAAATAATTCAAAACCATTTTCTGTTTTAAAAAATAATTAATGTAACCATTTAAAATATGAACCATTTACAATTAAAAATGAATTAACTTATATTTTTTTAATATCAATTTGGAATTTAGAAAAACTTTAAACATAAGAAGTGTATGGATTTGAATCAATAATTCAAAAAACATATTCTATTTTTTTAAAAAAAATTAATGTAACCTTTTAAAATGAATTAACTTATATTTTTGAATATTAATTTGGAATTTAGAAAAAATTTAAACATAAAAAGTGTTTGGATTTAAATAAATAATTCAAAAAAAATTCTGTTTTAAAAAATAATTAATGTAACCATTTAAAATATGAACCATTTACAATTAAAAATGAATTAACTTATATATTTTTAATATCAATTTGGAATTTAGAAAAACTTTAAACATAAAAGTGTATGGATTTGAATAAATAATCCAAAACCATTTTCTATTTTTAAAAAATAATTAATGTAACCTTTTAAAATGAATTAACTTATATTTTTAAATATTAATTTGGAATTTAGAAAACTTTAAACATAAAAGTGTTTGGATTTAAATAAATAATTCAAAACCATTTTCTCCTGCAACATTGTTCTCCATACCAATGTCCACACACATGCATAATATGGGCACAACATCACAAACTATGCCGTCAAAGACATAACATCGGTCATTTGGACCGAAAAAGCCATGAAACCTCGAACATGATAGGTCATTTTGTGAAGGTTTTTTGAAACATGATCAATATACCAAATCTGGTATTTTTCCTTTCAACTATGTAACATAATATGACACCACGAAGGATTTTCATTGTTCGGATTTTTTGAATTTATTATGCCCGTTTGAATTATCCGAATTTCTAACTATGGTCGAATTGTGCATGAAGATAGGGGACGAGCATCGTTAGAACTTGCATTGGATCCTGAAGAAACCACATATTGCGAGTCTAAAATGATTTTTCAAAAATCACGGGCGATAGATCATGTACCGTAGTACAAACAGACCCACTTCCTCGCCAATTGAGACATTTGTCCTTTTACCGGGATGGACGAAAAGGTTTGAGACGCACTGATTGGGAGATAGTCCATGTAAGGTGGTCTAGTATTTTAGGAAAATGGGGCGGTAGCATTCGAAACGGCATTTTGGTAGTTACTTCACAAAAGCGACCCGTTTTTGCGCTCGAAAATAGAAAAGGGCTTTTCCATGCGACAAAAGGAAAACTTCCTCCTGCAACATTGTTCTCCATACCAATGTACACACACATGCATAATATGGGCACAAAATCACAAACTATGCCGTGATTCAAGACATAACATCGGTCATTTGACCGAAAGCCATGAAACCTCGAACATGATAGGTCATTTTATGAAGGTTTTGAAACATGATCAATATACCAAGTCTGGTATTTTACTTTCAACTATGTAACATAATATGACACCACGCCAAGGATTTTCATTGTTTGGATTTTTTGAATTTATTATGCCCGTTTTGAATTATGAATTTCTAACTATGGTGAACGGTGTGCATGAAGATAGGGGCGAGCATAGTTAGAAATTGCATTGGATCTCTGAAGAAACCACATATTGCGAGTCTAAAATGATTTTTCAAAAAATCACAGGCGATAGATCATGTACCAGAGTACAAACCGAACCCACTTCCTACCGATTCTACAGACATTTGTCCTTTTACGGGATGGACGAAAAGGTTTGAGGTGTACCGGTTGGGAGATAGTCCATGTAAGGTGGTCTAGTATTTTAGGAAAATGGACGGTAGCATTCGAAACGGCATTTTGGTGGTTACTTCACAAATCGACTCGTTTTTGCGCCGGAAAATGGAAAAGGGCTTTTCGTGCGACAAAAACTTCCTCCTGCAATATTGTTCTCCATACCAATGTACACACACATGCATAATATGGGCACAACATCACAAACTATGTCGTGATTCAGCACATAACATCGGTCATTTGGATCGAAAGCCATGAAACCTCGAACATGATAGGTCATTTTGTGAAGGTTTTTTCGAAACATGATCAATATACCAAGTCTGGTATTTTTCCTTTCAACTATGTAACATAATATGACACCACGCGAAGGATTTTCATTGTTCGGATTTTTTTTGAATTTATTATGCCCGTTTTGAATTATCTGAATTTCTAACTATGGTCGAACCGGTGTGCATGAAGATAGGGGACGAGCATCATTAGAACTTGCATTGGATCTCTGAAGAAACCACATATTGCGAGTCTAAAAATGATTTTTTCAAAAAATCACGGGCGATAGATCATGTACCTGTAGTACAAACCGGACCCACTTCCTACCGATTCGGCAGACATTTGTCCTTTTTAACCGGGATGGACGAAAAGGTTTGAGATGTACCGGTTGGGAGATAGTCCATGTAAGGTGGTCTAGTATTTTAGGAAAATGGGACAGTAGCATTCTGAAACGGCATTTTGGTGGTTACTTCACAAAATGACTCGTTTTTTGCGCTCGGAAAATGGAAAAGGGATTTTCCGTGCGACGAAAAGGAAAACTTCCTCCTGCAACATTGTTCTCCATACCAATGTACACACACATGCATAATATGGGAACAACATCACAAACTATGCCGTGATTCAACCCATAACATCAGTCATTTGGATCGAAAGCCATGAAACCTCGAACATGATAGGTCATTTTGTGAAGGTTTTTTCGAAACATGATCAATATACCAAGTCAGTATTTTTCTTTTCAACTATGTAACATAATATGACACCACGAAGGATTTTCATTGTTCGGATTTTTTGAATTTATTATGCCCGTTTTGAATTATCTGAATTTCTAACTATGGTCAAACGGTGTGCATGAAGATAGGGACGAGCATCGTTAGAACTTGCATTGGATCTCTGAAGAAAACACATATTGCGAGTCTAAAATGATTTTTCAAAAATCACGGACGATAGATCATGTACTGTAGTACAAACCGGACCCACTTCCCGATTCTAGACATTTGTCCTTTTACGGGATGGACGAAAAGGTTTGAGATGTACCGTTGGGAGATAGTCTATGTAAGGTGGTCTAGTATTTTAGGAAAATGGGACGGTAGCATTGTGAAACGGCATTTTGGTGGTTACTTCACAAAGCGACCCGTTTTTGCGCTCGGAAAATGGAAAAGGGCTTTTCCGATGCGACAAAAGGAAAACTTCCTCCTGCACCATTGTTCTCCATACCAATGTCCACACACATGCATAATATGGGCACAACATCATAAACTATGCCGTGATTCAACACATAACATCGGTCAATTGGACAGACAGCCATGAAACCTCGAACATGATAGGTCATTTTGTGAAGGTTTTTGAAACATGATCAATATACCAAGTCTGTATTTTTCCTTTCAACTATGTAACAAAATATGGCACCAAGCGAAGGATTTTCATTGTTCGGATTTTTTGAATTTATTATGCCGTTTTGAATTATCGAATTTCTAACTATGGTTGAACGGTGTGCATGAAGATAGGGACGAGCATCGTTAGAACTTGCATTGGATCTCTGAAGAAACCACATATTGCAGTCTAAAATTATTTTTCAAAAATCACAGGCGATAGATCATGTACCAGAGTACAAACGGACCCACTTCCTCTGGATTCAAGACATTTGTCCTTTTTACGGGATGGACGAAAAGGTTTGAGATGTCGGTTGGGAGATAGTCCATGTAAGGTGGTCTAGTATTTTAGGAAAATGGGACGGTAGCATTGTGAAACGACATTTTGGTGGTTACTTCACAAAACGATCTTTTTGCGGGAAAATGGAAAAGGGCTTTTCCGCGACAAAAGGAAAACTTCCTCTGCAACATTGTTCTCCATACCAATGTCCACACACATGCATAATATGGGCACAACATCACAAACTATGCCGTGATGCAGCACATAATATCGGTCATTTGGACCGAAAAAGCATGAAACCTCGAACATGATAGGTCATTTTGTAGCGTTTTTTGAAACATGATCATTGTTAAGCACACATTTAGTCCCGTATGTAGTCACAAACGGGACTAAAAATATTTTCCGCCATTTCCCACCTCTTTCCGCCAAGTTTTCCGCCCTTTCCTTTCTACTAGAGCTTTTAGTCCGAATGTAGTCACTAACGGGACTAAAGATATTCCGCCATTTCCCAAAGCTTCATGCCATGTTTTCCGCCCTTTTCCTCTCTATATTTAGGGTGATCGTGTCATGGCTATCACACATCCACACCTTCCTCTCTCGTAACAATGGACAACGCCTCTGGGCCATTCGACCCTCGAGGAGACCGAGGCGCCTCAACTACCCTTTGTCCGGCTACCGCCACCGGTGGATCTTTGGCTGGAGGGGTTCTGTCCCCTCCCTCAAGGTTCCGCACGCCAGCGCCATCACAAATCACTTCTACCACGAGCTCACGCCGAGCCGGATGGATCCCAGTGGGATCCCGACAACCACGACACTGAATGCCTTCTTCGCTAATAGGCGGAAAGGAAGCTCGCCAGTACGAGGGTGATGGCCCGCCACGGTGAACCACAACGAAGTCGGCCGTAAATGCGTGGTGGGAGAACCGCATTATCATCAGTGATGCGCTACATCGCCGGGAGACCATCGCCGCCACGGTGCCCAGAAGTCCACCCGCCAGGACCCATTTGTCCCGGCGGTGGCATCGTCTTCAGAGACCTCTCCCACCCGCCGTGAATCCGAGGCTGGAATGGCCCTGGTATATGCCATGGATGGGTGAGGATCCCGAGTGTGGTGGCGATAGCGATGATGATGACGGCGATGAAGACCACAAGCTGCGTACTAGGACTAGGCATGATTATGACTAAAGGCGACTTTAGTCCCGAGTGTTAGCTAGTCCCGGTTTGTCCCGGTTTTAATATTAATAATTGCTTAAGTGTTACCTAATAAATAGAGGGAAATGCCTATATAAAGAGAGGTTCATATTTAGTCGGTTGGAGAAACCAGCGTTCAAGGATTCGGCAAGTGGGCGTGCAACACTAATAATAGGGGTGAGTGTCGACATTATGTCGTGCGGCTTATACCTTGTCGGATGGTGTCACCAAGGACTAAAGATGAATTTAGTCCCGCTTGGAGACACCAACGGGACGAAATATGAGTCAACACTAATAATAGGGGAGTGACATTATATTATGTGAGTGTCGACATTATGCCGAGCTGCTTGTACTATAAATATGCGTCCTTGTGAGTCCATCCTCCAGTTTGAGGCATCTCCAAGATGGTTTTAGAGAGCGAAACCACTACGGCGATTCAGGAGATGCTTGAGCCGGGCCTCCTCGGCATCTCCGAGAAACTGGTCATAGAGGCACTCCTAATATGTGAAATTAGTTAGCTCCGGCGATTGATCTAGTTAGTGAAGTTACAAGCTGCAAGGTGGTTTTCGAGAAGGACACCACTGCGGCCTTTGAGGAGATGCCGGAGCCCAGTCTCCGGCATCTCAGAAATCGTCATAGAGGCACTCCCTCATATGTGAAATTAGTTAGCTCGAGGCGTATTGATCTACTTAGTGAAGTTACAAGCTGCAAGATGGTTTTCAAAGCAGGACACCATCTGCAGCCAGTTTGAGATGCCGGATCGGCCTCCCAGATCTCCAAGAAACTGGTCATAGAGGCACTCCCAGTCCAGCCACAAAATGGGACTAACACTCAAGACATTTATTAATATTAAAAACTGAGACTACAAAATCGGGACTAAAGGCCACAAACCGCGAAAGATATTACATAATATGAGCATGAACTTCTTGGCATATGTCATTCCTTATGACCGCTTGAGACGTAACCATGGAGCATCTTCTTTACTTATGAGAATGCTTGGGTGGCCAGTTTTCCTTTGTGAAGGCGGAATTTCATCAAACTTATTATAATCTTCCGACATGTCTGTCTTGTCCTTGATTCCCACGATGTTTCTTTTCCTAAAAGAACTATGTGGCTTTGGCTCATCATATGATGTATTCGTTTGCATATTTTTTCTTTTTTGATCGGAGGACATGTCCTTCACATAGAAAACTGAGACACATCATTGGCTAGGAAGAATGGTTCATCTCTATAACCAAGATTGTTGAGATCCACTTGTTGTCATTCCGTACAACTGGTCTATCTTTACCCTTCCCCATTCAGGTTGACCCATTTGCGGAAACAAAGGGACCTTAAAAGAGACTCCATAGTCTAGTTCCCATATCTCCTCTATGTAACCATAAGATGTGTCCTTTTGTCCATTCTCGCCTATTGCATCAAAGCGGACACCACTATTTTGGTTGGTGCTCTTTTATCTTGGGTGATCGTGTAGAATGTATTCCCATTTATTTCGTGCCCTTGGAAATTCAATACAGAGAAGATGGTGACGCGCCAACAAGTATAGCGATCTCCAACATGGTGTCATTCAAGAGATGTGTCCGCATCCAACCACCGAAAGACTTCATGTGTTCATCGTAATCCATGATTCAGCTTCCCAAGGTTTTTGAGCGTATAATATTCTTGTGTTCCTCGATATCTGAGTCGCCAAGGTGGAATTATGTAGAAGCGTAGTGTGCTTTAGTGAAAGAATCCCGTCCTACATATCATTGCTTTCTTTCCCAGTGCCTTTTCCACTTAGTCTTCCCTCATGCCGCGAGTCGTAAACACCAATCGGCTTAAGGTCGAATAAAGTCAACACAAAACTCAATGACCTCCTCTGCTCCATATCACTTGGAGATGCTTCCTTCGGTCTAGCACGGTTATGAACATATTTCTTTAAGACTCCATGAACCTCTCAAAGGGGAACATATTGTGCAGAAATACGGATCGAGAATGGCAATCTCTTCCACTAGATGAACCAGAGATGCGTCATAATATTGAAGAAGGATGGTAGGAACACCAATTCAAAACTAACAAGACATTGTACCACATCCTTCCGTAACCTTGGCAGAATATCTGGATTGATTACCTTCGAGATATTGCATTGAGGAATGCACACCTTCACAATGGGTACTCGAACATTTTCGGTAGAAGCCCCTCAATGCAATCGGAAGCAACTGTCATAATCACGTGATACCATGAGACTTCAGGTTTTGGAACTTTTTCTGCCATATTTATTATCCCTTTATATTATATGAGAAGCCTGACGGCACCTTGATCTGTAAAGGACTTCAAAAAGATTTCCTTCTCTGCTTTGGTAAGAGCATAGTCGCGACTTAAGTGACGCCATTTATCCGTCTTGTTATCTCAGATGCATGTTCTTTGGGTCTTTCATAATTTGTTGGTCCTCCGTGCTTGTGTATCTTTTGTCTTCCCATACGCCTAGGAATCCTAGCAGGTTCACGCAGAGATTCTTTCACGTGCATCACGTCGATTGAAGAGCGGACACGCAGGACTTTCCAATATGGCAGCTCCCAAAATATAGATTTCTTCTTCCACATGGGTGCGTGTCCTGTAGCGGCGTCGTCGAACTGATTGACCCGGGACCCTTTCCAAAGATTACTTCTATGTCCTTGACCATACCAAATACATCATCACCGGCGAGGAGTTCAGCTTCTTCCGTGATGCCTCACCTTTGAAATGCTTGCCTTTCTTTCTTACAGGATGATTGGTCGAAGAAATCGTCGATTCGCCAGTACACAACCTTCTTGCATTTATGCAAATATGTACCTTCGGTCTTATCTAAACAGTGGGTGCATGCCTTATATCCTTTGTTTGTGTCACGAAAGGTTACTAAGAGCGGCCAATCATTGATGGTTACGAATAACAACCCTCGTAGATTAAATGGCTCCTGTTTGTTCTCATCCCACGTCGTACACCTGGTTTGCCCCACAACCGTAAGAGTTCTTCAACTAATGGCCTAAGGTACACATCAATGTCGTTGCCGGTTGCTTGAGCCTTGGATGAGCACGGCATCATAATGAACTTATGCTTCATGCACAACCAAGGAGGCATGTTGTAGATACATAGAGTCACGGGCCAGGTGCTGCAGCTCTGCTCCCCAAAAGGATTCATGCCATCCGTACTTAGACCAAACCATAAGTTCCTTGCGTCACCGAAAAGTCGGAAAGTCTCTCTCGATTTTTCTCCACTGACCCATCGCCAGGGTGTCTCAACTTCTGTCTTTCTTACGGTCTTTTTGTGCCATCGCAACAACTGGCATGCTCTTTGTTTACGAACATGCGTTTCAACCTTGGTATTATATGAGCATACCACATAACCTTAGCAGAACCCTCTTCCGAGGGGCTCTCCTCAACATCACCAGGTCATCTCGTCGATCTTATACCGCATAGCTTGCATACCGGCATTTATCTAAATTCTCATACTCCTTACCATGGTAGAGGATGCAGTCATTAATGCATGCATGTATCTTTTGCACATCTAATCCCAGAGGACAGAGAGTCTTCTTTGCTTCGTAGGTACTCTCGAGAAGTTCGTTATGTTTTGGAAACTTCGGCTTCATTATTTTCAGCATCTTTTCAAATGAGGAGTCAGTTAGACCACACTCTGCCTTTCATCGCAACAATTCCAGTGTGGTACCGAGCTTTGTGCTGCCATCTTCACAATTTGGGTACAACAATTTCTTGTGATCTTCTAACATGCCCTCTAACTTCAACTTCTCATTTTATGTTTCACAGTCTCGCTTTGCATCAGAAATGACCCTACCAAGTTCATCAGCCGGCTCATCTGATGCCCGTTCTTCACCTCTTTCCTCTCCATTGTCTTCCATTGCAGTATCACTGTATTCAGGAAACATATGATGATAGTTGTTATCATCATATTCTTCTTCACCATCTTCCATCATAACCCCTCTTTCCCCGTGCTTGGTCCAGCAATTATAGTTGGGCATGAAACCTTTCATAATCAGGTGGCCGTGAATGATTTTCGAGGAAGAGTACTCCTTGTTGTTCCGACATTGAACACATGGACAACGTATAAATCCATTCTCTTTGTTTGCCGTAGCCACATCGATAAATTTATCCACGCCTTTGATATACCCGGCTACCCGCCGGTCACCGTACATCCATTCCCGAACGTTCATCTGCATCATATAAGTAAGTTTATCAAAAAACGGGACATCATAAATAGTGAAATAACCAATTCACACCGACACATGAATTGTATCAATGACCTAGAAAAGATAAGATTGCTAACCTCGATCGAGGAAAATAAAGAGGAGAAAACTCAAGTGCGTCTCGGACACCTTCTATATTTTTTTTCTATGAGAAATTCAACGGGATTATTCACTCAAACATTTCAACAAACACCTTCAATTCATGCATGAGAAAAAACTAGCACACCCCCTCACACCTTCCACCATTCGAAAAAACAGAGTAGAGACAGAGGGGGCTGGGGCGTTGCATTTATAGAGGGCAGGGGTCTTTAGTCCCGGTTGGAGCCAGCAACCGGGACTAAAGGTGCGTGCCACGCCATGTGGCGTGGCACGCACCTTTAGTCCCGGTTTGGCTCCAACCGGACATGTCCTTGGCCCGTGCCGCTTCAACGACGCTGCCAAGATTAGTCCCGGTTGGTGGCGCAACCGGAACTAATGCTCCGAGGGGTCGCGAACGGATAGCCCTTTTTCCTCTAGTGGTTTCGTATGTGCTCAACCCCACATTTCGTGTTGTAGTTTGTATTTATGGTTCATGGCATTTGCGTACACTTCACACTAAGTCATTAACCCAAGTGACTATTTTGTATGAGCATGTCACAGATCACGCACAACACAAATCACAGATGCATTACATATATCCGCGGAATGACACCTTACATGACAGCAGCAGCAGCAACATCATCTTGCACAGACACTAAATTACCTAAACTTCCGGACGCAGAACCACAACACTGCGAGGTTCTGATTTTGCAGGCGCAAAATCATTCGCAAAGCTTCACACACACAGGAAGGATGCATGCATATCGGAGCAGCTAGCACTCAACTACCTAGTCGATCTACTTTATTCTAGGCGCGCGCGCGCGGAGGAAACATCAAGAAGAACAGAGGCGGGACACAACACACACGAACAAGGGACGAACAGATAGTGGATCTCGGCAGGGGGTGCAGAAGCCGAGGCATCGCCGGCTGCCGGCGGCGAGCTAGCTAGCCGAGAAGAGGCTGGCTAGCTAGCGCCTAGCGGCACTGCTTGACGCAGTAGCACTTGTGCGTGAGGCCCTGGGTCTTGCAGTCGCCGTCGGGGAAGTTCTCGGTCCTGCAGACGCTGGTGCAGTTGGTGCGGCTGATGCAGGCGCCCCTGAAGCTGTGGCTCTGCGAGATGCAGGTCCTCGCCTCCGCCACCGTCGCCGGACACATCTCTGCGTGCACGCGAAAAGAGAAAGAAACACCGTTAGATTAGATCAGTTCGCTAGCTAGCTAGCTGAACAACTGCGCGTAGGGGAATTAAGCTCGCCGCCGTGGGAAGAAGAAGAAACCCCTACCGGTGGAGACGAGGACCAGGAGAAGGAGGATGAGGAGGGCGGACCGAGAAACTGCCATGGTGGAACTTGGATGGATCAGGCTAAGCTACTGAGCGAGTGCGTTGGTGTGTGCATATACGATCGGAGGCAGCCAGGCAGGAGAGGGTTTATATAGGCGGAGCGGAGCGGAGGGTGGTTGGGCGGAGCTGCTAAGCAAACCTAGCGCTGCATTCATTTGCTTCACTGCCTCGCAACGCGCGTCAGGGACTATCGAGATTGTACAGTAGTAATAATGCGCGGCCTACTGGAGCAGAGATAGCTCGCCTGTACCTCGGCTGATCTAAATTTCAATTGTCACGTCTTCAAATTCAAAGAATTACTAAATCATTTTAGATTTTGTTACTCCCTCGGACCCATATTAGTTGACTTGGATTTATCTAGATTTAGCTAGACATGTTTGAGTGCTAAATACATTTGAATCTAATCAAATTCAAGTCAACTAATATTGATCGGAGGGAGTAACATGATCGTGAGTATAATGTAAAAACAACTCAGGTAACATTGGTTGTATGCAAATTGCAAGTATAATTTAAAAACAACTGTAACATGATCGGAGGGAGTAGACACTATTTAGATATAGATTCATCCAAATTTTAACAAATCTGAGACATCTATTTTAGGACGGAGGAAGTATGAAATTTACACAGGAATTTCACCTCCTATGTTTATGTTATATCAAACTATGTATTTTTATCAGGGTTTTTTACATTTGCTTGGCCATCGCAGGCTGGCAAAACGAGCGGCAAGTCATGTTTTCTACCTAGTTAATTTATGGCCTATATTTTATTCTCATAAAGCACTTAAAAGCACGTGCTAAAGCGGATTTCTAACTTACATCCGGCTTATTTTTTTTCTTTTTTATCCTTTTCAACTCAGCATAAATATAATAATTTACTACCTTTTATAACCAGCTGTCATAGCCCACGAGACCACAATAATTTCTTGCACAGAAATGGACTGATCATCCCACGGGCCGAGTTACGATCAATGGCAAAAACAGCAAGCGCTTTGAGTGCATGTGTACTGTGACCTGTCATCGCCTTGCCGCAAAAGGCAGGGAGCGTCCCTGCAAAAAAAAGGCAGGGAGCGCAACATGCATGCTGGTCACGGCGGATTCCAAACCGACGGCTACGTACAGGCCATGGAGGTCGGGCACGAGTCCGCGCCATGCTTTCTACAGTCTTTCGGTTTTTTTTTGCAGTAAAACTATTTTGCTTTTGTTTCTGCCAACGTTTTCACATGTTTGTGAAAGGAGCACGTCTATGGTGATGAATTTATTTTAACTAAAAAATCCAGAATGATAATTCTAAAATAAAAAATTGGAAAAATATTACACGGCCGTGTGCATGGGGACGAGAGACAAACAAGAGACCGATTGAATGGAAAGAATCAAGCGTCTTTATTGACGAATGAATCAGGTATATATACAGGAGAAGGTCGGTTCCGGGGATATCGGTTTCGGGAGGCAGCGCTCCAGAAATCCTAACTGTCCGACGGTTCCACGCACGTGGAATTACAGAAGTGGGGATTAACCCCTAATTAACTATGTTTAATTAATTCTAACACTCCCCTAATCACCGCTTCGTTGTAAGATCCATCATCTTGATTCAAGTCTCCTCCAAAAACCTTGTGAAAAAAGTATGAGGAATTGAGGAGTGGTATAGGATATGTTGTAAAACTCCTTCAAACCCTATGGGAAAATAAGAAGAAAATGGTACGACATATAATGATTATTGCCTCTATTAACTCGATATGAAGTAAATTTATAGAATATAAAGGTCAATAAATATGTCGTTTATACCTTCCTAAATAACCCGGTGGGGAAAACAGATAGTATGACATATAATCTTATGTTAATATTATCTTGTTAAAAACTTTAATGAGAACCTGAATAGTAAACTCATCAAAGGAAAAGAGTGTAATATGATGCTTTGAACAAGAATAGTTTAGGAAGATACTCCCCCTGATTCTTGCAATTCTCGAAGCCGTCTCATACCAATTTCACGAATATATTTCTGCAATGTTGAAGTTGGTAGAGACTTCATAAATAAGTCGGCGAGATTATCACATGATTTGACTTGCAAGATGTTTATTTTCCCGCTCTTCTGGAGTTCATGGGGATAAAACAACTTGGGGGCAATATGCTTAGTGATATTTCTCTTGATGTATTATGTTTGCATCTATGCAACACAAGCCACATTATCCTTATAGATAATGGTAGGTGATTCAATAGAATCAATTCCACATGACTATTGTATATGGTTTATCATTCTGAGAAGCCACACACATTCGCGTGATGCCTCATATAATGCAATTATTTCAGAATGATTGGTAGAAGTGGCAACCAGAGTCTGTTTTGAAGACTTCCATGATATAAAAGTTCCACCATGTAGGAACACAAAGCTGGTCTGCGATCTGGCATTATGGGGATCAGATAAGTAGTCAGCATCAGTGTATCCAATCATACCAGAGTCCATATTTCTATGAAATTGAAAGAATAAGCCAAGATCCTTCGTGCCTTGGAGATATCGAAAGATATTCTTGACTCCTGACCAATGGTGTTTGGTCGGAGCTACGTTGTGTCTAGCAAGTATATTCACTGCAAATGCGTGGTCAGGTATCGTACAATTTGCAAGATGCATAAGCGCTCCAGTAGCACTGAGATATGAAACCTCGGGTCCCAATGTCTCTTCTCCATCATCCTTTGGCCTGAACGGATCTTTCCCTATGACTAGAGAACGAACCACCATGAGAGTTTTAGATGGTCCATATTGAATTTCTCCAATATTTTCTGGATATAGGTAGCTTGGTCTACCATTATTCCTAAGGGAAGGTGCTCGAGTTGGAGACCCAACCAAAATTTGGTTTGACCCAAATCCTTTATCTCAAATTCTGTATTTAGATGATTGCGTGCTTCATTAATATCTTGTGTGTTGCCAATGATGTTGAGATCATCGACATACACTGAAATGATGCAGAATTCTGAAGAGGACTTCTTGGTGAAGGCACATGGACAGTCATCACTATTGGAGTATCCCTTCTGAAGAAGGAACTCACTAAGTCGGTTGTACCACATCCGCTCCGACTGTTTCAAGCCGTATAAAGACTTGTTTAGTTTTACACAGTATATGTTACGTTTAGCGATTTCATTCGGGACAGAGACTCTGTCAGAAACCTTCATGTATATGTCCGAATCTAGTGACCCGTAAATATATGCGGTCACGACGTCCATCAACTACATAGATAGACGATTTTGCACTGCCAAAGATATAAGATATCGAAAAGTGATACCACTCATTATCGGAGAATATGTATCATTGAAATCAATGTCGGTTCTCTGCGTGAAACCAGTTCTTATTCCGTTTCCGGAGGAAACCCCATGTGAATCCCACAGGGAAAACATTGGAAGGTGTTGGTATTGCTTCAGTGAATACCTTCATTTTATTAAGCGAGGCAAATTCTGCTTGAATTGCATCCTTCCATTGAGGCCAGTTGGAGCGTTTTTCGCACTCAACGATAGTCTTTGGATCATGATCACTGAGAAAGGTATTTTGCAATTGTAGTAGATAACTAAGTGTTGACTATCGTAGACTTACGGTTGAATGATTCTCCAGAATTGATATAGTTGGTGGATATCTCATGCACCCTTGGTGACTCTTCGTGATTTTCCAATACGCGTAAGTCTACGTGTTCCGATGTTCCAACCAGTGTGTGCAAGCTGGAGCTAGGTTGTGGAGGTTGCCCTTCAACTGGGTGTATACTACCCATAAGGTGTTTGCCAATGTTAAGTTGACTTGCATTTACTGATTTGGAGGATTTTCTCCTCTCTCTCTCTCCTTTGTTGCTCACGAGAAGCAGGTTTCAGGTCAGAGGCCGTACTACTCCCCATCTTTTTAGGATCAGGAGTTAAGTGGTTTTTATTGGTACCTCCACTCTTTCGGGCACATTTCTGGCCGGTTTCCAGGATTTTATAACACCTTTTAGATCAGTAAATGAACCTGACAGATTATTTGCAAGATGTTGCAAATTGATGATTTTCCGAACTTGGAGTTCGGTCTCTTAGGTACGTGGATCAGAGGTTGAAATGGCGATAGCATTCCAATCAATTTCCGGGCATTCTTTCTGGTACTTGTAACGTGTTGAATTGAACGAGAGACAAACAAGAGACCGATTGAATGGAAAGAATTAAGCATCTTTATTGATGAATGAATCAAGTATATATACAGGGGAAGGTCGGTTCCGGGAGGCAGCGCTCCAGAAATCCTAACTGCCCGATGGTTTCATATATGTGGGATTACAGAAATGGGGATTAACCCCTAATTAACTACGTTTAATTAATTATAACAGGGACGTCAACCAGCTTCTCATCCACCATGGAGCGAAAAGTAGTCTTCGTTCGGCTCTCATGATGCCTTTCGATGGAATCATGTGGTCGTCGTCATTCTTGACCCCGCTAGTTGGAGCCACCGACATTGTCGAGGGCGTCGAGATGACCACCCGCAAAAAAAAAAAATCATGCAACGAACCGGAAGAAATGCGGTTGACAGACGATTACACTGTCGTAGATTGACACGCTGGTATCACGTTTTATTTTGTTGGTATAACGCACCTACGTGGTATGGGGGAACATGTGGTGAATCGCCGTGGGATTGGGCCAACGCTGTCGCAATGTGTGTTTTTGAGGAGTGAAATTCATCCACCATCCTTGAACTTGTCAATCATTCTAAAACGGTCCTCGAACTCAGAAAATATGCTAAAACAATCTCTAATCTCGCGGGTCCATATACGATCCAAACTACGATTGATCGTCGTATTTTGATGACGTGGCATTAGACGGACCAATGATGTCGTTCCCCACAGTTAGAAATTCCTAAAGTGAGCGTTCCCCACCACCATGTCGTGCTCTCGCATTGACAACCTGCTGGCCGCCGTTGACGTCCATGCCCAGAGAAAGGTGGCCGTCGAAATGACATCACTACACTCGTGACTCGTCCTACCACCCACCGCATGCGTACCAGGAGCCCACTCCTAGATACGTGCACACGAACTTAGCGTCCCACAGTTCATCGCTTTGTATCAGTTCGCCGGGATGACCTTCCCGTGGCTCAGCTGCTCCACCGTTGTGTTCCAACCGCAAGGCTCATGACCGCCGCCGTCGCGCCGTGCGCCAGGATCTCAAGCTGCAGTGTCCCCCAGTAACCATCATGCCCTTGCCTTGCGATGTCGCGTTGCCGAGCAGGGACACGCCGCTACCGCGAGTCCGCGTGCGACCAGGCTCGCGCAAGTCGGCGCGGTCGGCGTCGCGCAGTGTCCACACAAAGAGGCGGTTGCTGTCTCTAAACACGGTGGCTAGCTCCCTGGCCTGCTCCGCCTGGAGAGACGACGTCGTTCCCGACGAACTACTACACAACACCAATGACGGAGGCTGCCCGTCGAGCCACTCCAGGTATACAGGATGGCTCGGGGACAGGAAGGCAGGTACGCGTAGCTTCAGGCTCATCGGCTTCAGCTCCGTCGACGGGTGCGAGCGGACGAGCTGGTCGGCGCACACGATGTGCTCGATACAACTCCGAAGAGAGAACGGTAGGAGTGAGCGGTTGAACGAGGGCGGTGCTGCTCGGCCGCGAGCATGGCATGGGTTGGCCGTGCTCGTCCGCGAGCATGGAGGCTGAGACGCGGGGGCTCCTGCTCCTCGCCCGTTGATTCTGCGTGTTCGAGGTCCCGGCGCACGCGTCCCGGATCCGGACCACCATGTTTTTTTTTTTTTGAGAAAACAATGGTTTTTTTTTAACACCGCTTGTTGGAAGACGAGGACGTGAGTTTTGAGGTGCTGCATATGGGCCCGATACATCAACGCACCAGCAAAATACGTGGTATGTGCAGATTTGGACCGTATATGGACATATAGAGCAAGATTAGGGATGGTATTAGTGCATTTTCTGAGTTTAAGGACCGTTTTGGACATGTCCGACGAGTTGGAGGATGGTGGATGAATTTTACTCGTTTTTGAGGCAATGGAATTCCTTGCACAAAAGAGGACCGATCATCCCACGAGCTCAATTTATGATCAGTGGCAAAAAATGGAGTGCTTTCAGTGCTTGGACTGTAACCTGTCATCGCGTTGCCGCAAAAGGCAGGGAGCGCAACATGCTGGTCAGGCCGGATTCCAACCCGACAGACGACGGCCAGCGAGAGGCCATGGAGGTCGGTCACGAGTCCGCTCCATGCTTTTGCTAGGCTCTTTCATTGTTCTTCTTCCGGTAAACTCTTTTGCTTTTGTTTCTACTAGTAACGTTTTCTCCTCTTCGTGAAACGCACATACACGTCGTGAGGGCCACATGCGAAAACGCGACAAGTAGAAACGGGCGCGTGAGAGTGGCGAATCGCCGTGGGATCGGGCCAAGTCTGTCCTCGTGTGTCATGGGTGTTATTGTGTCATTGGAATGGAGGTGCTCACCTTCCTCCATACCGTGCCGTATGGTACACACTCTTGCAACAAAGGAAACTGATGGTACACTCTGCAAACTGACCCCGTGACAAGTCCTTTATGCAATACCTACAGACTACAGTGACACGTCCTAAACTATGCATTCAAATGTTTTTGGATGATCACAAGGTGGGCTTTGGTACTTTGTTATGAGTACTATTAAGGGGTGCAAAGATTCTTACATGTTTCTGTTAAGTTTTGAAAGTTAGGATAGCCAAAGTAGGCATGGGAGTTAAATTGGCCAAAGTGACCATTCACTTAATTTGTTTGTTTTGATTTGTTTGTCTTTGGGAAAAGTGTGAGGATTGTTTAGATGATTTTTATGTCACCTAAGAATCATTTTACAAGCAAAGAAACACACAACCAAGGCAATTCAAAAGAATCCAATTTGTAATGCATACACATATGAATGCTTTCATATTTTTAATTGCAAAAGTTTTTGTTAACCCTAATTTTGATGATTAGAGTTTGATGATCCAAGTTTAGTATTTTTGGGATGTTACACTCGCGCACTCGATTGCCGAGGGATTCTATTACATCGACATTGGGGGGGTGGCGATGACGGTGCCTGCGAACCTGGCGATGGCCACGGTGGTCCAGGGACAGCCGCTCCCGGACTCAGTGGTAGTCTCAACTGCCCTGATCCAGGACGATCTGACTCAGATGATGCCGGGCCACACCTGGGCGGTCAAGGAGATCTCCTCCTTGCAGTTCGCCGTGACGTTTCCTTCAGGTGAGATTCCCCGCATCACGGTCTGCAGCACCACCCTCACGCTCCTGATCAGCCAGGTTCAGATCTCCATCGAGCCCTCTACTGCGCACCCGACGACGACTTTGACTCTGACCCCGGTGTGGGTTCAGATCATTGGCTTCCCAGAGGAGCCATCGGTCCGGACTCCCTCCATCGTCGAGCTCGTCTCCTAGTCTTTCGGCAAGCTGGTGGAGGTGGACGTCGCGTCATGTGCGGGGATGGGCCCGATCCACCTACGGGTCCTATGCCCGAACCCAGACTTCCTCCCGGGTCCCCTCCCACCCTTCTACTTCGGCCTCGAGGGGAGGATCCTGGTCCTAGATCTTGAGGAGGAGCAGGACAGCAGCAAGTCCCCACCTCGCCCTGCCCCACCCCCTTCTGAGAAGGGCGTCGTCTTAGGAGGGCTCCACAGACGACGATGAGGCAGGAGGGGAGTCCAAGTCCCCGTCGATCTCCCCTGCCTCTACTCACGGGGGCGCTGCGCCTCCCGCCCCACCACCGCCTGCATGCGCCTCGACCAGCAGACGGTACTGCACCTCAGATCCCTCATTACGGATCCAACTTCGGCCTGTCCGAGGACTTCGTCGCTCTCATGGGCTTGGACCTCTCCCCCAGTAGGCCTGGCGCTTCTCTCGTGGTGACCCCCCGGGCACAGAGACTGACGGCACTTCGGGCAGTGTGGGGATTGGTGGTCACAGCACCCTCATCCCCGCGCTCCCCTGGGATGGTGTGCTACACCATGTCCTCGGGGTCTACGACGACCTCGCCCAGGGCCTCCCCGGCCGTCCCTACCACTCCTGCCATTGGCCCTAGGGGGAGGCAGGTTCGCCCCCCTCGCCTGGTTCCTCCCTCGTCCCATCACAGTGCTCGTCTGGCCAAGGCCAGGATGGGGTGCGCGGGCGTGGAGCCCACCGTGCCGCAGCTGGCGGCCTAAAGGACGGCTGCCCGCAACCTTGACCCAGGTACCGCTCAGACGCCTCCTCCCCCCTTCCTTTCTTCCTCTACTGGCTCCAGGTTCTCGGTCCTTGATGACTCCCCGATCAACCATCTCGCAAAAGTGGCAGCTGACAGTGGCGTGGTCTTCCGCGGCGAGCGGGGTCCGTGACTCGACCATATTGAGGCGATTAGAGCTAAGGAGATTTACGAGGGCTCCCTCGCCGCAGCCCGAGCTCGCATCGCTCGGGAACGGGAGGGACCCTCGACACCACCCGGCCCCGGGACCTCTGATCCTAGGGCTAGGCCAGTGGCTTCTCCTCAGCAGCCCCCCACGGTAGTTACCCAGGAAATCCCCGGACTCCGGGGGTCGCTAGGGAAACCACGGAGGCCGAGCTCCAGACCCTAGTCGGAGGGCACTTCCCGTACCGTCCCCCATAAGGGGACCAAATCCAACGATGTTAAAATGAATTGGCAAGCAATAAAATCATTCATCTGGAACATCCGTGGGTTTGGGAATGACGGCCGGAGGCGCCAAATAAAGGAACACATGTGTCGTGAGGATGTTGACATTGTTGGTCTTCAAGAGACGATTAAACAAGACTTCCACATTTTTGAGCTACAAGCCCTCTCTCATCACAAGTTTGCATGGAACTGGCTCCGTGCTGCAGGCCACTCGGGAGGTATCCTCGTAGGGGCTAAGGAGGATACTTTTGAGGTTGAGCATATGGACCGTGGGGAATTCTTTGTGAGCATGTCCCTCACCCATAGACGTCTAACTTCCAATGGGAGGTTATTATTGTCTACGGCCCCGCGGACCACACCCGGTCTCCGGCTTTCCTTGAAGAACTGAAGTCCAAGGTAGAGCGCTGCACCCTCCCGGTTGTTGTGGCGGGCGAATTCAACCTGATTCGCTCACCCGACGACAAGAGCTCCCACAACATTGACATCCCGTGTATGCGGATGTTCAATGATTGCATCGTGGATCTCGCTCTTAGAGAGATCACGCGAGTGGGAGCTCGCTTCACTTGGACGAATAACAGGGTTGACAAGGTCAGGAGTGTCCTCGACCGGGTTTTTGTCTCGGTGGAGTGGGAAGTGACCTTCCCTCTATACTCGCTCCGCGCCATTACTCGGATTGGTTCGGACCATGTTCCACTCCTTTTATCGACAGGGGGAGCTCCCCTCCTGGGCTAAACTGCTTCCACTTTGAAAACTTCTGGCTCCACCAACCGGGTTTTGTGGAAGCAGTTCAAGCTAAATGGACGGCGGCGGCAGACACCCCTCCCCCCGGAGATTTAATGACGTGGACGTCTGGCACCACTGCGCCAAAGTGGCCTGCCAATTCATGAGAGGCTGAGGGGCCAACTTGGGGGCTGCGACAAAACTCCGAAAGAGTGCACTTCTGGAAGAGATCCAAGCCCTTGACCTGGCGGCAGACACGTTGGGCCTCTCTCCTGATGCTTGGGCCCATCGCTATGCCTTAGAGACTTCCCTTGTCGAGATCTACAAGGGGGAGGAGCTATTTTGGCGACAGCGGAGTCGTTAGAACTGGCTTCTCCAGGGTGATGCTAACACCGCCTACTTCCACGCGGTGGCCAATGGGCGCCATAGGAAGTGCTACATCCCGTGTCTATGGGACAATGAGCACCTCATTGAGGAGGCGGACGAGCTCTTCACCCATATCTACTCGTTCTACAAGGAGCTCTTTGCCGCAGGACCCCGGACAGGGGTCGCATTGGTGGATGACTTCTGGCCTCTTAGGGCCAGGGTCACCGCCGATGAGAATGCGGAGTTAACTCTCCCATTCCTGCTGGAAGAGGTGGAACGGGCAGTGATGTCTATGAATACCAACTCCGCCATAGGCCCTGATGGCCTCCCGGTGACCTTCTTCCAGACTTCCTGGAAGGAGATCCAGACGATCATTATGCCCCTGTTCCAAGAATTCTACATTGGGACCCTGGTGATGGGACGATTGAACCTTGGCATTATCACCCTGGTCCCGAAAGTAGTAGGGGCCTCGGAGATTCGTCAATTTCGTCCCATCACGGTCCTGAATGTCATTCAACGGATCTTCGCCAAAGTCTGCGCCTCCTGCCTGGCCTCTGTATTGGAGCGACTCACCCATCAATATCAATTTGCCTTCCTCAAAGGCAGACGGATACATGACGGGATTCTCGCACTTCATGAGATTGTCCATGAGGTTAAGTTCCTCCTCCTTTTCTTTCAGGAAATGTCAGGACTTCGCATTAACTTTGACAAGAGCGAAATTATCGCTCTTGGCTTCTCACAGGAGGATCAGAAGAGGATAGCCGACAATTTTAACTGTCGCCTTGCCTCCTTCCCCATAACTTATTTGGGGATGTCGATCCGGGACTCCATGATCCTTATCAGGGACCTGTAATCGCTTGTGGGTAGAGTTCGGTCGAGGTCTGAACCTTGGTGTGGCCGTTTCACATCTAAAGGTAGTAAGACAGTTCTGATTGACTCGTGCTTATCCAGCCTTCCCATGTATACGATGGGTCTCTACCACCTCCAGGAGGGCGTTCACGGAGCCTTTGACAAGGAGCTGTCACGCTTCTTCTGGCAGGACCCCAAGGGACACCAAAAGTACCACATGGTGAAGTGGGCAGACATATGCGCCCCCAAGGACTTTGGGGGGCATAGAAATTCTCGCGTCTCGTCAGCTGAACAAAGCCTTGATGCTTCGGTGGGTCTGGCGTATTCTCAGCGACGATGGCGGCCTCTGGCTCAACCTGATCAAGGCCAAATAGCTGCATGGCCGGCCCCTCCTTGATTGTGACCACCGAGACGGCTCCCAGTTCTGGCATTCCATTCAGGAAATTAAGAACGAGATCCGGATAGGGGTTACCTTCTCGATACGCAATGGCGAGGCCACCCTGTTCTGGCTTGATACATGGTTGGGGGACCGCCCTCTCAGGGAGGTATACCCGAACCTGTTCGCCATCTGCTCTGAGCCATCGCTCCGGGTCGCGGCCACGACCCTTGAGGGTCGATGGAACATCTCGTTCCGTCGTACCTTTGGCCCGGCAGAGACTGAAGCATGGAGGGAGCTGAGGGTGTCCTTGCCAGATTCTCTAGCGGAAGGCCCCGACTCGGTAACTTGGAGGCTGACCCCATCCGGGTCTTTTTCGGTTCGCTCGGCCTATCACGCCCTCTTCGGTGGGCAGAGCCTTCCTTGGACTAGACCACTATGGAAGGCACCCCTACCCCTAAAAATCAAGATCTTCGTCTGGCAGTTACTTCGCGATAGGCTCCCCTTAGGCGTCGAGGTCTCCAAGCGACATGGGCCGGGGGATGGGTTATGTCCATTATGTGGGATCCCGGAAACGGGCACCCACATAATGTTCACTTGTCCCGCAGCCCAGTTTCTTTGGAACTTCACTCGGGATGCGTTGGGCCCGGATTGGCTGGCCCAAGATCTTGGGGAGTTCCTAGAAACCCAGGCAAACCGCACCGGAAAGGGCCGCCGCCTATTCTGGCTCGTGTTTGCTGCGATGTCCTGGACGATGTGGAATATTCGTAATAAAATTTATTGAGAAGATCCTCCCTCATGGTGCCACTGACTCGATCTTTAAATTCTTGGCTTCTTTGCAGCTCTGGTATCCGTTGTGTAGACAACGGGACAAGGCGAGGCTGGACGCGACTCTTCGGCGTCTCCTGGAGGCGGCACGGCGGCTACCCCCTAGAGCGCCCTTGCTTTCGTCGTCACTTTTTTTGTTTCTCGCTTGGCGAGTGCTTCGCTGACTTTCTTTTTGGGTCGTCTTGTGCCGTGGCCCCAGCTGTTGTCATGTTGTTGGTTGAACCTTAATAACTTGTGTTGGATGTTTGTTTTATTTATAAAGCGGAGCGAAAGCCTATTTCAAGAATGAAATGCGATTGACGGACGATTACACCGCGTCTAGAATGACACGCTGGTCGGTTGATCGGTCATGAGTCCACGACATGCTTTGCTACTCTCTTTTATTTATTGTTTTCTTTTCAGTAAATTCTTTTGCTTTTGCTTTTGTTTCTTTCTTTTGTTGGTATAACGCATCTAGTCTCATTGTCCGCAAAAAAGTGTACTTCTAGGTTTTGGCTAAATCAAATTTTATTAAATTTGACCATTATTTTAGATAAATATATTAATATATTTTAAAACTAAATTTGAAAACAAATCTAGTGGTACCAATTTAATGTCATAAAGATTGCTATATTTTTCTGTAAAATTAATTAAAGTTTATTAAATTTGACTTAGAATGAAACTAGAAGTACATTTGTTTACGGAAGAAGGGAGTACATGGTACGAGGGAACATGTGACACTGGTGAATCGCCGTGGGATTGGGCCAACTCTGTCGCAATGTGTGTTTTTGTGGCAATGGAATTCCTTGCACAAAAGTGGACCAATCATCCCACGAGCTCAATTTATGATCAGTGGCAAAAAAAGGAGTGCTTTCAGTGCTTGGACTGTAACCTGTCATCGCGTTGCCGCAAAAGGCTGGGAGCGCAACATGCTGGTCAGGCCGGATTCCAAACCGACGGCCAGGGAGAGGCTATGGAGGTCGGTTACGAGTCCGCTCCATCCTTTTGATAGGCTCTTTCATTGTTCTTCTTCCGGTAAACTCTTTTGCTTTTGTTTCTGCCAGCGTTTTCTCCTCTTCGTGGAACACACATACACGTCGTGAGGGCCACATGAGAAAACGCGACAAGTAGAAACGGGCGCGTGAGAGTGGTGAATCGCCATGGGATAGGGCCAAGTCTGTCCTGCAATGTGTGTTATTGTGTCATTGGTATGGAGCTGATCACCTTCCTCCATATCGTCCCGTATGGTACACACTCTTGGCAAAAGAAAAAGGAAAGATATGGTGCGCACTACATAGTGACAACATGACAAGTCCTTTATGCAATGCGCACAGTGACACGTCCAAAACGAACAGGACGGGGGAGGGAAAGGAGCATCACGATTCTAAGGTATTTTAGGGGGAACGGAAATCCAAGTCATGTATGTTTCTTCACAATGAACTCTGGAATTACTAGTGCACACACATGCCTCTAACACCGGTTCGGATCAGCTTCTAACAACGGTTGTAGAACCGCTGTTTGCGGTTCGGTGTTAGAGGCTCCCCAACTTTAACAGCAGTTCTTATACAAACCGCTGTTAAAGGGTGGCACACGTGGAGCTGCCGCAGCGCTCAGCCCCCCTCCTTAACATCGATTCGTAACATGAACCGGTGTTAAATGTTCTCTGCCGCAGCAGGATAAAGGCATAAATCTCTGCCGCGACAGAGTTCTGCCGCCGCCCCGTTCTGGGCGTATTTCTGCGGCGCGGCGGGGACGGGGAGGGAGGGAGGAGGAATCGATTGGGAGAGGTATACATATACATCATCAGTACATACGAGTACATGAATAATTAAGCAACTATTATTATACACAATATCGTCATTGTGGTATTCTCCGTAAACGCTGAAGCATCAAGTACAAGAAAAAAACGTTCAAGCATATATACAATATAATATATCCGTACACGTTCATTTTGGTGGATATCTAAAGAGTTTTCCGCCAGGCTTGACGACCTCATCAGGTATGAGCCCCGCCAATTCCTCTTGAATGACTCGTATGCGGTCAAATGGTAGGAGTTGGTCCCGCATCCGCTTGATCTAAATATATATGAAGAATGAGGTCAATATATATATAAGAATAAAACTCAACATAATTGATGGTAATAAAATAATGTTGTGTACTTTATTTACTTACTCTAAGTTGTTCTAGTGCGGCTTGGCCCGTCGCACATATCGTGTTGCGAATAAACTCGCAAACATAGTATCCACATAAGTTATTGCCGGGTCCCTGATGCGTGCACTTTACGAGAATAGAGAGTTCAATCAAAATAATAATCAATAAAGCATGATATAATAGAATTGGAAGCAGAATCAAAGAGATACGCAGACCTAGCTAGCTAGTATTACTTACATTTTGGTCTATAAATTTTAGTTCTTCTGACCATTCACCCACGGCCCTGCCCGTGAACCTTTTCCAAACCATGTCCGGCAAAGAAAATGGATAAAGGAGTAATTAATTACTTGTTGTCACAAAAGTTGTCGATCTAGTGCGATAATATGATTGAAATTACATCTGGAGCATCTCTTTAAAGTCTCCCCATAGCTCTTAGTCTTTTCGTAACGAGTCCATGACAAGGACTTTTCCTGAGTCAGGTTGAATGACTAGCAGAATAAAGTGGAACCTGCACAAGCATAACTCATCATCAGTTACACTTAACATCGATTAAGCCGAAACAGAATGTGTACAAGAGAGGATAAGTGTACTCACGAGAAGTTATAAGGCAATAGTATTTCCCTTTTGGTTTGTTGTCTTAGTAAAGACCTTAGCAAGAAATCTTCTGTTTGTCCGGGTCTGTGTTTTACCACTTCTTCATAAACTCTATTTGGGTCAACGAACCCAATATCAAAAGGGCCTCCTTTCATGCATTCTATAACCTTTTTCCTGCATAATAGTATATACATATATGGTGAGCATATATACATGCAATTAATGAATCGAATGAGATGAGATAGAAATTACAGAAATAGTACTTACACACAATAAAGGCTGATGGCAGCTTTGTCGAGTTCCTTCTGATTGAATAGAAAATGCAAGTCTTGAATGTTAAAGGCTATCTCGTCGTCTCCGTACAAGAAAATCTTATCTCGGAAGAAGCGGTGCTAGGGGGTCGATTACGGAGGCCCCGCGTCGATTCCTTGGACGCGGAAGAAGAGCACAACGAGGCGGCAACAACGGCGTGGGTGGGCGCGACGGCGACGGTGGCGTGGGTGGGCACGCCCTAACATTATGATTATGATTATGATTATTCTCTAAACTTAATTATGATTATGACACAAAATATCCTATGATTATGATTATTCTCTAAACTTAATTATGATTATGACACAAAATATCCTAACATTAAAGTCCTAACAAAATATTCTCTAAACTTAATTATGATTATGATTATGACACAAAATATCCTAACAAATTTTTCTAAAAAATCCTAACACATATATATATGCTAATTCATAAAGCAAAAATCCTAAAACAAAATTGCTAACACAAAATTGCTAAACAAAAATCCTAAACCAAAAATCCTAAAACAAAAATCCTATAGGCGTGGCTCACCTAGGGCAGGGCGGCCGACGACAGCGAGGTGGCGCGGACGACGAGGAGGCGCGAACGACAACGGGGCGCGCGCGGTGCGGATGGCGAGGCGGGACGGCGGACGTCGAGGAGCGTGGTGGCGGGCGATTTGGCAAGCGGGCGGACGGCGACAGCGGCGGCGTCGTCGTTGTTCTCCGCGCGCTGCTCTACTCGATCCCAAAATTTGCTAAGTGTCTGGCTGGGGAAGAGGAAGAATGCGCGCACTGTGTTATACCCCCCCTTTAACACCGGTTCCAGCCATGAACCGGTGTTAAAGGGGGGGTATTCGTTTCGCGCGCGCACCCTCCCCCCTTTAACACCGGTTCGTGGCTGGAACCGGTGTTAAAGGGGGGGTGCGCGCGAAACGAAATAAATGCCCCCCTTTAACACCGGTTCGTGGCTGGAACCGGTGTTAAAGGGGGGCATTTATTTCGTACATTAAAGGGGTGGGGGCTTTTTTAATTCAAAAAATAGGATAGAATTAAGAAAATTCATATCTTTTTCATTGTAACTTAGAAAAAAATGAATAATATATCATAATTTTCAGAAAAATAAGATCTATCCATTCATATAAAAACATTTTATAGCTACTGTAGATGAAAATTTTCAAAATAATTAAAACACTTACATATAAATTTTGATTATTCAATTAAGACAAAATTAAAATAGTCAAACCCTAAAACTTTGAACTTAAGAAATATTAAGCATCTAAAAAGGAATATAACCATATTTTATTAGAGAAAATCATATTTTATTTTGTATTAACATTTTTGAATTGTTTGGATATTTAAATTTAGCATCTTTTGTACACTTTGGAATCTAACAAATCTTTCAACATAAAAATTGTTTGTATTTGAATAATTAATCCTAAAATATTTTTTGTTTTAAAAAAATAAAATTCTAACTATTCAAACTAGTAACATATGGGAAAGGGCGGGCACAATGCGCGGGAGGAAAAGGGAGGGAAGAAAATTTTATTACGATAGAACTGTAATTAAAGTACATAACGCAACTAACAAAGCACGACTGAAAATTAAGATACATAGAAGAACTGAAAATTAAGATACATCCAGATTAAGTCACAATCGGCCGAACTTGTTTTGGAATGTTAGAGTGATTCAGTCATGCTCCTGCCTACACCTGTAATACTCGCCACTGTAGTCGTCATACTCGCCGTGGCCATTGTCGCTATCATTGTCGGGGTTGCCATAGTTGAACCTTGAAGGCTGGGTACGCGTGGGCTGGACTTGAGGGTAGCACAGACAGGGGTTAGAGTCGGCAGCGGTGTCGTAGGCCATGACGCTCTGGAGAGTCCGACCGTGCCACCACAGCCGACGACCGGCCTCGTTGAAGTTCGGAAGAGGTGGGCCGTCCTCCTCGTGCCTGGCGAGCGCCCTCTCACGCCGATCCGCGAAGAAGGCTTCCCAAGTCGGGAAATAGTCGGGATGCCATCTGGGATTCCTCCGCTGCTCCGGTGTGAGCTCAGAGTAGTAGTGGTTCGTGATGGCCATCCGGCGCGCCACACCTAGAGGGACAGGAGGAACTGCACGCCTCAAGGCCAAAGATCCAGCAACGGGACGCAGAGCCGGGCAGTGGGGTAGTTCGAGGAACAAAGCGCCTCCGCCTCCCTGGGGGTTAGTGGTACGGTGGAAGCCATGGGAAAGAGTGATGAGGTTGCATATATGAGTCTAGAGATGTGCAATGACAGTGGAGGCCAACCCTACATATATATATATATAGTGAGAAATGGCAGGAAGATAATTGGAGGGAAGAACTGGCGGGAAGAACTAGTGGGAAGAAATGGCGGGAAGAAAAATGGCTCATTTAATACATATAGTGTTAACAGAAGAAATATGACATTGATTTCCATTTTGAGATACATATGTGTGCCAAAAATGGCTCAATTAATACATATAGTCAATCTTATGATCGCGTCGGCCATATCCATGGAGTATCAGCACCGTTTAACAGGATGGTTGGGTCAGTCTTCACTCTGAAGGGCGGAATTTCATCAAACTTATTATAATCTTCTGACATGTCTGTCTTGTCCTCCACTCCCACGATGTTTCTTTTCCCTAAAAGGACTATGTGACGCTTTAGCTCATCGTGTGATGTATCTGTTTGCTTAGTTTTTCTTTTTTTTCGGTTTGGTAGACATGTCCTTCACATAGAAAACCTGAGTCACATCATTGGCTAAGACGAATGGTTCGTCTAAGTTCTTGTCTACCTTCATAAGATTGTTGAGATCCACTGTTGTCATTCCGTACTTCTTGTCTACCTCAACCCCTCCTCCTGTTAGCTTGACCCATTTGCACCGAAACAAGGGGACCTTAAAATTAGGTCCATAGTCAAGTTCCCATATCTCCTCTATGAACCCATAATACGTGGTCTTTTGCCCATTGTCTTCTGCTGCCTCGAAGCGGACACCACCGTTTTGGTTGGTGCTCTTTTTATCTTGGCCTATCGTGTAAAATGTATTCCCATTTATCTCGTACCCTTGGAAAGTACATATAGTCGAAGATGGTGTCCTGGCCAACAAGTACAACTGATCTCCAACAGTGGTGTTATTCGTGAGAAGTCTTTTGACCACCGCCAAAACTCGCCATGTGTTCACTTATAATCCATTCATCAGACTGTCCCGGGTGTTTGAGGCGTATAAAATTCTTGTGTTCATTAATATACGGGGCAACCAAGATAGATCTTTGTAAAACCGTGTAGTGTGCTTGATTGAGAGAATGCCCGTCCCTACATATCATTGCTTTACATCCTAGGGTGCCTTTTCCACGCAGTCTCCCCTCATGTCGTGATTCTGGAACACCAATCGCCTTAAGGTCAGGAATAAAATCAACACAGAACTCAATGACCTCCTCTGTTACATAGCCCTTGGAGATGCTTCCTTCTGGCCTAGCACGTTTATAAACATATTTTTTTAAGGCTCCCATGTACCTCTCAAAGGGGAACATATTGTGTAGAAATACAGGACCGAGAATGGAAATCTCTTCTACTAGGTGAACCAGGAGATGTGTCATAATATTGAAGAAGAATGGTGGGAACACCAACTCAAAGCTGAAAAGACATTGGGCCACATCTTTCTGTAACCCTGATAGGCTTTCTAGATCGATTACCTTCTGAGATATTTCATTGAGTAATGCACATAGCTTCACAATGGGTACTCGAACATTTTCAGGTAGAAGCCCCCTCAATGCAATCGGAAGCAATTGCGTCATAATCACGTGGCAGTCATGAGACTTCAGGTTTTGGAATTTTTTCTCTGCCATATTTATTATTCCCTTTATATTCGACGAGAAGCCAGACGGGACCTTGATACTGCTCAGGCATTCAAAAAATATTTCCTTCTCTGCTTTTGTAAGAGTGTAGCTGGCAGGAGTTAAGTGGCATCATTTACCCTTCTCGTTCTCAGGATGCATAGGCTCTTCAGGGTCTTTCATACGTTGCTGGTCCTGCCGTGCTTCCGGTGTATCTTTTGTCTTACCATACACTCCTAGGAAGCCTAGCAGGTTCACACAAACATTCTTCATCACGTGCATCACGTTGATTGAAGAGCGGACCTCTAGGACTTTCCAATAGGGTAGGTCCCAA
The DNA here is from genome assembly GCA_030063025.1 of Avena longiglumis. Taxonomy (NCBI): domain Eukaryota; kingdom Viridiplantae; phylum Streptophyta; class Magnoliopsida; order Poales; family Poaceae; genus Avena; species Avena longiglumis. The sequence continues at coordinate 405,993,116 of CP125978.1, read as the reverse complement.
AATATAGATTGCTTCTTCCACATGGGCGCGTGTCCGGCATCGTCATTCGGAACAAATAGACTGCCAGGACCTTTTCCAAAGATTACTTCTAGGTCCTTGACCATACCAAATACCTCATCACCAGTACGGAGGATAGGCTTCCTCCGGGGTTCTGCCAAACTTTTGAAATGCTTGCCTTTCTTTCTTACGAGATGCAGGTTTGGAAGAAATCAACGATACCCTAGGTACACAACCTTCTTACATTTATCCAAATATACACTTTCAGTCTCATCTAAATAGTGTGTGCATGCATCGTATCCCTTGTTTGTCTGCCCTGAAATGTTACTAAGAGCAGACCAATCATTGATGGTTACAAAAAGCAACGCTTGTAGGTCAAATGGCTCCCCTTTGTGCTCATCCCACATACGTACACCTGGTTTGGCCCACAGCTATAAAAGTTCTTCAACTAATGGCCTTAGGTACACATCAATGTCGTTGCCGGGTTGCCTCGGGACTTGGATGAGCACTGACATCATAATGAACTTCCTCTTCATGCGCAACCATGGAGGAAGGTTATAGATACATAGAGTCACAGGCCAGATGCTGTGACTGCAGCTCTGCTCACCAAAAGAATTCATGCCATCTGTACTTAGACCAAACCTTAAGTTCCTTGCGCGTCACGTGAAGTGCGGGTACTCGCCGACTTTTCTCCACTGTGACCCATCAGCGGGGTGTCTCAACATCGTGTCTTTCTTACGGTCTTCCATGTGCCATCGCAACAACTTGGCATGATCTTTATTTCTGAAGAGACGTTTTAACCGTGGTATTATAGGAGCATACCACATAACCTTGGCAGGAACCTTCTTCCTAGGAATCTCGCCCTCAACATCGCCAGGATCGTCTAAATGCGATCTTATACTGAATGCAAATGCATACCAGGCATGCATTCAAATTCTCGTACTTCTCACCTCGGTAGAGGATGCAGTCATTAATGCAGACATGTATCTTCTGCACGTCTAATCTTAGAGGGAAGACAACCTTCTTTGCTTGCTATGTACTGTCGGGCAATTCATTATTTCTTGGAACAGATTCTTCATTTTTACCAACAACTTTGAAAATGCGCTGTCAGCCACACCGTTCTCTGCCTTCCATTGAAACAAATCTCGTGTGGTACCTAGCTTTTTGTGGCCATCTTCGCAAGTTGGGTACAACAATGTTTTGTGATCCTTTAACATATGCTCCAGCTTCTCCTTCTCCTTTTCAGTTTCACATTTTTCCTTTGCATTAGTAATGGCCCAACCAAGATCGTCATCAGTGGGCCCATCTGCTGCCTCTTGATCTTCATTATCTACCCCCATTGCAGTATCATCATATTCAGGATACATATTACGATAGTTGTCATCATCCTCTTCTTTTTTGTTGTCTTCCATCACAACCCCTTTTTCTCCGTGCTTGGTCCAACAATTATAGCTGGGTATGAAACCGGATCGAAGCAGGTGGGCGTGAATGGTTCTGGTATTTGAGTAGTGTTTCTTGTTCTGACAGTGAACACACAGACAACACATAAAACCATTGTGACCATGGTTTGCATTAGCCAAAATGATGAAATTTTGGAGGCCCGTAATGTACTCGAAAGTGCGTCGGTCACCGTATCCATTTCCGGTTCATCTGCATTAATATATAGTATATCAAAAATTAATAGGGAGATGACCATTTATATAGTACATCAATGACACATGAAAGGATAAAGTTGCCGACCTCGATCGAGAAGGAAAGAGCAACGAGAAAACTTATTTCGAGATCTCGAGCATTTCACCGAACACCTCTTGTGCATAGGAAAAAACACAAACTAGCACACCTCTCACCCTCTTGCTATGCTCCAAAATGAGAGAGTGAAAAATGAGAGAGAGAGGGGTGTGGGCTGCGGTGTGTTATAGAGCACTTCTTTAACACCGTTCAAGCCACGAACCGGTGTTAAAGGGGCTGAACCACTAGTCAGAGGGATTTTAACACCGGTTCGTGGCTCGAACCGGTGATAAAGGGGGTGATCCTTTTTGCTCTGTGGACCATGCTGGTACGGGCGCCCCCTTTAACACCGGTTCGTAGAAGAACCGGTGTTAAAGCCCATTTCCGACCTCAACCAAAGGCCTCGTTTCCACTAGTGAATGTATACTCGGACCAAAATCTATGTTTTCTCGGACCATAACCAACTTTTTGTACTCCCTCGGGTCCGGATTAATAGCCACGAGGTCGTTTTTTACAGAACACCCTTTCAGTTTTTTTTCAGCAAACAACAATTCGGTTCTCGCGTAGTCTCTCTCTCCCGCGAGCCATACCCTTTCCCCGCCGATCACCTCGCTCTTGGCCGCCCCGCCCGCTTCTTCGCTCCCTTGTCGGCCGCTTCCCTTCCTCCTTGTGTCTCCACCTTGCTTCATCCGGCTTCCACCATCCTGAACCAAGGAGGAATAAGATCAAAGAAGGAAGAGATTCCATTTTCTCCCAAAGCGTGAGACTTTGCTGGCTTCGACGACAATGCTTGTGGCCTAGAGGGGAGCTAGTATAGGTTCTAGGCGAAGACGGCTACAGGAATTGCGAAGGAAGGAACGAAGGAAGGGCTCCCACACCAAGATGTGCATGGGGCTGCCGCGCAAGAAGCCACGTGGTTTCAAGCCAGCCTTCGACCTACCAGAGGATCCCACTGCTGCCACCGCCACCGGCAACGAGCAGCAACCTAGGACGCGGAAGGCAACATAGTCTGAGCCTGTCAACAATGACAGCGATGGCGAGTGCGACGACCAGTCCCCACTGAAAGGACAATTCTCCTAAAGGGGGTGAATAAGCTTTTAAAAAATTATGGTTTAGACTCTAATAAATACGTAATAAAACTAACATTAACATGAAACCTAAAATCACTAGGTTCAACTAAGTGCACAAACAACCTATAATATGCAAGAAAAGCAACAAGGTAATAGCAAGATAGAATACTTTAAGTATGATGTCTATCACAATCTAAAGTGCATAAGTAAAGGGATCAGGTATAGGAATAACTGATGGACAGAAGATGATGATTTTATTCAGAATTTCATTTCCAAAGAAGCTATGTATTTGTTGGAGATGTGCGATGGCTCAGCACTCTCCGAACACCATAAATGGCTCGCCTTGAGGTGTGGTGGTTCGATGCACACCCAATGTCACACAAGGCCTCACCCCAAAATTTGAAGGTATGCTACTCACAGACGCCACAAATGTCTTGCATTTTTCTCCTGAATGTGCACCACAAAAGGCGAGCACTTGATCCACTATGGGACACTTGAGAGAGCGGTCACCCAACTCGTACAAGCTTGGGGCAGTCTCCACAACTTAATTGGAGGCTCCCAAAAATCACCACCAAGGCCTCTAGCTTGAGAAATTTCCACAGCTCAATTGGAGACACTAGGGGAATCACACCACAACCACACAATCGTCTTGGGTTCCAAGAACCAAAGATTAATAAGCCCACAAGCTTGAACTCGCTGAATTTCCGTGAAGAACTCAAACATATGCACCAAATGCAAAGGCAAGTCCTTCAGTCCCATCCACCAAAACTAAAAAAAAGCTATTAGGGAATAAGAGAGTAATAACACAAGAGGAGGACACAAAACTCTCCAAGTTCCAGATCCCAAGGATTCCTTCACAAAGAAAGGATTTAGTTAGGTGGGGTTATAGATCTAGATCTCCTCTCTCAAATCCCTCAAAAATATACAAGAATCATGGAAGGGGGCGATGAGAGTACAAGCTCTTGGAGATCAACAATGGAGGAGAGAGAGTGTGTAAGAGCTAGCAAAGGGCCTCAAAAGTTGGGAAATATTAGGGAAGAATGGCCCCTTAAATAGGGCAATAGAAATCTGCATGTTTGGTCAGAATTGCGCGTCAACGGAACTTCTCGTGAACCACCAGAAGTACCGATAAAGGAGAATAAGGATTACTAGCACAGCTTCATGGAACTTGTCCGGAACTTTGGCCGGAACTTGCGCTCAAGCAAAAATGCTGGACAACATTGCCTGAAAAATTTAATAATTTTTTACTCCGGAATCCAATTTCGATGACCTTGGGCTCGTTTTGAAGAGAACAACAAGATCTACAAGATTATGCAAATAAATATAATAGTACAATATGGGAATATAAAATCAAATGGATAAATATATGACCTCTCTAGAAGCGATGAACCGTAAAACCTACAAAACCCAAAGCACAGGAACTTGATCTTGGAAACTCCGATTGAGATGAAAATAATTTTGTTGGAAAGATAAAAGAAACTAGAATCCAATAAAAGGTGTAAATATTGGATACCACTAGGAGATAAAATATGAAGTATGAATATGCAAGTTACCTCCCAAGCTATAGATCCGAAAAACCTTCAAGATCAAAAACACAATAAGATATGCAAGGGGAATTCATTTTTGATGAACTAGAGCTTGTTATAAAGATAACCACAAGATATAGAACCTCACAAGGATGAGATCCAAATAACAACCAATAAATATGATGCTAAGTATGTAAAGGTTTAAGCTCTCTCTGAAAGGTACGATCGAGTTACTCACTCGAGAGCCCCTCTTGATAGTATGGCTATCTATCCTAAACCTAGTCTCCCAATTAACAACATGAGACCAGCAAAATAATAAACCTATCAAGATCATACATTTCCCTTGATCTTGATGTAGACCATCTTTGTAGGGGTTCGTAGCATGGAAAACAAAAAATTTCTATCGCATGAACGCACACAAGCCAAGATCTATCTATTAGACGGTAGCAACGAGTCGATGGAGTACGAACCCTCGAAGATCCAAAGTGGTTAACGAGATAAAATTCTCGTGGGTGATGTAGTCGTTCACTTGTCGATCTCAAGATCGCGTAGACGATCCTTCCGGCGCTGCGTTCCGGAAGCGCTCCCACAATCGGTCACACGTACGGTACTCAATGAAGACCCTCCTCTCCCTTGTTCCAGCAGACAATGGAGGTTGTAGCTCTCTCCTCGCGATTCCGGTAGCACGACGGCATGGTGATGGAAATAGAGGGGAAATCCCGCAGGGCTTCGCCTAAGCCAGAGCGGGTATGGTGGAATAGAGATATCCTCGGGGCTAGGGTTTAGATGCTGAGGGAAGAGGGCAGACGGCAGCTAGGGTTTAGGCTAGACGACAGCGGCGGTTTAGAGGGGATCTAGGGCGCCGACAGCTTGGGGGGCAGCGGCGGCCTAGGGATTGGGTCTTGGGCACCTTGGGCAAGGGGGATACCTTGGGGTGCGCCCCACCCCTCCTTATATAGGTGGGGGCGTCCAAGGGTGTTCCCAACACAGGTGGAAACCCTCCCTGACTCGGAAACCATGTTGGGATTTGACTTTTTCAAACTGCCTTTTTGACTTTCAAATTAGAGTTTGATTTCTCTCTTCCAAGTGTCCAGCCAAGTGACCTAGGACATGATGCAACCATTCCACTTTGTCATGACACATCCACGTACCCTTCCCCTTTCGTTTCGATGGACCTTCTAGACCCTTCTAGAACATTCCGGTGAAAACACTGAAACCATTCCCGAACTCCGGAATTGGACTTTCCTTATATGAATCTTATTCTCCGGACCATTCCGGATATTCTCGTGACATCCCGGATCCCAAGACTCCAAACTACATTCAGTCTCTTTACTCACATTCCATATCTATTAACAACATCAAATCCTTAAGTGTGTCTCCATACGGTTCGTGAATTATGCAGACATGATTGAGACTCTTCTCCGATCAATAACCAATAAAGGAATCTGGAAATTCATATGGCTCCCACATATTTCTACGATTACTTCATGATCGAATGAACCATTTCATACGATACCAAACTGTAACATCCCAGCATTTAGGAACTAACGAAGGGTAGATTTAGGAATATGGAATGTTGCATGCATTCATTTGTGAAAATGTGGGTAAAATTGTCGCCAAATAAAACCTTGAGTGATCAATGTTTCTTTCTTACTTTGAGATTAGGTTTAGTCTTAAAGGAGAATTGTTATAAACTTTGATATGATCTTTAAGGAATTATGTGTGTTTTGAAATGAGTTTGAATTTTAAAACTTGAGTGTTCGAATAATAATTTAAATGAATTAGTTATAAGTTTGAATCTTAATTTAATTAAGAAATAAATATTACCACCTAAATTCTATCCAAAGAAAAACAATAATGAATATGAAACTTATTTCATATTATCAATATATAAACAAGTTACAAAGAATGTAACTTACTGAAACTATTTTCAAACTTCACAATTTACAAAAGAATAAAGAATAAGAATATTCTTTATTAATAATAATATAATCTTTATTACAATTGAAGAAAATGAAAATTAAAAAATAATAAAATGAAAAGTTACAAAAGAATAAGAAAATTACATTGGAACATTCTATAACTATTCTATATCTAAACCTAAACTAAATCTTCATCCATATATCTGTACCTGCAAGACAAAAACTAAATAAAAACAAAAGAAGGTTAGTGTTAGTATTATTTCTCTCAGATATGTCAGTGAAATGCACTTGACAAATTCATCATTGAGAAATTTATATAAAAGGGGCAAGTTTCACCAATATGAAAGAATCCATCTTTCATAAATTCAAAGCCAGAAGTCAAATGACAGCCAAGAGGGACAAATTCACCAGCTAGGTGAAAGTAACCTGGTAAGAGTAAGTTCAAAATTCTAAACATATCCACAAGTGCATAGCAAGCACATAGGCAGGACACACACCAGCATGCATGTGGTGTGTTGTCGACCTCACAAAACAGCCCAATCTCACAAAACCACAAGCACAGCCGTGGGAGGCACTAGTGCATCACCCCACTGCACAGCACACAAGAACATCCAGTGTAGACAGCAGCTAAATCAAGCACCACAGCCATCAACCACACCAACCAAGGATCAACCAAACCTCACCAGAATGGTGACATAAGGAGGGGGATGGATCAGGTGGACAGCAAGATTAAGCCCAGGAGCTAGGAGGAGCAGGTTAGCTCAAGATCAAGCACATGATTCTAGCAAGAATCAAATCAAGATCATCATCACCAACTTACTACACTATCATCAGATTCTGTGGTGAGTTTCATAAAACCTTCACATAATCTTATCATCTTATTTAGAGAAAAGCATGTGTTGTTTTATAAAACAAACCCTCAAAAAGCACCCAAGTGGGGTGAATCCATCATAGGGATTTCTGAAACTCTAAAGGCAAACAACAAAGTACCAAGATCCAACCAGATCTCAGAGAAACATCCTTGCTCTGGTTGTCAAACTATATTTTACAATTCAGTCATACATATACCTATGATCTATTCTAGGCACATCCCTAAAGGAAGGGTAGCACCTTAGAAACAAATCTTTAGGATCCATAGATTGATCAAGCTCACTATCATTTTTCCCAAGCTTTGATCCAATAAACAATAGCTGGTACCACTACCAGGACTATCTAGTTGAATCAATTAGATAAGATTTGAATCCCTAAGCCTCAGACCAACATCATTGGTCTTAGGGAATTCAGATAAGAGCATCTTTATTTATCTTTCAAAGCCAAGATTGTCTTACGCATAAACTAACCAAATCCATGGTTTAGAATCAGACTTGTGTGCCATACATGATGGTGTCACAAGAACAATCCATTATGAATCAGGATAGACATTAAATCATCATAAATCTAGACAATCAACCTACTAATCATTTTCCTGTTAACACAGGAATCATAACTAGGATTCTTATGTTAAACTTCACTGTTTGACCATATGTTAATTCCCAAGCCAACAGCACTAAGACAGTGGTTTCATCCTATCTTAATCACGACCATAAATCAGATGACAGTAAAAACTTATCAAGTCACTGACTTAATCAAGCATAATTCCCAAGCAATTATATCATCTGAATCAGATGCAATCCATGCATAACACATCTAAGAAGCCACCAGAAAAAGTATAGATCATCTTAAGCAACAAGCCTCAGGCCAATAATCATTTAGCATGTGTACAACCCATACAAACATGATTCAATTCATCCAATACATGATCAATCACGTAACAGGAACCCTAAATGGATAATTATCCCAATCTGAATCCGGCAGTAGCCAGAAAGGACATTGCCAACATCTAGCACCAAATCAGCAAGCACAAAGAGCACCATGGGAGAGGAATCGAACTCACCGTAGGTCCTCGCTGAAGAATAGAAGAGGAAGCAGAGGGGCCGACGACCATGGCGGCACAGGGAGCACCCCAGAGGGGGCGCTGCAACCCGCACGGCGCCACAGCAGCGACCCTGATCACGCCTGGAGGTGCAGAGCATCACCTTGACGCACGACGACCACGACATCACTTGAATCCATGCCAGCCCCCAAACCCTAGGGTTCGGGACGACATCGATCCATCGCAGGAGAGCCCTAGGCTCGAATCTAATTGGATAGAACGAACGAGCATCGTCGATAAACCCCTGTTACACCATGGCGGCGACTAGAACGGCCGACGGCGGCGGGAATCGCTGGTGGCGGCATCGCCGGCCACAGGGTCGGGATAGAGGAGGAAGATGAACTCGAGAGAGAGAGAGAGAGAGAGAGAGAGAGAGGCAGTGAGGAGTGGGCCGAGCTGGGCCAGACCCATCGGGGTGGCTCTTTTGACCAAGACTAATGGGCCACTAGGGCCCAATAAGAATAACCAGCCCAGAAACATTTCCAGGCCTGTTCTAATAAAAAGGAAAAGACCAAAATACCCCTAGACTTAATAAAATTCTAGAAAATAAAATAAAAGTCTAAAAATTACAAATAAAATACTTTTGGATTCACAATAATCCATACTACCCAAAAAAATAAAATATTAGACATTTAAATTTTATTAGGATTTTTGTAAATTATATATTCCTTATGGAATTTTACAAAATTATTGAAAGGTGATAAAATTAATTAAAAGTCACTTTCATTATGTATTAATATTTTAGTATTTTTGAAAAATAATAAATAAATATTTAATCACAATTTTTAATGTTTAATTAATAATTCCTAAAACAATTATTAAATCAATAAAAAATTAAATATATGTTATAAAATATTAAAAAGTAATATTTATAAATCCTTTATTACTAAAAAGGAACTTTTTGGGGTAAATGCATATAAAATTAAATAATGCATTACATTACTTACATGATCATTTTTGCTTCTTTAAATATTGTCCTTACCAGGCAATAATGATGTTTTTATAGAACTAGAAGATGAAGGTCCAGTGCAAGCATCAGACTTCACTACCTTGCCATCACAAGGCAAGTTCATCACTTGCTCATGTCCTTTGAAGAGTCTTTATCAAAGTATTTGCAAATTGTGTGTTATCATATATGCTATAAAAGAAAGAAAATATTATTTTCACAAATAAATAAATAATAGATATCATCCTAAGTGATGATATAATGGAGCAATAGAACTTAGAGTTCTAATTTCAACAATGATGATCAAGTAGGGACTTAATAACCCCTGGCATCAGTGATTCTAGCGTCGTATATTACGCGTTAGCCATGAGATTCGGAATGGGAAAGAGAAGTCAGTTCTATCTTCTTCCTCTCGCATGAAGCCGGATGTGCACGTCGTGGCTGTTATCCTCGTAGCGTGCATATTAATTGGTAATTCATAGAGGATATGCAGCATATGGGTGGGAACCCTCATCGTCCCACGATAGTTCTGGCATCTAACAGTTTGTACAAACCATTGTCGTAATTCGTTATGTGGGCATGGTGTACACCAAGGAGGCATGCGGGGTCGCGAAGGGGGCAGTGATTGGCTTGGACCAACTACTGGGCCCCACATCATGGAATTGTGGACGGGAAAGTACGCCCGGTTGTGCAACAAGGAGTTGATCTCTCATGGGTAAAGTAACGCACCTCTGCAGAGTGTAAGAATTGTAACTTGTTACTCCCTGTTCCGGGAAGGAGCTACGAACGCGGCAGGAAAGGAACTCCATGAAAGTTCTGGTCAACCTGTGAAGGCTGATTGTCATAGTTTTTCAGAATAAAATCAATCTTTGAAGAAAGATTTACAAAAACTGCATAGTACCAAGGATTTATAATCCGAGGTGGTAGTTAGCGCATCAAACTTCCCACCTTGCATTAAATGAACTTGTTGGGTAACGCTGTTAGTCATTCTTTCCTTTGATCCCTTGCTTAGACTCTGGGGATCCCGAAGACGTGCCAATGTATGCAGCCGAATGCCAAGAAGATGTGTTCTACGAGGAACCTGATCTGTCCGGAGGAGTTGAAGGAGTGGATTACGAGATCCATTACGGTGTCGATGAGAACGAGTCCAACTAAGTACCTAGTTAGTAGTAACTAACAGAGCCGAGCAGCATGAACTCTATAGAATATGCTGCTGAGCTCAACTCCTAGTCGGAGTTGCTACTTTTAAATTCCGCTAAACACTTTATATTTTGGTTTGTAAGTTGGATCTTTTGGAAGTCTTGAACTTCCGGTATTGTAATAATAATAAGGTGTGTAATTTTGTAATATGGACCCGCAATGTTTCTGTTGTACCACTCTGAGGGATGTGATATTTATGGAACGGTGTTCTGTGGATGTCATGTCAACAACTATAGTGTACTACACATGAAGTGGTATGCTGGGTCACCGCAGTTGGTATCAGAGCAAATTGATTTGACTTTAGGTTGGAAACCTAGTAAAGGGTATTACCTGTAGGTAAATTTAGCAATGATAAAGAATTATCTAAAAGTAATATAATGGGTATTCAAATGAGAATATTTCGTTATATAGTTTAGTGCGATAATTCTTTGTTATGATGCAATATGTCATTGGATACTAATCAAAACTATTTTTCTGATATACAGAGATATGTCACCAAAGTTTCCAAAACAGACTTTGGTAAGGAAAGAGGAGACTCTTGATGATTATCAAGGATCATTCATAGACCAACTTCGTCAACTTTTAAAAATCTTTAGTTGTCCAACTAGAATTCCAGTGAACACTATCACTTACCTTGATGGTCGAATGTTATCCAAGTATCATGTGAGTATCCAACTTCCAGAGAAGCTTGTATTATATCACAATCTACCTATAGGATAAGGTAGGAGTCATTTAGCAGCTTATCATGTTCCTGTTGTGGCGGCGATCGCTAATATCCGGGAGTAGAAAACTAAGGAGTTAGAAGGTAGCACATTCTCTGTGATACCTCATGATTCTATAGACTCGGAGCCTATACCAGATCATCTTACGTTGGTTAAGAAGCATCCTAAGTTAGCTTCCAAGTTTATGGATAGATATCGAACACTCGTTGCGTCTTTTTATAAGACACATCAAGTGATTGTTGAAGACAAAAATGACATGTTAGAGGATCTAACTGATCCGGAAAGAAGGAAGAAGTTAGCATTCCAGCTAGAGAATGAAGCAAGTAGTAGTGAAACACCTATCTTTAAGGATATACCTATAGATCCTGAATCTTTTATACCATATCCTTATTCACCGAGACCTGAACCTATACATGATCCTACTACGGATATGCGGTATGCAGTACCATAGGGCTCAGAGGATGGTTCTGACTCAGAACTTCCTATTGAGAATTCGGATGGATGGAGAATGGGATCATATAATGGATCTCATGAACACCAGATGTCCACAGATGGTTACGACAGGAATGTTGGACAATCTAGTTGGATGGGTGCAAGAATGAACACTAATAATAGTAGTAGAAATACCATGTCAATAGATGATCAGGATGAAGAAGAAGATCCTGAAGAGAGAGTGTTCGAATCATCAACATCTTCTCAAAACCTGGAGAAGAAGATAATGTTGAATATGTTTCTGAAGACTTTTCAGCTGAGCTGGAGGGATTCAATATGCTCAGGTTGAGTAATGACTCAAGTCCTGACACTTCAGATACAAAGTATGTGTAACATCCCAGCATTTAAGACCTAACGAAGGGTAGATTAAGGAATATGTTATGTTGCATGCATCTATTTGTGAAAATGTGGGTAAAATTTTTGCCAAATAAAAACCTAAGTGATCAATGTTTCTTTCATACATTGAGATTAGGTTTAGTCTTAAAGGATGTTTGTTATAAACTTTGAGATGATCTTAAGGAGTTATGTGTTTTCAAATGAATTTGAAATATTAGACCTGAGTGTTTGAATTATAATTCAAATGAATTAGATATATGTTTTGAATCTTAATTCAATTAAGAGATAAATATTACAACTTGAATTCTATCTAAAAAAACAATAATGAATATAAAGTTTATTTCTTATCATTAATATATATAATCAAGTTATAAAATTATAACTTATCTGAATCATCCACATAACTTACAAAAGTAAATATACAAAGAATATGCATATTCTTTATTAATAATAATATAATCTTTATTACAATTGAATAAAATAAAGATTACAAGAATACTAAAATGAAGTTACAAAAGAATAAGAAAATTACATTGTAATATTTACTAACTATCCTATATCTAATCTAGACTAAATCTTCATCTTTACCTTTGTACCTGCAAAACAAAGACTAAATAAAAACAAAATAAGATTAGTGTTAATATTATTTCTCTCAGACATGTCAGTGAAATGCACTTGACAAATTCATCATTGAGACATTTAAAAGAGGGGCAAGTTTCACCAATATGAAAGAATTCATCTTTCATAAATTCAAAGCCAGAAGTCAAATGACAGCCAAGAGGGACAAATTCACCAGCCAGGTGAAAGTAATTTGGTAAGAGTAAGTTCAAAAATTCTGAACATATCCACAAGTGCATAGTAAGCACACAGGCAGGACACACACCAGCATGCATGTGGTGTGTTGTCAAGCTCACAGAGCAACTCAATCTCACAAAACCACAAGCAGAGCCGTGGAGGAGCACACTAGTGCATCTCTCCACTACACAACACACAAGAACAGCCAGTGTAGACAACATCTAAACCAAGAACAACAGCCAAACCAAACCACCCCAGATCAACCAAACATCACCAGGATGGTGACATAAGGAGGGGGAAGAATCAGGTGTAAAGCAATGCCAAGCCCAGGAGCTAGGAGGAGCAGTCTAGCTCAAGAGAAAGCACAGGAATCCAGCAGATCAAGATCAAGATCATCACCAACTTATTCCACACACAGCAAGATTCTGTGGTGAGTTTCATAAAACCTTCACATGATCTAATCATCTTATTTAGAGAGAAGCATGTGTTGTTTTATAAAACAGACCCTCAGAAAGCACCCAAGTGGGGTGAATCCATCATAGGGATTTCTGAAACTCTAAAGGCAAACAACAAAGTACCAAGATCCAACCAGATCTTAGAGCAACATCCTAGCTCTGGTTGTCAAACTATATTCTGCAATTCAATCATACATATACCTATGATCTATTCCTAGGCACATCCCTAAAGGAAGGGTAGCACCTTAGGAACAAATACTTAGGGTCCATAACATGATCAAGCTCACTATCATTTTTTCCAAGCTTTGATTCAATCAAGAATAACTGGTACCACTACCAGGACTATCTAGATGAATCAATTAGGTAAGATCTAAATCCCTAAGCCTCAGACCAACATCATTGGTCTTAGGGAATTCAGATAAAAGCATTTCTATTTATCTTTCAAAGCCAAGATTGGCTTAAACATAAACTAACCAAATCCATGGTTCAGAATCAAACTTGTGTGCCATACATGATGGTGTCACAAGAGCAATTTAATATGAATCAGGAAAGACAGTAAATCATCATAGATTCAGACAATCAACTAACTAACCATCTTCCTGTTAGCACAGGAATCATAACTAGGAGATTCCTATGTTACACTTCACTGTTTGAGATCATGTTAATTCCCAAGCTAACAACACTAAGACAATAGCTATATCTTATCATAATCATGACCATGAATCAAATAAATAGTGGAAATTTAGCAAGTCATTGGCTTTACCAAGCATATTTCCCAAACAACTACATCATCTGAATAAGATGCAATCCAAGCATCAAATCATCTAGTAAGCCACCAGAAACATCATCTATCATTTTAAACAACAATCCTCAGGCCAATAATCATTTAGCATGAATACAGATTAACCAAGCATGATTCAAATCATCTAGTACATGAACAAGCACATAGCAGGAACCCTAAATGGATGATCATCTTAATCTGAATCAGACAATAGACAGAGAGGACACTGCCAGCCTCTAGCATCGAATCAACAAGCACAGAAAGCACTAGGGGGAAAGAATCAAACTTATCGTAGGTCCTCGCTGAAGAAATTGAAGAGGAAGAAGATTGGCCGACGAACCCGCGGCGGCACAGGGAGCACCCAGGGGGCGCTGCAACCTGCACCAGCCATGGCAGCGGGCACAACATCACACGAATCCACCACACCACCACATGCGAGACCACGACGGCGGCGGTAGCACTTGAACACATGCCAAAACCCAAACCCTAGGGTTTAGAGAGGCATCGATCCATTGCAGGAGAGCCCCAAGCTCAAATCCAATTGGATGGAACGAACGAGCATCGTCAACAACCCCCAATTGCACCACGGTGGCGACCAAAACGGCCGACGGCGGCGGGAATCGCCCGTGGCGGCATCGCCGGCCATGGGGTCGGGTCAGAGGAGGAGAGGATAAGATCGAGGGAGAGAGAGAGGCAGTGAGGAGTGGGTCGAGCTGGGCCAAACCCTTCGGGGTGGTCCTTTTTTCTAAAACTAAATGGGCCACTAGGGCCCAATAAGAATAATAAGCCTAGAAACAATTCCAGGCCAGTTTTAATAAACAGGAAAAGACCAAAATACCCCTAGACTTAAATAAATTCTAGAAAATAAAATATAAGTCCAAAAATTATAAATTAAATACTTTTAGATTCACAATAATCCACTCTTCTAAATAAAATAAGATATAAAATTTTGGACATTCAAATTTTTATAAGAATTTTGTAATTGAAATATACCTTATGGAATTTAACAAAATTATTGAAAGATTGATGGGGATATGCCTACCGGGGTATACCCAAGAGACGTTCAGCCCAAGACTCGTGAGTGGGCCTGTGAAGCAGCAGTGGATCGAAACCAGGAGCCGCGGTAATTTGGAAGACTGAAGGCCCAGGCGAGTAGATAGGCCCGGTCGGGTAAGGTTAAACGGCTATTGAAGCTTTAACCAAATCGGTTGAGATATGTAAACCCTAGGGGAAGTGAGCCTATATAAACCTCCCTATAGGGTGAGTAGAGACACGTTCCCCCATACACCCAAGCGACTCGCCGCCTAGCCTCCGAGCTCGCCCATTGTAACACCTCCATAATACAATCTAGCAGGAGTAGGTCTTTACCCTCCGGGGGGCCGAACCTGGGTAAAACCCTGTGTCTTTGCCCTCATCTGACCGCATGAGATGGCTGGCCGCCCTGCCCCTCGTTCTACTACCGCTGCCGATTGCAGCATCTGCCGTGACCAGTCCCACGGCAGTGCGCCCACCGTGGGGCTGGCGATGCGGACGGTGTTCCGCGGCGAGATCCAATCTGCCCATCAACGAGGCAGTGCGCCACCGCCGCATGATAGCGATCGGCGAGATGCTCCGGTCTTGCCGAGCAGCTACGTCGGCGGCGCGACCGTCACGCTGGCGTGATCACGCCTGTCGGCACGATCAACCTCTTCGTCGGCCTCACCGGCGCCATCGACTCGGAAGACTCGGCGTATCCGCGTCGCCGCCGCGATCGGCTCTCCGAGCCAGATCCGCACGATCCACCGCCTGCGCCTCAGTACAACTCGGCCCACAACAACGTGGCGGAATTCAGCGCCGCAGAGGATGCGGCCCTCACCGACGATGCCGACTCGGTGACCCCGTCACTCGCGGATCCATCACGCGGCCTCATCCGGGCTCCATCGCCAGGTCTCCAGCGTGAGATTTGAGGACCCCTCCATCCTCGGGATCTTGAATTCGACTCGGTCGGAGAACTCCACCGATCTCATGACGGAACGGTCGCTACGCCGCGACCTACATGGCGACCGCACCGACCCGGAGGATCCATTCTCCACCCGATCCTCCTAACGCCCGGCCACGGAGGTCGAGAACTCCGCTGGCGCGGAGGTGCATAAGGAGCAAGCCGGTAGCGAAAATTTCGCCTCGGCGGACGCCGCAGGTATCAGCGCTACCACCAGCCGGATCGAGCGCTGAACCCCACCGTTAAGGCGCGCCCTTAACCCGACGAAAAGCGACCGGACCACGCGTGGCGGTAGCGCGATGTGTAACTACCTCGTGAACTACGCTCCTAGATACAAGCTGGATGAGTGATAGTGGTTGAAATAGTACGGTGGGGCCCCAAAAGCCACTCCTTTGGTAGTCCTTTGGACGTCCCAACCACTACCCTCTCAGCGGGACTGTCTGAGGCGTGGTCGGCGAAGGGATCAACTACGTGCACAAGTGGGTATGTCGCAAGCCACCATACAAGAGTACATCGAGCCACACCATCTAGAAAGGAAATATACCAACGCCATACGGCAAGATTCAAATGACACGGATAAATCTATATTTTAGGATAACTCCTCATACAACACACATCGGAGTATCATGCGGGCGGCAAACAAGATCCGAAATGCGGATAAGAAGCAAATCGGCATAAGATGCCGGAGAAATAAGCACATCCCAACTACAGGTCTCACGGATCCCGTTCACGGAATCTCTACAGGCGATCGTTGCCCACATCATCGGCTTCTTCCACCCAATATCCGTCACGAGAAGGTACATTCATACGAATCAAGAATTTATCGTGTGAGACCCTAAATTTACTCAAGTCTTAATGCCTCTAAAGGGGACACAACCTGGGGTGACGCAATTGCAGCAAAAGGTAAACCCTAGCAATTCTACAGATAAACGCTAACCATCCGCCTAACCAATGATAGACGGATGTCCGTGAATTAAGTACAACAGTTATATTGGTAATCTCATCCGATCCATCCT
This sequence comes from Avena longiglumis, assembly GCA_030063025.1. Classification (NCBI taxonomy): domain Eukaryota; kingdom Viridiplantae; phylum Streptophyta; class Magnoliopsida; order Poales; family Poaceae; genus Avena; species Avena longiglumis. Next base: position 405,976,180 of record CP125978.1, on the reverse strand, counting down.
CCTCCCTGCTTACCAACAAGGAAGCGGACGAACAACCCCTCCCTTCCGTTGGCAATTTTATTAACCATTCCATGAGTGTTGCACTAATTACTAGTCAAGTTACTTTAGTCAGATTAAAAGCGGTACTTTAGTTATGCTTGTCTATGATCAAGAAACTGTGCTCCAAGTCGTCCATATCCGCGGACACGGCTTTCAGAAAGTTTTACCTGGCCGGGGTGCACCAATAGCAACACACGCTCGATCAACCTCGGAAAAACCAAATCAAAACCCAACGAGGCTTTCACGACTGAACAATCACAAGATTCAGAAATATTTCAGGCCACCCTTAAGTAGAATCCATAGCGGGTAAGCAAGCCCCGAGACGGCCTCAAGGTTTTGGCGGCTGTGAGCATTGGGAACCCCAAGCGGGCTTGTCGACACCTGCGGAATCGTGGTCGATCCTAAGCGATGCAGTGTGCGGTACCTGCACAATCGTAAATAAAGCGATAAACATGGCATAAGTACAGGATCGTAAATAAAACCTCAAACTAGTTTGTGGCCCCAAGAAATAAGACGGAATCAAGCTCGGTCCGGGGTCCCATATACCTCCGGATGTGGATAGCGATAAATCAAGGAACAAGAATCAAGTACTCGGGGTCTTACGGGACACAAGTGAGCGGGAAAAACCAAATAGCAGATATTGCTCACGGTGCCACTTTCTTTAGTTATCCAGAACTACTCAGTTAAGTTGTTTAGGTACCTCATTGTTCATCGAGACTCTCACAAACCCTACACATCTTTGTTCTCGACTCGCATGGCTCAAACAACTCCTATAGTAGTGGCTCATGGGATGGAGGAAACAAGCTTTGGGGTATAAAAGTAAAGGCTATGCATACTTGGGATTCAATTTAATGCAATCGTGACTCAATGATGCAAGAATAAGATAGAGGCAATAGGTACTGTATGTATGCAAGCATTTGATAGTTCTTGCCTGGTGTCTCTGTTGAAGCAAAGGACGGTTACAGGTAGTGCTCTGGTTCTCTTGATACCCATTTCGATAAAGGTCTATCAAGAAAAACCAAACAAACAAGGCCAACATGAATATAGAGCACAAGCATTGGAATTAAATGCGTCAAGCAAACAATCATGCCATGATGAATGATGCACAAGTTGCATGGCAAGTAAAGTAGCATGGCATGGGTGAGGTGTGGAGGACAAGAAAATAACATTTAGTTGGGTTTTAGAATCACATTTGTTGCCATAACAGTTGTTGTTCAATATATTTTTATATGATGCATGCTGCAATTCAAGTCATGGATAGCATAAACAAAAAGGTCTCGTCGAGCTGATCAATTTAGACTACTTATTTGCTAAATTTGGGTTTAGGAATTAAAAGTTATGAATTATTTAAATCCTAGTGGCAAATTGGTAATTAAACTAAACTTGGAATTTTACTTGTGCAAAAGTCAAAATAGATGGCATATTTGAATTCCTCTCATTTTCCTGATATTCAAACATATATCATTTGTCAAATTTGGGTTTAGATTGAAAAAGTTATTTCAAATCTGATTGGAAAATTTGAATTTGAAAAATATTTAAACTTAATTCAATTCTAACAGTTACGGGCGTTTATTACCCAGCCTATCCCAGCTCTTAGTCAATGACAGGTGGGGCCATGGGCTCTGCTGACCTGGCGGTCTGAGAAAGGACGGACAGGTTAAAAAAAACAAAGCAGAGCCTTTTATAAAAGTTACATAGACGACAGAGGGCCTTGGGGACGCGGGTTGGAGCAAAAGGGTAGGGGTAAGTGTAAAATGGCCGCTCTTGTGGATCTTCCCAGCGTGCATCGGCGGCCTTGTAGCCGCGCAGTGGGACTCGAACACAGACGTTCTTGAGGCCTCGGAGGCGGAGCCGCTGCGCTGGGTCGGGTTTGGTGCTAGGGCAATGGACGGGGCCTCTCTAGGCTGCTATGCGGGACGCGAGCGTGCAGGCGCCAACACACCCGATGCTCCGACGGCGTTCGACGGAAGGCATGGCGGCGCTAGGGCGAGATTGGCCAGAGGGGGATGTCTAGGAGGGTCGTGGGCTCACCGCGGGCGTGCTGGCGTGGTCGGTGTGGCGAGGGCAGGCGATCAGGTAGCTTCAACTGAAGCTAGGGTTTCCGTGGCGGCGGATCTGGCGCTCGGTCCCGTCTCCTCCTCGTTCTTTGGGCACGGGACGTGGCAGACTCCGGGAGGCTTCCTCGACAACCTTGCGGCTTCTCGGCTAGATCGTGGGCGGGTGGTGGCGGTGGCGAGCGGTGGTGAAGGGGAAGGGGGAGAGGCGGTGTCATGGGTGGATCTGGGGGTTAGGCAGAGAGAGAGATGTGGGAGGATAAGAATGCCGGGGAGGAGGGCTAGCGTGGGGAGGGTGGCTGGACAGTATGCGTCGGCCACCTTTTCCGATCACGTGATCAGCAGGGGTCGGGGGTGGCGTGGTAGAACCGGGAGGAGGGAGACTGGCGGTGGCCAGGGGAGGCGTGGGGGCTGCCTTGGCTGAGAGAGAGCTAGAGGGAGAGGGTAGCCTCGGGTAGATGGGTTGGGAGCTAGGGTAGGAGAGAGGGGCATGGTCGGGCTAGGTTAGGAGTAGATGGGAGGGTCTGGTGGGTGGGGTAGCTAGGTGGGCCAGTTAGAGGGCATGCTAGATATGGGAGTGAGAGGAGAGATTGTTTGGGTTTTGTTAGAGGGAGGTGTAGTTTAGGGTTTGGTTTAGGATAGATGTAATTAGGGTTTTGGTTTAGGGGATGTTGATTATAGGGAAAGGTAGCTTAGGGTTTAGGTTTAGCTAAAAGGATAGATGGCAAGAGTAGGATTAGGGTTTTGCTAAAGAGGTAAGAAAGATGGAGGGTTACTAATCTTGGTCAAGCATGCTTCAAGTACAAGCTCAAAGCAAGATCAAGCAAGAAAAAGGGGAGAGGAGATGGCCATGTGGTGATGTGGATTTGAATCATGCATGTTTCATTTAAAGAACAAGCAAAAAATCGAAACAAGGGTGGTTTGGATGGTGTTGTGCATGCCACATAAGCACATGTGTGTGCATGGGGCATGGGGCTTAGCTAAGAGGGAAGAAAGGTAGATGAAAAGATGAAGAACACTACAAGCCAACAAAAGTTTTGAACAAAGGAAGATGATCTAACTAGAATTCAAATAAAACCCAAATACTAGGAAAAAGGTGGCACTTGCATGGCCCATGAAAAATAAATAATGCCAAGCTAATCCTTGTGAAAACAATAACATTAACAAGGCATTATTCATATGCATCCCAAAAGGTGGGCAAGGCCAAGCAAAGATCAAGGTGGATCCGACCAACAACATGGGCTAGAGATACTCAATAAAAATGCTAAGCCCACATTATTGGATGGTGGAATTATAAGGTGGTGAAAGAAAAGGTGGTGGAGTCCACAAGAGATATGCCCACAACTCAACTTGGGCATTTAACAGTTTATTAAGAACCAAATACAATATCAAGAGGCAAAAACAATTAATCATGCACATGAGATAAGAACCAAACAAGAAAAGGGTTTTATATGATGTTCAAATGCAAGGTGACATGATGACATGAGCATGATATGATGATGATGCAACAATTATATGTTGGAAGTGGCCCATTTTATTATTATAACTAGTAGCATTACAGGGGTTAGACAACTGGGATGCTACAATCTGCGAGAACGCGCCGCCAGGAGGGAGCGCCCGGCCCCCGCCAGGATCAATGGCAATGGGTGCCCCACCTCCACCCAACCGCACCCCCCCAGGGACCAGCCGCAGATAGTAGTATCCTCACGAGAGCGAGATGCAAACGGCCTTCCATCGCTTCCACCCGATGGACAACCTCGTGGCAGGCGAGCGGCGATCGGCATCACGGCAAAGCAGCGGCGCCTGCGCAGAATCGTCCAAGGCCCTTCTTGCGAGCCGTCGGCGAAGGCGGCGACTCGCAAGGGCGGGTATACTCGCATTCCTCGGAAGCAGAGCGGCCTCCGGCCGCCAGCGGTAAACACACCTCAGCGCCCGCCACCGAGCCACCGCAGCTCAATACCGACACGCTAACGCGGCACTCTCCACCTGTGACGGGCGTAACCAACCTTGTCGCCGCTAATGGGCAACCCATCGACGCGCACCCACATCATCAATAACCAAAAGGCGCGCCCGACGCCAGCATTTCGACCGCGACATACCTAACCAATCGTGTGGCGAGCCTATGGGTCGCTCGGCCCGGGCCAAAGTGCCGGACCAATGATCCGAAGCGAAAGTATCCGCCAAACTTCAAGGCGCCAAAGAAATAGAAAATCGACTCCTCGTATGACCCGCGTATGGCTCGACACATACCTCATGGCGATGGGGATCGCGGGTCACCCGACCGCTGCCGCCGTTACCTCCCACGATGATGGAGGGGCGTGCGGCGATGGATCAACACTCTTCCCGGTGACATCGACTCACGGGAGGAAATGCGCGACGCCTTCATCGCACGCCGAGTGCTCCTACACCCGCGCCACCACTATTGAGGACACAGGCAGTGCGTCCGGGGACCCGAAGTCGACCCAAGCGGGTCCAACGGTGGCAAGATCTTTGGTACAGCGGTCGGCATCCACCGGACACCGCGATCCATTGCTTCAATACCTCGTGCTCTGAGCCCTTAGTCGCCAAGCTCAAGCGACACTCCCTTTTCGACAACATCCCCGACCTCCTCGAGATCGCCCGTAAGCGATGCCGAGGAAGATCCAAACCAGAAGCGGCGGCAGAGTCAGGAGGTCAACGCACTTGCGGCGGCGCGGCGGGCCGAGCACCCTACGCTACAGCAGCACTCGCCTCAGCGGCAAGCGCGCGGTGGCGGTCGACTTCGTCGCTAACGCCGAACGCAGCAGCTGAGGCCAAAAGATTCGCCGTGACGGAGGCAACTCCGCGGGCGGCAACTAGAAACAAGCCAAGGTTGACCCGGCCCTCCTTAACCAACCATGTGCGTTCCACGGCAGGAAGGAAAGCCATAGCGCACACCACCGTGGCGCCACCCCCTCAGGGAAATCGAGAAGGCACGGCGAGCGCAGGAGGACCCCGACAACGACCTGCCAAACGACGGAAAATTCGGCAAAGTAGCCGGCTCGCTCCACACCTTCACAAGCTTCAACACGAAGTGCGAGAAGAAGGTCATTGCCCGCGCCGTCGCCGTCAACGCGGTGGCCCAAATAGACGTCCCCCAGTTCCTGAACTGGTCGAAGCAGCCTTCACCTGGAGCCGCCAAGACCACTCGCCGCGCATCGAGTATCCAGGACGAGTCGCCTTGGTGGTCAAGCCCAAGGTTGGCCACTACTGGCTCCCAAAGACACTGATGGACGGTGGCAGCTCCATCAACATCCTCTACCTCGACACCTTCAGGCGGCTGCGGCTCCCGCAGTCGATGATCGAGACGACCCACACCACATTCCACGGCATCGTCCCCGTTCGGAAGGCGTACCCGATCGGCAGGTCACGCTGCGGTCACCTTCGCACCCGACAAACTTCCGCGGCGGATCGTCTTCGAGCTGGTGCCCTTCGATAGCCCCTACTGCGTCACTGGGCGCCAGCGTTCGCTAAATTCATGGCAGCGCCACTATGCGCATAACGCGATGAAGCTCCGGGCCGTGCGGCGTCATCACCATCAGCGACCCGACATGGCCCGAGTGTGAGGCCAAAGGCCGAGCGCCCGTCATCGCGGGCGGAGACCAACCACGCCGATGAGCTCGCCAGAAATGCCGACGGGGTCAACAACGACCCACCATACTCAAGCCCAACTCGGGCGCAAGCACCTCAACCTTTGAGGCCACGACGCACCGCCGTCGAGCTGGTACGGCGACTCCGGCCAGCAAGGTGATCGGGGGCGGGCATGAGCCCAGCATAGGAAGGCGCGCTCATCGAGTTCCTCCGTGAGAACAGGGACATCTTCGCATGGAAACCCTCGACATTCCGGTGTCCCTAGGGAGCTCGCTGAGCACAATCTAACGCCGACCCCAAAGTGCGACTGTCAGCGATCGCTGACCCTTCAATGAAGAACGCCGTCGAGCAATCGCCGAGGAAGTGCGCGTCTACCGCTGCCGGTTTCATCCGCCAATCAAGTACTCAAGTGGCTGGCAAACCCAGTCACGGTCGAGAAAAGCGGGACTGGAGAATGTGTATCGACTACACAAACTGAGCAGCGCCTGCCCAAAGGAGATTCGTCCTCCCGCGGATCGACCAGTAATCGATTCAACCGCGCTCGGAGTCGCTATGTTTCCTCGACGCCTACTGGGTACAACCAGATCAAAATGGCTGTTGAAGACGAGGAGAAGCGGCGTTCATCACGCCATTCGAGCCTTACGCTACACCGCCATGACCTTGGCCTCAAGAACGCCGGGCGACCTACCGGTGCATGCAAGAATGCCTCGAGCCAAATTTGCAACATCCACGTCTACATCGACGGCGTGGTCGTGAAGTCCGCCGCCAAGGCGACCTACTCACCGACTGGCGGAAACTTTCGCCAACTGCGAAGATACAAGATAAAGCTCAGCGGGCAAGTGCACCTTGGTGTACCGCGGACAACCATCGGGCACGTCTCCAAGCGAGGGATCGGCGAACCCCACAAAGATCGACCGATCGCCTCGGCAAACCCGAGTGCTGCGGCGTCGTAAGCTGGCGGCGGTAGCGGCTCTCGGTCGCTTCACCCTCGCTGGCGAAAGCGATGCCCTATACCGCTGATGCAGAACCCCACCTTCGAAAGGGACAAGGAGGCGGCAGCGCTCGCGACCTCAAAAAGGTGCTACTCGCCGCACCACTACCGCCGCCCCGACAAAGAACCCATGCTGGTTTACGTCGCGGCGTCCAGCGTCGTCGGGCCGTGATGGTCGTCGAGCGACTGAGGAAGGAAAGGCGCCCGGTTCAGCCGGTGTACTACATCGTGAGGTCCTCACCGAGTCGCGCCAGGGTACCCTGATACCAAAAGCTAGTATACGCGGTCTTGAGCTCGTGGCGTCTGCCGCACTACTTCGAGGAGCACCGATCACGGTTGTCTCCTCGGCACCTGCAAGACATCATCCGCGAATCGCGGCGCAGGCGGAGTCGCCAAGTGGGCCGTCGAGATCGGCGTCCACAACATCAAATACGAGCCATGAAAGGCGATCAAGTCACAGGCACTGGCAGACTTCATCGCCGACTGGGAGGAGGCCCAGCAGCCAGAGAAGCTGCCGTACCTCCACTACTGGAGCGCCAGCGGCTCCAAGAACGCATGCGGTGCACGAGGATAGTGTTGACTTCCCCAAAGGACGACAAGCTCCGCTACATCCTCTGCCTCGACTTCACGCCCTGCACCAACAACATGGCTGAATACGAGGCCCTACTCCACGGCATGCAAGCCGCCAAGGAGATGAACGTCAATCGCCTCCGCTGCTACGGAGATTCCGACCTTGTCGCGGGGAAAGTCGCCGGCACCTGAGACGCCGTCTCCCTACCATGGCGGCGTACCGCCAAGCGGTGGACAAGTTGGGTGGCCACTTCACCGGCTACTCTGTCGAGTGGATCGATAGGCGAAAGAATGAGGAGGCCGCTCTCTCGTGATCGGTCGCTCGACTCATTTCCCGCCCATGCTTTCTCAACACGATTACCAAGCCATCAGTCTCCCCGAGGGAGATCGACATTGGGGTCCCACTACAACCAGAGGCAGCCTTGGTCGCACTTCCAACGAGCTGCACGACCGGACCAAGCCCTACATCGCTTACCGAAGCCGCACCTGCCACAGAGAGACAGACGCTCGAATGATCGCCCGTCGATGCAAGTCCTACACCATCATCGACGGCGTAGCTCCATCGGCGTAGTTTCCAACGCCCACAACCATGTGGAAGGACGAATCAAAATCTCCACCATCTACTCAGTGATCATACACCACGCCGCCGCCGGGTCGCCAAGGCTGCGACACGGCTTAAGACTCTCGCAAGACACCGACGCCGACATCGCCCAGCGGCGCGCCGGTGCCGGCACGCCAATCGGGACGCACGCATCGAGCTCGGCGCCAAAACAATCCCCATCACCGCCATTATTTGTGGGCATGGACATGGTAGGCCCTTCAAGAAGGCCCTCGGCTACACCCACCTGCTGGTCGCCGCCGACAAATTCACGGCGGTGGAGGCCAAGCCAGTCCGAAATGCGACGGAAGACCGCCACTAAATTCTACGTGAGCTCATATATCTCTACGGGTTCCCCAACAGCATCATCACGGACAACGGCACCAACCGCCAAGGAGCCATGGCCAAATTCTGAAGAGAACCATATCCGCTCGACCTCGTCGATCGCCCACCGGAGTCCAACGGCCAGCGGAACGGGCCAACCAAAGCATCCTACACGGCTGAAGCCGACTACAAGTACCACTCGAGCGCACCGCCGGGTGCTGGGTCGAGGAGTTGCCCTCCGTCATATGGGGGATCCGCACCTCAGTCAACAGATCGACGGGATTCACTCCCTTCTTCATGGTCTACGGCGCCGAGGCAGTCATGCCCACCGACCTCGAACACGAATCGCCACGGGTCGTTTACTACACGGAGGCTGCAAACGAGCTTTCCCGCCAAGACGGGATCGACCAACTCGACGAAGCACGCGACCTCGCTCGGTCACGCACCGCCATCTACCAGCAAGGACTCCGCCGCTACCACAATCGGCGGGTGAAAGCTCGCACCTTCCAGGAAGGCGACCTGGTGTTACGCCTCATCCAGGACAAGAAGGGCATGCACAAGCTCTCCCCTCCGTGGGAAGGCCCATTCTCTATCGGGCGCAGATCGCAACGACGCTTACCTCATCGACGTCGCGGGACGGCGAACTCGACGATCAGCGACCATGGAATGTAAACCTCCTCCGTAAGTTCTACTCCTAGAACCCCACACATGTACTCTCCAAATGCTATGAAATAAAAAGAAATGGTTACCGCAAATTGCTACTCTCCATGACTTGTGCCACTACTTTCAGAAAACAGCATGCTAAATGCGAAGTCAACCTTTGGTACAGCGATCGGCTAAGTAGTGCGGTGTAAGAGCACCAAATCACTTCAAGTCTTGCATCGTCCATGAAAAACGCCAACCCGGAGCCCCACTGGAGTCGCCTAGCTCGGCTGGTTCTACGAGCCAAGACAACTGCCCTCGCTTCTCACAGCGACCTTGGTCCTCCGCATCCTCGGCATAGCGACTCGAACGGCTAAGTACCACGCTCGGGATCAAGACCCGGCCGTCATGAAGCCGTGACGCCAAGTAAGAGAGCATGCTCAGACTCACGCGATCGACCAACGGGCCAGCAGAGCGACGCCACACCAACGCTAAATCCTCAACCACCCTTGAGTCGCGCCTAGAACAACCAAGTACCACGCCGGGACTCGGCCACCCGACCTCGTTAGCGCAAGGGAAAGCGGTAAAGTATAGAGCACTCAAGGAGTCGCTTGCATCGGCTCTCCGAGCTCCGAAGTCGACCAAATCAACAAACCACATGATAACAACACACATCATATACGAGGTAAACCCCAAAAAGGGCGGACGCTCGGGGACTCGTCAAAATCGATCAAAAGCACACAAACAAATATCAAAATAGACACGACGTCTCATTCAATCGCATGTTGCATTGTTTCATGTTACAAAATATGCCCGCTGCGGCGAACTGCTGCTAACGCCACAAGGCAAACTACCCTACTCGCAGGCCGATGGCGACTCGCCAAAGATCCCGCGATTGCGGATGAACGCCGTGTACGGGTTTGATGGATACGTTGTCAGTTCACCCGCCATCGCCGCGAAAAGGCTGCTCGACCTGAAGTCACGGCGCGGCTCGGGTCGTTGGCGCGACAACCGCCTCCTGCACGGCAGAGGTCGCCCATTGCCCAGACACGCCCGAGTAATGCGGCACGCTTGCAACTTGAGGACCTCGGACAACTCCACCGACACGACGATGGATACCCACCGTCACATCATCAACGCCGAAATCTTCGGGAAGTGGGCGAGTCAAGGCTCGTCAGCCGTCGACGCCACGCCGAACGCCAACCGCCATGAACTCAATGACCATGGCGCCTTCTCCAAATACTTCCACACCTCAACGAGGTCGCTGGAATCACCTCGGGCGATATTTCTGGAGGTAGGCACGGATGCACGTCGCCGACAACGTCGCCGAATCGACGAGCATGCTTACGCCGCCTCGCCGAGCGAAGCTCGCTTCTTCGCTATCAATGATGCGACCTGCAGTAGAAGACAATGATAAGCACGACGACACCACAAAACCACAACTATTAGAAAGGGAAGATGCACTCACCAAGCAACGGGCGGGCGAGTCCGTGATGAAGTTGAGGCGACGTGTGGTCGCCCCGAAGCCCAGCAATAAGGACTTCCGACACCTGCGATCCTTCCTCGGCCGCAATGGCGGCCTTAGCTCGCCTTCCGCCGAAGCTCGCTTCTCTCGCCTCCGCAGCTCGCCGAGGTCGATCCGCTGTTCAGCGGCACCAGAAAGCGATCGCGCGCCACCAACTCACCCGGGGACAAGCCCTTGGCGAGCTTCCTCGCCCGCAGCAATAGCCTGAAGCCCTTTGTTCCTCCGGACGATGGCGCCTCTCCACGCGCTGTCAGCCAATCGGTCTGCCGACTCAGCTGCAGACATCACCAAATTCAGCGAGTGCATCGACCGGCGATCAAAAATTCCTAGCGCCCACCCGCTGAAATTCAGCGAGTGCACACTCGGGACTGGCGATCAAAAAAAATTCCTAAGTGCCCACCGCTGAAATTCACCGAAGCGCACTCGGGACTGGCGATCAAAAATTCCTAAGTGCCCACCCGCTGAAATTCAGCGAAGCGCACTCGGGGGACCGGCGATCAAAATTCCTAAGTGCCCACCGCTAAAATTTAGCGCCAAGACTCGGGAATGGATGCGTAGCACCGACCTGATCCTCGGGACTGGATGTACCTAGATGGCGCCGCCAAGCATGCCGGAGTTGTACGCGTCCACGGACGCGAGAAGTGCCGGGGTGCCCGCGACGTTGGTCGACTTCAGCCGGGCGGTCAGGAGCGTGGCTCGAGGGCGCAGGCCTTCGCCGTGGTCGCCTTTGGTCACGAAGCGGAAGGTAGCGATAGAGGCACCCGCCCGAGAGGTCGCCTCCGCCGTTCGTGCAAGGAAACACCCTTCAGAGACGCGCTGCCCATCACGGCCCTAGTGCGACAGCGTGTCGTCGAGAGATAGTGATGGTGTCGCGCTTGGCCTTCTTACGCCATCCTCGGCGGCGACCTCGTCCGCCTTCCTCTTACGGGAAGGATCTTCCTCGCTAGCGACGGAGGGCACCTTGGCCACGGTCGGGTGGCCCATCCTCTTCACCCCGGTCCTGCACATCAGTCGAATCAACAAAACAATCGAAATAGTTATAAAAAATAAGGAAAGTTGAGCGAACTCACTTGGCGACTGGGATGAAACGCAGTCCCGTACGGAGGCCGACCGGTTTTTCCAGCTGTGGCCAGACGGGCGAGTGAGCCCCAACTCCGGACGTCGCGTGCCCAAGACACGACGGCTTCTTCGTTGTTGAGGCCGCATGGCACCTCGATATCCTCGGGAGCCTCCTTGCGAGCGGTTGCCGCAGCCGGAGCCTCCTTGCGAGCGGCCGCCGAGCCGAAGCCTCCCCCCGCAGGCTGGGGCGGGCGGCATTGAAGCCGGGCACTTCCACGATCGCCGCTGGCCCAGCACGGTTGTCGCTGGTGGCGCGCGTCGCTGGGCTGGGCCGGAGCGTCCGAGCTGCTCGCCGAGTGTTCAGCGAGGCCGTCTTTCGACGCCTCGCCTTCCTTTGGGGGTCCTCGCCTCCTTTCCTTCCTCTTCTTCTTTGACGGGTGGCTTGACGCCGAGGTGGTCTCTGAGCTCGTCGTCATCGTCATGACGCTCGAGGCTTCGCTTGCCTCGATTTCGTTGTCATTGCCCGGTCTTCGGACCAGCGGGCGACCTCTTCGGACTCGTCCTCGTCGTCCTCGTTGCCCTTGTTAGCGGGCGATTAGCCTATGTCCCGGGCGGATGGACCCAGCTCTCATCATCCGAAGGTGGGAGCCACCTTCCACTACTTGGAATAGCTGCAATACAAACGGAATCGAATTACCGCGATCTTGCATTTACTACGAGCAAGGTAAAGAAATTACCGTTGGAGCCGGACACATCGCGGTGTAGGGGGCGACCCGGCACTGCGCATCCGTACACCGCTGGTAATCTTCTTCAACGCCGAGATAATCCTCCGCCTTCCACTCGTCGAGGCAGGCCTTCGTCGAGTCCGCCCGATGTCTTGGTACATGTAGTGGTCGCTACCGGGCGAGTGGAACGAGCCGCCCGAGCCAGCAATTGTACAAGTTTATCGTTTGAAGGTCTTTTCGGACCACGGATGGTCCGGAGCATCTCGTCAACGACCATCCGCTAGTCCGGGAGTTTGCCGACTTGAGATTGCGCTCGAACGACTAGCGAGTACCGCAGATCGCCACCTCGCCCGGTCGCCGCCACGTGGAACCACGACTTCTTCCGATCGCCGCTGCCTTGGCGGGTAGCATCGATCAAAGAAAGAAGCTTTGGACTTGAGCTGAAAGCCGCTGCGGCTAGCATTGGGCCTCGCTTCCTCGCTGGCTGATCCGTCTGTGGAATGATCTTGCCACAGGGAAGTAGGGCCGTGACCCAAGTAGCATTCGCTAACACCAAGATGGCGAGCCGCTCGATGCTGGGGACCAGATCTAAAGGATGGATCCGTAGTAAGCGCAGGCGAAGAATAGGACGAAAACCCTAGCCCCGCCGAGATGACTAGTGAACAGACAATTCCCTCTCTCGGTTTGGGGTCGTTTCTCAAGCGGGATACGCCAACAAGGCTCGCAGGATCCCGACCTCCTCGAAGGAGGCACCGTGCCCTTGTGCACTTGGACCTACCCCACGACTGGGTGAAAGGGCCATGGCCGAGAGATTGGTTGGAGATCGGAGGATTTCGGTCGGCGATCGCGGAGCGGGAAGGAAAATGCGCCTTTTCGGAAGAAGTGGTGAGGGTTGGCTCTGATTGCCCGCCATTCCTCTTATATAGCGGAGTTACCCGCCAAATCGTGAGCCGTTCACGCGGTGATTACGCCGAAAGTTACCGCTGATTACCCCAACGGCTAGTTTGACCATGCGATGGTCCAATTCACGGCTGCCGACCCAATCACTAAAACAGTGTAAGCCACCGACTCGCCAAAGTCGCGACTGGATCATTGGTTGTCTCCTTTATACGAGCCCGCCGACGATTCGACTGCCTACTCAGAAGATCGACCGCCACCTACGCCTAATCGACGACGGCCTCGGGACTCGATGGGGATATGCCTACGGGGTATACCAGCGACGCGTTCCGATCGCCCAAGACTTCGAGTGGGCCCGCAGAATGGCGAGTGGATCGGCTCACCGGAGCCGAGCGACTGGAAGACCAAGCGAAGGCCCAAAGTAGATAGGCCCGGGTAAGGTTAACGACTATTGAAGCTTTAACCGAATCGGTTGAGATATGTAAACCCTAGGGAGGTGAGCCTATATAAACCTCCCTATAGGGTGAGTAGACACGTTCCCCATACACCCAAGCGACTCGCCGCCCAGCTCGCCCATTGTAACACCTCCATAATACAATCTAGCAGGAGTAGGTCTTTACCCTCCGGGGGGCCGAACCTGGGTAAAACCCTGTGTCTTTGCCCTCATCTCGCACCGCAGATGGCTGGCCGCCCTTGCCCCTCGTTCTACTACTCGCTGCCGATTGCAGCATCTGTCGTGACCATTCCCACGACAAAGATGATAAAAATAAATAAAAATCAATTTCATTATGTATTAATATTGTAGTATTTTAGAAAAATACTAAATAAATATTTAATCATCATTTTTAATGTATAATTGAAAATTCCTAGAAGAATTATTAAATCAAGAAAAGTCAAATAAAAAGGAAGTAAAATAAACTAATTCAATGTATGTTATAAATATTAAAAAGTAATATTTATAAATACTTTATTAAAGGCACCTTATATAGGGAAAATGCATATAGAATTAAATAATGCATTACATTACTTGCATAATCATTTTGCTTCTTTAAATATTGTCCTTACTGGGCAATAATGATGTTTTGTAGAACTAGAAGCTCAAGGTCCACTGCAAGCATCAGACTTCACTACCTTGCCATCACAAGGCAAGTTCATCACTTGCTCATGTCCTTTGAAGAGTCTTTATCAAAGTATTTGCAAATTGTGTGTTATCATATATGATATAAAAGAAAGAAAATATTATTTTTACAAATAAATAAATCATAGATATCATCCTAAGTGATGATACAATTAAAACTTAGTGTTCTTATTGCAATGATGGTAATCAAGTAGGGACTTAATAACCCCTGACATCAGTGATTCTAGCGCCGTATATTACGCGTTAGCCATGAGATTTGGAATGAGACAGAGAATTCAACTGTATCTTCTTCCTCTCGCATGAAGCCGGAAGTGCAGGTCGTGGCTGTTATCCTCGTAGCATGCATATTAATTGGTAATTCATAGAGGATATGCAGCATATGGGTGGGAACCCTCATCGTCCCACGATAGTTCTGGCATCTAACGGTTTGTACAAACCATTGCCGTAATTCATTATGTGGGCATGGTGTACACCAAGGAGGCATGCGGGGTCGCGAAGGGGGCAGTGATTGGCTTGGACCAACTACTGGGCCCCACATCATGGAATTGTGGACGGGAAAGTACGCCCGGTTGTGCAACAAGGAGTTGATCTCTCATGGGTAAAGTAACGCACATCTATAGAGTGTAAGAACTGTAACTTGTTACTCCCTGTTCTGGGAAGGAGCTGCGAACGCTTCAGGAAAGGAACTCCATGAAAGTTCTGGTCAACCTATGAAGGCTGATTGTCATAGATTTTTATAATAAAATCAATCTTTGAAGAAAGATTTACAAAAACTGCATAGTGCCAAGGATTTATAATCCGAGGTGGTAGTTAGAGCATCAAACTTCCCACCTTGCATATAATTAACTTGTTGGGTAACGCTGTTACTCATTCTTTCCTTTGATCCCTTTCTTAGACTCTGAGGATCCCGAAGACGTGCCAATGTATGCAGCCGAATGCCAAGAAGGTGTGTTCTACAAGGAACCTGATCTGTCCGGAGGAGTTAAAGGAGTGGATTACGAGATCCGCTATGGTGTCGATGAGAACGATTCCAACTAAGTACCTAGTTAGTAGTAACTAACGGAGCCGAGCAGCATGAACTATATAGAATAAGCTGCTGAGCTCAACTCCTAGTCGGAGTTGCTACTTTTAAATTCCACTGAACACTTTATATTTTGGTTTGTAAGTTGGATCTTTCGGAAGTCTTGAACTTCCGGCATTGTAATAATAATAATAATAATAATAATAATGTGTGAACTTTTGTAATATGGACCCTCAATGTTTCTGTTGTACCACTCTGAGGGATGTGATATTTATGGAACGGTGTTCTGTGGATGTCATGTCAACGACTATAGTTTACTAAACATGCAGTGGTATGCTGGGTCACCGCAGTTGGTATCAGAGCAAATTGCTTTGACCTTGTGTTGGAAACCTAGTAAAGGGTATTACCTGTAGGAAGGTTGGTAAAAATAAAGAATTCTCTAAAGTAATATAATGGGTATTCAAATGTGAATATTCTGTTATATATTTTAGTGCGATAATTTTTGTTATGATGCAATATATCATTAGATACTAATCAAAATTATTTTTCTGATATACAGAGATATGGCACCAAATTTTCCAAAACAGACTTTGGTAAGGAAGAGGATACTCTTGATGATTATCAAGGATCATTTACAGACCAACTTCGTTAACTTTTAAAGCTCTTTAGTTGTCCAACTAGAATTCCAGTGAACACTATCACTTACCTTGATGGCCGGATGTTATGCAAGTATTGTGTGAGTATCCAACTTCTAGAGAAGCTTGGATTATATCACGATCTACCCATAGGAGAAGGTAGGAGTCATTTATTAGCCTATCATGTTGTTGTTGTGGAGGCGATAGCTAATATCCGGGAGCAGAAAACCAAGGAGCTAGAAGGTAGCACATTCTCTGTGATACCTCATGATTCTATAGACTCGGAGCCTATACCGGATCATCCTACTTTGGTTAAGAAGCATCCTAAGTTAGCTTCCAAGTTTATGGATAGACAACGAACACTCGTTGCATCTTTTTATAAGACCCATCAAGTGATTGTTGAAGACAAAAATGATATGTTAGAAGATCTAATTGATCCGGAAAGGAGGAAGAAGTTAGCATTCTAGTTAGAGAAGGAAGCAAGTAGATGTGCAACACCTATCTTTAAGGATATACCTATAGATCCTGAATCTTTTATGCCATATCCTTATTCACCAAGACCGGAACCTATACATGATCCTACTATGGATATGCGGTATGCAGTACCACATGGCTCAAAGGATGGTTCTGATTTAGAACTTCCTATTTAGAATTCGGATGGTTGGAGAATGGGATCATATAATGGATCTCATGAATACCAGATGTCCACAGATGGTTCTGACAGGAATGTTGGACAATCTAGTTGGATGGGTGTAAGAATGAACCCGAATAACAGTAGTAGAAATACCATGTCAATAGATGATCAGGATGAAGAAGAATATCATGAGGAGAGAGTGTTTAAATCATCAACATCTTCTCAAAACCCAGGGAATATACATTATCCAGTGTTTAACTATCTTGGACACGAGAGCACCTAGGAGGCAGCATGATCTGCGTATCATGTTGACAACTCAAGGAATAAAGCTCAGGAGATGCATGCTGGAGATAATGTTGAATATGTTTTTGAAGACTTCTCAGCTGAGCTGGAGGGAGTCAATATGCTCAGGTTGAGTAATGACTCAAGTACTGATACTTCAGATATAGAGTATGTTCCTTCTGGAAGGCCATATGTTCCACAAACTGTGCGGTGAACAACACATCATCATGGCTGGACATCAGGCATGTACGATGAGCGTAGTTACTATTAGAAGAAGACAATTAGTTAGTAGTATCAAGTATCATGTATTGTACCCCAAGTAATAAGGTAGTTTTGTAATTATACCCATATGGTATATGTTGTAAGGACTTTGTATCATTATGATAGTATGTAAAATATGTGGAATGCATATTTGGGTTTTCTTTGGATCTTCATTGTGTGACTAGTTCTATGCGTAAAGTCGAGCTCAGAACACATGTGCATGATGTAATTATGAGTATTCGCTTTATGTTGCAGGACTAGAGGGTCATGGATACGGGTGTAGGAATGGAAACTGAGCAGCAGCGGATGGAGAGAGAGAGGCCAAGGAAAAGGCCGATGCAGATACAGCAAACCAAGAAGCATTACCACCACCACCAATGAGGTCGTTAATGGAGCAAAATTTTATGCAATGCATGCAAATGATGCAAGAGACCTAGAACAAGTTCATGGAAGAATTACTGGGGCGAGCAAATCAGAGGGCACCTGAAGGTGGAGGAGTGAGTCTATCGGATTTCCAGAATGCAAGAATGTTACCTTTTGCATCAGCTCCTGAACCAATGGATGTAAGACCGCTAGCAGACATCGAAGGAAGCCGAAAACTGAGGTTGCAATGATGAGGAGAAATTGAGGTATGCAACTCATCTTCCGACCGGACCGCAAAGATCATCGTGGGAAAATCAGTTAGCCATGCAACAACCAGGAAGAGAGTTTACCTGGGAAGAGTTCAAGCAGAGATTCCGTGAATATCATGTTCTAGAAAGTGTTATGGAGTTGAAGCAGAGAGAATTTGAGGAGCTTCAGCAAGGATATACTAGTGTCATGAAGTACATCCGGGAGAATAGTCAACTATCTCGATATGCTGAGGAGGATGTCAATACTGAAGAAAAGCGGAAGAAGCGTTTCCTGCGTGGATTAAATCCATTTGTGAAGATGCAGCTAAGGTTAGCCAATAAGCAAACTTATCAGCAGTTGTTGGATGCAGCCATTACTTTTGAAGATGACTACAAGAATGTCCAAGAGGACCGGAGGAAGAGAGCCAAGAAGGAAACTAAGAGAATTCAGGCAAGCAAACCTAAACCCAACCTGGAGTTCAAACCTCAGAATAGAAATTATGGTCACCATAATAATAACAATAACAAGGGCAATGGTGGAAATCAACCCAATCCGAGAAGGAATGTTATCTGTAGCAATTGTGGAATTCTAGGGCATTTCTAGAGGGAATGCAAAAAGCCTGTAGTGATTGTTACGGTTGTGGTCAGAAGGGGCATATCAAGCCAGATTGTCCGAGCAAACCACCTGGAGGATGGCCTACCAAGGGAGGAGGATAAGCCAGTGGAGGAAATGGACATCCCAATAAAGGAGGAAATAATGGCAAGAAGCCTTTGAAAGGTCGTGCCTATACTTGGTCTAATATGCAAAGAACACCCTTACTTGAACAGTTGGATTGGTTTTTCACTAGCACAAATTGGGTATCTGATTATCCTAATTCTATGGTTCTACCTTTGGCTAGAAATGGGTCTGATCATACTCCCTGTGTGGTTAATATTGATACCAATATACCTAAAGCTAAGATTTTTAGGTTTGACAACTTTTGGGTTGATCTACCTGGGTTCCATGATTGTGTGGCTTCTTCTTGGAGTAAGCAGTCTTTTAAATAGTATAGTTCAAATTGCTTTAGTGGATAAATTTAAAACTCGAGACATGATCTCGAGGAAATGGCACACCAATCTCTCTAATCAAATGGCTCATCAAAAAGGCAATGAAGTCATTCTTTACTTTGATTCTCTTGAAGAGATTAGGCCATCGTTGCATCGAGTTTAACTTCAGAAAATTGTGAAGGTGCACCGGACGCTTTATTACTTGCAGAGTGTAATTATCGTAAAAGGTGCACAATACGATGGATACAACAAGGTGAAGATAACACTAAATTCTTACATGCTATGGCTCGAAAGATATAGAAGGAATGCCATTTCGCTAAGAGATGAGAATGGGTGGAACACTGATCATGAGTCTATGGTCGGATTACTTTGGCAGTCTTATAAAGATAAGATGGGATGTTCGAGGGGATTTCTATGCAATTTGATTTAGCTAATCATACAAAAAGTGGAGGGTTGGATGATCCGACTTTCCTTTTACTAAGAAGGAGATGGATGAGGTGGTGACCTCAATGCCCGCTGACCGTGCTCCGGGCCGGATGGTTTTAATGGCCTTTTCAAGAGATGCTGGCCTATCATTCAATCTGAATTCTATCAAATAGCCAAGGATTTTCATACGGGCACTCAAACTTGAGAATATTAATGGCTCATATATTACTCTGATTCCTAAAAAGCATGCTCCTATTGAGGTTAATGACTTTAGGCCAATATCTCTAACCAATGTATGTCTCAATTTCTTAACTAAACTAGTTGCCAATAGACTCCAGGATAAGATTCTATCTTGTATTCACAAGAATCAATATGGGTTTCTAAGGAATAGGTCAATTCAAGACTGTCTGGCTTGGTCTTTTGAATATTTGTTTCTCTGTCATACTTCTAAGAAACCTATCATTATTTTAAAACTGGATTTTGCTAAGGCTTTTGATACCATTGAACATGAGGCTATCTTGGAGATTCTGAAGCACAAAGGTTTTAACTCAGTTTGGATTGGCTGGATGAAAGCAATCCTGTCATCTGGCAACTCTTCTATCCTGCTCAATGGGATCCCTGGCAAACAGTTTAAATGCAAGAGGGGTGTTCGACAGGGAGATCCTTTGTCTCCTATTTTATATACCCTGGGATCTGATTTGCTACAATCTGTAGTAAATGAGCTCTTATGTTCTAATGGTATCAGTTTGCCTATTGTCACCAATGAGAATGATTATCCAATAATACAATATGCAGATGACACTTTGATGATTATGCCTGCTGATATGATTCAACTTAGGGCTTTGAAGGTTTTATTGCATAAATTTGCACTTTCCACTGGCCTTAAAATTAACTATAGTAAATCTATGATGATTCCAATCATTGTTCCTGATGACCAGGTGAAAGAGCTGGCTGATGAGTTTGGTTGTCTTGTGGGGTCTATGCCTTTTACCTACTTGGGGCTGCCTTTGGGTACTACTAGACCCACTATAGCTGAAATGCAACCGTTGGTTGGCAGACTTGAAAGGAAACTCACTTCTAGCTCTAGTTTTTTTATCTCAGGGGGCTAGATTACAGCTCATCAACTATGCCTTGTCTTCTATGCCATTACACTTCCTAAGTTCCTTGCAACTAGCTAAAGGATTAACTAAGCAGTTAGATCGAATACTCAAGCAATGTCTTTGGAGGAAGAAACATGATGAGCCAAAGCCTGCTTCAAAAGATGGGACATTGTCTGTTTGCCGAAGGAAAAAGGTGGACTTGGTGTTATTGATTTTCAGAAGAAGAATGCATCTCTGCTCATTAAATTTCTGGATAAATATTATAATAGTAACGACATACCTTGGGTCAAATTAGTGAAACATGCATATTACACAGATAAGGTGCCTCATGCTGAAAATTTATGTGGTTCTTTTTGGTGGAAAGATGTTTTGAAACAAGTGGATAATTTTCGAGGGTGGTCAGAGGCACCAGGTTGTGGGGACTCTTTTCTGTTTTGGTAAGATAATTGGGATCTAAATGGATCTACCAGACCTTTAAAAGAAAGATACCCAAAACTTTTCTATTTTGTGCTCAATGAAAATTTATCTGCTGCTCAGGTATATTCTTCTAAGGATATCCATGATCTATTCTATTTGCCTCTATCTGTTGAGGCTTTTCAGGAATTGAGAGAGATTCAGAATGTGATGGTGGCTAACCCACTTTCTGCACAGAAGGATGTATGGACTTATAGGTGGGGGGACAGTTATGCCCCAAGTAAACTTTACAAGTGCATTTTTGACAATATAATGGGCCCTAAGGTTTATGTTTGGTTATGGAAATCTTGTTGTACCATGAAAACTAAGGTGTTTGCTTGGTTACTTCTGAAGGACAGATTGAACACCAGAGATTTGTTGCAGAGGAGACATTGGAACGTTACTGATGATATACATTGTGAACTGTGCCCTTCCAGAGCATATGAGGACAGATCTCATCTTTTCTTTGAGTGCAATTTTAGTGCTAGGATATGGAATTACTTACAGATTGTTTGGTTACCTCTTGGAGATTTGCAGTTGATTGTTGCAGCAGCTAAAAGATCTTTTGGTCATCAATTTTTCATGGAAGTCTTGATCCTCGCTATTGGAATATTTGGTTAATTCGAAATGATAAAATTTTTAATCATCAGAGACCGTCTTTCTCACAATGGAAATCAAGATTTATTCATGATATCAACTTGCTTAAATATAGAATTAAGAAGAAATGGAGAGCTTCTCTGATAGATTGGGTAGATGGTTTGCACTAGGGATCAAGACATGCTTAATGATCCTGCTTGTAATTAGTAGTACTAGTAGTAGTTTCTTTCTTTTAGCCTTAACACTTGTAAGTATTTCTTTTTTACTCTTTGTTTTCTGTTTTATCTATTAATAAATTGCTGTGGGGCTTTTCCCTCACAGTCTTATAGTCAAAAAAAATGGCAAGAACAACAATGGGAAGAGGAACCGACCGACCAGGAAACTGAATTGTGCAACCCTCGAGGAGGTGGATAATTCAGAGCATGCAGTGATAGGTACGCTCAATATCCTTACCAATCCCGGCAAAGTTCTATTTGATACTGGTGCAACTTCTTCATTCATTTCTGAAGAATTTTGTGATAAGTTCGTGATTAGAAGGGCAACGTTAGAAAGTCCTATGACAGTAATTACGGCAGGAGGGAATGTGATTGTATGCCACATAAAACAAGATCAGGTTATCTCGATCTGTGGTTGTACATATTTCACAAACCTTTATGTGATTCCTTTGAAGGGAATTGCAGTAGTACTGGGGATGGATTGGATGATGGGACACGGAGCTCAGATAAATTGTGAGGAGAAAACTGTCTCAATCAAAACTCCAAGTGGATCAAGGATAGTTTATCAAGCAGATAAGCATAGTCATATCATGATGTATATATAGTTGAACTCAATGAAAGAGGTTAAATTGGAAGAGATTCCTGTAGTTAATGAATTCCAAGATGTTTTTCCAACAGAGTTACCAGGAATGCCACCGGACTGGGAGATAGAGTTCACCATTGACTTAATACCTGGTACAACACCAATAGCTTAAGCACCTTATAAGATGGGACCCAAAGAGTTGAAAGAACTCAAGGAGCAAATTGATGAGTTAGAAAGAAAAGGATTTCTTCAGGAAAGTGTATCTCCATGGGGAACACCAGTAATCTTTGTGGATAAAAGAGATGGTGGAAGACGGATGTGTGGTGATTATAGAAATCTGAACAATGTGACTATCAAGAATAAGTATCCTTTACCAAGAATTCAAGATTTGTTTGATCAAGTGAAAGGGGCTAGAGTATTTTCAAAGATCGATTTAAGATCTGGATACCATCAAATAAAAATCAAACCGGAAGATGTTTCAAAAATAGCATTTGTCTCTAGGTATGGACACCATGAGTATCTGGTAGTACCATTTGGGTTGACCAATGCACCGGGAATATTCATGAATCTGATGAAGAAGATCTTCATGCCATATTTGGACAAGTTTGTCATAGTCTTTATTGATGATATTTTGATATATTCCAAGGATAAGGAAGAGCATGCTGATCATTTGAAAATAGCATTGCAGACTTTAAGAGAACACAAACTCTGTGCTAAGTTCAGTAAATGTGAATTTTGGCTTGATGAGGTAGAATTCCTCGGTCATGTGATCAGTAAAGATGGAATTGCTATGAATCCATCTAAAGTTCAGTCGGTACTAGAGTGGACTGCACCGACCAATGTGAAGCAAATTCGAGGTTTCTTAGGAATGGTTGGTTATTATCGGAGATTCATTGAAGGTTTCTCCAAAATAGCTGGACCAATGACCAAGTTATTAAGGAAGAATACACCATTCAAGTGGGATGAGAAATGCGAAGCAAGTTTCCAAGAGTTGAAGACTAGATTAACCACAGCTCCAATCTTAGCAGTCCCTGAAACAGGGAAGGACTTCACAGTATACTGTGATGCGTCTAAAGAAGGTTTGGGTTGTGCATAAATGCAAATAGGAAAGTGATTGCTTATGGTTCAAGATAGATGAAACCACATGAAGTCAACTATCCAACTCATGAATTAGAGTTAGCAGCAGTAGTTTTTGCACTAAAAGGATGGAGGCATTTTCTTTATGGAGCCAGATGTGAGTTATACACTGACCAGAAAGTCTCAAATATTTCTTCACTCAAAAGGAATTGAACATGAGGCAGAAGCGTTGGTTGGAACTAATCAAGTATTATGACTTAACAATCAATTACACCCCAGGAAAAGCAAATGTTGTAGCAGATGCTTTAAGCAGAAAAAGTGCAGATATTCAGCCAAGCAATAGGGAGTTACCAAAAGAGTTACAAATGGACTTGGAAAGATTAGAACTTCAATTCATCAGAACAGAGGTTCTTGGAGGATTAGCTACTATGCAGGTAGTTGTAGAGCAGAACAATGATCTTAAGCAAGAAATTTTTAGAAATCAAGAAGAAGACCCTTTTATTGCTGAGTAAATTCGAAGGATATCTCAAGGGCAAAAAATAGTTTTTTCGCCTTGGAGATTATGGGTCTTTATGGTTTCAAGATCGTCTATGTGTTCTAGATGTGACTGAGATTAGAAATGTCATACTCAAAGAAGCACATGATACACCATATTCTATACATCCAGGAAGTACCAAGATGTATATGGACTTGAAAGAACTATTCTAGTGGAATAACATGAAAAGAGATATTGCTAAATATGTATCTGAATGCCATACTTGTCAAAGGGTGAAAGCTGAACATCAAAGTCCAGCAGGACCATTACAACTCTTGGAAATTCCTGAATGGAAATGGGAGGAAATAGGTATGGACTTTATTACAGGATTGCCTATGACACCAAAAAGGAAGGATATGATATGGTTAATTGTGGACAGACTCACTAAGAGTGCACATTTTATTCCGGTGAATCAAAAGGATAATGCCGAGAAGTTAGTTGAAGTATATGTCAAAGAAATAGTAAGTAAGCATGGAGTACCCAAAAAGATCATAAAGGATAGGGGATCAGTGTTTACTTCGACATTTTGGATGCAATTGCATGTAGCACTTGGTTCAAAGTTAGATTTCAACACGACATATCATCCGGAGACAGGAGGTTAAAATGAAAGAACAAATCAAATACTAGAAGACATGTTAAGGGCTTGTGCACTAGATTTTGGAGGAACATGGGAAGATCATCTATCATTAGCGGAATTTTCTTATAATAATAGCTATCAGAGTAGTCTGAAGGCAGCTCCATATGAGGTTCTGTATGGAAGGAAGTGTAGATCACCAATATGTTGGTATGAACCTGGAAGCAGCAACGAGTTTGCGCCAGATTATATCAAGGAAAGACAAGATATCATTGATAAGATCAGGGATAGACTGAAAATAGCCCAGAGCAGGAAGGAAAGTTATGCAGATCAAAGTCGAAGATCATGGCATCAAGAAGTAGGAGATATGGTCTATTTGAAAGTAAGTCCAATGAAAGGAGTAAAAAGATTCGGAGTTAAAGGGAAATTCAGTCCAAGATACATCGGTCCATTCAAGATACTAAGTCAAAACAGAACTATAGCTTATACTTTAGAGTTACCATCAAGATTGGCTCAAGTGCATAATGTTTTCCATGTGTCACAACTTCGTAAATGTTTAAAAGTTCCAAATGATGCAATCACACATCAAGAGATAGAACTACAAGCAGACCTGACCTATATTGAAAGGCCTTGTAAGATTTTGGAAGAAAACTGGAAAAGATTAAGGAACAGAGCAATCAAATATTGCAAGGTACAGTGGGAACATCACCCTGAAAGGGAAGCCACATGGGAGAAAGAAGAGGATTTAAGAAAATCTAATCCAGAACTATTCAGGTACATCTCCACAAACTTCGGGACGAAGTTTAATTTAATGGGGGAAGTCTGTAACATCCCAGCATTTAGGACCTAACGAAGGGTAGATTAAGGAATATGGAATGTTGCATGCATCTATTTGTGAAAATGTGGGTAAAATTTTCGACAAATAAAAACCTACGTGATCAATGTTTCTTTCATACTTTGAGATTAGGTTTAGTCTTAAAGGATGATTGTTATAAACTTTGAGATGATCTTAAGGAGTTATGTGTTTTCAAATGAATTTGAAATATTAGACTTGAGTGTTTGAATTATAATTCAAATGAATTAGATATAAGTTTTGAATCTTAATTCAAATTAAGAGATAAATATTACAACTTGAATTCTATCTAAAGAAAAACAATAATGAATATAAAGTTTATTTCTTATCATTAATATATATAATCAAGTTATAAAATTATAACTTATTTGAATCATCCACAAAACTTACAAAAGTAAATATACAAAGAATAGGAATATTATTTATTAATAATAATATAATCTTTATTACAATTGAATAAAATAAAGATTACAAGAATACTAAAAGAAAGTTACAAAAGAATAAGAAAATTACATTGGAATATTTACTAACTATCCTATATCTAATCTAAACTAAATCTTCATCTTTACCTTTGTGCCTGCAAAACAAAGACTAAATAAAAACAAAAGAAGATTAGTGTTATTATTATTTCTCTCAGACATGTTAGTGAATTGCACTTGACAAATTCGTCATTGAGACATTTAAAAGAGGGGCAAGTTTCACAAATATGAAAGAATTCATCTTTCATAAATTAAAAGCCAGAAGTCAAATGACAGCCAAGAGGGACAAATTCACCAGCCAGGTGAAAGTAATCTGGTAAGAGTAAGTTCAAAAATTCTGAACATATCCACAAGTGCATAGCAAGCACAGAGGCAGGACACACACCAGCATGCATGTGGTGTGTTGTCAAGCTCACAGAGCAACTCAATCTCACAAAACCACAAGCACAGCCGTGGAAGAGCACACTAGTGCATCTCTCCACTACACAGCACACAAGAACAACCAGTGTAGACACCATCTAAACCAAGAACAACAGCTAAACCAAGAACAACAGCCATACCAAACCACCCCAGATCAACCAAACATCACCAGGATGGTGACATAAGGAGGGGAAAGAATCAGGTGGACAGCAAGGCCAAGCCCAGGAGCTAGGAGGAGCAGTCTAGCTCAAGAGCAAGCACATGAATCCAACAGATCAAGATCAAGATCATCACCAACTTATTCCACACACGGCAAGATTTTGTGGTGAGTTTCATAAAACCTTCACATGATCTAATCATGTTATTCAGAGAGAAGCATGTGTTGTTTTATAAAACAAACCCTTAGAAAGCACCCAAGTGGGGTGAATCAATCATAGGTATATCTGAAACTCTAAAGTCAAAAAACAAAGTACTAAGATCCAACCAGAGCTCGGAGCAACATCCTTGCTCTGGTTGTCAAACTATATTCTGCAATTCAATCATACATATACCTATGATCTATTCCTAGGCACATCCCTAAAGGAAGGGTAGCACCTTAGGAACAAATCCTTAGGGTTCATAACATGATCAAGATCACTATCATTTTTTCCAAGCTTTGATTCAATCAAGAATAACTGGTACCACTACCAGGACTATCTAGATGAATCAATTAGGTAAGATCTAAATCCCTAAGCCTCAGACCAACATCATTGGTCTTAGGGAATTCAGATAAAAGCATTTCTATTTATCTTTCAAAGCCAAGATTGTCTTAAACATAAACTAACCAAATCCATGGTTCAGAATCAAACTTGTGTGCCATACATCATCGTGTCACAAGAGCAATTCAATATGAATCAGGAAAGACAGTAAATCATCATAGATTCAGACAATCAACTAACTAATCATCTTCCTGTTAGCCTAGGAATCATAACTAGGAGATTCCTATGTTACACTTCACCGTTTGAGATCATGATGATCTCAAAACCACATGTTAATTCCCAAGCTAACAGCACTAAGACAGTAGTTGTATCTTATCATAATCATGACCATGAATCAAATAAACAGTGGAAATTTATCAAGTCATTGGCTTTACCAAGCATATTTCCCAAACAACTACATTATCTGAATAAGATGCAATCCAAGCATCAAATCATCTAGTAAGCCACCAGAAACATCATCTATCATTTTAAACAACAAGCCTCAGGCCGATAATCATTTAACATGAATACAGATTAACCAAACATGATTCAAATCATCCAGTACATGAACAAGCACAAAGCAGGAACCCTAAATGGATGATCATCTTAATCTAAATCAGATAATAGACAGAGAGGACACTTCTAGCCTCTAGCATCGAATCAACAAGCATAGAAAGCACCAGGGGGGAAAGAATCAAACTTACCGTAGGTCCTCGCTGAAGAAATTGAAGAGAAAGCAGATTGGCCGACGAACCCGCGACGGCACAGGGAGCACCCAGGGAGCTCTGCAACCTGCACCAGCCATGGCGGCGGCCACAAAAGCACACGAATCCACCACACCACCACAGGCGAGACCACGACGGCGGCGGCAGCCTTGAACACATGCCAAACCCCAAACCCTAGGGTTTAGAGAGGCATCGATCCATTGCAGGAGAACCCCAGGCTCAATTCCAATTGGATGGAACGAATGAGCATCGTCAACAACCCCCAATTGCACCACGGCAGCGACCAGAGCGACCGACGGCGGCGGGAATCGCCGGCCACGGGGTCGGGTCAGAGGAGGAGAGGATAAGATCGAGGGAGAGAGAGAGGCAGTGAGGAGTGGGCCGAGCTAGGCCAAACCCTTCGAGGTGGTCCTTTTGTCTAAAACTAAATGGGCCACTAGGGCCCGATAAGAATAATCAGCCCAGAAACAATTCCAGACGTGTTTTAATAAACAGGAAAAGACCAAAATACCCCTAGACTTAAATAAATTCTAGAAAATAAAATGTAAGTCCAAAAATTATAAATTAAATACTTTTAGATTCACAATAATCCACTCTATCCAAATAAAATAAGATATAAAATTTTGGACATTCAAATTTTTATAAGAATTTTGTAATTTAAATATTCCTTATGGAATTTTACAAAATTATTGAAAGATGATAAAAATAAATAAAAATCACTTTAATTATGTATTAATATTGTAGTATTTTAGAAAAATACTAAATAAATATTTAATCACCATTTTTAATGTATAATTGAAAATTCCTTAAAGAATTATTAAATCAATAAAAGTCAAATAAAAAGGAAATAAAATAAACTAATTCAATATATGTTATAAATATTAAAAAGTAATATTTATAAATACTTTATTAAAAGGCACCTTATATAGGGAAAACGCATATAGAATTAAATAATGCATTACATTACTTGCATAATCATTTTACTTCTTTAAATATTGTCCTTACCAGGCAATAATGATGTTTTGTAGAACTAGAAGCTCAAGGTCCAGTGCAAGCATCACACTTCACTACCTTGCCATCACAAGGCAAGTTCATCACTTGCTCATGTCCTTTGAAGAGTCTTTATCAAAGTATTTGCAAATTGTGTGTTATCATATATGCTATAAAAGAAAGAAAATATTATTTTTACAAATAAATAAATCATAGATATCATCCTAAGTGATGATATAATGGAGCAATAGAACTTAGTGTTATAATTGCAATGATGGTAATCAAGTAAGGACTTAATAACCCCTAACATCATTGATTCTAGCGCCTATATTACGCGTTAGCCATGAGATTTGGAATGGCACAGAGAAGTCGGCTGTATCTTCATCGTCTCGCATGAAGCCGGATGTGCAGGTCGTGGATGTTATCCTTGTAGCGTGCATATTAATTGGTAATTCGTAGAGGATATGCAGCATATGGGTGGGAACCCTCATTGTCCCACGATAGTTCTGGCATCTAACAGCTTGTACAAACCATTGCCGTAATTCATTATGTGGGCATGGTGTAGAACAAGGAGGCATGCGGGGTCGCGAAGGGGGCAGTGATTGGCTTGGACCAACTACTGGGCCCCACATCATGGAATTGTAGACGGGAAAGTACGCCCGGTTGTGCAACAAGGAGTTGATCTCTCATGGGTAAAGTAACGCACGTCTGCAGAGTGTAAGAATTGTAACTTGTTACTCCTTATTCCGGGAAGGAGCTGCGAACGCGGCAGGAAAGGAACTCCATGAAAGTCCTGGTCAACCTGTGAAGGCTGATTGTCATAGATTTTCATAATAAAATCAATCTTTGAAGAAAGATTTACAAAAACGGCATAGTGCCAAGGATTTATAATCCGAGGTGGTAGTTAGAGCATCAAACTTCCCACCTTGCATATAATGAACTTGTTGGGTAATGCTGTTACTCATTCTTTCCTTTGATCCCTTGCTTAGACTTTGAGGATCCCGAAGACGTGCCATTGTATATAGCCGAATGCCAAGAATATGTGTTCTACGAGGAACCTGATCAGTCCGGAGGAGTTGAAGGAGTGGATTACGAGATCCACTACGGTGTTAATGAGAACGAGTCCAACTAAGTACCTAGTTAGTAGTAACTAACGGAGCCGAGCAGCATGAACTCTATAGAATAAGCTGCTAAGCTCAACTCCTAGTCGGAGTTGCTACTTTTAAATTCTGCTAAACACTTTATATTTTGGTTTGTAAGTTAGATCTTTCGGAAGTCTTGAACTTCCGGTATTGTAATAATAATAATGTGTGAACTTTTGTAATATGGACCCACAATGTTTCTGTTGTACCACTCTGAGGGATGTGATATTTACGGAACGGTGTTCTGTGGATGTCATGTCAACGACTATAGTGTACTACACATGCAGTGGTATGCTGGGTCACCGCAGTATGTTCCTTCTGGAAGGCCATATGTTCCACAAACTGTGCGACAAACGACATATCATCACGGTTGGACATCAGGCATGTACGATGAGCGTAGTTACTACTAGAAGGGGACAATTAGTTAGTAGTATCAAGTACCGTGTATTGTACCCCAAGTAATAAGGTAGTTTTGTAATTATACCTCTATGGTATATGTTGTAATGACTTTGTATCATTATGATATTATGTATCATATGTGAAATGCATATTTGGATTTTCTTGGATCTTCATTGTGTGACTAGTTCTGTGCGTAAAGTCGAGCTCAAAACATATGTGCATGATGTAATTATGAGTATTCGCTTTATGTTGCAGGACTAGAGGGTCATGGATACGGGTGTAGGAATGGAAACTGAGCAAAGAATGATGGAGCGAGAGGCCAAGGAAAAGGCCGATGCAGATGCAGCAAACCAAGAAGCATTACCACCACCACCAATGAGGCCGTTAATGGAACAAAATTTTATGTAATGCATGCAAATGATGCAAGAAACCCAGAATAAGTTCATGGAAGAGCTGCTGGGACGAGCAAATCAGAGGGCACCTGAAGGTGGAGGAGTGAGTTTATCTGATTTCCAGTATGCAAGACCGTTACCTTTTGCATCAGCTCCTGAACCAATGGATGCAGAAGACTGGTTAGCAGATACGAAAAGGAAGGTGAAAACTGTAGGTTGCAATGATGAGGAGAAATTGAGGTATTCCACTCATCTTTTGACTGGACCTGCAGCATCATCGTGGGAAAATCAGTTAGCCATGCAACAACCAGGAAGAGAGTTTACCTGGGAAGAGTTCAAGCAGAGATTACGTGAATATCATGTTCCGGAAAGTGTTATTGAGTTGAAGAAGAGAGAATTTGAGGAGCTTCAGCAAGGATATACTAGTGTCATGAAGTACATCCGAGAGTTTAGTCAACTGTCTCGCTATGCTGAGGAGGATGTCAAGACCGAAGAGAAGCGGAAGAAGCGTTTCCCTCATGGATTAAATCCATTTGTGAAGATGCAACTAAGGTTAGCCAATAAGCAAACATATCAGCAGTTGTTGGATGTAGCAATTACTTTTGAAGATGACTACAAGAATGTCCAAGAGGACCGGAGGAACAGAGCCAAGAAGGAAACCAAGAGGATTCAGGCAAGCAAACCTAAACCTAACCTAGAGTTCAAACCCCGGAATAGGAATTATGGCAACAGTAATAATAACAATAACAATAACAATAACAATAACAATAACAATAACAATAACAATAACTAGGGCAGTGGTGGAAATCAATACAATCCGAGAAGAAATGTGATTTGTAACAATTGTGGAATTCCAGGGCATTTCCAGAGGGAATGCAAAAATCCTGTAGTGATTTGTTACGGTTGTGGTCAGAAGGGGCATATAAAGCCAGATTGTCCGAGCAAACCACCTGGAGGATGGCCTACCAAGGGAGGAGTACAAGCCAGTGGAGGAAATGGACAACCCAATAAAGGAGGAAATAATGGCAAGAGCAACAATGGCAAGAGGAACCGACCTACCGGGAAACTGAATTGTGCAACCCTCGAGGAGGTAGATAATTCGGGGCATGCAGTGATAGGTACGCTCAATATCCTTACCAATCCCGGCAAAGTTCTATTTGATACTGGTGCAACTACTTCATTCATTTCTGAAGAATTTTGTGATAAGTTCGGGATTAGAAGGGCAACGTTAGAAAGACCTATGACCGTAGTTACTAAGGAGAGGGAATGTGATTGTACGCCACATAAAACAAGATCAGGTTATCTCGATCTGTGGTTGTACATATTTCGTAGACCTTTATGTGATTCCTTTGAAGGGAATTGCAGTAGTGCTGGGGATGGATTGGATGATGGAACACGGAGCTCGGATAAATTGTGAGGAGAAAACTGTCTCAATCAAAACTCCAAGTGGAGCAAGGTTATTTTACCAAGCAGATAAACACAGTCATATCATGTAGAGGTCCCAATCTTTAATAAGATAGAGCCCCCTGTGTTTTACAATGCTAGTCCCTGGATCAATAGCTAGCATCCACAGTAAGATGTAATATCAAGAAACAAGGTCAAAATATAACTTAATAACCAGGAAAATAAATAATTTTATTACATCATACATAGCTCATATGGCTATTACAATACATTGCAGCGGAATAAATATAGTCTTGGGTCCTTCATCTTCAAAGTGCCACAGGCAGATGTTGGTTGTAGACTTTGTAGTTCTAGACAATCAAACAATCTTCATTTAACAAAACAATCAACCTGCAACATTACAAGTTACAGCCACAAGGGTCAATACATTTGAATTGTATTGGCAAGTTTCACTTTATGTATAATATGAGTGGATCCTATCCATACATGCTTATTTGGCTAAGTAGAGTTTTTGGAGCTTATTTGCATAAAGCAACATTTATCCTATCTTTTTCAAATTGATTTGGCAAATCTCTTTGTAATTCTCTTTCCAAGTTCCTTGAACTCCTTGGTAGAAACTCAAGTGTTCAAGTCCTTGTCAAAATCTCTTGAGCACCTTGGTAACCCCAAGTGCATCAAGTTTTGTCAAAATCTCTTGAGCTCCTTGGTAACCCCAAGTGCCTCAAGTTTTAAAGGTTTCTTTTAGAAATTAGAGTGTCGAGATCTTCCATAGCTTCGTGGCCTTAGTTGCTCAGTATTGTCCATAACCGGGACACGCTAAGTACTTAGATTTATTAACTTGCAGAAGGAGTACACTTTACCCACATGACACAATCCCATCTTGTTGCCATTGGCCCTCTGGATTAGTGCTCACCAAGATGGAGTCTTGGCAGACGAGAATGTGTGAAGTTTTTCCAAAAGGTCCTCCCATACATCATTGCTAGCTTGTCTTCACCCCATGAAGCATTCCAGATCCCCATGTCCCAGAACTAAAGACAATGTATGGGTCTTCCTAATGTAGTTGACTAAGCCAGAGCCATAATAGCATGTGGTTGTACACGAAAGCCACAATTGGAGAAACATGTTCAATCTCTAAGTTTCCTAGGTGGTTTTCATTTGGAGCACAACACAAAGTGATTGCCATAGACATGGGTCCCTTTTGTTGCCACCTTCTCCAAAACATAAAGTGTCCACCACCTAGGTGGTTCATTGTGTCCTTGTTTTATTATATAAATCACAAGTCTTTTTCTCATCCTTTGTATAATCTCAACATGTATCTCTTTTCAAAATTTAGCATGGCTAAGCATGTACAACTTCAGTGTTTTGCTAAGGAGGGTATAGGGAATCCTATTAGGATTAGCATAGCATAAGTATAAAACATTTCCATGCATGTTTACAAAATCCACTAAGTATAATGAAAATAATAGGACTTTTGTATGATAGTGTAACTTGCCTTTTTGTTTAGGGAATGATAGTCACTCCTTGATCTTGCTAGTCTCACACTTTGCAAATTTTACTACAATCAAACAAGCATAGTATCAAGTAGCATTCCAACACTCAAACAATAATTCACATACACAAGTAATGTTTCCTAAGTCTTGTAAAAGAGGATTCTATTACAAAGTTGGTCTCTATTAGGTTTATAAACTTTGTAAGGTTCATATTGGTCATTTACCAAAATGGCAAAGTCAATAGTTAGAGGGTTTTGCTCAAAGTCTATTTTAAAATCCATTTAATATTTTATGTGGTGAATTTTATTCTTTTTAAGGTAAAATTCTATGTTTTCCACCAAGTGAGTTGCTCTTGGTAAGGCTTGGTGTTTTGGGTCAGTAAGTTTGGTCCATAACATTTTCCCAAGGTTTTCCCTGTAACGACTTTTCCATAACAAATTTTGATGAGTTTATTTGGCTAGAAAAAAAACTAAGTTAACTAATTCAACTTAAATTTTACAAAAATCATTTTTAACACTATGGGTTGGTTCCTAGGGTCAGTAGGGTCACAATAAACCAATTGGCAAAGGTTTGATCTCAAAATTCATTTTAAATGATTTTTCTAATGTTAGTAAGCACACAAAAAGAATCTGCAATTCAAACAATCTATCAAATACTATTTGCTAAACTAAGGGTAGGGTTGTCTAGGGCTTGCTCTCCTGATTCCATTGATATAAAATTTGCCAAATTTGGACGTATAGATCTCAAGTTATAAAGGTTTGAAGTTTGCAATTTAAATCGATTCAAATCGATTCTAATTCTAACAGGCGACACGCGCGTGTTTCTATCATGGGTACCGTGGATCGGCATCGTGGGCGCTGGATTAAGTTAGATCGGATGGTTCTGAGTACATACCCTTCGAGAATAAGTGGATCTATCTCGGGCTGATAGAGATCCCACGGTGTTCGCTGTTCGACCATTCGCGAAGCGGCGCGATGGTTAACGGCGGCGGTCGATTACGGCGGTGGCGGGCAGAAGCAAAACAGGGAGGAGGAAGCTCACCGAGGTCGCGAGGTTGTGGTGAAGCACGCGTGTAGTCGGCGTGGCTCGGGCGACCGTGTCGGGAAGAATCTCTCGCCGGAGTTGCTTTTGGCGACGGCTCGTCGACGACGGGACGTTGTTGTGGTCCACGAAGACAAACGAAGGGCTGGGTTAGACGCAGGAGGTCACGGAGATGATATGAGCATGCACCAAAGAAGAGGGACGACGGGTTCCTCGCCTGGGCTCGCCGGAGAAGAAGGCGACGGCGCGCTTCGATCCTTGTCGGTCGACTTCCGGGACGCCCGCGATGGACGGTTGGTACAGTGGAGGTGCGCCAGGAGTGGGGAACGTCGTGTGGTTGAAGCAAGGGGAGGCAGTGTGGCGGATTTGAGCGTTAAGCTCGTCTGCCGGAGGCGAGGGTGCTCGGGAGGAATCGAGGACGGTCAGGGCGTGCTAGCTCGGGTGTTAGAGGGACTTATAGAGGCGGCTTGGGCGTTTCTAGCGTGATCAAAGCGGTAAAGGCTCGGCATTAGAGCGTATTGAATCCGCGAAATCAAAGCAAGAACGGCGGAGGAGAAGGCGTGGTGCCGCGAGGAAGAAGGAGAACAGTGGAGGTGGGTCTACCTGTCAGTGGAGAAAGAAAGGAGGGAGGGGTCCACTTGCCAGTCTCCTTGCGGGTTGATTAGTTGGTTTGAATCGTTTTCTGCGGGGGAGGAGAGTTGGGCTGGCTTGCTGGGCCTTGTTGGGCTCGGTTGGGTTGGCCCTTTTCCATTTTTTTTTATTCTGTGTTCTTTTTCCATTTCTATTTTATTTCCTGATTTGATTATTCAAACACATGATTCAAACAACCAATTAAATTCAAACCAACATCACACTTCACAACTTTTGAACTTGATTCTGTTCAGTAACAAATACCAAAATTCTAAAAATAAAAATATTTAATTTATTTTAGGATTCATTCCTTAATTAAATAAAATGTACCTTTAGTTATTTATTTAAATAGGGTTTGATTTATTTGATAAAATCACCATCCAAATATTTTCAGAACAAATTAGTAGGTTTTATTTGGAAATAAAGGATATTTGTAAAACTTGTTTAAAACAAAATACCCTTTTATTTTAGGGTCCATTAAAGATTTAAATAATATAGACTTTCTTTGTTAACTCAAATAGGATTTATTTTATTTAGTTATTTATTTGAACCCAATAAAACCAAAATATTTTAGTAGATTTTAATTAGAAGAATAAAATATTTAGAAACTTAATTAAAATATTTTTAATAAGTTTTGATGTTTTAATTAAGAATAGTTAAAACCTTTTATTTGATAAAATTTGATATTAATTCCTTATCATTTTGTTTTAACCAAACCTCTGTTAGTTTTAATCAAAACTAATTGTTTTAATTCATAAGCTTGGCCAAGGTTTTTGATTTTAGCTTTATAAAACTTTCTTTATTTATAATCTTCTATTTGATTTGAAAACAAATCTTTTCATTTGATTGTTTTAAAAAAAAACATTTCCAATTGTTTCCTTTTATGAAATGCCTAACCTTTTAAATCCTTTTAGGATTTTAATTAATTCAAATGGGTTTGAGTTTCCATTTTTTAAATTCAAAAAGTTTTCTTCTGGCTCTGAAAATCAAACAAAGTTTTATTTTATTAATTTATTTTCACATTACAAGATTTGGAAAATCTTGGGATGTGACAGGCTACCACCCTTAAAATAAATCTCGTCCCGAGATTTGGGGAGGATAGGGTTTCAAGCAAGTTCAAAGCAACTAGGGTACTACCACCCTTAAAATTTTTCAAATGAAAATTACATATTGGCCTTCTTGGGTCCTGGAAATTTCTCTAAGTTAACTTTTTGCTCTATTCTTATACTTGACTCATGGACCAAGATTGAGTTTCTCCATGGGCTTGTTTAACTTGTTCTTCATCCTTTCTGGACAGTTGCTTGCATAATGTCCTGGATTCTTGCAGTTGAAGCAATGAATGTCATTGAGTTCTTTACGTGGCTCTTGTGGGCAAGTAGCTACAAAATGACCTGGTTCATTACAGTTGTTACACCATACTTGGTCAATTCCTTTGTTCTTTATGTTCCCTGGGCATCCACTGGAGTAGTGTCCCATTTCTTTACATTTGCGACATTGTACAAGGCTCATGTCTTGCTTGGGCTTTTTGATCTTCCTTGATCCTTTGAATTGGGTTGTCTTGCTTGGAAGTAGTAGTGGTCCTTTTCCTTTGGTAGACTTGGATCCTTCTTGTTTCCTTTGTTCTACCATGGCATAGATAGGACATAGGCCAGGAGTATGATCACTTCCTTCACAAAGATAGCAAGTAGCTTGGGAGGTAGGGCATTCTCCAACAGGATGGTCTTCTTCACAATTGGGGCATTGTCCTTCATGCTCCTTGGAGGTATGATCCTTGTCTCCACAAATAATGCAAGCTGGGGCTCCATCTAGAACAATATTCTTGTCATCCTTGCTATCATACTCTTTTCTAGGATAATTTTCCTCCATGCTAATCATTTGATTAGTCACCTTAAGCATCAATTGGGACTGCTCCTCCAAAAACCTTTGTAGTGCTGGATCTTCATTACTATTGTTGGCTAGGAACTGAGCTGTCAATTGGTTCAATTGATGTTGGGTTGCTATGAGTTCTCCAAGGCTGTCAGCTTGGTTGGTGTTGGTGTCATCAACCTTGGAATCCTTTGGAGTAGTCATCTGTTTGGGTTGAAGGGAGATTAGAATGGGCAAGATATTTCTAAGGAAATATTTCTACTCACACACCTCACTATTCACACAAACAATGTGCATGCAAACACAAAAACCAAACATTTTACTCAAACAAGGTTCAAGCACATACTTAGTCAACAAAACATTTTTGTTACACCTCTCAGGTTGGTGTGTTTTTGACTTAACTATAATATGGTGGTCCATCTATATGGTTCACTTGTGATCTTTCCATCCTTCTTGGTTGCTTCTTACTACAAGAGATCATGGCTTCCTTAGGAGAATTTCTTGGTCTCAAAACTTCAAGTGATGTAGGCTCTTTCTAACTTTTGCATTCCCTCAGTCTCTAACTCCTGAGCAAGATTTCCTTGTTTCACTTGTGGTCCTTAGTAGTTTTCAAGTTGGAAGTCCTTGGGGAATATGCTGAAGATGTTGAAGTCATTAGAGTTGAAGAAGTTGAAGTAGTCCTTTGTACATGGTGTAGTTTTTTTTTTTTTTTTTGGCCATGGGGTAGGGTTTTCCATCAAGTTGAAGCAGAAGAGATGTAGAGTTGAAACCAAAATGGTTAAGGAAAAGAGTTTACAAGTGTTTTTGTAAATAAGTTTTTGGAACAAATACACTCCTATTTTTCTAAGGGTTTTTGTCCAATCCTAGGGTTTACAAATCCTACAGGCAACCTGGCTCTGATACCATCTGTAGAGGTCCCAATCTTTAATAAGATAGATCCCCCTGTGTTTTACAATGCTAGTCCCTGGATCAATAGCTAGCATCCACAGTAAGATGTAATATCAAGAAACAAGGTCAAAATATAACTTAATAACCAGGAAAATAAATAATTTTATTACATCATACATAGCTCATATGGCTATTACAATACATTGCAGCGGAATAAATATAGTCTTGGGTCCTTCATCTTCAAAGTGCCACAGGCAGATGTTGGTTGTAGACTTTGTAGTTCTAGACAATCAAACAATCTTCATTTAACAAAACAATCAACCTGCAACATTACAAGTTACAGCCACAAGGGTCAATACATTTGAATTGTATTGGCAAGTTTCACTTTATGTATAATATGAGTGGATCCTATCCATACATGCTTATTTGGCTAAGTAGAGTTTTTGGAGCTTATTTGCATAAAGCAACATTTATCCTATCTTTTTCAAATTGATTTGGCAAATCTCTTTGCAATTCTCTTTTCCAAGTTCCTTGAACTCCTTGGTAGAAACTCAAGTGTTCAAGTCCTTGTCAAAATCTCTTGAGCACCTTGGTAACCCCAAGTGCATCAAGTTTTGTCAAAATCTCTTGAGCTCCTTGGTAACCCCAAGTGCCTCAAGTTTTAAAGGTTTTCTTTTAGAAATTAGAGTGTCGAGATCTTCCATAGCTTTAGGCCTTAGTTGCTCAGTATTGTCCATAACCGGGGACACGGCTAAGTACTTAGATTTATTAACTTCTGCAGAAGGAGTACACTTTACCCACATGACACAATCCCATCTTGTTGCCACCAGTGGCCTACTGGATTAGTGCTCACCAAGATGGAGTAATTGGCGAGAGAATGTGACGAAGTTTTTCCAAAAGGTCCTCCCATACATCATTGCTAGCTTGTCTTCAGCCCCCATGAAGCATTCCAGATCCCCATGTCCGGTAACTAAAGACAATGTATGGGTCTTCCTAATGTAGTTGACTAAGCCAGAGCCATAATAGCATGTGGTTGTACACGAAAGCCACAATTGGAGAAACATGTTCAATCTCTAAGTTTCCTAGGTGGTTTTCATTTGGAGCACAACACAAAGTGATTGCCATAGACATGGGTCCCTTTTGTTGCCACCTTCTCCAAAACATAAAGTGTCCACCACCTAGGTGGTTCATTGTGTCCTTGTTTTATTATATAAATCACAAGTCTTTTTCTCATCCTTTGTATAATCTCAACATGTATCTCTTTTCAAAATTTAGCATGGCTAAGCATGTACAACTTCAGTGTTTTGCTAAGGAGGGTATAGGGAATCCTATTAGGATTAGCATAGCATAAGTATAAAACATTTCCATGCATGTTTACAAAATCCACTAAGTATAATGAAAATAATAGGACTTTTGTATGATAGTGTAACTTGCCTTTTTGTTTAGGGAATGATAGTCACTCCTTGATCTTGCTAGTCTCACACTTTGCAAATTTTACTACAATCAAACAAGCATAGTATCAAGTAGCATTCCAACACTCAAACAATAATTCACATACACAAGTAATGTTTCCTAAGTCTTGTAAAAGAGGATTCTATTACAAAGTTGGTCTCTATTAGGTTTATAAACTTTGTAAGGTTCATATTGGTCATTTACCAAAATGGCAAAGTCAATAGTTAGAGGGTTTTGCTCAAAGTCTATTTTAAAATCCATTTAATATTTTATGTGGTGAATTTTATTCTTTTTAAGGTAAAATTCTATGTTTTCCACCAAGTGAGTTGCTCTTGGTAAGGCTTGGTGTTTTGGGTCAGTAAGTTTGGTCCATAACATTTTCCCAAGATTTTCCCTGTAACGACTTTTCCATAACAAATTTTGATGAGTTTATTTGGCTAGAAAAAAAACTAAGTTAACTAATTCAACTTAAATTTTACAAAAATCATTTTTAACACTATGGGTTGGTTCCTAGGGTCAGTAGGGTCACAATAAACCAATTGGCAAAGGTTTGATCTCAAAATTCATTTTTAAATGATTTTTCTAATGTTAGTAAGCACACAAAAGAATCTGCAAATTCAAACAATCTATCAAATACTATTTGCTAAACTAAGGGTAGGGTTGTCTAGGGCTTGCTCTCCTGATTCCATTGATATAAAATTTGCCAAATTTGGACGTATAGATCTCAAGTTATAAAGGTTTGAAGTTTGCAATTTAAATCAGATTCAAATCTGATTCTAATTCTAACAGACGACACGCGGCGTGTTTCTATCATGGGTACCGTCATGTGGATCGGCATCGTACGCTGATTGTTAGATCGGATGGTTCGAGTACATACCCCTTCGAGAATAAGTGGATCTATCTCGGCGTTGATAGAGATCCACGGTGTTCGCTGTTCGACCATTCATGGCGGCGGCGATGGTTAACGGCGGCGACGGTCAGATTACGGCGGTGCTGGCGGAACAGGAAGCAAAACAGGGAGGGAGGAAGCTCACCGAGGTCGCGAGGCTGTGGTGAAGCACGCCGTGTAGTCGGCGTGGCTCGGGGCGCACTGTGTCGGGAAGAATCTCTCGCCGGAGTTGCTTTTGGCGACGGTCAGCTCTGGTCGACGACGGGGACGTTGTTGTGGTCCACGAGAAGACAAACGAAGGGCTGGGTTAGACGCAGGAGGTCACGGAGATGATATGAGCATGCACCAGAAGAAGAGGGACGACTGGGTTCTACCTGCGGGGCTCGTCGGAGAAGAAGGCAGACGGCGGCGCTTCTGATCCTTGTCAAGTCGACTTGGACGCCCATGGATGGACGGTTGGTGGAGGTGCGCCAGGAGTGGGAACGGCGTGTTGGTTGTTGAAGCAAGGGAGGCAGGTGTGGCCGGATTTGAGCGTTAAGCCTGCCGGAGCAGAGGGTGCTCGGGAGGAATCGAGGACGGTCTAGGCGTGCTAGCTCGGGGTGTTAGGGGACTTATAGAGGCGGCTTGGCTTTCTATCCGTGATCAAAGCGAGGTAAAGGCTCGGCATTAGAGCGTATTGAATCCAAATCAAAGCAAAGAACCAGCGAGGGAGAAGGCGTGGTCGCATGAGGAAGAAGGAGAACAGTGGAGGTGGGTCTACCTGTCAGTGGAGAAAGAAAGGAGGGAGGGGTCCACTTGCCAGTCTCCTTGCGGGTTGATTAGTTGGTTTGAATCGTTTTCTGCGGGGGAGGAGAGTTGGGCTGGCTTGCTGGGCCTTGTTGGGCTGCCTGGGTTGGGTTGGCCCTTTTCCATTTTTTTTATTCTGTGTTCTTTTTTTCCATTTCTATTTTATTTCCTGATTTGATTATTCAAACACATGATTCAAACAACCAATTAAATTCAGACCAACATCACACTTCACAACTTTTGAACTTGATTCTGTTCAGTAACAAATACCAAAATTCTAAAAATAAAAAATATTTAATTTATTTTAGGATTCATTCATTAATTAAATAAAATGTACCTTTAGTTATTTATTTAAATAGGGTTTGATTTATTTGATAAAATCACCATCCAAATATTTTCAGAACAAATTAGTAGGTTTTATTTGGAAATAAAGGATATTTGTAAAACTTGTTTAAAACAAAATACCCTTTTATTTTAGGGTCCATTAAAGATTTAAATAATATAGACTTTCTTTGTTAACTCAAATAGGATTTATTTTATTTAGTTATTTATTTGAACCCAATAAAACCAAAATATTTTAGTAGATTTTAATTAGAAGAATAAAATATTTAGAAACTTAATTAAAATATTTTTAATAAGTTTTGATGTTTTAATTAAGAATAGTTAAAACCTTTTATTTGATAAAATTTGATATTAATTCCTTATCATTTTGTTTTAACCAAACCTCTGTTAGTTTTAATCAAAACTAATTGTTTTAATTCATAAGCTTGGCCAAGGTTTTTGATTTTAGCTTTATAAAACTTTCTTTATTTATAATCTTCTATTTGATTTGAAAACAAATCTTTTCATTTGATTGTTTTAAAAAAAAACTCAGGGAGCCAATTGATGAGTTAGCAAGAAAAGGATTTATTCAGGAAAGTGTATCTCCATGGGGAACACCAGTAATCTTTGTGGATAAGAGGGATAGTGGAAGACGGATGTGTGGTGATTATAGAAACTTGAACAACGTGACTATCAAAAATAAGTATCCTTTACCAAGAATTCAAGATTTCTTTGATCAAGTGAAAGGAGCTTGAGTATTTTCAAAGATCGATTTAAGATCTGGATACCATCAAATAAAAATCAAGCCGGAAGATGTTCCAAAAACAGCATTTGTCTCAAGATATGGACACCATGAGTATCTGGTAGTACCATTTGGTTTGACCAATGCACCGGCAATATTTATGAATCTGATGAACAATATCTTCATGCCATATTTGGACAAGTTCATCATAGTCTTTATTGATGATATTTTGATATATTCCAAGGATAAGGAAGAGCATGCTGATCATTTGAGGATAGCTTTGCAGACTTTAAGAGAACACAAGCTTTATGCTAAGTTTAGTAAATGTGAATTTTGGCTTGATGAGGTAGAATTCCTCGGTCATGTGATCAGTAAGGATGGAATTGCTGTGAATCCATCTAAAAAGTTCAATCAGTACTAGAGTGGACTGCACCGACCAATGTGAAGCAAATTCGAGGTTTCTTAGGAATGGTTGGTTACTATCGGAGATTCATTGAAGGTTTATCCAAAATAGCCGGACCAATGAACAAATTATTCAGGAAGAATACACCATTCAAGTGGGATGAGAAATGTGAAGCAAGTTTTCAAGATTTGAAGACTGATTTAGAATTGGCAGCAGTAGTTTTTGCACCGAAGGGATGGAGGCATTTTCTTTATGGAGCCAGATGTGAGTTATACACTGACCATAAAAGTCTCAAATATTTCTTCACTCAAAAGGAATTGAATATGAGACAGAAGAGTTGGTTAGAACTAATCAAGGATTATGATTTAACAATCAACTACACTCCAGGGAAAGCAAATGTTGTGGCAGATGCTTTAAGCAGAAAGAGTGCAGATACTTAGCCTAGCAA
The DNA here is from genome assembly GCA_030063025.1 of Avena longiglumis. NCBI lineage: Eukaryota > Viridiplantae > Streptophyta > Magnoliopsida > Poales > Poaceae > Avena > Avena longiglumis. Next base: position 405,933,461 of record CP125978.1, on the reverse strand, counting down.
TAGGGAGCTACCAAAAGAGTTATAAATGGACTTGGAAAGATTAGAACTTAAATTCATCAGAATAGAGGTTCTTGGAGGATTATCTACTATGCAGGTAGTTGCAGAACAGGACAGTGATCTTAAGCAAGAAATTTTTAGACATCAAGAAGAAGATCCTTTTATTGCTGAGGAAATTCGGAGGATATCTCAAGGGCAAAAATCAGTTTTTCGCCTTGGATATTATGGGTCTTTATGGTTTCGAGACCGTCTTTGTGTTCCAGATGTGACGGAGATTTGAAATGTCATACTCAAAGAGGCACATGATACACCATATTCTATACATCCAGGGAGAACTAAGATGTATATGGATTTGAAAGAACTATTCTGGTGGAATAACATGAAAAGAGATATTGCCAAATATGTATCTGGATGCCATACTTGCCAAAGGGTGAAAGCTGAACATCAGAGTCCAGCAGGACCATTACAGCCCTTATAAATTCCTGAATGGAAATGGGAGGAAATGGGTATGGACTTAATTACAGGATTGCCTATGACACCAAAAAGGAAAGATATGATATGGGTAATTGTGGACAGACTCACTAAGAGTGCACATTTTATTCCGGTGAATCAAAAGGATAATGCCGAGAAGTTAGTTGAAGTATATGTCAAAGAGATAGTAAGTAAGCATGGAGTACCCAAAAATATCGTAACTGATAGGGGATCAGTGTTTACTTCAGCATTTTTGAAGCAATTGCATGAAGCACTTGGTTCAAAGTTAGATTTCAGCATGGCATATCATCCTGAGACAGGAGGTCAAATTGAAAGAACAAATCAAATACTAGAAGACATGTTAAGAGTTTGTGAACTAGATTTTGGAGGAACATGGGAAGATCATCTACCATTAGCAGAATTTTCTTATAATAATAGCTATCAGAGTAGTCTGAAGGCAGCACCATATCAGGTTCTATATGGAAGAAAGTGTAGATCACCAATATGTTGGTATAAAATTGGAAGCAGCAAAGAGTTTGCGCCAGATTATATCAAGGAAAGACAAGACATCATTGATAAAATCAGGGATAGACTGAAAATAGCCCAGAGCAGGAAGAAAAGTTATGTGGATCAAAGTCGAATATCATGGCATCCAGAAGTAGGAGATATGATCTATCTGAAAGTAAGTCCAATGAAAGGAGTGAAAAGGTTCGGAGTTAAAGGAAAATTGAGTCCAAGATACATCAGACCATTTAAGATACTGAGTCAAAACAGAACTATAGCTGATGCTTTAGAGTTACCATCAAGATTGGCTCAAGTGCATAATGTTTTCCATGTATCACAACTTCGTAAATGTTTAAAAGTTCCAGCTGATGCAATCACACATCAAGAGATTGAACTACAAGCAAACCTGACCTATATTGAAAGGCCTTGTAAGATTTTGGAAGAAAACTAGAAAAGATTAAGGAACAGAGAAATCAAATATTGCAAGGTACAGTGGGCGCATAACCCTGAGAGGGAAGTCACATGGGAGAAGGAAGAGGATTTAAGAAAAGCTTATCCAGAACTATTCAGGTACATCTCCACAAACTTCGGGACAAAGTTTAATTTAAGGGGGGAGTCTATAACATCCCAGCATTTAGGAACTAACGAAGGGTAGATTTAGGAATATGGAATGTTGCATGCATTCATTTGTGAAAATCTGGGTAAAATTTTCGCCAAATAAAACCTTGAGTGATCAATGTTTCTTTCTTAATTTGAGATTAGGTTTATTCTTAAAGGATGATTATTATAAACTTTGATATGATCTTTAAGGAATTATGTGTGTTTTGAAATGAGTTTGAATTTTAAAACTTGAGTGTTTGAATAATAATTTAAATTAATTAGTTATAAGTTTGAATCTTAATTTAATTAAGAAATAAATATTACCACTTAAATTCTATCCAAAGAAAAACAATAATTAATATGAAACTTATTTCATATTATCAATATATAAACAAGTTACAAAGAATGTAACTAACTGAAACTATTTTCAAACTTCACAATTTACAAAAGAATAAAGAATAAGAATATTCTTTATTAATAATAATATAATCTTTATTACAATTGAAGAAAATGAAAATTAAAAAATAATAAAATGAAAAGTTACAAAAGAATAAGAAAATTACATTGGAACATTCTATAACTATTCTATATCTAAACCTAAACTAAATCTTCATCCATATATCTGTACCTGCAAGACAAAGACTAAATAAAAACAAAAGAAGGTTAGTGTTAGTATTATTTCTCTCAGATATGTCAGTGAAATGCACTTGACAAATTCATCATTGATAAATTTATATAAAAGGGGCAAGTTTCACCAATATGAAAGAATCCATCTTTCATAAATTCAAAGCCAGAAGTCAAATGACAGCCAAGAGGGACAAATTCACCAGCTAGGTGAAAGTAACCTGGTAAGAGTAAGTTCAAAATTCTAAACATATCCACAAGTGCATAGCAAGCACATAGGCAGGACACACACCAGCATGCATGTGGTGTGTTGTCGACCTCACAAAACAGCCCAATCTCACAAAACCACAAGCACAGCCGTGGGAGGCACTAGTGCATCACCCCATGACAAGACACAAGAACACCAGGTAGATGTAGCCTAAACCAAGCACCACAACCAGCAACCACACCAACCAAGGATCAACCAAACATCACCAGAATGGTGACATAAGGAGGGGGATGGATCAGGTGGACAGCAAGATCAAGCCCAGGAGCTAGGAGGAGCAGGTTAGCTCAAAATCAAGAACATGAGTCCAGCAAGAATCAAATCAAGATCATCATCACCAACTTACTACACCATCATCAGATTATGTGGTGAGTTTCATAAAACCTTCACATGATCTAATCATCTTATTTAGAGAAAAGCATGTGTTGTTTTATAAAAAAACCCTCAGAAAGCACCCAAGTGGGGTGAATCCAGCATAGGGATTTCTGAAACTCTAAAGGCAAACAAAAAAGTACCAAGATCCAACCAGAGCTCAGAGCAACATCCTTGCTCTGGTTGTCAAACTATATTTTACAATTCAATCATACATATACCTATGATCTATTCTAGGCACATCCCTAAAGTAAGGGTATCACCTTAGAAACAAATCTTTAGGATCCATAGATTGATCAACCTCACTATCATTTTTCCCAAGCTTTGATCCAATAAAGAATAGCTGGTACCACTACCAGGACTATCTAGTTGAATCAATTAGATAAGATTTGAATCCCTAAGCCTTATACCAACATCATTGGTCTTAGGGAATTCAGATAAGAGCATCTTTATTTATCTTTCAAAGCCAAGATTATCTTAAGCATAAACTAACCAAATCCATGGTTTAGAATCAGACTTGTGTGACATACATGATGGTGTCACAAGAACAATCCATTATGAATCAGGATAGACATTAAATCATCATAAATCCAGACAATCAACCTACTAATCATTTTCATGTTAACATAGGAATCATAACTAGGATTCTTATGTTAAACTTCACTGTTTGACCATATGTTAATTCCCAAGACAACAGAACTAAGACAGTGTTTCATCCTATATTAATCACGACCATAAATGAGATGACAGTAAAAACTTATCAAGTCACTAACTTAATCATCCCATGATAGTTCTGGCATCTAACGGTTTGTAAAAACCATTGCCGTAATTCGTTATGTGGGCATGGTGTACACCAAGGAGGCATGCGGGGTCGCGAAGGGAGCAGTGATTGGCTTGGACCAACTACTGGGCCCCATATCATGGAATTGTGGATAGGAAAGTACGCCCGGTTGTGCAACAAGGAGTTGATCTCTCATGGGTAAAGTAACGCACCTCTGCAGAGTGTAAGAATTGTAACTTGTTAATCCCTGTTCCGGGAAGGAGCTACGAACGCGGCAGGAAAGGAACTCCATGAAAGGTCTGGTCAACCTGTGAAGGCTGATTGTCATAGTTTTTTAGAATAAAATCAATATTTGAAGAAAGATTTACAAAAACTGCATAGTACCAAGGATTTATAATCCGAGGTGGTAATTAGAGCATCAAACTTCCCACCTTGCATATAATGAACTTGGTGGGTAACGTTGTTACTCATTCTTTCCTTTGATCCCTTGCTTAGACTCTGAGGATCCCGAAGACGTGACAATGTATGCAGCTGAATGCCAAGAAGATGTGTTCTACAAGGAACCTGATCTGTCCGGAGGAGTTGAAGGATTGGATTACGAGATCCGCTACGGTGTCGATGAGAAAGAGTCCAACTAAGTACCTAGTTAGTAATAACTAACGGAGCCGAGCAGCATGAACTCTATAGAATAAGCTGCTGAGCTCAACTCCTAGTCGGAGTTGCTACTTTTAAATTCCGTTGAACACTTTATATTTTGGTTTGTAAGTTGGATATTTTGAAAGTCTTGAACTTCCGGTATTGTAATAATAATAAGGTGTGTACTATTGTAATATGGACCCGCAATGTTTCTGTTGTACCACTCTGAGGGATGTGATATTTACGGAACGGTGTTCTGTGGATGTCATGGCAACGACTATAGTGTACTACACATGCAGTGGTATGCTGGGTCACCACACAAATTCTCTTTGTATCGTGATACTTTAGTTATGTGAGGTTTGATTGTCGGTATCTCTGCATACCTAGTTCAACCTCGTTACCGACAAGTACTCTTTTCTCGTTCCTGTGATATGTGATCCCTTGTGAGCCTGTCACATGCTTGCAAGCCAATTGGATGACATTCCACCGAGAGGGCCCAGTTTAGGGTTCGCAGCATAGAAAACAAAAATTTTCCTACGATGTGAACTATATACCAAGATCTATCTACTAGATACAAACAACGGGCGGATGTATATCCGTAGAGAACATACCCTTGAAGACCGACAAAGCTTAACGAGTTCAACTCGTGGTTGATGTAGACGATCTCTTGTCGATCTCAAGATCGAGAGGAAGTCCTAGCGCCGCAAATCAGCAGCGCATCCGTGCTCGCACACACGTTCAAGGCACCGAGCAACCTCCGCCTCCTCGCTCCAAAGGATGCAGGAAGCACAACTCTTTCTTGCCGAATAGCCACGGAACATGTATCTCGCTAGTCCGAGACCATGGGGATAAATTCTAGAGGGGAGAGAGATCCTTCACGAGGAGGTGTGAGAGACAAGTGAGGAGGGGCCTTTTTATAGGAGGGGGAACCCCAAGGTGTGGCTGCATGGGGGCTGCCCCTGCCCTCCCTCTTCATGTGGGTGGACACTCCACTCACAAATCTCCTTTAAATTCTCACTCAAAAGTCCACTCAAATTCCCATTAAATTTCCACCAAATTTAATGCAAACTCTCATTAAATAAAACTCTTTTATTTTATTCAGAATTTTTCAATTACTTTAATGACAAACATTCACAAATAACCCCTTGCTAGAATTCTATTTCACATGCATAACCAATTTATGCAATTTCACCCGAAAACTGCTTTGTGATTCTAGTGAAATAAATTCGCGCTTGTTCATTCTTTTCGCATGAAACATTTGCTCCAATTGGATGCGGTGTCTCTTAAGTGTGTCACCCTACGGTTCGTGAATAATGCGGACATGATCGAGACCCTTCTCCGATCAATAATCAAGCGGATGGAGACCCATCCGACTCCCACACATTCAACGATGACTTTCTTGTGATCGCCGGAACCTTTACGCTAGTATCTTAATACCTTTGTTTCACGATATATTACATGTCCGAGATTTGATCATCGGTATCTCCATACCTAGTTTGATCTCGCGACATGCACTCTTTCTCGCTCTGTGATATAACATTCTAGTGATCAAATCACTTGCTTGCAAGCTAATCAATGTGATATCACCGAGAGGGCCCAGTATATCTATCCGTCATCGGGATGAACAAATTCCACTCGATCCATGAGCCTCAACATAACACTTTATTAGTTCGAATCCATCTTTATAATCACCTGTTACGTGACGCTTTGATGTTATCAAGAAACTCTTCCTGTTAGTGATTGACATGATCTCATGGTCTAAGGATTAGGATCACTTCGTAAGTTGTTATAGCAATATAAACTCAATGACTTTGATCGTAATGCTATACTTCGGATGAATGTTCATCACACCATTACACTAATGTTGTGATCCCGTTATTAACAACATCCAATGTCCATGATCAGGAAACCTTGATCATCTTGTTAATCAACAAGCTAGTTTATGAGAGAGGCATAACTAGGAACTTTATGTTTGTTTATTAAACACACATGTATTAACGTTTCCGTATTAATACAATTATAGCATGCAAAATAAACATCTATCATATACTTGGAATACACATAATAAACACTTTATTATTGCCTCTCAGGGCATATTCCCTTCACCCAGAGTATATCTATTCGTCATATGGATAGACAAATCCCACTCTTGATCCATGTGCCTCAACACATTCTTTCTGAACACTCAATGCCACATTTATAACCACCCAGTTATGAAGTGGTGTTTGATGTCATCAAATAATCCATCTGGTGATGGTGATTAACATGATCTCATGGTCGAAAGATTTTGGTTACTATGTATTTGAAAGCTTATAGCAAGTGAACTATTTAAATGACTTGATCTTATGCTACGCTTAACTATAGGAGTATGTCCATCACATCATTCTCCTAATGATATGACCTTGTTGTTAATAACATCTCAATGTTCATGATCAGGAAACCATGATCATATATTAACCAACAAGCTAGTTTAACGAGAGGCTTTACTAGGGACTCTTACATGTTTACAAATCACACAAGTATTAATGTTTCCGGTTAATACAATTATAGCATGGCATGTAAACATTTATCATATGCATGCAGATATGATAATAACAACTTTATTATAGCCTCTTGGGCATATCTCCAACAGTCTTGTCCTCCTCAAAATGGAACACCTTTCTTGATTGCTCTTGCTTGATGAATACTTGCGAATTGCTCCCCATACACCAAAGGGAGACCTCTTCCCTTGAACTTGTCTTCATCAATCCATGATCACTGAGGATGGCAAGTTTCAAGCATGTGATATTCTAGAGATGGCGCATATTGAGCGTGCACTTCATTTTTTCTAACTCCATTAGGATGATGTCTTTAAGATACACATGAGGAACTCCATCTTCTTCTTCAAGACATTCTTGATCTTCTTTTCTTTATTCTTTTTATTTTCTTCAACATGATTCCAATAGGCCCAAAGCCCTTGGACATTGCTTATGTTCTTCATTTCTTCTACCTTGAAGCCAACACATGGTCCAAGAGATGCCAATGGACAATTCCTATAAGTGTAACTCAATTCAAATATTAGTCCATAGTTATTGTCATTAATTACCAAAACCACACATGGGGGCATACGTGCCCTTTCACCCACTCTTCTCCCTTTGCCTCACCTGATAACTTGGATTGTCTCATAAGCTAGCAAACTCATTTTCTATCATGGTTATGAATTTGTATCCAGGGAGTACTAGAAATAGAAGTGGGATATTGGGATGTGTAAGTGTTCTTTATACTCTTAGTTACTCCCAGAATACTGGTTGTACTATAAGATAAATGTTAGATTTATAAACAGATATAGAATAGAGTACCTTAAGATTAATGTTATCAAGTGAGTATCTAAGGAGTACTGTAGGATTAATGTTGGATTCACAAACAGAATAGAAGTTCAGCCTATTCTGGTTGCAAGTTGAGCCTATTCTGTATGGTATTCTGGTTGCAAGTTTAGCCTATTCTGCATCCATAATAAACTCCTATTCTGAAAGAAGTTCAACTCAAATATCAAGATTGCTTGAAGCATATTTTGCATCTAGATGTTAAGTCAGGTGGTCTCTTCTTGAACTGAAATCAATGTTATGGCACCTTCATGTGAATTTGTTTTCTCCTTTTTAAAAATTATCATGGAGATCATTGTCAGATCATTTGTTTCCTGCTGAGTTTCTTGTTTAACCAAATGTCATAGATGTACCTAACAATGCCATCACGTTGATGTTCTACAAGGCCTAACCTGAACATGGCTAGGATTTGGGAGGAGTCCTGGATTCATCAGTTTTGCATCAGTTGCATTTAGCTTTTCAGAAATTTCTTTGGTAGGATTGATTGAACTTTAGTATGCACTGAGGCTACTATGAGTCATGGAACTCAATCATTTGCTTGATACTTTTGCAATGTTAGTTGTCTATTCTCATCACGTTTTCTTCTCAAAATTTGCCCTACAGTCGTGGATATTCCCAAAATTAACACTAAACACTACTCACACAAGATTGACACCGATCTTCACTATTTTAATTAACATGTATAATATATTGCAAATAGGAAAGCCACTGGTGTAAACACCATAGAATATAAACATTAGGATCTCTAGTTAAAATCACATGGAGTAGTGCTATGTCCTGAAATAGTCACCTAGTACTCTGAAACTTCTAGAAACAAGCAGCTTGTGTTTTAGAAATGACACATAGGTACTATGCGTGATATATTTATTGCAAGATAGTATATACTATATATAGCAGTTGATTTGTATATATATGGAATGATTAACAGTTTATGTGAAGAGCTAGAAACTAGACAATGTATCGTTATAATCACCTCAAAAAATGGCTAGCATTGTAATCATAATGTCCGTTTTTATGGGATCATAACACTAGTAGGAAAATGCCCTTTTGTACCGGTTCCAGAGGAGCTTTGGTACCGGTTTGGCAACCGGTACTAATCATTCGGGACTAAATCATTCCCCCCTTTGGTACCGGTTCCTTACGAACCGGTACTAAAAGTGCCTCCACGTGGGCACGCATGAGCCAGTGGGGCTGGAGTCTTTGGTACCGGTTTGTAACACGAACCGGTACCAAAAGTGGGGACACGGCAGAGATTAGGCAAAGAATTCAGTGTTTAGGGTTTAAGGAGGGGTTTAGGGTATCGGACCATTTCATCATACGAGGATCCCGTCGATGTGTCAGAAACGCATTTGGGTTTAGGTAATACATGAAGATCAAGGTGATGCATATCAACTTGATGCATATATATAAAATATGTAATTGCATAAGATCCCAAATTAAGTAGTACATGCATAGTGGTACTCTTGAGCATACTATATATTACATGTAGCATAGTGGTACTCTCGAGGCAAACTATATATTACATAGTACATGCATGAAGATCGATCTTCATGCATAGTGGTACTCTCGAAATTAGCTATGACGTCCAAGGAAAAATCCCGCCAATTCCTCGCCAATTGCTTTGAAGCGGTGCTCAATTGAGAGCGTGTCCCGCTTTCTTGCCAACTGTAAAAGAATGAGATACAAATAAATACATGAGCTATGTGTATATATATATCAAATCATAATGAAACAATTATGACTAAAACTCAAGACAACTGAAACAAAATAAATTTGTGATTATTGTTTACGTACCTCTTTATTTCTTTTATTATTCATTCTCTCGCCGACAATCTTGTGAATATACTCACAAACGTAGTATCCACATAGATTAGTCCCGGTGGTTGTTTCACATTTCTATACAAGAATATAATTCAATCAAACAATAATCAAGTATGATAAAGGTGTGTGGACCTCGGTAGTACTACTTACTTTGTTCAAACGCCATATCGCTTCGGTTTCCATCCACCGTAGGATCTTCCTCGATGAACTTTTGCCACACGCTGCCCGATAAAGAAAATGCATAAAAGAGTTAGCAATTTGTTGATATCGAAATTAACGAAAAAACCAATAAGATTTAAAATTACTTTTGAGCATATCAAAAGCCGTCTTGTATAGTATAGGCTCTTTGGTTAGTGAGTCAAAGACTTCAACTTCTCCATCGTACATTTTAATGACGATAAGAATAAAGTGGAACCTGCACGCTTAAATATGCAGTCATAAATATAACTCATCAGTTAAAATTTTAACATCTGGTGAGCAAAAAGAATGTGTTAGAAGACAGTAACACTTACTTAAAGTTGTAAGGCCAAAGTATTATTTTTTTTGTCACGTTGTCGCTTCAAAAACCTTAGCAAAGTCTCCGGTGTATCCTTGTTATATATGGGATCTTCTATGGTTTTTACATGCATTGTATCCGGGTCAATGAACCCAATGAACCCAATTTTCTGGAAGAAGGCCCCTCAATGCAACCGGAAGTAATTGTGTCATAATCACGTGGCAGTCATGAGACTTTAGGTTTTGAAACTTTTTCTCTGACATGTTTATTATTCCCTTTATATTCGATTTAGCCGACGGGACCTTGATGCTACTCAGGACTTCAAAAAAGATCTCCTTCTCTTCTTTGGTAAGAGCGTAGCTGGTAGTACCTTGATACTTCTCTGGATTCAGGTTGTTTCCTTCATGGATACATTGCTGGTCCTGCCGTGCATCCGGTGTATCTTTTGTTTTCCCATACACGCCCAAGAAGTTTAGCAGGTTCACGCAAAGATTTTTCGTCACGTGCATCACGTCGATTGCGGAGTGAACCTCTAGTATTTTCCAATAGGGTAGCTCCCAAAATATAGACATCTTCTTCCACATGGGTACGTGTCCGTCAACATCATTCGGAACAGATTTTCCGCCAGGACCCTTTCCAAAGATCACTTCTAAATCCTTGACCATATCATATATAACATCCCATGGGCGGGTAGGCTTTGTTCGGTTATCGCCTCCTCTGAAATGCTTTCCTCTCTTTCTTACGTGATGTTGTTTTGGAAGAAATCGGCGATGCCCGGGTACACATTCTTGTTTCCCAAATATATCTTGTCGGTCTCACCTAAACAAAGGTGTGCATGCATTGTATCCCTTATTTGACTGTCCTGAAATGTTACTTAGAGCAGGCCAATCATTGATGGTTACAAACAACGGCCTCGAGGTTAAATTCCTTTTGCGTGCTCATCCCACGAGGTACACCTTCTTCACGCCACAACGTAAAAGTTCTTCAACCAATGGCCTCGATACACATCAATGTCATTGCCGGGTTGCCTCGGGCCTTGGATGAGCACTGCATCATAATGAACTTCCGCTTCATGCACAACCAAGGAGGAAGATTATAGATACATAGAGTCACGGCCAGTGCTATGACTAGAGCTCGCTCCCGAAAGGATTAAATCCATCGTACTTAGACCAAATCTTAAGTTGCTTGCGTCCTCGAAAATGACTTGAACTCTGTCGATTTTTCTCCACTGCGACCCGTCAGCAGGGTGTCTTAGCATCACATCTTTTTTACGGTCCTCTTTGTGCCATCGCAACAACTTGGCATGCTCTTTATTTTGGAACAAACGTTTCAACCGTGGTATTATAGGAGCATACCACATCACCTTGGCAGAACCCTCTTCACGGGCACGACTCGTCCTCAACATCACCAGGGTCATCTCGCCTGATCTTATACCGCAATGCACCACATACCGGGCATGCATTCAAATTCTCGTACTCCTCACCGCGGTAGAGGATGCAGTCATTGATGCATGCATGTATCTTCTGCACCTCTAATCCTAGAGGGCAGACAACCTTCTTTGCTTCATATATACTAGAGGGCAATACGTTCTTCCCTGGAAGCATCTTCTTTATTATTTTCAGCAACTTTTCAAATCCCTTGTCAGAAGTACCATTCTCTACCTTCCATTGCAGCAATTCCAGTGTAGTACCTAGCTTTTTCTGGCCATCTTCGCAATTTGGGTACAATAGTTTGTTGTGATCCTCTAACATTTTCTCCAACTTCATCCTCTCTTTTTCACTTCCAGTTTATCTTCGCATCAAGAATGGCCCGACCCAAATCGTCCGGGCTCATCAAAATGGGCTCATAAAAATGGGCTCTTCTTGATTCGTCTCCCCATTCTACTATCACCGTCTTCGTGAACATAGGATAGTTGTCATTATCCTCTTCTTCTTCGTTGTCTTCCATTATAACCCCTCTTTCTCCGTGCTTGGTCCAACAATTATAGCCGGGCATGAAACCGTTCTCAAGCAGGTGGACATGAAGGGTTTTGAAGTAGAGTAATCCTTCAGATACTTACAGGAACTACATGGACAACAAATGAAACCATTTGACCGCTGTTTGCCTCAGCCACGTTGAGAAAATAATGCATGCCAAGAATGAACTCGGGATGGCATCGGTCACCGTACATCCATTGTCGATTCATCTGCATTATATAAGTATATAAAAATCATTAATTACACAACATCATGAATATATGAGTGACCAAATTAATTAATATTCAAGTTTATCATCACATAAAACTAAGTGTTTTATAAAAAAGAGACTCATCGAGGTTGTGCCGGCTAGGGACGACTGGCGATCGACGGCGATGAGGACGGGACGATACTAAAACCAAAAAATCATACTTCAATTTGAGCTCAAATTGCATATAAAAAGAATGAAATCCCTAACTTAGGCATTTCATCGAACACCTTGCTAGCACTAGAAAAATGATACGAGTTAGACTAGCAATGAAATAAGCTAAATTAGGATGATATTGCTAACCCTTGGATAGACGGCCGATGCCGTCAATCTTGACAAAATGGTGGAGAAAAATGGAGATTTATTGGAGTGTGAGAGGAGGGAAATATTTGGAAATATGAGAGGAAGCAAAAATGAAGCTGGCTCGGGTGGCTCGCGTTAAGAAATAGAGCTGGAGACCTTTTAGTACCGGTTCTTTATATGAACCTATACTAAAGGTGCAACGCTGGACCCACCTCTGCCTCAAATTTGGCGCGAAACCCTTTAGTACCGGTTCGTGTTACGAACCGGTACTATACAGCCTAAATGAACCGGTACTAAGGTTTGCCGGTGACCTGCGCAGTTAAACCGGTACTAATGCATCCTTTAGTACCGGTTCTTACGAAACCGGTACTAAAGGTCAAATCCTTTGGCTAGTTTTCTACTAGTGTAATGTCCAGTTGACCATCACCTTTTCCTTTTCTTGAAATATCTTCACCAACTAACCAAGCGTGATTTTGAAGCTTGCTATTTCATTTTTTTAGAAGTGTAACAAGGATCATGCATGGTGTAAGCATATCAACATTTGAAAAGTTTAACAAGGATTAAGTCCGGGGGAAGTGTGGAAGTTTGTTAGACTTTCAGTTTGTTCATACTTAACTCATAATATGCTTAGCAGCAAGACAAAACTCATCTTTTTTTACTGCTAAGCGTGAGTCTTTTCCTTAGACTTAACTCGTGATACTTTGCACTTTGCAGCCTTTTGGGAAGATTCCTTCAGTTTCAAATCACCCAAGTTTTGAGGGTAGGTATCACGCATTTTCATTAATCTTTGTTCAAATTTACCCTGCATCAGCCAGCTCTAGGTTATGTTGTATGAATATTTAGCATCACATTACATACTTCTGCTCTTGGTTAACTCCAACTGCAGGTAAGCAGCAACACCACATTACATACTTCTGCACCACATTAAATATTTGTTCAATTGCATGTGAAGCAACAACAAAAGGATGATGATCAACCCAAGGTTAGCTCCAAGTTTGGAGCAGCTACGTGCAACGAGAGCTTCTGCAAAGGATAGGCAGAAGAATCTGGAGAGAAGCATCATGGATGAGGCTAAGAGGATCCGAAACAATGACATTGCCAGAACTTCATCAATTCAGGCTTGTGCTGGTCTGGTATCTTGTGGATATCAATTAAGGCGTTAATCCAGGTTTCAATTAAGGCATCAATTTAAACCGTAATAATAAATGGAAATGGCTATTCCCTCTGGGCTCTGGCCCAAAGGAATGTCTTAGATTTGTTAAATTCCGATATATCTAAACACTATTTGGTGTATAGATACATCTAAATTTAAACAAATCCATGATGTTCTTTTATTTTGGATGAAGGAACACTAGTGCAGAGCGGCCCATGTGTCCTGGTTGGTAAGAGCCTTTAGTCCCGGTTCCCCAACCGGGACGGGGCAATCGGGACTAAAAGTCCCAACCTTTAGTCCCGGTTGCCCCACCAACCGAGACAAAACAGCGTACACATGACCGCTGCTCCGCGGGAGGGGGGAGCAACCATCCCAGTTCTAACACGAACCGGGACAAATAACCCTCTGCCGCGGCAGAGAATTCATTTTGGCACCTTTTTTTGCCGTGGCAGCATTTTGGCCACTTTTTGTGCCGCAGCAGAGAATTCATTTATATTGTTTTATTTTTATTTTGTGTTTTGCACTCATCAATAAAGGAACCATTATATTACACAAGATCATCATGAAAATATAGATCCAAGTGTCGAACATATTACATTCGATACACGGATTTCGTGCACTACATACAAAATAAGCTTTTTGTACAATCCCTATTGCCTATACACACCCGCATAGCATTCTCCTTTTGGGTCTAGGACTTCTGCATCCAAGAATCCCGTCAATTCCTCCTGAATTGCTCGTACGCGATCCTTTGGTAGAAGACCGTCCCGTAGACGTTTGAGCTGATTTAAAAAAGGAGTCAACCTATATGAATGAAACTAAACACAATTTGATGGTAATAAAAAACTATAGAAATTGTTTACGTATGTGGAGTTGCTCTAAATTTCTGCGCTTCTCACAGCACGTCTGACGGATGAACTCGCAAACATAGTATCCACATAAATTGTTCCCTGGTCCCTGCATCAGGCACTTTACAAGAACATAGTTCAATCAAAATAATAATCAAGCATGATAATAACGGTATCAAAACTAGAATCAAAGAGATGCGCGGATATAGCTAGTGGTGCTTACATCTAGTGGTTTAAATGTAAGCTCCTTTTTCCAAACACCCCTAGCCTTCTTGGTGAACCGTTTCCAAGCACTGCCCAGCGAAGAAAACGAATAAAAGAAGTTATTAATTACTTGATATCATAAAATTTACGAACGTTGCCTGATATAGTGTCGTAATGGTTAGAATTACCGCTGGAGAATCATCTGCATGTATTGCCACGTCTCAAGGGGTTTATGTTTGAGTCCATCACTAGTACCCGCCCTTTGTCAGGTTAAATGATTAACAGAATATAGTGGAAGCTGCGCATGCATAACTCATCAATTATATACTTAACGTCGAGTAAGCGAAATAGAAAGTGTATACAAGACAATAACACTCACTCGAAGTTGTAAGGAAATAGTATTTCCCTTCTGGTTTCTTGAAACCTTAAGGCGTGTAAGATATTATCCTCCATATCCTGGGGGTTTGTTTTGAGATTAGCTTGATGAACCCAATATGGGTCAACGAACCCAATGTCATAGATTTGTCATCTGCTACATTCGAGAATCTTCATTCTGCATATTATAGTATGATTATATACATGCAATAAACGAGGTGAGATATCTAGAGACTAAATTAATTACAGAATTAGTACTTACAGACAATAGGGACTGATGATCGATTTGTCCAAGGCGTCTTGATTGAATAATTGAAATAGTTCAACAAATTCAGTGGCTATCATGTCATCTAATTCTTTCCCATAATGCTTTTTTGTAACCTTGAGCATTATCCAGTTAGCCCCCGCCTTTGTGGCATGTATGTACCAGTTATGAAATCTTCGCATTTTTGTTGGAAGATTCTTTACCTCCTCAGGTTTGACGAGAGGTTTGTCGTACTGATATTTGTATGCTACTTTACCCACGGGGAAGTACTGTAACTGGGATAAGTAGTGGGTAATACTCATACCTTGAGCAGCGGTCGCTTCTCTGTATAGTGCAACTACATCTGGATCATACTACTCTTCAGCCGCATATTTTCCCACATTAGTATGGAAAATCACCTTGAGAGGGGCGCGAGATTGTTTTGTTTGTTCTCCGAGCTGGGCAACAGATTTCCCACTTGCATCAGTACTTCTCTTTGACAGTTGTTGTGCCGCATGTGACTTGAGAATAAAACGCTCATAGTCTGATGACAGCTTTGGCTCTGGTTGGTGAAGACCCTTTAGCATTTTGAACACTCGGGCTTTTTCTTCTTTGGTGTTGGGGAACTGTGGCTCTTTCGGCCGCCTCAAGTTAGCAAAAAACACTGTCATTTGCGCCTCAACGATCACCGTAGTCTCCTCTTCAGTACAGTCATAAGCTCTCTTGGGAGGAACCGTTGATACTTTTGGAAGAGGCTCATGTTTACGTGTCGGCGATCGCTTACCACTCCGCAGAGTAGCGGTGGTACGCTTACACTTTTTTCTGAGGCACCGATGATGGCTGCCGCGGCGGCGATGTCTGCGCAGGAGACTGGTGAGGCGACGGAGACGGGTGAGGCGACAAATATGGGTTGAGGCGACGAAGACGCCTGCCGTGGCGGCGACGGCCGCGCTGGAGATGGGTGAGGAGACGGGTGAGGTGGCGGCGAAGATGGCCTTGGCGTGTGATTTGGAAGCACGATACATTCCTTTGGCCATAGAATAGTGACGTTTGTTGCTTCTCCCAGTTCAGTCAGATCCCCTTCACCTTTAGGGTAGTCAAGCTTCAAACCTTGAAAGGTGGGCATGATTGCATCCACCCCGACAATAGCGTAGCCCTGTGGAACCGGACAACAATGGTAAGTTGGTGTGGGTCCAATTGGTAAGGCATAGCCGACCGCCACCTTCATTGATATGTTCACAACTTTGACATGTAGCTCGCAGTGTGTCATCTTTGTGATATCATACACTAGGTAGCCAACACGATCCATCATCGGTGCACCATCGTCATCATCATTGTCATCACCCGGGACCTCGGTGGAAGCCACACTGCTTTTTCGATTATTCGATAGGCCGGTAGCATCGAATGCAGGTTCTACCACCATGTGTTGCTGAGATGGGCCGGTAGTACCTTGCTGGCTAAGTGCATTAATTTGATCTTGTTGTTGCTTTATTCGTTCTTCAATTATACGCATTCGCTCTTTCTGAATATCTGCTTCAACTTCCGCCTTGTCCTTTCTCCTCTTACGGCTTCTATCAGGATATTTCTTCCTCTCTTCAGGAAACCCAGTTCTCTATGGTTGGGAGCCTATTGTGCCTCGTGTTCGTCCATCATGTTCCTTATTCCCAAGGGTGAGTGTGATCTCATCATTCTCTCTATCGGGAATGAAGTCCTTATCTTTAATAGCCTTTACTGCTTTTCTAATCTTCTCAATTGGAAAGGGGTCTTATTTATGTCGTATGTTATATATACACTTCCCTTCCGAGTCCAACGTGCCCCCATGCCTGTAAAACCAATTCTTTACACGTCCGATCCAATCGTCTGTCTCAGGGATGATATTTTTAGCACGCAGTTCATCCTCAAGTTTCTTCCACTTAGGAATGCCAGCCCTGTAGCCACCTTGCCCCATAGTATGGTGATACTTCTTGTTAGAAGCATTCAACTTATTCGTTGCAGACATTTTCTTAGCTTTTTCTGATGTCTTGTAATTCACAAACTCAGCCCAGAATGGTTTTAACTTCTGATATTGAATCTTCTCGAAATCCGGAGTCTTCTCTTTCATGACAGAGCCCACTCCCTGACCTTCATCTGCATGGCTTTGGCATGTTCTTGTAGGGTTCACAGCATAGGAAACAAAAAATTCCTACGATGGGAACATCTAAGTACCAAGATCTATCTTCTAGATACAAGCAACGGGTGGATATACAGCCATAGAATACATACCCTCGAAGACCGAATAGCGTTAACGAGGTTGTACTCATGGATGATGTAGACAAACGCTTGCCGATCTCAAGATCGTGATGAAGTCCATCTGGTCCAGCCGGTCCAGCACGATCAAGTCCAACACCTCAAAGCAGTGGTGCATCCGTGATCGCACACGCACGGTACCCGACAACCTCCGCGCCTCGCTCCCGGTAAGCAACGGCAACAAATCCTTCGAAAAATCCACGGGAACATGTATCTCGCTGATCCGAGACCATGGGGAAATTCTAAAGGGGAGAGCGATCCTTCATGAGGAGGTGTAAGAGACAAGTGAGAGGAGGGGCCTTTATAGGGAGGGGCAGCCCAAGGGGGCATGGCCGCCGGCCATGTAGGGTGCCCCCACCTCTCTCTCATTCATGTGGTGGAAGCTCCACTCACATAAAAACCTCTCCACTCACAATTCCACTCACATGCATTAATTTTCCACCAAAATTAATGCAAGCTCATTTAAATAAAACTCTTTTATTTATTTATTCAGAAATTGTTAATTACTTTAATTAACAAACATTCACATAAAACCCTTGCTAGTATTCCATTTCACATGCGTAACTGGCCAAAGCAATTTCAACCAAAACAGTTTGTGTCTAGTGAAATAAATTCTGCGCTTTCCTTTTCTTTTTCTCGCATATCATTTGTTCGAATGGTGTCGGTATCCCTTAAGTGTGTCACCCTACGGTTCATGAATAATGCGGACATGATCGAGACCCTTCTCCATCAATAATCGATGCGGTCCCGAGATCCATACTGACTCCCACACATTCAACGATGACTTTTGTGATCGTGTGAACCTTTTACGTTAGTATCTTAATCCCTTTGTTTCACGATATATTACATGTCCGAGATTCTATCATCGGTATCTCCATACCTAGTTTGATCTCGTTACCGACATGCACTCTTTTCTTGTTCCCGTGATATAACATTCTAGTGATCAATTCACTTGCTTGCAAGCTAATCAATGTGATATCACCGAGAGGGCCCAGAGCATATCTATCCGTCATCAGGATGAACAAATTCCACTCTCGATCCATGGGCCTCAACATAACACTTTATTAGTTTTGAATCCATCTTTATAATCACCCAATTACGGTGTGACGTTTGATGTTATCAAGAAACTCTTCCGGTGTTAGTGATTGACATGATCTCATGGTCTAAGGATTAGGATCACTTCGTAAGTTGTTATAGCAATATAAACTCAATGACTTTGATCGTAATACTATACTTCAGATGAATGTTCATCACACCATTACACTAATGTTGTGACCTCATTATTTAACAACATCCAATGTCCATGATCAGAAAACCTATGATCATCTTGTTAATCAACGAGCTAGTTTATAAGAGAGGCATAACTAGGAACTACCTTTTGTTTATTAAACACACATGTATTAACGTTCCCGTATTAATACAATTATAGCATGTAAAATAAACATTTATCATAAATAAGGAATACGATAGTAACCACTTTATTATTGCCTCTCGGGCATATTCCCTTCAGTTCTAAGGCGTCCTCAACTGGATCCTCCGCATTTGGATCCAGCTCTACCTTCGGTAGTTTGAAATTAACCATGAGCCTCTTCCACAGTAAATCTTTGGCCATGTTAGGGAAATATAAACTTGTTCCCTGTTCTTCCGCACCAACAGGCATATTCCAATTTCGTATGGTGATCGGGACGAAGTCCCTAACGATTACTCTGCATTGTGCCACAAATTTGTTTGCGACAACAAGGGAAGCCGTCGGTTTGCCATCGTCACCGATTTCTTTGATCCTGAACCTCTCATGGTCTTCCAACTCTTTGGTTGGGCCTCGTCCACTCTTTTCAGTAGATTTGTTCGATCCGGAGGGCTAAAATAAGAAAGATCATCGTTATTATTTCTATATTGATAGCAGATGATTAATTAATGCATTATATTACATGCACCTCTCCGGAGCGGTCGTCTTCTCGATCACACAAGGCATCGCCTTGTCCCTCGCAGAAGGCATCATTTCAACCTCAAAGAAGTCATCTCTTCCGGCAAAAAGAGGATCACCCTCACCGGAGTTGTTCAGAAACATCGATACATCTAAATTTTGTTCCTCACGGATCACACCTTGGATCAACTCTTCCTTTTCTTCGTCTCTGTTGTGTGGTTCCATATTTTCTGCATAGGTGGAAAAAACGGATAAGTCAAAGCGGCTAAGGGAGAATATTAGGTAGGGTGTTGAGAGATATAAACCCTAATTTGGAGAAACCCTAATATATACATACACAATAATAAAAATGAAGAGAAACCCTAAACCCTAAACCTAGCTAAAAAAGGAAACTATGTAGTAGATAGGTAACTCTAGATACTCACAAAAGACCACATTGGAATCATATACATCATAGCGAGAAAGTAGATACTTTGTAATAGGTTCATAATGCGAGGCTACGCTTGCCCTCGGGCTCGGATCCTATCGCGAAGAACCAATAACGGAAAGAAAGGCGACAATTCAAGACATGGCATAATTCAATGCGCAAACAATATGTATGACATGTTAGATTAGATACTACGCAGTAACCATAATGCATGTCGATTTAAGAGGGTTCGGAATGCCCTGGCAAAGGTGCATCGTCAAACTTACATGTATATGAGGGGTATCGATGTTCTTCCAACTAAACTAGGGTTTAAAGTTGCTTGAAAATGTATTATGATTGCTTACACAAATAGCTCTCAATTTTCTGAACATTTTGATATATTATACATGTTTTTATGATTAAATATGAATTAGTTATTGATTTTACAAAATTATATTAATTTTTGCTATTTTCAAACATTTCTGAAAAGGATTAAGCCATTACTGCATCACCTTGACGTCATCAACCCTATCCCTAACTTTCTACACCGGGGCTGCTCCTACCCACAGCTACTGACTAGGGGGGACCATGCCGATCTGGGTCCACCTCGTGGCCATGCAGGCGCCACGTCAGACGAACGGCGCGCGACGGCTACGAAGATCTAGGAGGCAAACAGAGGGTGTCCTGAGCACCAGAAGCTCACCACGGTGCTCTACGCGGGGTCGTGGAATCCAGGCGAGGCCGGAGGCGAGCTAATCGATGGCGACAAGCTTTGTTGGGGTCGGGGAAGACGGCAAGGTTGGCGACGATTCCGAGCGCCGGCGCTTGATTCCTTCAGTGGGACGAAATAGGGGACTGAGGCGGAGCTGCTGGCACCACTAGATGGTCGAGGGGAGGCCGTGAACGACGGCGACGGCCGGCTACTGGGGCCGGCTAGGATTTGGCCAGATAGGTAGAGAACGCACGCGAGGGGGAGAAAGAGGGAGAGAATGCACGATGCGGCATGCATGTGAGGCGACAGCTGGCTGACGGCAGGGAGGCCATGACGTCTCATCGTGGCGCCGTGGCTCGCCGTCCCATATCGCAAGACCAAGGCGTGGCTCGGCCATAGTGTCCCCCATATGGAAGTGCCGAAATAATATTATTTACAACTTAAATCATCTAACAACTAAATCATCTACATACACCTAAAATAATCATCAACTAAATCATCTACATCATCTAAATACACCTAAATCATCTAACAACTAAATCATCTACATACACCTAAAATCTAAATAATATATACATACATGCATACACACCTAAAATAATCATCAACTAAAAATCATCTACATCATCTAAATACACCTAAATCATCTACATACACCTAAAATCTAAATAATATATACATACATGCATACACACCTAAAATCTAAATATATACATTACATACATGCATGCATACACACTAAAAGGAAGGGCCCTCTCGGGTCGTTCATGGTACCCATGGCGGTGGGCCAAGGCGTGGAGGAGAGGAGAGGCGGCAAGGCTGGACACGTGGTGGCGGAGTGCGTGGCGATGGACGACGGAGACAGAGGCGGGAAAGCGGAGGCAAGAATGCCGACATTTACAACGGGCGCTGCAACCTGTCGGCGTCGTGGGGATAGGGGCGGCGTTCATATGCGCGCGCCGATGAGAAGCAGAGAAATGAGATGGGGAAGAAGAAGAAGAAGCGTGCAAGATATAAAGGAGGGACCTTTTGTCCCGGTTGGTGGCTCCAACCGGGACATATGACCCTGTTTTCAAAAAAATTCACAAATTATCTCTTTGTTCCCGCCTTATTTTTTATTTTGGGGTTTAAATTTGTAATGTTTTTTAAATGATAATTAATTTGGAATTTAGAAAAACTTTAAACATAAAAAGTGTTTGAATTTAAATAACTAATTCAAAACCATTTTCTGTTTTTAAAAATAATTAATGTAACATTTTAAACTATGAACCATTAAAAATTAAAAATGAATTAACTTATATTATATATATATTCATTTGGAATTTAGAAAAACTTTAAACATAAAAAGTGTTTGGATTTGAATAACTAATTCAAAACCATTTTTTGTTTTTAAAAATAATTAATGTAACCATTTAAACTATGAACCATTTAAAATTAAAAATGAATTAAATTATATTTTTATATATTAATTTGGAATTTAGAAAAACTTTAAACATAAAAAGTGTTTGGATTTGAATAACTAATTCAAAACCATTTTCTGTTTTTAAAAATAATTACTGTAACCATTTAAAATATGACCCATTTAAAATTAAAAAGGAATTAACTTATATTTATTATATATTAATTTGGAATTTAGAAAAACTTTAAACATAAAAAGTGTTTGAATTTGAATAACTAATTCAAACCCATTTTATGTTTTTAAAAATAATTAATGTAACCATTTAAAATATGAACCATTTAAAATTAAAAATGAATTAACCTATATTTTATATATATTAATAGGCGGGAAGAAAAGGACGAGAATAATGGGCGGGAAGAAAATTTTATTATGATAGAACTGGAATTAAAGTACATAACGCAACTAACACTAAGTTACATAAAGCACGACTGGAAATTAAGATACATAGAAGAACTGAAAATTAAGATATATGGCCAGATTAAGTCACAATCGGCCGAACTTGTTTTGCAATGTTGGATTGATTCAGTCATGCTCCTGCCTACACCTGTAATACTCGCGATCAGAGTCGTCGTACTTCGCCATTCGCCTTCATGCCTTGCTGCGACGTAGTTGAACCTTGAAGGCTGAAAACGAGGGCTGGAAATGAGGGTAGGGCGTGGGGGGTTAGAGTCGGTGTCGTGAGGCCATGATGCTCTAGAGAGTCCGGCGCTACCACAGCGACGGTCGGCCTCGTTGAAGTTCGAGGAGGTGGGTCGTCCTCCTTGTTCTGGAGAGCCTCTCACGCCGATCCCCAAAGAAGGCTTCCCAAGTCGAAATAGTCGGGATGCTTGGGATTCCTCACGCTCCGGCGTGAGCTCAAGTAGTAGTGGTTCATGATGGCATCATCCGTGGCGCCACACCTAGAGGGAGAGGAACTGCATGCCTCGGCCAAGATCCAAATTGACGGGACGCAGTATCCCGGTGGGCAGGGTTAGTTTGAGGCGTAAAGCGCCTCCGCCTCCCTGGGGGTTAGTCGTATGGTGGAAGCCATGGGAAAGAGTGATGATGTTGCATATATGAGTCTAGAGATATGCAATGACAATGGAGGCCAATCCTACATATATGTAGTGAGAAATGGCGGGAATAAAACTGTGGGAAGAAATCGGGGGGAAGAAATGGTGGGAAGAAACTTGGGTTTAGGGTTTAGCTTTTTTGCGCTCGGAAAATGGAAAATGGCTTTTCCTTGCGACGAAAAGGAAAACTTCCTCCTGCAACATTGTTCTCCATCCCAATGTCCATATGCATCCATAATATGGGCACAGCATCACAAACTATACCGCGATTCAGCACATAACATCGGTCATGTGGACCGAAAGCCATGAAACCTCGAACATGATATGTCATTTTGTGAAGGTTTTTTCGAGACATGATCAATATACCAAGTTTGGTATTTTTCCTTGCAACTATTTCACATAATATGACACCACGCGAAGGATTTACATTGTTCGGACTTTTTTTGAATTTCTTATGCCCGTTTTGAATTTTTCCCTTTTCGAACTATGGTCGAACCGGCGTGCATGAAGATAGGGGATGAGCATCGTTAGAAATTGCATTGGATCTCTGAAGAAACCACATATTTTGAGTCTAAAAATTCTAAAAATGATTTTTTCAAAAAATAACGGGCGTTAGATCATGTACCTGTAGTACAAACCGGACCCACTTTCTACGATTTGGCAGACATTTGTTCTTTTTACCCGGGATGGACGGAAAGGTTTGAGATTTCCCAGTTGGGAGATATTCCATGTAAGGTGGTCTAGTATTTTAGAAAAATGGTACGGTAGCATTCTGAAATAGCATTTTGGTGGTTGCTTCACAAAACGACCCGTTTTTTGCGCTCGGAAAATGGAAAATGGCTTTTCCTTGCGACAAAAAGGAAAACTTCCTCCTGCAACATTGTTCTCCATCCCAATGTCCACACACATGCATAATATGAGCACAGCATCACAAACTATCCCGCGATTTAGCACATAACATCGGTCATTTGGACCAAAAGCCATGAAACCTCGAACATGATAGGTCATTTTGTGAAGGTTTTTTCGAGACATGATCAATATACCAAGTCTGGTATTTTTCCTTGCAACTATGTCACATAATATGATACCACGCGA
Organism: Avena longiglumis; assembly: GCA_030063025.1. NCBI lineage: Eukaryota > Viridiplantae > Streptophyta > Magnoliopsida > Poales > Poaceae > Avena > Avena longiglumis. The sequence continues at coordinate 405,909,248 of CP125978.1, read as the reverse complement.
GGATTTACATTGTTCAGACGTTTTTTGAATTTCTTATGCCCGTTTTGAATTTTTCCCTTTTCGAACTATGGTCGAACCGGCGTGCATGAAGATAGGGGACGAGCATCGTTAGAACTTGCATTGGATCTCTTAAGAAACCACATATTGCAAGTCTAAAAATAATTTTTTCAAAAAATTACGGGCGTTAAATCATGGATCTATAGTACAAACCGGACCCACTTCCTACCGATTCGGCAGACATTTGTCCTTTTTACCCGGGATGGACGGAAAGGTTTGAGATGTCTCGCTTGGGAGATATTCTATGTAAGGTGGTCTAGTAGTTTAGAAAAATAGGATGGTAGCATTCTGAAACAGCATTTTGGTGGTTGCTTCACAAAACGACCTGTTTTTTGCGCTCGGAAAATGGAAAATGGCTTTTCCTTGCGACGAAAAGGAAAAATTCCTCCTGCAACATTGTTCTCCATCCCAATGTCCACATGCATGCATAATATGGGCACAACATCACAAACTATGTCGTGATTCAGCACATAACATCGGTCATTTGGACCGAAAGCCATGAAACCTCGAACATGATAGGCCATTTTGTGAAGGTTTTTTCGAGACATGATCAATATACCAAGTCTAGTATTTTTCCTTGCAACTATGTCACATAATATGACACCACGTGAAGTATTTACATTTTTGGACTTTTTTTTGAATTTCTTATGCCCGTTTTGAATTTTTCCGTTTTTAAACAATGGTCGAACCGGCGTGCATGAAGATAGGGGACGAGCATCGTTAGAACTTGCATTGGATCTCTGAAGAAACCACATATTGCGAGTCTAAAAATGATTTTTTTCAAAAAATCACGGGCGTTAGATCATGTACCTATAGTACAAACCGGACCCACTTTCTATCGATTCGGCAGACATTTATACTTTTTACCCGGGATGGAAGAAAAGGTTTGAGATGTCCAGGTTGGGAGATAATCCATGTAAGGTGGTCTAGTATTTTAGAAAAATGGGACGGTAGCATTCATAAACTATGTCGTGATTCAGCATATTACATCGGTCATTTGGACCGAAAGCCATGAAACCTCGAACATGATAGGTCAGGATGAGGTGGGCAGCCTATAAATAGAGGGAAAGACCTATAAATAGAGGGAAAGGGTTCATCTTTAGTCCCGGTTGGAGGGATTTCGGCTGGGCCAAAAAGACTAATGATAGGGGTGAGTGTCGACATTATGTCGTATGGCTTGTACCTTGTCCGGATGGTGTCACCAACCGAACTAAAGATGAACCTTTAGTCCCGTAGAGACACCAACCGGGACAAAACACGAGTCAGCACTAATAATAGGGGTGAGTGTCGACATTATGTCGTGAGTGTCGACACTATGCCGAGCTGCTTGTACTATAAATAGGCATCCTTGTGAGTCCAGTCCTCCATCTAGATTGACGCATCTCCAAGATGGTTTTTGAGAGAAGGGACACCACGACTGCCAGTGGAGATGCCGGATCGGTCCTCCCAAGCATCTCCAAGAAACTGGTCATAGAGGCACTTCCTAATATGTGAAATTATTTATCTCCCAGGTGTATTGATCTAGTTAGAGAAGTTACAAGCTGCAAGATGGTGTGCGAGAGAAGGGACACCACTACAGCCAGTTTGAGGGAGATGCCGTCGGAGCCCAGTCCTCCGGCATCTCCAACAAACTGGTCATAGAGGCACTCCCTAATATGTGACCACACGTGTTTGGAGATCAGGTCTTAATGGTAAGTACGAATCGGGACAACTATTTCATAGTTCGGGAAAGTCTGTATATGAATCAGGACTAAAGGCCCCTTTAGTCCCGGTCCAGCCACAAAACGGGACTAACACTCAAGACATTTATTAATATTAAAAATCGAGACTACAAAATCGGGACTAAAGGCCCCCCTATATATAGTGTCGGTCAAGCCACAAACCGAGACTAACACTCAATACATTTATTAAACTTGGAAAATTGCAAACATCATAAAATATCCTTCACAAAATGAGCTATCATGTCTCATGGCATTTAGGTTCACAATATGCAGCCGACCGGCCAGACATGAACTAGAGGTACACAATATGAGCATGAACTTCTTGGCGTATGTCCTTCCTTATGATCGCTTCAGACGTAACCATGGAGCATCTTCTTTACTTAATGGAATGCTTGGGTCAGTTTTCACTGTGAAGGACGGAATTTCATCAAACTTATTATAATCTTCTGACATGTCTGTCTTGTCCTTGATTCCCACGATGTTTCTTTTCCCTAAAAGAACTAAGTGACACTTTGGCTCATCATATGATGTATTCGTTTGCATATTTTTGTTTTTTTTGGTCTGGAGGACATGTCCTTCACATAGAAAACCTGAGACACATCATTGGCTAGGACGCATGGTTCATCTCTATAACCAAGATTGTTGAGATCCACTGTTGTCATTCCGTACAACTGGTCTATCTTTACCCCTTCCCCATTCAAGTTGACCCATTTGCAGCGAAACAAAGGGACCTTAAAAGAGACTCCATAGTCAAGTTCCCATAGCTCCTCTATGTAACCATAGTATGTGTCCTTTTGCCCATTCTCGTCCGTTGCAGTGGACACCACTGTTTTGGTTGGTGCTCTTTTTATCTTGGGCGATCGTGTAGAATGTATTCCCATTTATTTCGTACCCTTGGAAATTCAATATAGTAGAAGATGGTGATGCGGCCAACAAGTATAGTTGATCTCCAACAGTGGTGTCATTCAAGAGATGTGTCCGCATCCAACCGCTGAAAGACTTCATGTGTTCATCTATAATCCATGAGTCAGGCTTCCCCGGGTTTTTGGAGCGTACAATATTCTTGTGTTCCTCGATATACGGAGCTGTCAAGGTGGAATTATGTAGAACTGTGTAGTGTGCTTTAGTGAAAAAATCCCCGTCCCTACATATCTTGCTTTCTTTCCCAGCGTGCCTTTTCCACTTAGTCTTCCCTCATGCCACGAGTTAGAAACACCAATCGGCTTAAGGTCAGGAATAAAGTCAACACAAAACTCAATGACCTCCTCTGTTCCATATCCCCTGGAGATGCTTCCTTCTGGTCTAGCACGGTTATGAACATATTTCTTTAAGACTCTATCGTGGTGGTGGCACGGCAGATGCCATGGGTAGGCTAAATTATGGGGCCAATGGATGCTAGAGGGATCCGGGGAGGGAAGATGTAGTGATTTCTACACTCAAATGACTAACAAGTAGATTTTTATTTCTCCTCTTAAGGACTACAAATGCTCCTTGAGCTGTTTGCAGGAAGAAGAGAGCAACTACACGAGCCTTACGACGTAGAATGAATCGATCCCCCTCTCAGGAGCCAGCGTCCCCCCTTATAAAGAGGTGCCTTGGTTCCTTCTAGGGTTGACATGGCAAGCATATCCTTGGAATATGCTTGTCCCAATATGGTAACTCGGCGGCTTCCTTTCCGTGTCCCCCTTCTATCGGCGGCAATGTTCCAGAGAGCTTCACATGCGCGCCTCGGGCTCCCTGACTGTCACCTCCGTGACCTTATTCCGCCCTTCTGTTGCTCTGCTCCTTGTCCTTTGTGCTTGGCCCTGTCCAGATTCCTCCTAGCCAGTGACTAGGGTTTGACTATAGGCACCTCCTTCTCCTGCAAGCTTCGTGTTACTCGGCCTTGTCTCGTTTAACTCGGCTCGGCCTTCACCTTCTTTCAAGTTAGCCAGACTCATTCGGACGACTCAACTCATATGTCAGCCGGATAAGGTGTTACTCATTCTATACTTGCCATGACCCTTCTTATCTCGGCCGACTCTTATATGACTCGGCCGACATAAACTGTAACTCAGATCATGACAAGGGAGGTTCCTTTCATATTTCCCCTGTCTTGACCCTATCCGGGGTCACCTCCCCAATAGTCCCCGAAGCTGGTGTGGTCCTGCCTGAAACCTCGGCCGGGCCACATCAGTTTCCCAACATATCTCACTCTTTCTTTCTGAGTTACTTCTTTCTGTCCAAGGTATCCGTGCAGCTTCCTGAGCACGCCTCGTCCTACGTGTACCACTCATCATTGTTCTTCAAGTTTTTTGTTCTTCTATAGTGTCCGCTGACAAGCCACGGTGATTACTGCGCATGTCGCGTCGGTGTAGTGACGCCTCGAGTACCGCATCAGCCAGGAGGCCCGATCCCCTCCTGCGCCGTGTGGTCTTCGGTGTGGCTCCACTAGTTGCGAGCGGTTTTGCCACGCACACGATTATGCAGTTATCGTGGCGCACCCACGATCCCACTACCGCTTATACTGCACGGTTATAAAGGGGGGAAACGGGGATAGACGATTTCACTTTCCCCCTTCGTTTGCCCTTCTTCTTCCTCCTCGCTCCGGCGCCTCCGTTCGTACGCAAGCGGCCGCGCCACCGTCGACCTCCTCGTCGGTCACACCGTTGTTTTCCTGCTCCGGCGACCTTACCGTCGTGCCCTTCTCCATCGCCTTCGCCGGTGAGTTATCCTATGGCATCGCCGCTAGATCTTCGCCCTAGGCAATCCCTCTGTTTCATAGATTCCTCGTGGCGGTTCTTCTTTGCTGCGCCGACGTGCTCATTAGAACCACGACGGGGCCCTGCACTTCTAGGCCTCTCCCCGCCATTAGTTCCTCCTCCGTCGATTCCTCCGACGAACCCATGTCTAGTTCTGCCAGCGGTGCTCTCGTCGAGGAGGATGATTTTGCATCCGGCCCAGAACGAGGTTCTTGGCAGGGTTCCACTGTCACTCGCCGTGAGGTAGAGTGGCTAATCAAGACGTGTCGGATCCCTTCCGAGGTAAGTTGTCGCTTGCCCGACAACGAATCCTCTCCCGTGCTCAAGGAGGGAGAATATGTAGTCTTCATGTCCCATTTTGCTCGCGGATTCGGCCTCCCCCTTAGCGATTTTGCCAGGGAGTTCCTCGATTACTTCGGCCTCCAGCCGCATCACCTTCCTGCCAATGCTATGGCTTCCTTGTCAGCTTACATCTCGGCCTCGGAGGGGTACTTCGGCCTCTGGCCCTCCGTAGCGGTTTGGTCTAAATTCTTCCAGATCTGATCTAATGTCGTACCGGACAAATCTCTTCACCCTTCCGAGAAGTCCCTTACCCAGTGCGGGGCCGCGTCCATTACAACTCGGAGAAACTCCGAGTTCCCTCGTGTCGCCGGCCTCGAGTCTTGCAAGAAATGGCATAGATCATTTTTCTATGACAAAAACACTAGAAAGGAAGATAAGATTTGGCTCCCCGCCTTTTCTATTGGCACCCCCTTCCAAGAAGAATTGGAGCTACAACCCTAGAAAGAGCCATGCTTTGGCCGAGGCATTTGAGATTCGCCTCAAGGAGTTGATCCGCGCCGGGCTCCGTGGCGAGGATCTGATGACCACATTCATCACCAGCCGAATCTGCCCTTTCCAGCTTCACACTCATAAGCTTTATTACATGAGTGGTCCTCTTGATCCCAACCGAGTTTCGACGGTTGAGCTCGACGACTATCATATTTATAAGCGTGTCCGAGCTATCTTCAAGACCAATATGTCGGAGGATTGGGCATGGGGACTGAAGTCGTTCACTCGCGGGAATCCCCCTCCTCAGGTAAATTTACGCATTGGTGTCTGTTTCCAAGTCACGTTTGTGAATGTTCTTTTGCTAATTCTACTTTGTTTCGTCTCTCGCAGAGGTTTACGGAACAAAATATCGAGGATGCCGAGGTTCTGGATCTTCCGTGGACAGTGGATCGGAATACCCCGGACAGTGGGGAACCTGACTCAGAAGAGTTTGTCCCTAAGTCGGATGTTGCTCCGGCTCGCTCCCATGGCAAGGCCTCGGCCCACGGGGATGAAGGTGACTCGGACGATGTCCAAATTCTTGAGGTAGTTGCCGTGATGCCTATCTTGTAGGGTTCGCAGCATAGAAAACAAAAAAATTCCTACGATGGGAACAACTATGTACCAAGATCTATCTACTAGATACAAACAACGGGCGGATGTATATCCGTAGAGAACATACCCTTGAAGACCGACAAAGCTTAACGAGTCCAAACTCGTGGTTGATGTAGACGATCTCTTGCCGATCTCAAGATCGAGAGGAAGTCCTAGCGCCGAAAACAAGAGCAAGATCCGTTCGCACACACGCTCGAGGCACCGAGCAAGCTCGCCTCGCTCCAGCGATGCAGCGGAAGCACAACTCTTTCTTGCCGAAAAGCCACCGGGAACATGTATCTCGCTAGTCCGAGACCATGGGGGATAAATTCTAGAGGGGGAGAGAGATCCTTCACGAGGAGGTGTGTTGTGAGAGGAGGAGAGGGAGGCCTTTTATAGGGGAGAGGGGGCACCCAAGGGGCATGGCGCCCAGCCATGGGGCTGCCCCCACCTCTTCCACATTCATGTGGGTGGAGCTCCCACTCAAAATGAAAAGCCTCCACTCAAAAATCCACTCACATGCATTAAATTTCCACCAAATTTAATGCAAGCTCTCATTTAAATAAAACTCTTTTATTTATTTATTCAGAATTTTGTTAATTACTTTAATTAACAAACATTCACATAAAACCCCTTGCTAGTATTCCATTTCACATGCAGAACCAGTTTGACAATTTCAACCAAAGCAGCTTTCGGTGTCTAGTGAAATAAATTCTGCGCTTTCCTTTTCTTTTCGGCATGAAACTTTTGCTCCAATTGGATGTCGGTGTCTCTTAAGTGTGTCACCCTACGGTTCACGAATAATGTGGACATGATGATCGAGACCCTCTCGATCAATAATCAAGCGGATCCGAGACCCATACTGACTCCCACACATTCAACGATGACTTTCTTGTGATCGTCGGAACCTTTTACGCTAGTATCTTAATCCTTTTGTTTCACGATATATTACATGTCCAAGATTCGATCATCGGTATCTCCATACCTAGTTTGATCTCGTTACTGACATGCACTCTTTTCTCGTTCCCGTGATATAACATTCTAGTGATCAAATCACTTGCTTGCAAGCTAACCAATGTGATATCACCGAGAGGGCCCAGAGTATATCTATCCGTCATCGGGATGAACAAATTCCACTCTTGATCCATGGGCCTCAACATAACACTTTAGTAGTTCTGAATCCATCTTTATAATCACCCTGTTACGGTGTGACGTTTGATGTTATCAAGAAACTCTTCCGGTGTTAGTGATTGACATGATCTCATGGTCTAAGGATTAGGATCACTTCGTAAGATGTTATAGCAATATAAACTCAATGACTTTGATCGTAATGCTATACTTCGGATGAATGTTCATCACACCATTACACTAATGTTGTGACCTCGTTATTAACAACATCCAATGTCCATGATCAGGAAACCTATGATCATCTTGTTAATCAACGAGCTAATTTATAAGAGAGGCATAACTAGGAACTTTCTTTTGTTTATTAAACACACATGTATTAACGTTTCCGTATTAATACAATTATAGCATGTAAAATAAACATTTATCATAAATAGGAATACGATAATAACCACTTTATTATTGCCTCTCGGGCATATTCCCTTCAGTCTCCCACTTGCACTAGAGACAATAATCTAGTTTGAAAACTTTGTGTATTGAACACCTATGGCTTTCTGGTGTTCCAAATACGCAATTGCAAGTGGTTAACATAATCTACGGATCTGACGCTTCAGGTCCGTGTGTATTTGCATGTCTTTGCGTCTCCACGCATCACTCATTCTCCAATGAGATGACATTGTATAAATTTGGTCTTTTGGTGAGACCTTTAGTTCCTTGGGGTTAAAACACATCGATACTATTGTCATACAATATATCTTTAGTGTTAGCCCGTTGCGAACCACACCTTAGTTTGATAACAAACTACTTGACACAAATTCCCTCCTTTGTCGCTACTATAGCAGTCATATACTTAGCCTTTGTTGTAGTATTCACACAATGTCTTAACTTTGGAACTCTTCCAAATCCATCATGGAATCTCCTTTCCATTACATTGTGCCACCCATAGTTTAAATTGAGATAAACTTAATTTGTATCTTGTGACAAAACTAGTATCAATGTAACGCTTTACAATGAATTATTTGTAATTGTTTGTCACCTCTACACAAATATATTCTTAGCTCTTCCAAAATATCATAAGAATATCCTCACTATCGTCCAATGATCATTTTATGATTCATTTTGGTATATGCTCATAACACTTAGAGCATAGGACATATCTGGATGTGTACATATCATGGTATGATTGATCAAAACATTCTCGTGATTGCACTCATCAAGTGTCAAAGCACTTGAATCTTATTTCACTTATCAAGTGTCGATACACTTGAATCTTGATTCAATTCCTTTCCATGCAACAAGAACTGTTTCTTGTCGTTTCTATATTGAACTCCTTCAATATCTCATATATGTACGTTTGGCATAAACATATTAGCGTTGATCATCCACTATAGACATTCATGCTAAATATTCGGTTTTGCCTAATCTTTCATCGAAATGAAATTCTTAACCTTTGTCAATAAAAGATACATCATTTCTAATCAACAAGATGTCCTTCACATAATGTATTAGAAATATGTCTCATTAACTCCACTTAATTTCTTGAAAATGCAAGCATCTTCATCGTCTCCAGATGAAAAACTCATTTTTCATCATGGTGAAGATTCTAACTCTGCGATGCTTACTTCAACCATTGAAGTTTGCATGCCCTTTTAGCATCCTTTTAATTTAACAAAACCCTTTGGACCGTGTCATGTACACGTCCTAGGTAACCATTCTATTAGAAGAACTTTGTTTTGTTTATTCATCTACCATATACCAAATTATATGTAGTGGTTTCTACTTTAATCCGTTCAGACTAAATATCGCTATGAAAGATCAAATCTTGTCATAGTCAACTCTTTGAACATTGTCATAAAATACTTTACGACATGTCAAATATTTCATAGATGTGAGACATCCATGTCTGTTTCTTTATAGATCCAAATACGACCGATAGGTTTTTACACCTTTCCGGAGGGTCTTCCAAGTTCAAAACTTGATTTCTCGTATATGGAACTATCACGGATTTTATGGCTTCAAGCCATTTGACTGAGTCAGGCCCATCATCGCTTTGTATGTATTCGGTTCATCATTGTCAAACAATAATGATTTACTCTCAAATCTTAGCATTTGATTGTTTAACCGACCTTCTTGGTTCAATAGGAACTTTAGACCTCCGTGACCACAACCTTTGAGGCACATAAGCTATGAGCATTATGGCAGCCTCGAGCGATTTCCGGCCTTGCAACTCAAAGACATTTAGCTAAGGTTCGTTAACCTTATCAAAGTTCTATTGTCCTCCCACTTAACTTTTTGAAAAAATTCCTTTTTCAAGAAACTTCACATTTCAAGACAAACCCTTTTGTCCTCGGTGTTATGGAGGAATAACCAATTTTATTGGAATAACCTACAAAGACATGCTCATCCTATTAGGTTGTAAACATCTTACTTATGTTTAGCATACCAAAATTTAAGAAATGACAACTTGGGTTTTACCCCAAACCATAACTTCCATGGTGTCATTTCAATGGATCTAGATGGATCTCTTTTCAGTGTAAAAGTGGTAGTCTCTAAAGATTAAATCTTTTAAAACATAATGGCAGTTTTATAAATAACACCTTTGATCCAACCATGTCTCACAAGGTTTCATTACAAATCTCAAACACTCCATACTCCTATGGTGTTTTGGGAGATGTAAATCTAGGTGTTTTGCTAAACTTGCAACTCAAATAAATCCCTTTATGATAAAATCATAATTCATTTATTTTCTTGTTACACTTGTAACTCAAATAAATCCCTTTATGATCAAATCATAATTCATTTATTTTTCTTGTTACAATGATTTTCCACTTCATCTTGAAAGTCTTTGAAACATTTTCAAATATTTCATACTTCTTTCTCATTAAGTGAACATTCACTCAAAATTCCGGAGAAATCATATGAAGTTGAAACCCATCGCCATTACACACATAATGGACTACATACATCGATATGTATAAATTCCAATAATTTAGTCGCTCGTTCTTGTTTGGCCTTTGAGCGAAGTTTTAATTATCACGTGGAAAGTCTCACAAGCCACTTGATCAAATCAAAGACTCCAAAAATCCATGAATATGGAGATTCTTCATGTTTTCTTTCCAATATAATTTAAACTGATGTCACTTCATAAGTGATCTTTCAATCATTTGTCTTGCGACATTTTAGCATTAGGTTTTATGGATGTGATTTCTTCAACTAGATTTGTAAATCATCCATCTTATATGGAATACGGTAATTATTTTAACAACCTTTGTTCTCATAATACCTGATTCAAATAACAATTATTAAAACAAATCTTGAAGTCAAGCCTTGATGTCAACGAGAAATACAAACAACGGTTTGTTTGTTTTTGATGAACATCATCACATATTCTCTTGCTAGTTACTTAGGCCATTGTGGTTCATGAATTGCATCATTCCGTATGAAATTTCATACCAACCAATTCGGTATCCAATACCCAAGAACCACATTGTTTAACAAGCAAAGAATACAACCATAACATGTATATCATATATATACCTAAATTGGATATTTCAATCTTTTCTTTTCGCCAAGTATATTTTATAGATTCTCTTCAAGATTTCCTTTTCCTTTTAAAAGAATTTATCAACATCAAAAGTGGCGCCATATACATGACACATAGTCCAAAGCGTGTATATTCAAATAATAATACTTTTGGACTTGCACTTTGAAGTAGATCACCATCATCAAAATGACCGGTATTCTTTCAAAATCCATTCTTTAGTAATCTTTTAGTGTAGTAAAAACTTTACATACATCTTCTATTCATCCTTATCATGACGACTTTCATGATCAAGCTACTGTAGCTTATAAAGGCGAATCGTGAGTATAAAATTACTTTCCAAAACCCTTTTGGATGATTAGGATGTCTAGCATCTCCAACCTTTGTAAATTCTCATCCAATATGAGAACATATATTATACTCTATCATATTGCAACCAAAACATTGTTTTATATCGTTATATCTCGCCACATGATGGTTTCTGAAACAATTCTTTCAGCTCCTAGATAAACTTGATATTAAAAAAAATCAAGTATCATGGAGGCAAACATGATACTTAAGATACTAACACTGGAATTGTTACTCTTGATTTAATACCAACTATTAAATTTCACGGAGTAAATAGAGTTTGCTGAAAGTTTGCAATAGGACTTAAACTTTAGATTGACACTCAACACAATACGTTACCAGTTCGTAAAGTATATATCCAGAATTCTATAGTTCTATTATCTCAATTACAACTAAGCATAAGGTGGTGAACGAATGCCAATAACTATAAGAAATTATGCAAATTCACTTTGATTTAATTTATGATAAATTGAGTTCTACTAATCCAAACTAGAAATGAACTCCCACTCAAAAACGACATCCCTCGTGTCTTTTTGGTGATTACATGAACCAAATCCACTACACCAAGTCCGATCATCACGTGAGTCGGTGTAGCTTCAAAGGCGAGCATCCATATGGTCATCATATCAAAACATATGACTCATGCTTAACCTTTCGGTCCGTGTTCTGAGGCCATGTCTGTACATGCTAGGCTCGCCAAGTAAGAACCTTAGTATTCGTGTAATGGCTTTACACCCGAGATATGCTCATGGATTCAAGTACACCCGATCATCACGTGATGTCTTGAAGCGAAAACATTGTCGGTGCATACCTAAGGAAGAACACATTTTATCTTGATATCTAAAGAGGGATCACCTTATTATGCTAACAAAGCGCTAAACAAGCCATATAAGATGCTATCAAACATCATATGTTTATTAGTGAAATGATATGGTTCCCATAGATGATCTCTATAATGTGCACCGTGGTATGATCACTATCATACCTATATGTGTAAATCCAAGGTCTATGGAGTTTATACGCTATGTGTGTTGTAAGAGTATCATCTCATGCGTCTACTTACAACACTACCATATCATAACCCTAGCCCAAAGAACAATCTAAACTAGACACCTCTAATTTATCCATTGCAAATTTTACGTGGCTTAGGGCTTTCGAAGATAGAACCATTCTTACCTACGAACATGAACCACAACGAGGATAACCAAATTGTTGACAACTCGTTGCAAATTAGATATTGACTATAGTAGAGAGGCAGGACACCCGCTAGCCACTTATGCAAACTAGTTGCATGTCAAGCGTGGAATGTGTCTCATGTGCGAGGACATGTAAAGTTTGTCCGCCGCTTCATCCCACTATGCCACCAATATCCAAAGTACAACTAAGAAGCAATAAAATGATCATCATCGCCCACATACTCATATGTGTACTACCGTGCAAAGTATCGACGCATAGATCCGGATCGATACCAACGTAGGGTTCGCATAGAAAACAAAAAATTCCTACGATGGGAACAACTATGTACCAAGATCTATCTACTAGATACAAACAACGGGCGGATGTATATCCAGAGAGAACATACCCTTGAAGACCGAAAGCTTAACGAGTCCAAACTCGTGGTTGATGTAGACGATATCTTGCCGATCTCAAGATCGAGAGGAAGTCCTAGCGCGAAAAAGAACAGCGCATCCGTGTCGCACACACGCTCGAGGCACCGAGCAACCTCCGCCTCCTCGCCCAGCGATGCAGCGAAGCACAACTCTTTCTTGCCGAATAGCCACCGGAACATGTATCTCGCTAGTCCGAGACCATGGGGATAAATTCTAGAGGGGAGAGAGATCCTTCAGGAGGTGTGGTGTGAGAGGAGGAGGGGGCTTTATAGGGAGAGGGGGCACCCAAGGGCATGGCACCCAGCCATGGGGCTGCCCCACCTCTTCCACATTCATGTGGGTGGAGCTCCCACTCAAAATGAAAAGCCTCCACTCCCATTAAAATCCTCCACTAAAAATCCACTCACATGCATTAAATTTCCACCAAATTTAATGCAAGCTCTCATTTAAATAAAACTCTTTTATTTATTTATTCAGAATTTTGTTAATTACTTTAATTAATAAACATTCACATAAAACCCCTTTCTAGTATTCCATTTCACATGCAGAGCCAGTTTCAGCAATTTCAACCAAAAGCTTTGATTGTCTAGTGAAATAAATTCTGCGCTTTCCTTTTCTTTTCGCATGAAACTTTTGCTCCAATTGGATGTCGGTGTCTCTTAAGTGTGTCACCCTACGGTTCGTGAATAATGTGGACATGGTCGAGACCCTCTCGATCAATAATCGAAGCGGATCCGAGACCCATACTGGCTCCCACACATTCAACGATGACTTTCTTGTGATCGTCGGAACCTTTTACGCTAGTATCTTAATCTCTTTGTTTCGCGATATATTACATGTCCAAGATTTGATCATCGGTATCTCCATACCTAGTTTGATCTCACATCGACATGCACTCTTTTCTCGTTCGTGATATAACATTCTAGTGATCAAATCACTTGCTTGCAAGCTAACCAATGTGATATCACCGAGAGGGCCCAGAGTATATCTATCCGTCATCGGGATGAACAAATTCCACTCGATCCATGGGCCTCAACATAACACTTTAGTAGTTCGAATCCATCTTTATAATCACCTGTTACGGTGTGACGTTTGATGTTATCAAGAAACTCTTCCGTGTTAGTGATTGACATGATCTCATGGTCTAAGTATTAGGATCACTTCGTAAGATGTTATAGCAATATAAACTCAATGACTTTGATCGTAATGCTATACTTCGGATGAATGTTCATCACACCATTACACTAATGTTGTGACCTCGTTATTAACAACATCCAATGTCCATGATCAGGAAACCTATGATCATCTTGTTAATCAACGAGCTAGTTTATAAGAGAGGCATAACTAGGAACTTTCTTTTGTTTATTAAACACACATGTATTAACGTTTCCGTATTAATACAATTATAGCATGTAAAATAAACATTTATCATAAATAGGAATACGATAATAACCACTTTATTATTGCCTCTCGGGCATATTCCCTTCATATCTCTTACGCATTTCCGGCTCCTACTTTCCCAGCTAATCCAGTCGGTTAGTTGCACGACGCCGAGCCTCTTGCTTCTCGAGCTCCTGCTACCTCGAAGAAGCGCACCGCTCCGGCAGGTCCCTCCGACGCTGCTCCCAAGAAGCGAATGAAGAAGTGCCCAAAGATATTCCGAGGCGAGGACCATGCACAGGGTTCTTGGGTGAGTTTATTTTCATTCGTATTTCTTGTTTCTCTCTTTTTGTTTTTTGATTCGACTCTTTGTCCTTTGCAGAGCTCCTCTCTCTGCCAAGTCAAGCGGTCCGAGTATGACAAGCCATACAACTCGGCAGCCTTCTCCTCCACCCCCCGAGGATATTCGGGCTCCCAGTCCCTCTCGTGTTGACTCTCCTCCTGAGCCGACTCACACATCACCTCAGCGAGATGTACCCACAGCTCCCGTCGTTAACGCCGACATAACTCTGCCAATAGATCATCCTGTTGAACCCGTTGCTCCTCCTCTTCAGAGCGCCGAGGTTTCCCCCAACGATCCTTTGATCACCACGATTCCAGCTGCTACTTCTGCTCCAGCCGATGATATCACCATCTCGGCCCCCTTGGAAACCATAGTTCCCCTGCTCCTCAGGACGTGAATCTTAATGCCGAGGTTGCTGCCCCTGCCGAAGCCTCTCCTAAGACTAGGAAGGTTGTTGTTACCAAACCTTCAGCATCTCAGAAGGGGCCGGCTAGCTCTTCTCAACCCAATATAGCTGATGCACTTCGCAAGGGGGCTTCCTTTGCCAAGACTTTTGTCACCCCGGCCGCCGACACTCACCTTACTCTTCACAAGAGTCCAGCGACAGCGGTAGTTACACAACGGGCCCGAGGTAAAGTACTGACCCGTATTGAGAGTGGGAACAACCTCGGCTCCTTGGTGGAATACGCCAATAACTGGAACGCCGCCGATCAGCTTGAGGGCAATCCGAGTAGCCAGCCATTTCAGCTTTCCGACATCAGCAGTCGTTTGCATATGGCTGCTAAGATTGTTCTTGACAGTGATAAGATGAACGAGGTAAGCGCTTCTGTTGATACTTTGTCTGTTTATTCAAATGATAGTATATATATACACTAGTCCCCAAAGCTTGCAACCGAATAATTTGTTGTTCATTTGGAAGCTTTGTTAGGCTTCAAATGCATTATTTGCTAAGTCAATTTCCTACATGACTTGGATTGACCGTAGTCCATCTATGTTCCAAATTAAGTTTTGCTTAATCTGGATATATTTCGGCTTTCATTATCCAGCCATCAAGATCCGAGTTAAGTTTTGCTTGATTTAGATATGTTTTAGCTTTTGAAAGAGCATTTTCCAATCCCTCTGATTTTGATGTTTGATAACAACACAATTATCGGTTTAACTGTGTGCTAAGTGTATCACAGGTTTTATAAGAGGTGGCACAAATATTGGCATATCAATTCCCTTTGCGAAAAACCACTGTGCCAACCGGTAGTACCAGAACTACGACCGGTACTACCGCTTGACACCGGTACTATCGGTTCCAGTACAGGTTGGCACTGTCCAAAACTCATAAGGGTGTGTGCTAGTCAGTACCACCCGGTACCACGGAGCGGCACTACCGGTCCAACTGGTAGTACCGCTTGATACAAGCGGTACTACCGCTTGACGGTCGTCATTTCGGCAAGATCTGGGGCATCTTGACTAACACTCACTCCTCTCCGTTTGGTCGGTACCAAGCGGTGCCAGGACGTACTACCGCCAGATCGGTAGTACTGGCGTCCTACGACCGTACTACCGCAGGGTAGTACCACAAGGGCGATACCGCCCAAAACTGAAGAAAGCTGATGAACTGAAGCACCTCCGGTACCTGGTCCGGTACTTGACCGGTAGTACCGCTTGCAAGCGGTACTACCGCTTGAGTACCGGTACTACCGGTGCATTAATGACTCCAACGGCCATATTTCGTGGAGGGGTATATACCTTGGGACAAAGTGCTCAGCTCATTAAAGTCAAAGACCACCATTGGAGTCCATTGGAGCCACCCAAATCTTCAAGATCTCCTCATCCCACCACCCAAAGTCCTTGATCTTTGGGGAATCGAAGGAGGAGGCCCCGATCTACTACTTCACCAAAAGAGATTTTCATTTCCCCCTCATTTCATTGAGGGCCCCTTTGCTCTAGTGTTTTCTTGGAAACCCTAGTTCTTGTTTTGATTCTTACAAGCTTGTCTTTGATTGCTTTGACAACTTTCTTGTATTTGGGAGCCTCCGGTTAAGTTGTGGATGTGTGCCCCAAACTTGTAACGGTGCCGGCTTCCACCTTGAAGGTTGCCGATATAGTGGAAGGTGAATCGATCCCATTGGGGTGAGATTCATCGGAGAACAAGGGAGGCCTCTCGTGGCGTTGGTGGTTTGAAATCACCCCCTCTCCAAACGTAGACGTACTTCCCCTCAAAAGGAAGGAACTACGGGAAACAAATCCTTGTGTCTCCGCGTCCACTTTTCGGTTACTTCTATCCTTACCGCACCTTACTTACTTGCTACTACTTTGTGTTGTGGTAGTCCTTGCATAATTGTCATATAGGTAAATTCACCGTAGTTGCATTATCTAGAGAATTTACCTTTTTGTCAAACCTTAATTTGAAAAAGAAGAAAATTTGAAGTAGCACCTATTCACCCCTGTGGCATCCCGCAAAACCACTACTAGAAAATCGCGTTGTGTTTGTGCATTGCATCGCCATCATCATGCATTGTTTGTCGGGAACTTTTTCGAAACGCCCAGTTTTGTTTTCTAAAACGCCCCGTCTTTGTCAAACACAAAAACCCGGGTCTCCGGATTATTTTGTTTGTCTGCTATCAGTTTGCAAAAGCCCGGTTTTAATTAAACAAAATATTTAATTATTTTTAGGGGGCAGCCAACCGGGCCGATCCGACCCAGTCGTACCCCGAACTAAACGGTCCACCCAAAAATCCCTAAGCTACCTAGTCCTAATCTACCCAATCACAGCTTGCCATCTCACCCTCTCCCAATCCCTACCCACCTTGCCACCTCCTCATCAATCCACCTGCGGCACCACTCCTTCTCTCACCCAGTCCCACCTACCCCCTCTCTCTCTCCTCACCGCCACTTAGCCCCACCCCAGCCCCCACTTTGACCCCACCCACTCAACCCCCCACCCTGACCAGCTCCCTTGGCCCCCTGGACCAGTCTACCCACCCGCGTGACCCCACCCTGGGTCCCACCGCCCCTGGCCCGACCCCACCACGCGCCCCACCCCGCTCTCTCCCTCTCTCACCCACAGCTTCCCTACCCCCTCTCCCTGTTCCCTGGCCCCACCCGCAGCCCCCTCCGACCAGCCCACCACCACTAACCTCACCCCTTTGGACCCACCCCTGGTCCCACCCGCTTCCCACTCCTCCTCTCTCTCCCACGCCCCCGCCTTCGCCTCTCTTCCTCCGCTCAGCGCCCACTCGCATGACCCTCCGCCCTTTGAGCCTCCTCCTCCGGCCCCTCCAACCGCCAGCCGTCTCGCCTCCGCCATGAGCAACCACCTCCGCCGGCTCCCCATCCTCGCTCCTCTCGCGCCGCCTCCGCCCGCCCGGCCCCGCCTCCTCCCACAGACGCTGCAAGCGCCCAGATGCAGGCTCCTCCTCAGACGCCTCAAGGCCGACTCCGCCTGCCGGCCAAGGCGACCACGTCGTCGGTCACTCGCCCCATCTCGGCGCATCGCCTTTGGCTGCTCTCCCAGCGTGAAGCTTCCCGACTCGCCCGCGGGCCGCCTCACGCCGCCGGACCTCCCCTCGCCACACGCTGCTCCCTCCTCTCCGGCCCGGCGTCCCATGAGTTTCTGTTGCCGTCGACCACCGCGCCGGTCACGCTGCCGCCTTCCGTGGCTTTCGCCCGCGCCTCGTCCTCCGAGCCCGCCGTCCGCTGGCCGCGGTGCTCGCCCTCCTCCTCCGCCTCCTGCGACCGGCCAGACCCGAACGCCTCTGCGTTGTCGCTGTGGCGTCTCCTTGCCGCTTGCCAGGCGCGCCAAGCATCAGTCCGTCCACCGTTGACGCCACTCGAGACCGGCAACGACAACGGCCGTTGGAACCCGGAAGACTTCGACATGGAACCCGAGCTCGACACCGGCAAACCAAGATGGCACCACAAGACCGACGCCACAAGGAGAAACAGCCACGATGCCCCGTTCGGCTAACGACAAGACCGACACGAGTCGAGAACCGGGGAACTATGCAATACCACGGCGCCGGAACCAGAAACCGAACCTCGACACGCCAAGTTCGCCGAGACCCCGTAACCGAAGGCCTTCGACAGGGAGTCGACAAGATCATCGCGGAACTCCAAGGTCTACTTCCTAGGTTGCCGAACGCCAAGGTCGCCCACCCGGAACGCCAAGTACTCCCTCGAGGACGCCGAGTACTTCACCCCGGACACCGAGACCCTGGACGACAAGTTATCCTTCCCGGAAGCATTGACGCTCGTGCGACAAGACCTACTTCCCCGATACGAAGACCCTAAGTCCCGGAGTCCGAGAACGATCCCGTCGAACCCTGAACCCTGAGACCGAACCCCGAACCCCAGAACCCCAACATCGTCGAACCCTAATGTGTGACCCTTATCCGAGAACCCTATTTTATAAATGGTCAACTATATAAATTGTTGCATATTTAATTGTCATACTTGCATGCATATTATCATGTGGTTTGGGGGCCTTATGCCGATTCACCTCATAATTAAATATGGGGCCCATATGCGGGCAAATCTAGTCTAATATCGGCCCCATTTAAATTTGTGCAGCAAACCGATACTATATTTGCCTTGCTAATGCAACATTTAAATTGCGGGATAGTTAAATAACTTGAACCGTTTAATTAAATGTCGGGACCCCGGTTCCGCTTAATATTGCCTAATTGCATCATACCTTTGCCATGCCATGCATCATACATGCATCATGCCCGATCTTTTGCCGTAGTATTAAATAGTGCATCCGGTGTTTATTCTAGTGTTTTGCTTCTTCGCGGATAAGGCCGTTGAGTTGATGCGAGTGTCGACCCGATCTTCGGATGAACCTTCGCAATGTTTTCAAAGTAGCATCTCCCTTTCTACCTATCTTACTTTTATAGTACTTATTTCCCTCCTGTTGATCTATTGCTATCTGTGTTGCGATCCTCTAGTTTTCGTACCCGTGATATCCCTTGCAGCCTTATATCGCCTTGACCACCTCCTATTACCTGTTGTTTGGTAGATAGTTGGACCTGCGCGTCGTAGTCGCTTGCTCAAGTGTGCTATGGTCGTCAAGTACCACAGTTGTTGGAGTATTGCCGCATGTTTGATGTTGGAGATGATCATGGCTTTACTTATCGTTCACTTTAATTACTGTTTAACAACTAAAATTGAAGTAGGTAAGGAGAGGCACAGGTGGGCAATAGATGTTATTTGGTTATTAACCGTCCACTTGTGTCCCGTAGGACCCCGAGTACTTGATACCTGTTCCTTGAATTTTCGCGCTATCCACATCCGGGAGGATTATGGAACCCCCCTGAGCCAGAGCATGATTCATTCTTATTTCTTGGGGCCACAAAATAGTTTGAGGATTTATTTACGATCCTGTACTTATGCCATGCTTTACTGCTTTATTTAATATTGTGCGAGGAGCACCTGTACTGTTTAGGATCGTGGCACGATTCCGCGGTATCGACAAGCCAGTTTGGGTTCCCGGTCGTTACTGGCCGTCCCACAACCTTGAGTCTGTCTCGAGCCCGGCTTTGCTATGGTCTACTTTAAGGGGTGACCCCCTGAAATATTTCTGAATCCTGTGATTGCTTTGTCGTGAAGGCCTCGTTGGGTTTTGATTTGGTTTTTCCGAGGTCGATCGAGGGTGTGTTGCTATTTGTGCACCCCTGCAGGGTAAAATTTTCTGAAAGCCGTGTCCGCGGTTATGGACGACTTGGAGCACAGTATCTCGATCATAGACAACTATAACCAAAGTAGTGCTATAAACTTGACTTTATAATGACTAGTAATCAGCTTTACTATAATGGAATGGCTAAATAAAACTGCCAACAATTGCTTGTTTGGGTTGTCGTTTGCGACCATTGTATCTGACTAGTAAGTATTGCAACTATAACGGAATGGCTAAATAAAAGTACCAACAACTGCTGGGTTTTGGGTTATCTCATGCTAATTGTATCTGACTAGTAAGTGTTGCAACTACAACGGAATGGTCAACTAAAACGGCCCACTGCTTATTTTATCAGGATGATTATCTATACTTGACTAGTAATTGCTACAACGATAACTGAATAAATAAAACTGCCAACTGTGTGAGTTCCTCGGTTGACTTCCTCGTTTGGTCTCGAGGGGGAATACCAGGATGGGATTGTTTGGTTTTAGTATCAGGTTGGTTCCGGATAGGTCTTTCTTACCCCTCTCTGATAGCCGCCAGTTGTATCGAGTCTCTATAGGTTGTTTAGTGCATCTTTGCCGCTTGATCCACCATACCTATGTAGGCGAGGACCCGAATTCTAGCCTCGTGCATCGCCTCGATCGACGCCTCCTTTTCCTTTGCCCTTTGTCGGCACCCCTTTTGTTTAAGCAGGTTTTGAGATCGGCGTCGTTAGCGGGGTTACCCTTCCGCTGCACAGGTGGTTATGGACGCCATTGGTTATTCTTCAGGGCTCTTAGCCCAATTTGCATCTTGTCCGTAGTCGGACGCTCCATCGTTTTCAAGGTGATTTGGATATTTGTATATTATATCTGTATTTTTGACTCATTGAGACGCTGCTGTATATGTATCTGTTCTATGGGTCCCATCGAGGACTGTTGTGTAATGTTATTACTTCGTTTTCCACCCGCACGAAAGTGCCTGGTGGGCACCTTTGAATCGTTTCTATGCGGGTTTGGCGGGAATCGCTGAAACTTGCATAGGGTCGATTCTGAGGTGTTACAGAGTGGTATCAGAGCTCAGTAGTTGCGATACCCCACAAGTCCAGCCTGTAGGATAACCTAGCTAACGGCCGAAGTAGAGTGTCAAAACTATTTTGAAAAATCGGTTGGATAGTTCTGATTAGGTCTGATTTTACTCCTTACCCCTCTGCTGCTCTCCTCTCACCTCCGCGTATTTTGAATCCGCTCTCTTCTCTCTCTTCGAGTCCAGGATTCCTCGTGGTTGGGTTCCCTCGTACCTCCAGGGTTTCGCTTCCTCCTTTTGTAACGGTGTTGCTACATCTGGTCTTCATGCTATCCGAGGAATCCTTCGTCTGGTGGACTTCTCTTTGTTCCTTCTCGTGCCTTCCGGTGTTCTCCGATGCGACGACATCATCTACGCCAGATCCGATGCAGAGTCTGCATCACTCCTTTGTTCCTGAACCTCGATTGTCGAGATGTTCAGTCTAATTCCGAGAGTTGGTTGCATAATTCGCCTATTCGTGTGCAGAGTAATGGTTTGGGTGCACGATGGACTGATCACCATCCGACTACTCTTATCATTTGCTCTTGTACATCGAATCAGTGGATCCAGCAGTTTTACTCCATCCACGGAAGTTAGGGGTGGCTTTATTTGTTGATACCTCTACCATCGACCTTTTGTTTACGGAGTGTTTCCCTCGACGATCACGGAAAACGACCTCTTGTTAGTGGTGTCGCGAGGATCTACACGAAGCGAGAAGACGCAGATCGCCGCCCTTCTTCCCGGTACCATGAGGCGGATCTCGAGGGCGAGATCCAGTGTTAGTGGTGTCGAATTGTGGCATCCCGCAAAACCACTACTAGAAAATCGCGCTGTGTTTGTGCATTGCATCGCCATCATCATGCATTGTTTGTCGGGAACTTTATCGAAACGCCCAGTTTTGTTTTCTAAAACGCCCCGTCTTTGTCAAACACAAAAACCCGGGTCTCCGGATTATTTTGTTTGTCTGCTATCGGTTTGCAAAAGCCCGGTTTTAATTAAACAAAATATTTAATTATTTTTAGGGGGCAGCCAACCGGGCCGATCCGACCCAGTCGGCCACCCCCAGAACTAAACGGTCCACCCCAAAAATCCCTAAGCTACCTAGTCCTAATCTACCCACCAATCACAGCTTGCCATCTCACCCTCTCCCCCAATCCCTACCCACCTTTCCACCTCATCAATCCACCCTGCAGCACCCCACTCCTTCTCTCACCCCAGTCCCACCTACCCCCCTCTCTTCCTCACCGACAGCTGCCCCACCCCACCCACTCCCTGACCCCACCAACCACTCAACCCCCACCCGACCTCCTTGGCCCACCCCTGACCAGTCTACCCTCCCGTGACCCCTTGCCTGGTCCCACTCCCACCCTGGACCCCACCACGCCCCGCTCTCTCCCTCTCTCACCCAGCCTTCCCCACCCTCTCCTGCCTCCCCCTGGCCCCACCCGCATGACACACCCCACCACCCACCCACCACTAACATCACCCCCTGACCCACGCCTGGTCCCACCCATCTTCCCACTCTCCTCTCCCCACGCCCCGCCGCCTCCTTCTTCCTCCGCTCCAGCCGCCTCATGCTGCCCTCTCCACGCTGAGCCGCCTCCTCCGCCCCCCCTCTCCGGCGCGCCTCCAGCCACGCCGCGCCTCCTCCCATGAAGCCAACCACCGGCCCGGCTCCCTCCCCATCTCGCTCCTCTCTCCGGCCCGCCTGACCGCCCCGCCTCCTCCTCCAGCGACGCCTGCAGCGCCCGCCCGCTGTGGGGCCTCCTCCCCAGACGCCTCGCGCTTTCGCCTGCCGGCCTCGCCGCGCGACCACGTCACGGTCACCCTCCCATCTCGCGCCGCCCTTGGCGTTCCTCCCCTGCCGAGCTTCGCTTCCCGACCTCGCCCAGTGGCCGCCTCACGCCGCCGCGGACCTCCCTCGCCATGCCGCCGCTTTCCTCTCCTCTCGGCGCGTCCCGGAGCTCTCGCTGCCGACCATCAAGGCCCGGTCACGCCGCCCGTCCGTTGTCTTTCCTGCCGGCGCATCCCGTCCTCCGACGGCCGTCCGCTGGTGCTCCCCGCAGCCTCCTCCTCGCCGCCGCGACCGCCAGACCTGAACGCCTCTTCGCCGGCCAGACGTCTCCCTTGCCGCTTGCCGAGGCGCCGCGTCCGCACCAAGTCCGTCCACCGTTGACGCCACTCGAGACCGGCAACGACAACGGCCGTTGGAACCCCAAGTACTTCGACATGGAACCCGGAAGACCCCGGCGCGGAACCCGAGCTCGACACCGGCAAACCAAGATGGCACCACAAGACCGACGCCAAAAGGAGAAACCGCCACGATGCCCCGTTCGGCTAACGACAAGACCGACACGAGTCGAGAACCGGGGAACTATGCAATACCACGGCACCGGAACCAGAAGCCGAACCTCGACACGCCAAGTTCGCCGAGACCCAGAATCAAGGCCTTCGGGGAATCGACAAGATCATCGCAGAACTCAAGGTCTACCAGAGGTTGCCGAATGCCAAGGTCGCCCACCCGGAACGCCAAGTACCCCCTCGAGGACGCCGAGTACTTCACCCCGGACACCGAGACCCCAGACGACAAGTTCTCCTTCCCGAAGCATTGACGCGATGCGACAAGACCTACTTCCCGATACGAAGACTAAGTCCCGAGTCCGAGAACGATCCCCGAACCCGAACCACGAGACCGAACCCCGAACCCCAGAACCCCAACATCGTCGAACCCTAATGTGTGACCCTTATCCGAGAACCCTATTTTATAAATGGTCAACTATATAAATTGTTGCATATTTAATTGTCATACTTGCATGCATATTATCATGTGGTTTGGGGGCCTTATGCCGATTCACCTCATAATTAAATATGGGGCCCATATGCGGGCAAATCTAGTCTAATATCGGCCCCATTTAAATTTCTGCAGCAAACCGATACTATATTTGCCTTGCTAATGCAACATTTAAATTGCGGGATAGTTAAATAACTTGAACCGTTTAATTAAATGTCGGGACCCCGGTTCCGCTTAATATTGCCTAATTGCATCATACCTTTGCCATGCCATGCATCATACATGCATCATGCCCGATCTTTTGCCGTAGTATTAAATAGTGCATCCGGTGTTTATTCTAGTGTTTTGCTTCTTCGCGGATAAGGCCGTTGAGTTGATGCGAGTGTCGACCCAATCTTCGGATGAACCTTCGGCAATGTTTTCAGGCGAGCATCTCCCCCTTTCTACCTATCTTACTTTTATAGTACTTATTTCCCTCCTGTTGATCTATTGCTATCTGTGTTGCGATGCTCTAGTTTTCGTACCCGTGATATCCCTTGCAGCCTTATATCGCCTTGGCCACCTCCTATTACCTGTTGTTTGGTAGATAGTTGGACCTGCGCGTCGTATTCGCTTGCTCAAGTGCTGTTGCGTGTCGTCAAGTACCACAGTTGTTGGAGTATTGCCGCATGCTTGATGTTGGAGATGATCATGGCTTTACTTATCGTTCACTTTAATTACTGTTTAACAA
This sequence comes from Avena longiglumis, assembly GCA_030063025.1. Lineage (NCBI taxonomy): Eukaryota > Viridiplantae > Streptophyta > Magnoliopsida > Poales > Poaceae > Avena > Avena longiglumis. Next base: position 405,884,742 of record CP125978.1, on the reverse strand, counting down.
CTAAAATTGAAGTAGGTAAGCAGAGGCACAGGTGGGCAATAGATGTTATTTGGTTGTTAACCGTCCACTTGTGTCCCGTAGGACCCCGAGTACTTGATACCTATTCCTTGAATTTTCGCGCTATCCACATCCGGGAGGATTATGGGACCCCCCTGAGCCAGAGCATGATTCATTCTTATTTATTGGGGCCACAAAATAGTTTGAGGATTTATTTACGATCCTGTACTCATGCCATGCTTTACTGCTTTATTTAATATTGTGCGAGGAGAACCTGTACTGTTTAGGATCGTGGCACGATTCCGCGGTATCGACAAGCCCAGTTTTGGGTTCCTCGTTCTGACCGTCCCCACAACCTTGAGTCCGTCTCGAGCCGCCAGCTTGCTTGGTCTACTTTAAGGGGTGGCCCCCTGAAATATTTCTGAATCCTGTGATTGCTTTGTCGTGAAGGCCTCGTTGGGTTTTGATTTGGTTTTTCCAAGGTCGATCGAGTGTGTGTTGCTATTTGTGCACCCCTGCAGGGTAAAACTTTCTGAAAGCCGTGTCCGCAGTTATGGACGACTTGGAGCACAGTATCTCGATCATAGACAACTATAACCAAAGTAGTGCTATAAACTTGACTTTATAATGACTAGTAATCAGCTTTACTATAATGGAATGGCTAAATAAAACTGCCAACAATTGCTTGTTTGGGTTGTCGTTTGCGACCATTGTATCTGACTAGTAAGTATTGCAACTATAACGAAATGGCTAAATAAAAGTACCAACAACTGCTGGGTTTTGGGTTATCTCATGCTAATTGTATCTAACTAGTAAGTGTTGCAACTACAACGGAATGGTCAACTAAAACGGCCCACTGCTTATTTTATCAGGATGATTATCTATACTTGACTAGTAATTGCTGCAACGATAACTGAATAAATAAAACTGCCAACTGTGTGAGTTCCTCGGTTGACTTCCTCGTTTGGTCTCGAGGGGGAATACCAGGATGGGATTGTTTGGTGTTAGTATCAGGTTGGTTCCGGATAGGTCTTTCTTACCTCTCTCGATAGCCGCCCGGTTTTATCGAGTCTCTATAGGTTGTTTAGTGCATGCTGCCGCTTGATCCACCATACCTATGTAGGCGAGGACCGCAATTCTAGCCTCGCTGTACCGCCTCGATCGACGCCTCCTTTTACTTTGCCCTTTGTCGGCACCCCTTTTGTTTAAGCAGGTTTGAGATCGACGTCGTTAGCAGGGTTACCCTTCCGGCTTGGCATGGGCAGGGTTATGGACGCCATTGGTTATTCTTCAGGGCTCTTAGACCAATTTGCATCTTGTCCGTAGTCGGACGCTCCATCGTTTTCAAGGTGATTTGGATCTTTGTATATTATATCTGTATTTTTGACTCATTGAGACGCTGCTGTATATGTATCTGTTCTGTGGGTCCCATCGAGGACTGTTGTGTAATGTTATTACTTCGTTTTCCACCCGCACGAAAGTGCCTGGTGGGCACCTTTGAATCGTTTCTATGCGGGTTTGGCGGGAATCGCTGAAACTTGCATAGGGTCGATTCTGAGGGTGGTATCGTGAGCTCAGCAGTTGCGATACCCCACAAGTCCAGCCTGTAGAATAACCTAGCTAATGGCCGAAGTAGAGTGTCAAAACTATTTTGAAAAATCGGTTGGATAGTTCTGATTAGGTCTGATTTAATCCTTACCCCTCTGCTGCTCTCCTCTCACCTCCGCGTATTTTGAATCCGCTCTCTTCTCTCTCTTCGAGTCCAGGATTCCTCGTGGTTGGGTTCCCTCGTACCTCCAGGGTTTCGCTTCCTCCTTTGGTAACGGTGTTGCTACATCTGGTCTTCATGCTATCCGAGGAATCCTTCGTCTGGTGGACTTCTCTTTGTTCCTTCTCGTGCCTTCCGGTGTTCTCCGACGCGACGACATCATCTACGCCAGATCCGATGCAGAGTCTGCATCACTCCTTTGTTCCTGAACCTCGATTGTCGAGATCTTCAGTCTAATTCCGAGAGTTGGTTGCATAATTCGCCTATTTGTGTGCAGAGTAATGGTTTGGGTGCGCGATGGATTGATCACCATCCGACTACTCTTATCATTCGCTCTTGTACATCGAATCAGTGGATCCAGCAGTTTTACTCCATCCACGGAAGTTAGGGGTGGCTTTATTTGTTGATACCTCTACCATCGACCTTTTGTTTCCGGAGTGTTTCGCTCGACGATCACGGACAACGACCTCTTGTTAGTGGTGTCGCGAGGATCTACACGAAGCGAGAAGACGCAGATCGCCGCCCTTCTTCCCGGTACCATGAGGCGGATCTCGAGGGCGAGATCCAGTGTTAGTGGTGTCGAATTGTGGCATCCCGCAAAAACCACTACTAGAAAATCGTACTGTGTTTGTGCATTGCATCGCCATCATCATCATGCGTTGTTTGTCGGAACTTTTCAAACGCCAGTTTTGTTTTCTAAAACGCCCCGTCTTTGTCAAACACAAAAACCCGGGTCTCCGGATTATTTTGTTTGTCTGCTATCGGTTTGCAAAAGCCCGGTTTTAATTAAACAAAATATTTAATTATTTTTAGGGGGCAGCCAACCGGGCCGATCCGACCCAGTCGGCCACCCCCAGAACTAAACGGTCCACCCCAAAAATCCCTAAGCTACCTAGTCCTAATCTACCCACCAATCACAGCTTGCCATCTCACCCTCTCCCCCAATCCCTACCCACCTTGCCACCTCATCAATCCACCCTGCAGCACCCCACTCCTTCTCTCACCCCAGTCCCACCTACCCCCCTCTCTCTCTCCCTCACCGACAGCCTGGCCCCACCCCAGGCCCCACTCCCGCCTGACCCCACCAACCACTCAACCCCCCCACCCCGACCAGCTCCCTTGGCCCACCCTGACCAGGGTCTACCCTCCGCGTGACCTCCCTGCACCGTCCCACTGGCCCGACCCCACCACGCCCCACCCCGCCTCTCTCACCCATGACCCCACCCTCCCCTGCTCCTGGCCCCACCCAAGCCCACATGACCAAGCCCCACCCACCACTAACCTCACCCCACTGGACCCACGCCTGGGTCCCACCCCCGCCTTCCCCAGTCCTCCTCTCCCCACGCTCCCGCAACCGCCTCTCTCCTTCCTCCGCCTCGGCCGCCTCGCCCTCCGCGCGCCCTCCAACAGCCGCCTCCGCCGCCAAGGCCCAACCGCCTCCGGGCCAGCTCCACCGCTCCCCCCATCCTTGCTCCCTCCCACGCCCGCCTCGGCCGCCCGACCGCCCCGCCTCCTCCCTTGCGCCGTCAGAGCGCCCGCCGTGCAGGCCTCCTCCCAGACGCCTCACAGCCTGCGCCTCCGCCGGCCCGGCCGCGACCCCGTCGCCGGTCACCCCCATCTCCGGCGCCGCCTTCCCTCCCCGACGAGCTGCGCCGACCTCGCCCGAAGCCTCACGCCACGCCCGGACCTGCTGCTCCCTCTCTTCGCCCACGCATCATGGAGCTCGCTGCCGACCATCAAGCGCTGCGCCGCCGCGTTAGCTTTCCTGGCTTTGGCGCCTCCCGTCCTCCGAGCCCGGCCGCCTCTGCAGTGCTCCCCGCAGCCTCCCTCCGCCGCCACATGGCCAGACCACGCCTCAACTGCCGCCGTGACGTCTCACTTGCCGCTGCCGAGGCGCCCGCGCACCAAGTCCGTCCACCGTTGACGCCACTCGAGACCGGCAACGACAACGGCCGTTGGAACCCCAAGTACTTCGACATGGAACCCGGAAGACCCCGGCGCGGAACCCGAGCTCGACACCGGCAAACCAAGATGGCACCACAAGACCGACGCCACAAGGAGAAACCGCCACGATGCACGTTCGGCTAACGACAAGACTGACACGAGTCGAGAACCGGGGAACTATGCAATACCACGGCGCCGGAACCAGAAACCGAACCTCGACACGCCAAGTTCGCGAGACCCAGAATCAAGGCCTTGACGGGGAATCGACAAGATCATCGCGAACTCCAAGGTCATCCGTAGGTTGTCAACGCCAAGGTCGCCCACCCGGAACGCCAAGTACTCCCTCGAGGACGCCAAGTACTTCACCCCGGACACCGAGACCCTGGACGACAAGTTCTCCATCCCGGAAGCATTGACGCTCGTGCGACAAGACCTACTTCCCCGATATGAAGACCCTAAGTCCCGGAGTCCGAGAACGATCCCGTCGAACCCTGAACCCTGAGACCGAACCCCGAACCCCGGATCCCCAATATCGTCGAACCCTAATGTGTGACCCTTATCCGAGAACCCTATTTTATAAATGGTCAACTATATAAATTGTTGCATATTTAATTGTCATACTTGCATGCATATTATCATGTGGTTTGGGGGCCTTATGCCGATTCACCTCATAATTAAATATGGGGCCCATATGCGGCCAAACCTAGTCTAATATCGGCCCCATTTAAATTTGTGCAGCAAACCGATACTATATTTGCCTTGCTAATGCAACATTTAAATTGCGGGATAGTTAAATAACTTGAACCGTTTAATTAAATGTCGGGACCCCGGTTGCGCTTAATATTGCCTAATTGCATCATACCTTTGCCATGCCATGCATCATACATGCATCATGCCCGATCTTTTGCCGTAGTATTAAATAGTGCATCCGGTGTTTATTCTAGTGTTTTGCTTCTTCGCGGATAAGGCCGTTGAGTTGATGCGAGTGTCGACCCAATCTTCGGATGAACCTTCGGCAATGTTTTCAAAGTAACATCTCCCTTCTACCTATCTTACTTTTATAGTACTTATTTCCTCCTGTGATCTATTGCTATACATGTTGCGATGCTCTAGTTTTCGTACCGTGATATCCCTTGCAGCCTTATATCGCCTTGGCCACCTCCTATTACCTGTTGTTTGGTAGATAGTTGGACCTGCGCGTCGTAGTCGCTTGCTCAAGTGCTATTGCGTGTCGTCAAGTACCACAGTTGTTGGAGTATTGCCGCATGCTTGATGTTGGAGATGATCATGGATTTACTTATCGTTCACTTTAATTACTGTTTAACAACTAAAATTGAAGTAGGTAAGCAGAGGCACAGGTGGGCAATAGATGTTATTTGGTTGTTAACTGTCCACTTGTGTCCCGTAGGACCCCGAGTACTTGATACTTGTTCCTTGAATTTTCGCGCAATCCACATCCGGGAGGATTATGGGACCCCCCTGAGCCAGAGCATGATTCATTCTTATTTCTTGGGGCCACAAAATAGTTTGAGGATTTATTTACGATCCTGTACTTATGCCATGCTTTACTGCTTTATTTAATATTGTGCGAGGAGAACCTGTACTGTTTAGGATCGTGGCACGATTCCATGGGTCGACAAGCCCAGTTTTGGTTCCCGATCGTTCTGACCGCCCCCACAACCTTGAGTCCGTCGGAGCGGCCGGCTTTGTTATGGTCTACTTTAAGGTGGCCCCTGAAATATTTCTGAATCCTGTGATTGCTTTGTCGTGAAGGCCTCGTGGTTTTGATTTGGTTTTTCCGAGGTCGATCGAGTGTGTTGCTATTTGTGCACCTGCAGGTAAAACTTTCAAAGCCGTGTCCATGGTTATGGGCGAATTGGAGCACGATCTCGATCATAGACAACTATAACCAAAGTAGTGCTATAAACTTGACTTTATAATGACTAGTAATCAGCTTTACTATAATGGAATGGCTAAATAAAACTGCCAACAATTGCTTGTTTGGGTTGTCGTTTAAACCATTGTATCGACTAGTAAGTATTGCAACTATAACGGAATGGCTAAATAAAAGTACCAACAAGCTGGGTTTTGGGTTATCTCATGCTAATTGTGTCGACTAGTAAGTGTTGCAACTACAACGGAATGGTCAACTAAAGCCCATTGCTTATTTTATCGGATGATTATCTATACTTGACTAGTAATTGCTACAACGATAATCGAATAAATAAACCGCCAACTGTGAGTTCCTCGGTTGACTTCCTCGTTTGGTCTCGAGGAATACCGAGATGGGATTGTTTGGTTTTAGTATCGTGTTGGTTCGGATAGGTCTTTCTTACCCTCTCTCGATAGCCGCCATTGTATCGAGTCTCTATAGGTTGTTTAGTGCATGCGCCGCTCCACCATACCTATGTAGCGAGGACCGCGAATTCTAGCCTCGCTGTACTGGCCTCGATCGACGCTCCTCCTTTTCCTTTGCCCTTTGTCGGCACCCCTTTGTTTAAGCAGGTTTGAGATCGGCGTCGTTAGCGGTTACCCTTCCGCTTGGCTCAGGTGGTTATGGGCCATTGGTTATTCTTCAGGGCTCTTAGCCCAATTTGCATCTTGTCCGTAGTCGGACGCTCCATCGTTTTCAAGGTGATTTGGATCTTTGTATATTATATCTGTATTTTTGACTCATTGAGACGTTGTATATGTATCTGTTCTGTGGGTCCCATCGAGGACTGTTGTGTAATGTTATTACTTCGTTTTCCACCCGCACGAAAGTGCCTGGTGGGCACCTTTGAATCGTTTCTATGCGGGTTTGGCGGGAATCGCTGAAACTTGCATAGGGTCGATTCTGAGGGTGTTACAACCCCCCTCCTCTAGGTGCCCATACGATCCTTTCAATTGGTATCAGAGCCTCGACTCTTTATTCGGGATTTACCGCCTAAGAGAATATGGGTAGCAACGATGGGGATGGTGGTAGTGAGTCGACACTGGTGACCATGGAAGATCTCAAAAACTTGGAAACAAGATTGAGCTCTTCCTTGGTCAACGAAGTCAAGAAGATGCTCGAGAAACTTCTTAAAGACAAACAAAGCTCATCACCTCCATCTCCTCAAGAGGATCAACCATCCATTTTACCTAAAGGGAATACACCGGTATCCCCCGAGGGTATGGTGGTGGGGGTAAACTTGACAACGTTAATTCCTCCACACACAATGATGGTGGGAAGGGTGAGCACCGTGACTCATGGTACTCTCCCGACCCTCCAATCCCTCACCCTCGTGTTTACAATAGAGGTGACCCACCTAATCTTGAAGAATCTGCTACTTTTGCTCAATGGCAATCACTAATGAGACTCATATGTGCAGCTCTTGCATTGAACTATGGAACATCATCGAGCATGGACTCTTTATTGAGGATCCAAACAACTTGACAAGAAGAGAGGTTGCTAATAGCCAACTCAATGCCACTACTTTGCATATGATTCAACAAGGTTTGGGGACAAAGGATTATCCACACATTGAGCACTTTAGCATTTCCAAGGAAGCTTGGGATGCTCTCACTGTGTTGTTTATTGGAAATGAGAGTATGAGGAGGAACCGATATGATGCTCTAAGCAATGAAGCCGAAGGCTTCTACATGAAAGAAGGTGAAGATCACGAAGACATGTACCGAAGGCTCAAGACCACCGCCACTGCTTTTAGGAATGTGGGTGCCTCACATGTAGATGATGCATGGATAAAAAGGAAATATGTGAGTGCACTCATGCCTTTTGAGACCACCGACTTGAAGAGCCTACAAGGAAGACACAACTACCATCTCATGACCTCAAATGAAGTTATGCAAGAGATGGTTGCTTTCAAGGTTGCCGCCAAGATTGCCAAAGATGCTCGTGCTCGTGCCCTTGGTATGAGCAATGTTGTCAATGTTGCTTTGAAGGCCAAAGTTGTGGACCATGGGTATGAAGATGATAGTGATGAAGGGCTTTCCATGGACCATCCCGATGAAGTCAAGATTGCTCATGGTCAATATATGGCTTTCTATGCAAAGAACTTTTGGAAGAACCCCGCCAAGGCCAAGATGGAAATGGAACGGAGAAGCAATCCAAATGGGAAAAGAGAGAATACCACAAGGTTAAGAACTTGCTTCAATTGTGGTGACCGATACCACTTTGTGTCTAGTTGCCCCTATGAGAAGAGAGAAGATCATGGTGGTAAGCTTGTGTTTAAGAAGACTCTCAAGGGACCGTACAAGAAACCTTTCATCAAAAAGAATCCCATCAACAAGAAGCTGGGAGAAATTGTCTTGATCACTCATGAAGAGTACTCCTCCGACAATCAAGATGATGAAGATGACGAAGAGGAAACTTCTCATGGTGTGGCTGCTCTTGCCACAACCTCTACTCCGACATTCTCACTCTTCGATTCTCCAAATGAGAACTCTTCCACCAAGAACGCCACTTGCCTTATGGAAAGAGGAACGGAGGTATCTTCATCATCCCGCTCTACTCACTTAGATAATGATGAAATGGATGATGAGATGTCTCTTGATGTTAAAAAGGAATTAATTGCCTTTGATGAGTTTATGACTAACCTAGAAGGTGATGCTAAGCTACATTTTGGAAACATCTTAGATCAACTATCACATACTCAAGAGCTTCTAGATGTAAGATGTAAACTTGGGCATGAACATATGATTGAGCTAGAGGCTTTAAACAATGCTCTAGAAGAAGAACAAGAAACTAGGTTGTCACTTGAATTAAAACTTGAAGGGCTTGATGAGGCAAATGACATCATTGTTAACAAACTCATCAAAGAACGTGATCATGCTATTGCTAAATACAAAAGGGCTAAAAAGGACAAAGTTGAGTTTGGTGTGGTTCATGAAAAACTTGCCGAGGACTTTAGTTTGCTTAACAAGGCTCACAAGGCCTTGGAGAGTGAACTCTTATCACTCACAAAGTCCCATGAAACACTTCAAACTCAATTGTCCACTATTCCTTCACATAGTAACTTCATTCCATCTAGTAGCACAACTATTCTTGAAGAGAATGCTAGGTTGAAGGGGGATCTTGCTAAGGCCACATTTCCACAAGGCAACAAGTCCATTGATGATCTTTTGAGCAAGAAAACGCGTAGTGGTGATAAATGGGGCATTGGTTTTGTTTCAAAAACCAAGAAGAAGAACAATAAGAAGAAGAAGGACAAGCCCGCACAAGAGACCAACAAGACCATTGTGGAAAGTAAGACCACAAGTGGTAAAACTATGTCTCATGATGATTTTGCGGGAAGTGCTAACCCTCACTATGTTCTAATGCGTGATTATTATGGTGATGTGTATGCACAATATGTTGGCCCTTATGATGGTTATATTGCTTGGTATATTTGGGTTCCCAAGACCCTTGTTGCTAACAAAAGAGGACCCATTGAAAAATGGGTACCTAAAAACTAGCTTGATCTTTTGTAGACTTATGCTTCCGGAGGGTCAAAATGGGTGATCGATAGTGGCTGCACATGTCATATGACCGGAAGCTCGTCTATTGTCAAGGACTTGGTGCCAAATGATGATCAAATCACCGTCACATATGCCGACAAGTCAAAGTCTAAGGTAATGGGTTTCGGCAAGGTAGTGGTGGCTTACGACATTACACTCGTGAACGTCATGCTTGTTGAAACCCTTGGATACAATTTACTTTCAGTCCGTGCTCTTGGAAAGATGGGATTTGCCGTCTTTGTTGATGATGATATTGTGGTCCTCATGTGGAGCAAGTCTCTCAAGGTCGCTTTTGTTGGGTACGTCGAAAATGACTTGTATGTGGTGGACTTTTTGGAGCAAGCCACTGCAGGTCCGATGTGCTTATACGGAAAGGCCGATGTGGGTTGGCTATGGCACCGCCGACTATCCCATGTCAATATGAGAACTTTGCAAAGTCTCCATAAAGAGGGCCATATAGTTGGACTAAAAGAAAATGTTTCCTTTGCCAAAGATCGTGTTTGCAGGGCATGTGTTCTAGGGAAGATGCATGACGCTCCTCACAAGCCCACGAACCAAATCAAGTCTAACAAGATCTTGGAACTCCTCCATGTGGACCTATTTGGTCCTCCATCTCATGCAAGTCTTGGAGGGAAGAAATATTGTTTGGTGATTGTTGACGACTTTTCAAGATACTCTTGGGTTTATTTCTTCAAGTTGAAGAGTGAAACTCAAAGGACTTTTATCGACTTCATCAACTTGGTTCAACGGCAACACAATGTTCCCGTGTTGATTATAAGAAGTGACAACGGCGCCGAGTTCAAGAACTACACCTTGAATGATTTCCTTAGTGATGAGGGGATTAAACATCAATATTCCGCTGCATACACCCCTCAACAAAATGGTGTGGCCGAAAGGAAGAACCGGACTCTTATCGAGATGGCTAGGACCATGTTGGCGGAGTTTAAATCTCCATACAACTTCTGGGCTAAAGACATCTCCACCGCTTGCCATGCTTCAAACCGACTCTACCTCCGCAAGAAAATCAACAAGACTCTATATGAGATACTTACCGGTAACAAGCCCAACATATCTTATTTCCGGGTGTTCGGTTGTAAGTGTTTCTATCTCATCAAAGGTGTTCGTTTGTCTAAATTCGAGTCTAAAGCATTAGAGGGTATTTTTGTTGGCTATGGTCTCGAATCTCACACTTATAGAATCTATGACAAGCTCTCCGGAGCCGTCATAGAATCTTGTAGTGTGACCTTCGAAGAATATGATGGTCCCCAAGGGGGGCGTGTTGATGCTTGTGATGCAGATGATGAAATGCCTCAGGATGCCATAGGAAGAATGGGTGTGGGTTATATCCGCCCCGTTGAGGAACCCCTTATGGCGGATCGAGAAGAACTATGCTCCACTCGAGTGGAGCCCTCATCTTCACAACCTCAACATGCTCCATCTACCGAAGAGGACATTGACTCAAGCCAAAGACAAGATGTGGACCCTCAACATAGTGATCAATGTGTGAACTCTAGTCAAAGGGAGCTTGGTCCATTCGATGGGTTGTCAAGTGGTGCCAAGTCAATTTGTCAAGGAAGATCCATCCAAACTGTTTTGAGACAAGCTCAAATTGATGCTAGAAGAGCACTTGATCAAGACCAAGGTTAATCCTTGCCTCCCAATGTAGAGGATTACTCCAATGATGATCAAGGTCAAGTTGATGGTCAAGACGAGGATCAAAATGATGAAGAGGGTCCTCCAAGAAACAATGAGGAGATCCACGCTCGTCGCGAAGCTAGAAAGGAAAGAATGTTTGAAATAAGAGACCACACCCTCCAAAATGTTGTTGGAGATCTAAGGAAAGGAATTTCCACAAGAGCACAATTGAAGAGGTTCAGTGAACACCAAGCACACATCTCCATGATTGAACCAAAGAAAGTGTGGGAAGCTCTTGAAGATTCGGATTGGTTAGAAGCTATGCACAAAGAGCTCAACAACTTTGAGAGAAACAAAGTGTGGAAGTTAGTTGAGAAGCCAAAGGATTGCCGCAATGTTATTGGAACAAAGTGGATATTCAAGAACAAGCAAGATGAGCATGGAATTATAGTAAGGAAAAAGGCTAGATTGGTTGCACAAGGGTATTCTCAAATTGAAGGCATTGATTATGGAGAGACTTATGCACCCGTGGCTCTCCTTTAGTCCATCCGTATCCTCCTTGCTTATGCGGCACATCATAACTTTAAGTTGCAACAAATGGATGTAGAAAGTGCATTAATTTATGGTCCTTTAAATGAATTGGTATATGTTAAGCAACCCCCGGGATTTGAGGACCCCAACTTCCCAAACCATGTCTACAAACTTGATAAGGCGCTCTATGGGCTCAAGCAAGCCACACGCACGTGGTATGAGCACCTTAGAGAGTTATTGTTTGACCATGGCTTTGAGGTTGGGAAAATCGATCCCACTCTTTTTACTAAGAGGGTCAATGGGGAGCTTTTTGTATGCCAAATATATGTTGATGATATTATCTTTGGCTCATCTAACAAAACTTTTAATGATGAATTCTCAAATCTTATGACTAGTATGTTCCGGATGTCCTTGATGGGGGAGTTGAAAGTAGTTCTTGGCTTTGAGATCAAGCAAGTTAGAGGAGGAACATTCTTCAACCAAGCCAAGTATACTCAAGATATGCTCAAGAGATTCAAAATGCAAGATTTTAATGGATCTCCTACTCCCATGGCTACAAAGACTCATCTAGAACAAAATCCAAATGGTAAATATGTGGATCAAAAGGTATACCGGTCTATGATTGGTTCTGTGCTTTACCTTTGTGCATCTAGACCCGATATTGTGTTGAGTGTAGGTGTGTGTGCAAGATATCAAGCGGCTCCTAAGGAAAGCCATTTAATGGTGGTCAAGAGAATCTTTCGATATTTAGTTCATACCCCATTTTATGGTCTTTGGTATCCTCGAGCTTCAACATTTGCTCTCTGTGGGTACACGGATTCGGATTGGGCGGGGGACAAGGATGATAGAAAATCAACATTCGGGGCGTGCCAATTCCTTGGTAGGTCCTTGGTATGTTGGTCTTCTAAGAAGCAAAATTGTATATCTCTCTCCACCGCAGAAGCCGAGTATGTTGCTGCCGCTAGTGCTTGCACTCAATTGCTATGGATGAGGCAAACTTTAAAGGAATACGGTGTCGGTTGTGACAAAGTGCCTCTTCTATGTGATAATGAAAGTGCCTTCAAAATTGCATACAACCCGGTGGATCACACAAGGACAAAGCATATTGAGATTCATCATCACTTCATTAGAGATCATTTTGCTCGAGGTGATATTGATCTATCCTATGTTTCAACCAAAGATCAACTTGCCGATATCTTCACGAAGCCACTTGATGAAGCAAGGTTTTGCTACTTGAGGAATGAACTAAATATTATAGATTCAAGGAGCTTGACTTGATTATCTTGCACTCTCACCTAATACTCGACCCATATTTGGTTTAGGTGTAGGCATGGACATAGGGGGAGTGCGGTCCTAATTGATTGGACTATCCCTCCCCCCATTATGCGCAAAGTAAACAAAATCATTCCTCTTAATATCATTTTGTGATATGTGAGCTCAATGATGAGTTTAGGTAATGGACCCAAGATATATCTTCGTGGTGCCAAGCCGAGTATGCTCAAATATGGTGGCCTAGGCCACCGCCCCCTCTCAATCGAGAGGTTGATGTGCGTACTCGTGTTGGTCATTTTTGAGTTGATTTGTACTCATGATTGTCATCTTGTGAATTGCCTTCATCGTTCTTAGTCTCATGCACTCTAGTTTGGTTTTGAACTCCTTTTTCTCGATTTTTAGAGTGCATGTGCTTCCCAGCTCACTTGTCTAAACCTAAGCCTCCTTACTCCCTCACGAAAACCCTCTCTCTATCTGCACAAGAATCATCCTTGTTTCCTGGCATTTGGAATCAGATGGGACCGGTACTACCGGATGTGGGAGCGGTACTACCGGACCTGGGTAGTTCCCAGGTCGTCTCCTGGAAGAACTGCTCCAGGAACGATACTACCGCCCACATATCCGGTACTACCGGTCATCGGTACTACCGGTTGGGGAATCGGTAGTACCGCTTACGAGCGGTACTACCGCTTCAGCAACAGGTACTACCGGTCGGTGTTTTCTGGTATATATTGGACGCGTGTGGGGAGGCACCCCTCAGTGCCCCATTCATCCCCACTCCATCCACTCATACCCACGCCGCAGCAGGAGACCTTGAAGCCGCCGGAGCTCTGCCGCTCCCTCCTCTCCCCGGATACCCCTTGGATTCGGCCTCTTGGCGGGCTCCCACCTCTTTCTACCGCCATGGATCCCGGTACAACCGCCCTTTCTCTCCCCGTTTGATTTCCCCATTAGATCTAGGTTTTGGCTTAGATTTGTGGAGAAATTGACTATTTGAAAGGTTGTACTGCCATATGCTTCCTTGTTACCGAGTAGAATCATCTATTTGCAGTACAATGCCGTCAATTTGGTCTGTTTCCATCAGATCTGACGATCGTGTGCCGCTCAACCGGTAGTACCGGAACTTTTTCCGGTACTACCGCTTGCAAGCGGTACTACCGGTTGTCAAGTCCGGTAGTACCGGCCCAAACTGACCACATTTTCCTGCTTAAATACTAGATTCTCTCGTTTGCTCCTTTCTGATTCTTGTGCCCTTACCTCCTTGCTATCCTCCCTCGTGCTTTCACAGATGCAGGTGGTTCTCGGGGTGCACGCAAGCGCTCCAAGACTAGCCGTGAGATTGTTGAGGAAGAGACGGAGTCTAAGGAAGAGGTTATGCCACAGCCAAGACACCGTTCCAAGTTGCCTGCCACTCGAGGTGGTTGTGGGGGTCGTGAAGGTGTTACCAAGCGCTCTGCTGGGCGTGGCAGCGCCCCTCCCTCTCTCCCCCCTTCCACTGGGCGTACCAAAAGTCTCAGATCTGGCCATATGGGCCAAGGAAACTGTCAGACATCTCTGAGTCAGAGTTTAGGGCTCTCCGGATTGAAAATGCATACTCCCGCAACCGGAGCGAGGCAAGGGAAGACAGTCTCTTCTATGATGATTTCCAAGAGCGTGTTTATCATGAGGTTCTTTTGACCAATATCCAGATGGTGGTGCCTCAGCAGTGGATTGACATGGGGCATATTGACAAGAATCTTGACTACTTTGCTGAAGCTAAGGAAATATGCTCTCACCTTGGCTTGTTCCCCATTAGGCTTTGTTTGGTTCCTGCGGAACCATTCCCCACGTGGAACCCTTCCTCCTAGGGTTTGGGTGATCCCCCTCATGTCAACCGAACCCCGTTAATCCATTCCCCAAATCTCCTATAATCCATGCACAAGTTTGGTTTGTTCGGTTATACCCCACTGCCAAGGGAGCAGCAGCTAACGCCTAGGAGCTGCTTTTGTGCGAGATCGTTTCTGCACGTCCAGCAACATATTGATTTTTTTCGTCCAGCAACATATTGCTTTTTTTATGTAACATAAAAGATATATTACTTTTTCCATCTCAAAAAATATGTCAAAAACTAGTCTAAATTTAGATGTATCTAGACAATATTTAGTACTAAGTACATCTAAATTTAGAAAAATTTGCGGCATCTATTTTGAGACAGAGGGAGTAACTTTTTATGATCAGAGTACATGGTTACAGAGCTTAGTAAAGAGCAAGAGCCAGCCATGCTAAGCCTCACAAAACAGATTCTAGATGATCAAGATATGCATAGAAGATCATCTAAAAAACATATGCATAGAAGATACCGATATTGCTTCGTTGAAACATTCAGACATAAAAAAACACAAAGTTCAGTCAATAACCAAGTCAAGGTCAGTCGACAACAACATATTGCTTTGTAGTAAACACTGTCATTCGCCATTCTTCATAACATGCATAGTTCCCGCCACCAACATCAGCTTTTAGCATGGCTGAAATCTAAAATCAAACTTGTTCACAAACAACATACGTAGTGAAATACAGGATATAGTTGGAACACAAGTATCCAAAAGATCTCGATTATTTTAAGGTACAATTGATTCGTTCTCAGGAAATAGTGTTGCAACAAGAACACAAAGTGAATAATATACGATCCTTCCGTGTCAGGACACCCTTGCCTTTCTTCTTCTGGAGATTGATCATGTAGAACTCATCTAGCCATGCATAGCAATGAGAAAGCATAATTATTAGATAATACAAGATATATGGAGGAAAATTATCTAAGAAACCAAGACTTTTTTCTACTAGCAGCACAAATGCAATAAATGCTGCAAAACAAAGTGAACAACACGAAGGCACAAGAAGCTTATTTGTTTATATATATACAAACCGACGACCATCCCTGATGTACAAGTATACATTTTGGAGAACACAAAATAGCACAGCTTAATAACAAACTATGTATATTACCAGTAGCAAAATAGCATGTTGAACATGCAAAATAGCACAATTTAATGTAGTAGAAGGGAAGCGGATTTTGATGAATGAATTCAGGCTCTTGGTTGTATCTTTATTACAGTCGATATATACACAAATGGAGCTAATCTGGTATTCAATTATGAGTACCATCACCATATAAAAGATCTAATAGTATTTATTTTAGAAAAGAAGCAAGTGAGATTGAGTGAATAGAAGGTTTAATATTAGGAGGCTGTACGAAACAAAGGTCTACTTATTGAAGATAGTATGCAACACCTACATATATAGTTCTGAATTTTAAGTATATCCACTTGAACACATAGAAAAATTAGAAATACTACTATAATGAACAAAGAATAATCATTTTCATGTTGTCGCTATATCAAGTATGATGCAATAAAGAAACGTAAGATGACGAGAGTAGAAATGATGCAGCTTGGACAAAATAAGAAAGAACAAAAGATTTCACCTTTGCTAGGCCATTTAAACCCACATCGCACTGCCGTCTCAAGGTCATTGCAGATGAAGAGGTCGCGATTATACGCACTTTTAAAGACTCGAGAGCTTTCACCTTCTCCTCTTGAGAGAATTCCATTGTGCTTAGGCGAGCAATACAATTCTTGATTGAGAACTCATCCACATTCCTAATCAGCTTCGCTTCCTCAATTTGCTTTGTCTTCATCTCAATATACTTTTCTATCATTGCAGCTAAATCTGCATTTGATCGGCGCCTTTTGGGTTCGCTATCGCTGCTTGTTGATGGTGCAGAAACCCGCTGGGTTAGCTTGAAAATCTGGCGTCTTGCATGCCTCCTTGTGTATCGCCTCAACATCCACCACGGTCTCCAATATGGGGTTGTATGACCTCTCTGAATCGACCTGATCAAACTCACTTGTAAGGGTTGGTTGTTTGGATTGCTGAGTGGAGGTAAAGTTATAGGTTCCCTCGGCGGTCTGTCCGTCATACAACTCTCCCAAGGCATCAAAAAGCGGAAAAGCCTTAGTACGGAACTTCCCTATCTTAGGAAATGACTGCACAACGGAAAAGAAGACGAGTGATATACCATAATAAGGAATATTTTACGATAATAAGGAAATGACCAGATGCATGTAAGGGGCTGAAACTATCTTACAATGATAAGGTTATCCCACAGCGCTTCCTCAGCTTCGATCATTGAACGCTTGTCATTCTAGGATGCTCCACTTTGTTTCCTAGCTTCCTTGAGCATCTTATATACCCTTTTTAGCTCCTTCTCCTTATCTTGGATATGTCCCTTTGTGTAAGTCACATACAGATGGCTTGCTTGGAATCTCTTGACGATCTTATTCCAGGCGTCCGAGGACCACCCGTTCTGACCCTTATATTGAGGGGTATTGTGCTCATGCAGCAAATCCACGAGAGACTTTTCTAGTTCAGCATTCCAAGAGGCTCTATCTGCTTGAGAAAGGTTTTCAAGTTAGCCAAAAATAAACATGTATAATAAGCTATTGGGTTTAAGAATTGAAGGCTCTACCTTTAGACCGCTTTTTTGTTACCCTGCCTTTTGGTGAGAGATTCTTCTGGACAACTTTAGCTTGCATGAGATTAAATCCTCGGAGATCCTCTTCTAGTCATCATCATGACCCCTGGAACAATATTCATGATTCAAGCAGCAAGACATTTATCCTCACATAAAAATTTAAAACAAAAGAAACTCAAATGTCATTACTTTATTACACCACATAACAAATTAAAGAAGCTCAAATTTCATTACTTTATTACATCACATAAGAAACAAAAGTAGCTCAAATGTCACTACTTTATTACATCACACTTGACTTTCTTTGTTGATAATCCGCCCACATTTGATGCGCAATCATATCTCTAAGATTGTTGCCTTCATTGTTGACTTGATGGTTTTGAGGAAGATCACCATCAGGAAGGTCCACATAAGTTTCTGGGGGTATGTTGTTTGTTTGGTTATCTAACCAGCTCTCATCTCCCTTATGCAAACGGATGATGTTATGCAATATTGCAGCAGCCGCCGGTAACTTTGCTTGATTCTCTATTGTGTGATGGGTTCCCACTTTGAGAATGGGAAAGCGTTTCTTCAGACTCCCAATGCACGTTCAATATGATTCCGTAGTAGGCGTGGCGGTGATTGAATAGCTCCTTGTAGTTTTGGGGTGCACGACGACCACGCCCAAACTCCTTCAAATGGTACCGAACACCACGGTATGGTGCAAGAAAGAAGGGAGTGTTTGCATAACCACCATCTACGAGATAGAACTTTCCCTGAGGTACTTTAAACCCTTTGAGAAGTGCGGATCTAAGAACCCTAGCATCAGTAGCCGATCCCTCCCAGCCACAAGATATGAATGTGAAATTTAGATCAAAGTCACACGCGACCATAACATTTTGGCTGATTGTCCCCTTCCTATTTCTAAAGGGAGCGGCTTTGTCACCCAAAATGGTCATAGGAATATGAGTCCCGTCAATGGCTCCAATACAGTTCTGCAAATAAAATGATAAGAAAATAATAAGAAATTATTTTGGTTTGTGGAAAGGAAGGCATTTTCATGGGAATATGATTTAGCAAAAACCTAAAAATAAGGGAAGAATCTAGGGTTAGACTGGATCTTTGGATGTACTTGAGTAGGATTTGGAGGCTTGAGAAAATGCTTTGACAGAGTAGGGATTATGTTGAAGAAATTCTTCATGTGCCGATGAAAAGTATCACCACTGCGCTTAAATTGGACCTGGAGAGCCTGGAAGGAGGAATTGTGGGACAACATCCACAGAAAGGCTGCTAGTTTCTCTTGACAAGAAGTCCGGTATCACGTACCAACTCCCCGTCGAAGGAAACTAGCCAAAGCCCTCAAGATATGAGGCTCCATCCTAAATGCTTCTTGACAATTTTGACGTGTCCTTCAAGAAAATCCTTACAACCTCATCGCCTCTTAGAATCGATGTATGTCGGCTTTTTGGTTCACTTGCACCCGAGATGCAAGGTGTAAAAGGAAAAGCATCATATTGTCATCGCCATCCTCCTCCTCCCTCTTTCTAATGTGATCCCTCATTCTCAAATCCATGCAAAGAATATGCGCTAAAATGGAACACGCCAACACTGCGACTAACATGTATAAGAAGAAATAATTACAGTTCATCAACCATGCATAAATACAGTTCAAGAATATGTTTTAATTTAGGCGGTATATACAAATGGAAACACTTCCAACCATAAGAATATGTTTCAATGTAGGTAAGGTATTTGCATATCTAGTAAAACATACTATACCCAAATTTGGCTGGTAGTGCCCTAACAAATCTGGCAGATGTGCAAAGACAGCCTTGCACCAGTGCATAAACAGTAGACTTTAGTTGTGCTTGCTCAAAAACACAACTTTAGTTGTGCTTGCTCATTCTTTTAGTTGCAATAACACAACTAGTGATTCAACCATTTACTAAGAAATCGATCAACAGCCAAACATCAACAAGGATATAACCATTTACTCGAATGATTTGATTATGCACTCGTGATCTATTGTGAAGAAATAGAAAATATCTGCCATCAGAACTCATTGAACCAACCTCTGTGCTCTAACAAATGTCAAAAAAATCCTATGGCAATGCAAGCTGTTTGGAAATAGTGTCACATGGTAATATCTATCGATAATATTCAGTCAGCGGTGAAGGAATAAACAAAAAAATCTCTACAGGTTTTAACTGTTATTTAACTTTATAAAGATCTCCTAGTTTTAGGTCCAAGTTTAGCCCTCCCTATCCCTCGTCGTTCTCTATACCTGCAGTTTAGCAAAGCTCATTTCATTCGGGGCATTGATAATCGATGTGTCATGGAAACGTCAGAACAAATGGTGAAGATACAAGAATGAATGGTACATCCTCATAATGCCAAGTTAAGAAACAACAAAAAATCACTCATGTGCTTGAATCATCAAAATTTTGTAAGTTGAAGAATATGTTTCAGGTAACAAAAAGACCGCAATAGGTGTCCTTCTCCAACATCAAATAGAATAAATACAGATGATAGTGCAAAGCAAAACTCCACAACCATGTATTATAAACATCTAATCACAATTCACACAAATATAACAACTTTTGTGTTGATTAAGAAAGTTATGTATCCAGGAAAACCGACCACATGCACAACAAGCCACTTGGCATATGAAAATAAAAGCCATAGGATGCTAGTGCGAATTAGGACACCCAACCACTAACAATATTTGAGACCTCGATCGATTTCCGAATTCTATGCTTAAGCATACAAAACCAGCGCCATCGAAAATGAGAACTTAGCAAATCACACAAAAATAAGAGTGGTAGGTGAGAGAAACACAAGTACATACATACATCTACTTATTGTTGGTTCAGTCCATCATTAGCGAGAACTAATGATCATATTTGACCTTGTTTAGATGTATACATGGTCCTATCTGAATTCAGCAGAAATAACGGTGTGTCGACTCATGAGTCCACCCAATCCGTGTATCCAAGATGTTCAGAACTGCGGCACAACATGGCTACCAAAACATTGGTACCCAGCGGTATCCTTCCCCTGATATGACCCATCTCATCTATACACACGCTTGATGACATGCCAAGAACCTACCTCTCCGACCGTGCCAAGAACCCTAGAATTTGCCGAACATGCCAAAAAAATCCTAGAGCTGTGAGAGGCGAGGAATACTAGGTGCTACCAGCTGACGAGGTGGAGAGGGCGTCGGAGGTGAAGTTTCACGGGAACCTCCGAGCTTGCAGGATGGTGATGTCTCCGGATCTAGATCGCACCGTCGGTTGATTGCTCTGTCGCCGGTTGTAATGGGGATAGGGAGGAGCACGCTTTGATCTAGATTCGTTGCGCTGCCGCCATCCCTCCGGCGACACTGCCACCGTCCCTCGCCCTCGCCGCCCCCAACCCTCCAAGTCGCACGAGAGAGATAAGGTCGGGCTGGGAGAGGCGTCTCGTTTCGGCTTGGGGATTAGTTCCACGGGTTCAGCCTCGAGTTTTGTTTCCCTGCAAAATTGAAGAGAGTTTGGGGAGAATAGAGCGGGGTCGAGTTCCGGGCGGGACTAACCGAACACGTCAAAGAAAGAGGCCGAAAATTAAACCACACGTTTCAGATACCGGCTAGCCCACAGGGATATCTGTCTGATCCCGGCCGGTTTGGGACAAAACGAACAAAGCCTTATGGAGTTTCAGTATGACTATGATCCCCTCCTTATTTATCAGTTTTATGCCACTGCACATTTCCACACTGGCCGCACTCGGAATATTACCTGGATGACTCAAGGTGCTGTCAAGGAAGCTACACTAGCGGAGTTTGCTGCAATATTGGGGTATGAAGATCGCGGCCGGGACGTTCCTTGTGGTTTTTGCTGTCACATGCGGGATCATCCCTCCAAAAAGGAAGTCCTTACACCTTTGTATATTCGGGGCCGTGGGGTCGCTGGCAAGATCAAGGATCTTCTCCCCACATATGACATTCTCCATCGCATTTTTCGTGAGACTGTTGCTCCTCGTGCGGGCAACAAGGATGAGATACATGGGTTCTCTGTTGACTTGCTGTTCAACACCTTCCTCAACCGAGACTCAGGCACTCCTCTTGATGTGTCAGACTTCATATGGAATGAGATGGTTGCTGCTGCACACTCTCGGAGGGTTCCACCATTTGCTCCTTATATTTTGGCCCTCATTGTGTCAAAGTGCTCCGTCATTGCTAGGACACTCTCCACTCGCTCTCTCATTGTGCACAGGCCAAAGGCACTCAAGATCAAGACACATGCTAAACCTCGCATTGCGGCGGGTGAGGAGGATGAGGATGACTCTAAGGATGATGACAGTGGTCATGACACTGATTATGTTGTCTCTTGTCGCAAGAATGCTAAGCCCTCTTGGGCCAAAAGGATGGAGGTCAAGCTCAAGAAGATCTTCTGCTTCTAGGTTGACAACCAGAAGCGCATGTATGAGGCGCATGTGTATGCCAATAAAGCCAGTGCTCGGCAGAAGAAAATGATGTCTGCTCAGGGTTTGACCGTCTCCGAGGGGTCCGAGAACAACATCACTCTAGAAGATCAGTGGATCTCTAAGCATAGCCGTTGGGACGATGATGTCTCTTCCTCGCACCGCGCCCCACCCCCTTACGAGGATGAGGAGGACCTTGAGGAGGAGGAGGAGGAGGATGATTGACCGCTGGAGAAGGGGTTGCACTTGTCCCTTTTTGGCGTCTTGATGCCAAAGGGGGAGAAGTTGCACTTTAGGCACGGGTGTTGCATGGGAAGTCACAAGCTCGTTCTTATCTTGATCCTTTTATTGCTTGTGAACTTCGATTTCCCTCTAGTTATGTATGAGACTATGTTTTATGTGTGAGACTATGTGGTTATGTCTTGGATCCATCTTATGAGACTAAGTGGTTTATTTCATTGGATCCATCTTGTGATGATATGCGTTATCTATTGTCTATATATTTCTCATCATCACATGTTATTTTGCAAAGGTATGAATTCACATGCTAGTATCAATATTTGTGCACCCATGTTGGGTTTGTAAAATAGAGGGGGAGGTTTGTCTCTACTCATCTAGGGGGAGCCCCGTCTCTATTTTACAAATTCCATATGTTTTCTATTAAAATCTTCTTGCAAAAGTGTATTGTCATCAAACACCAAAAAGGGGGAGATTGAAAGAGCAGTTTCCTATCCCTCTGATTTTGATGTTCGATAACTACACACTTATCGGTTTAACTGTGTGCGAAGTGTATCACAGGTTTTATAAGAGGTGGCACAAATATTGGCATATCAATTCCCTTTGCGAAAAACCATTGTGCCAACCAGTAGTACCGGAACTACGACCGGTACTACCGCTTGACATCGGTACTACCTGTTCCAGTACCGGTTGGCACTGTCCAAAACTGATAAGGGTGTGTGCTAGTCAGTACCACCCGGTACCACGGAGCGGCACTACCGGTCCAACCGGTAGTACCACTTGATACAAGCGGTACTACCGCTTGACATGGTCGTACCGCTCGGCAGTACCGGGGCATACTGACTAACACTCACTCCTCTCCGTTTTGGTCAGTACCAAGCGGTACTTGGGACCGCAGACCGCCAGTAGTACCGGCCCCACGACCGGTACTACTGCTTGGGTAGTACCGCAAGGGCATACCGCCCAAAATCAAGAAAGTGATGAATCAAGCACCTCGGTGCCTGGTCGATTTGACGTAGTACCGCTTGCAAGCGGTACTATCGCTTGAGTACCGGTACTACCGGTGCATTAATGACTCCAACGGCCATATTTCGTGGAGGGGTATAAATACCCCTCCACCTACCTTGGGACAAAGTGCTCAGCTCATTAAAGTCAAATACCACCATTGGAGTCCATTGGAGCCACCCAAATCTTCAAGATCTCCTCATCCCACCACCCAAAGTTCTTGATCTTTGGGGAATCGAAGGAGGAGGCCCCGATCTACTACTTCACCAAAAGAGATCTTCATTTCCCCCTCATTTCATTGAGGGCCCCTTTGCTCTAGTGTTTTCTTGGAAAACCCTAGTTCTTGTTTTGATTCTTACAAGCTTGTCTTTGATTGCTTTGACAACTTGCTTATATTTGGGAGCCTCCGATTAAGTTGTGGATGTGTGCCCCAAACTTGTAACGGTGCCGGCTTCCACCTTGAAGGTTGCCGATATAGTGGAAGGTGAATCGTGTCAAAGCTTCATGAACTAGCCAACGCAACCAAAAGTCCGAACTGATGGAAAGGGCTAGTGCAATCCACTTATACACTTCAACACCCCCTCTCACGTGTGACGGGGAGAAGTCAGCACGTGCAACCGGAAGAGAGTGATGGCGCGTGAAACTCACGTATGACTCAAGAGGCCTATACGTGGACACAGAGGGGTCAACGACAATTTTAGGATAAATTGCGAAAGCCAGGACTCGAACTCGAGACCTTAGGATCTGATACCATGTCAAGCTTCATGCACTAGCCAACGCAACCAAAAGTCTGAACTGATGGAAAGGGCTGGTGCAATCCACTTATACACTTCAACACCCCCTCTCACGTGTGACAGGGATAAGTCAACACGTGCAACCGGAAGAGAGCGACGGCGCGCGAAACTCACGTATGACTCAACAGGCCTATACGTGGACATAGAGGGGTCAACAGCAATTGTAGGATAAATTGCGAAAGCGAGGACTCGAACTCGAGACCTTAGGCTCTGATACCATGTCAAGCTTCATGCACTAGCCAACGCAACCAAAAGTCTGAACTGATTGAAATGGCTGGTGCAATCCACTTATACACTTCAACACCCCCTCTCACATGTGACGGGGAGAAGTCAGCACGTGCAACCGGAAGAGAGAGACGGCGCGCGAAACTCACATATGACTCAAGAGGCCTATACGTGGACACAGAGGGGTCAACAGCAATTTTAGGATAAATTGCGAAAGCCAGGACTCGAACTCGAGACCTTAGGCTCTGATACCATGTCAAGCTTCATGCACTAGCCAACGCAACCAAAAGTCCGAACTGATGGAAAGGGCTAGTGCAATCCACTTATACACTTCAACAAATCGATCCCTTTGGGGTGAGATTCATCGGAGAACAAGGGAGGCCTCTCGTGGCGTTGGTGGTTTGAAATCACCCCCTCTCCAAACGTAGACATACTTCCCCTCAAAAGGAAGGAACTACGGGAAACAAATCCTTGTGTCTCCGTGTCCACTTTTCGGTTACTTCTATCCTTTACCGCACCTTACTTACTTGCTACTACTTTGTGTTGTGGTAGTCCTTGCATAATTTTCATATAGGTAAATTCACCGTAGTTGCATTATCTAGAGAATTTACCTTTTTGTCAAACCTTAATTTGAAAAAGAAGAAAAATTGAAGTAGCACCTATTCACCCCCCCTCTAGGTGCCCATACGATCCTTTCAGCTTTGAATATCGAGCCACCTAGATCCGAGTTAAGTTTTGCTTGAATCGGATTTGTTTTAGCTTTGAATATCCAGCCACCTAGATCCGAGTTAAGTTTTGCTTGATTCGGATTTGTATTAGCTTTGAATATCCAGCCACCCAGATTCCAGTTAAGTTTTGCTTGATTCGGATCTGTTTTAGCTTTGAATATCCAGCTATATAATTCACTTTGGTACTTAGGTTTCCCATGATCGGCGGACAGCCGAATTTCAAAAGTTGCTCTTTGCACACAAGAAATTGCAAGATAAATATGAGAAGGTTGTCCCTGTAGTGAAGAAAACTGGTAATTTAATAAATCTTTGTATTGTTCCTTAAGTTCTTAACATTTTTGGCCTGACGTGCTAATCCACTCTTTGCTGGTATGCAGCTAGTATCAATAATCTTAACATCCTCCTTACCAAGAAGGTTGACGCGCTGGAAGGTTAGTTATCTTTTTCGCCTTGAGACTTGTTGACTTTCGTTCGAGATAAATCCTGGGTTTCTTATAACCTTCCGGCTTTGGTATATCCGAGTTACAAACACTTGCAGCGTCGCATCAAGAATGCATATCCATGCCTGATATGATGCTGCATTTTTTAGAACAAGCCGCCACTCATTCGGCGCAACTTAAAGAAAAGGATGATGAGATAACTCGGTTACGCGCCGAGGTTGAGTCTCTCAAGCTTTTGTAGAAATCCGAATTGGAAAAAGTTGATCAGGAGTTCTCTGAAGAGAGAATCGACTGAGCCTGCAACTGCAAAAAGATAAGGAACTCCTCGATGCTGCCGAGCTGAAGAACCGAACGATGAGCGAGGAAATCACTTGCTTTGAGAAGAATAAAGCCGACTGGACCCAGGATCTCCAGAAAATGTTGAGTTATATTCATCGTAAGTTTCCGACCGCGGTCGAGTTATTTTCTTCCCTTTGTTATTTTTAACTGATATGTTTTCCTTTCGTGTAGATCATTTTCCGGAAGCTAAACCAGTGAGCTCTAAGGCGCCGAGGTGTCCACGTAGACTCGAGTCCAGAATACTCAATGGAAGACTTCCTGATTGCCGTTGGCACTGCTGTTGGACCAATGAAGATTATGGGAAGAGATCTGGTGCAAGCTGCCATTCGGGCCTACCATGTTCTTTGGCTGAATACCTCAGGAACGCCTGATATTGATGAAGTCAAATTACTTGTGGAGAGATTAATGGCATCTCAGAACCAGTTAAATCTCTGGAGGGAATCTGTTGGGAGGGCTGGTGCTGATATGGCACTTACAGCGGTTTTGTCTTGGTACGAGGATATCTCACTCGATACTCTGATGAATCTGCCTCACTAGCTCTCGTTGGGTTGAGGATCCAGAATTTGTCGCTCGCCGCCAAGCTCGTGCCTTCCAGCTTATTGAGTATGCTAACGTGCATAATTGGATTGAAGGGCCAAGTTTTCTTTCCAATCCGGCGGATGATGTCGAAGTTGAAGATGCTTCTGATGATGATTCGGCCGATCGGGATGAAGCAGAGGGTGACTCGGACAACTCTCATGACTCCAATGCAAGCTCGGATGAGGATGGCGACGCGCGATCATCTTCTAAAGGGACTAAGAATTCTCGAATGTTTCACAGCAGCCGAGGCTTGTCCCCGAGGTTACTATTGCTTCTGTTGAAGGTGAAGTAACTTCGGCTGAGGCGTCGGCTACCTCAGAGCGCCCAGTTCCTGAAAATACCCCTGCGCATGAGACCGAGGTCGCCCAGCCATCATCCGAGATACCCATTCCCGATGCTCCTGATCATGTTGCTGCCCCTTAAGGGTGCTTTGGCGCTTTTCGCTATTTAGGTTCAAAAAACTTTTAAGTTATTTTCAGTCCCCGGTATGCCGGGCGTATGATGTCTGTGGAACAATTGTCCGGCTTTCGGTGTGGTGTGAACCTTTTTGCCTTTCATCGCTGAGGCATGGGTGATGGTAATTATTATTACTCTTTCTAAACAAATCTCATTGCTTTATATCTTTGCTTTGGCGAACTTTGACTTTGTAAGTTCGAATTGTATTTTTCCATGTGGCTGACCTTGGTTCGGCATTTATCTTGCTTGTCCTTCGTAAACTCGATTGCTTAGCCGTTGTGTTTTCAATTTCTATCTGAAGTATAATGCCCGAAGCCCATATCTGGTAAACTGATACAATAAGTTGCATCCCTTATCATACTTCGATTTGCTAGGGTTGTTAGTCTTTTTTGCATTATCCTTAGAGATTTCTGATTGTTTCCGCTTTGCTATTCCTCTGATTATTAAGAGAAGTTTATATCATATCTTGCAAGTTCTGATCAACAATTTAGGGGAGTCCTCTAGTCTTTAGCTGAGCTATGGAGCTTTTATGTGTCTGGCGACAAATAGTGGGTAATATAAGTCAGTCCCCGAGTTATCACTCAAGTTCTTGCGTGTGCTCAAAGAATATCTAGGATCATGCAGCAGTCCCCGAGTTACAAACTGGGTTGCCGAGATATAATTCATGGCTCAATGCAGAGAATTCTACGGGGTAGTCCCCGAGTCCTTGCTCAAGGTGCCGAAGTTTAATGCATATTTTTAGAACAAGAAAAAATCATGAGTCATTCCCCGAGTCAATGCTCGAGGCATCGAAGTTTAATGCATAATCCGAAATAAGGTATAATACGGTGTAGTCCCCGAGTCGCTGCTCGAGGTGCTGAAATTTAACACATAATTCAAAATAAGAAATAACACGGTGCAGTCTTCGAGTTATGGCTCGGGGTGCTAAAATTTAACAGATAATTCAAAATAATAAATAACACGGTACAGTCCCCGAGTCACTACTCGAGGTGCCGAGGTTTACTACATAGTCTTAAAAAAATAGAAACAACATTGTGCAGTCCCCGAGTCGTTGCTCGAGGTGCCGAGGTCCAATACATGCTTGGTACTCCAACTTGATGCGTCACATCATGACGTACAACATATAGCTCCTAAGTATAGAATGGGCGAAGTAAAGCTATGTTCCATGGTCTTTTTGATTCGTCGCCGACCTTGTTTGCCTTGTTCTTTTCTGGTGACTAAGCATCGATTAGGTAATATGCATCATTGTGCAATGCTTTACTCACGATGAATGGTCCTTCCCATGGGGGTGAAAGTTTGTGCATGCCGGTTGTGCGCTGCACTAGCCGAAGAACCAAATCCCCTTCTTTAAAAACTCTTGGATTGACTTTCTTGTTGTGATATCGTCGGAGGTCTTGCTGATAAATAGCTGATCTTGATAATGCCAATTCCCTGGCCTCTTCTTGCAAATCGACATCGTCTTGCCAAGCTACCTCATTTACCTCAGCAGTTGTATACTGGGTCACACTTGGCGAATCATGTATTATGTCGGCTAGAAGCACAACTTCTACCCCATATACCAGAAAAAATGGGGTATACTCTGTTGACCTGTTTGGGGTAGTTCTGAGGCTCCATAGTGCTGCTGGTAGTTCCTCGATCCAGCATCCTGCCGACCTTTGCAGATGTTCGACAAGCCGGGGTTTTATTCCGGACAATACCAGCCCATTTGATCTTTCTACCTGCCCATTTGATGTTGGGTGAGCCACCGAGGCAACATCTAGTCTTATGTGTTTCTCTTGGCAGAATCTAGCAAAGGCCCCTTCAGCAAAGTTTGTGCCATTGTCTGTAATAACACTATGTCGATAACCATATCTCAAGATAATATCTTTGAGGAATTTTACTGTTGTTGGTCCATCACATTTTCTTATTGGTTTTACCTCGATCCACTTTGTGAATTTATCCACCATGACTAGAATGTGAGTCATTCCGCCTCGGGCTGGCTTGAATGGACCCACCATATCCAAGCACCATACATAAAATGGCCAAGTAATTGGTATTGTCTTTAATTCGGATGAGGGCATATGTATCATGCTGGCGTATCTCTGGCAACCATTACATTTTTATACCAATTCTTTCGCCTCCTTCAACGCCGTCGGCCAATAAAATCCATGCCTGAATGCTTTGGCCACTAAAGCTCTGGACGAGGTGTGATGCCCGCATTCTCCCTGATGTATGTCCAGGAGTATCTCCTGGCCTTCTGCCGAGTCAACACATCTTTGCATCACGCTTGTAACGCTTCTCTTATACAGCTCATTGTTTATGATTGTATAAGCTTTTGCTCTTCTTATTGTCTGTCTAGCCAGTACCTCATTACTCGGCAAGATTGCGTCCTTAAGGAAGGAGAATATGGGTTGCGCCCATGTCGGCATGATTTTCTCTGGGATAATTTCACTGTCGATTTCCATATTTTCTGCCGACATAACAACTTCGGATTTTTTTGTATTCACTCGTGCGATGGACGGGTTCACTTTCAGAAAGTACGGGTTGCATTCTTTGTCGACTTCCATTGGCACACTTCCTTCTTTCAATTCTGCCAAGATATGAATTGACTCGGACTCTGGTGATGGTGTTATCGATGGTTTTCTCAGGTGCTCTAGGGCGATACCCGGGGGAATTGACTGCCTAGTTGATCTGAGTTTTGACAGCATGTCTGCAGCGTCATTTTCTGGCCGAGGTATATGATGAAACTCGCATCCATCAAAGTATCCACTAATTTTTTGCACATGGAATCTATATAGGGCCATATTCGCATCTAATGCGTCCCAATTGCCTGATACTTGATGTACTACTAGATCTGAGTTCCCGTAGCATAGGATCCAACGTATACCAATCTCTTTTGCCACCTTTAACCCATGGACGAGTGCTTCATACTCGGCTACATTGTTTGACGCCGCAGCTGATCTTTTTTTCGGCGAAGTTAACACTATCCCTGCCCCCAAGCCATTTCTCAGCTTGGATACGTCAAAATGCATTGTCCAATAATTCGGATCTGGTAATGGCGGCTCATATTATACCTCGGTCCAATCCACAAAGAAGTTGGTCACCGCCTCAGATTTGATTGCATCTCGCCTATCGAATTGCGGAGCATAAGGTGATAACTCGATTGCCCATTTTGCTATTCGGCCACTTGCATCTTTGTTGCTCAATATCTCGGCTATGGGCGCTTCACAAATCACTTTTATCGGATGTTCTTCGAAGTAATGTTTAAGTTTTTTCACCGACATGTATACTCCATAAGCCATCTTTTGGTAGTGCGGGTAGTTCTGTTTTGAGGCCGATAGTACTTCGCTTAGGTAATATACCGGCCTTTGTATTGACTTATCACCCTCATTTCGTTCCATGACAACCACCGCACTTACCACTCTGTTAGTGGCAGCTACATAAAGTAACATAGGTTCTTTTGACAATGGAGAGTCCAAGATTGGTGCTGTAACCAACATCTTTTTTAACTCATCAAACGCATTATCTGCTTGCGGTGTCCAAATGAACTTATCAGACTTTTTCATCAATTTGATATAGAGGTAATGCCTTTTCCCCCAGCCAACATACAAATCGACTCAGCGAGGCCAGGCAGCCCGTGAATTTTTGTACATCATTTAGACACCTCGGCAATTCCATTTTTTCCACTGCTCGGATTTTAGTTGGATTTGCCTCTATACCTCGGCTGGATACGAGGAAACCGAGTAATTTTCTAGCCGGCACACCGAAGGTACATTTTTTCGGGTTAAGCTTCATTCAGAACCTTCTCAAGTTTGCGAATGTCTGCCGAATATCATCCAGGAGTGTTTTGCTCTCTTTGGTTTTTATAACCACATCGTCTACATATACTTGTACATTTTTTCCTATCTGGTCATGTAGACAGTTTTGCATGCATCTCTGGTATGTTGCTCCTGCATTACGCAGGCCGAATGACATGGTGCGATAGCAATGAGCTCCGTACGGGGTAATAAACGCAGTCTTTATTTGATCGGCCGGATTTAATGGTATCTGGTAGAAACCAGAATACGTGTCTACAAATGACAACAACTCACAACCAGTGGTCGAATCAATGACTTGGTCTATCCTAGGTAAAGGAAAAGGATCTTTGGGACACGCCTTATTTAGGTTCGTGTAATCGATACACATTCGCCATACGACGGCTACATTTGGGTCATCCTTTTTCTTTTCTACTAACACCGGATTTGATAACCAATCTGGATGAAGCACTTCCATGATGAACCCAGCCGCAAGGAGCCGAGCTATCTCATCCCCTATTATTTTTCTCCTGTCTTCAGCGAAGCGGCAGAGAGGTTGCTTCACCGGCCTTGCTCCTGGCCATACATGCAAAGAGTGCTCAGCCAACTCCCTCGGCACACCTTACAGGTCTTGAGTTGACCATGCAAAGATATCCCGATTCTCACGGAGGAAGTTGGTGAGCTCGCCTTCCTATTTGGCATCTAGGCCGGCACCAATCGTGATGGTGCGCTCCGGGAACTGCTCATCTATCTGGATCTTTTTTGTCTCTTTAGTCGGCTAGAACAAAACACTTCCGTGTGGGTTGGCTAATGTCGGCATATTCAGATGTGCCGACTGAGCGAGAGCCGCTACCTCCTGAATCCTTCTTTTTTCTCTTGCAATCACCAATTACTCTGCCAGGTTTGATCTGGCCGAAGCACACTCCATCGACTTTCTGTAATCTCCGGCTATTGTTATCACCCCTTGTGGTCCGGGTAACTTCATTTTCAAATAAGTAATGTGGCAGCTACTCATGAATTTTGCCAATGCTGGTCGTCCGAGTAAATCATGATAGCAGCTTTCTAAGTCCACTACTTCAAATTCCAAATTTTCCGCTCTGCAATTCTCCCTTGTGTCGAATAATACATCTACTCGGACTTTCCCAATGGGCTCACATGAAAGTCCCGGGACTATTCCATGGAAAGTGGTTCTCGTGGATTGCAGCATATTCTGTGCTATTCCGAGTTTGTGCATTGTATCTTTGTACATGATGTTAATACTATTGCCATTGTCAACGAGTACCTTTGAGAATTTCACATTGATGCTGGGCCCGACAAATGTCGGATCTAGTACGAGTGCGTACGACCCTAGATTTGGCATTATCTTCGGGTGATCATTTATGCTCCAGGTTATTTCCTGATCGTACCAAGGCACGTATCTTTGTACCGCCGGCATAACATCATTTACTTCCATATGCCGGCGTTGTACACTTTGCCTGTCTTGTTGTTCTATTGTGAACACACAATAAGATTGATGATGTTCCCTGTAATCATTTCGTTCGTTGTTTCCGGGGTTTGCCCTTCCATCCTGACCTTGGTTTATTACTTGATGTACTGCATCCCTCCTGTCCGAGTTATCATACCTCGGAGGAGGTGGGGGTAACATTAACTATTGCACATTTGCTCCAGTTAGCTGTGGCTGCTGCTGCTGATGCGCTTGATGAGGAGGTGCTTGCATGCCCGCCGGGTTCCCCATTGCATTTTTCATCCAAGCACATTGACGAGTTGTATGATTAGCCGGCTTGGCCGGGTTTGGAGTGTGAAACTTACATGGTTGATCCAACATGGACTCAAACGTGTATTTTGGCCTTTACTGCCACTGCTTCTTCTGTTCTGGTGTCCACTGTCTCTTCCCTTCATTCCTCGGTGCCCACTGCTGAGGACCATTTTTCTGTCGCTGACTGTTTCCGTGATTCGACTGATCTTGTACTACTGCTGCCACCTGATTGGAAGCATATCTGTAATCCGGTCTTTCATCACTTCTTCTACCTCGGAACTTGTTGCGCCTCGATGATTCGGCTGCATCTCTTGCGTATTGATCCTGGTTCTCCCGATGCTCTGCCGACATTAATTCTGGTTGCGTCGGATCCCCTAATGCATACGAATCTGCTATCCTGATAGTCTCTGCCAATGTAGTCGGCATATCTCTTTGCAGCCTTTGCCACAACACACTTCCATATCGGCAGCCTTGAGCAAACCAAGCTATCGCTTGAGACTCTATAACTCCTTCGCATGAGTTTCTGAGGTTACACCACCGAGTCAAGAATTCTCTATCTGTTTCATTCGGCCTCTGCTTGCACATAGCGAGATGTTGTGGCATGTTTGGCCTTTCATAGGTACTGGTGAAGTTGCTGACAAACATTTCTTCAAAATCTAGCCAGCTTGATCTCGCTTTGGCGCATTGTTTAGCCACACTGCTGGTCCTTCCAAAGATCTGTGGACGTATCTCACCGCCCATCGTAAGTTTCCACTAGCAATTTTCACTGCGGTGGCATAGTCAATCAACCAATCCTGTGTTTTTGTGCTCCCATTGTATGTTTTTGTGCCCCTTGCCAGTTGAAAGTTTGGCACCGGTGGTTCGCCCATGATCCGAGGTCCGAAACATACCAGACTAGGCGGACCCTGTTCCTCCAATAACTCGGACCGATATAACCTGTCGAGTTTTAACCTTGCATCATTTGACAGCAAGTTTCTGTAAATGATTCTCTCCTGTATTCCATAATGGTTATTCCCACCATGTCATGCATACTCCATATCTGTGTAACCATCATTGTACCTCTCGTTTGCCTGATTATGATGAGCTGGTCTCATTTCTCGCTCTTGCCGAGGCTCATACCTCGGCTGAGGTTCGGGCGGTGGGTCTCTCCTTTGCTCTGTCGGGTTATTGTTCTCATGATTTCCTCTTCCGAGGTCTCCATTGCCTCGGCTTCCGTTGCCTTTGTTGGCACGGCCAGGGTTTCTATCGCCACTGTTACCTCGGCTTCCATTGCCTCTGTTTTTATTGACCTTTCCGGCTACTGCCAGATCATACGGAACAATTTGCTTATTTATTTTCCCGGTTATCGCTTTATCTTTTCGCGTTGTTTCGGGTGAGGATGTCTTTGCCACTGATATTATGGTATTGCTCCAGCCGAATGAACCACACGCGAGGCTCCCGGTCTTGCCGGGTCAGCCCTAAGCATTTCTTCATTCTGCTGGTTCGCAATGCGTACCATCTCATTTACTCTTTCTTGCTATTTCTCCCGGGCTTCGCCAGTTAATCCTTCTAACTCCAATGCAGGGGCATTTGCCGCCCTTAGGTTCTTCGCCGGGGTGCTATACCTCGGAAAGCCTAGATCAACTGAATCAGCCTTATGAGTCTCGTGCTCTTTGTTGATATCATTCATGAGGTTTTTTCCTCTCAATCTTAATTCATCTACCCGCTCGGGGGCAACATCTAGTTTGTTTGCCTTAGCATATTCCCGCAGGGTCCTGTTCAAGGACTCCCGCAAGGCCGACACCTTCTTTGCCTCTACCAGCACTTTTTGCCTAGTCTCTTCTAACTCTGCCTGAGCGTTAGCCGGATCAAGTATCGGCACCACGGGCGTGATTAGATTATCTATAGTTGCCTGGAGAATATTTTCTGGTCTCTCCAGAGGTGGCCATCTTACCCTTGCTGTCTTTGGGGTTGTCTCTTGCACCTCGGCTGACTTGGTCGCTGGCGGATCTACCTCGGTGGGCTGTGGAGCTTCTTGTTTCGTGGTCACCTGTCCACCTGCCGCCGGGTCCTTGCTCGATCTGGCGCCTTCTCCTGCCGCCTGTGTCGCGGCTGCGACCATCACCTCGACGCTGCTGACAGGGCGCGCTCCACGCGGACCGTACGTGGCGCTAAGGGGAGGCTCTCCTGCATCAATAACCCGGTGAGGATAAACGCAGGAGGTGTCAACGCCGACGTAGACCTTGTGCATGCCCAAGTTGATGAAGACGCCGTTGCGCGGAGGTGCCTTCCTCCTGAAGCTACCTGCGTTATCGCTGACATAGTCCCAGAGATAAAATCTCTATACTAAGCCAAAGACAACGCGCTCGCCGGTGTGGATGAAGTTTCCCGTCCGGATCTTGACTCCAGCTAGCACCGCTGCTGGTCCCATGGTGGGCGCCAACTATCGTGGTGGTGGCACGGCAGATGCCATGGGTAGGCTAAAGTATGGGGCCAATGGATGCTAGAGGGATCCGGGGAGGGAAGATGTAGTGATTTCTACACTCAAATGACTAACATGTAGATCTTTATTTCTCCTCTTAAGGACTACAAATGCTCCTTGAGCAGTTTGCAGGAAGAAGAGAGCAACTACACGAGCCTTACGGCGTAGAATGAATCGATCCCCCTCTCAGGAGCCAGCGTACCCCCTTATAAAGAGGTGCCTTGGTTCCTTCTAGGGCTGACGTGGCAAGCATATCCTTGGAATATGCTTGTCCCAATATGGTAACTCGGCGGCTTCCTTTCCGTGTCCCCCTTCTATCGGCGGCAATGTTCCAGAGAGTTTCACATGCGTGCCTCGGGCTCCCTGACTGTCACCTCCGTGACCTTCTTCTGCCCTTCTGTTGCTCTGCTCCTTTTCCTTTGTGCTTGGCCCTGTCCAGATTCCTCCTAGCCAGTGACTAGGGTTTGACTATAGGCACCTCCTTCTCCTGCAAGCTTCGTGTTACTCGGCCTTGTCTCGTTTAACTCGGCTCGACCTTCACCTACTTGCAAGTTAGCCAGACTCATTCGGCCGACTCAACTCATATGTCGGACGGATAAGGTGTTACTCATTCTATACTTGCCATGACCCTGCTTATCTCGGCCGGCTCTTATATGACTCGGTCGACATAAACTGTAACTCGGATCATGACAAGGGAGGTTCCTTTCATCTTTCCCCTGTCTTGACCCTATCTGGGGTCACCTCCCCAACAGACTCCCATGAACCTCTCAAAGGGGAACATATTGTGAAGAAATACAGGACTGAGAATGGCAATCTCTTCCACTAGGTGAACGAGGAGATGCGTCATAATATTGAAGAAGGATGGTGGGAACACCAACTCAAAACTAACAAGACATTGTACCACATCCTTCTGTAACCTTGGCAGATATCTGGATTGATTACCTTCTGAGATACTGCATTGAGGAATGCACACAGCTTCACAATGGGTACTCGAACATTTTCCGGTAGAAGCCCCCTCAACGTAATCGGAAGCAACTGCGTCATAATCACGTGACAGTCATGAGACTTCATGTTTTGGAACTTTTTCTCTGCCATATTTATTATCCCCTTTATATTAGATGAGAAGCTAGACGGCACCTTGATACTGTAAAGGACTTCAAAAAAGATTTCCTTCTCTGCTTTGGTAAGAGCATAGCTGGCACGACTTAAGTGACGCCCTTTATCCGTCTTGTTCTGTGTATGCATATTATTTGGGTCTTCTATAATTTGTTGGTCCTCCCGTGCTTCTGGTGTATCTTTTGTCTTCCCATACACGCCTAGGAATCCTAGGTGTTCATAAAGATTCTTCGTCACGTGCATCACGTCGATTGAAGAGCGGACACGTAGGACTTTCCAATATGGCAGCTCCCAAAATATAGATTTCTTCTTCCACATGGGTGCGTGTCCTGTAGCGACGTCGTTCGAACCGATTGATCACCGGACTCTTTCCAAAGATTACTTCTATGTCCTTGACCATACCAAATACATCATCACCAAAGGAGTTCAGCTTCTTCGGTGATCGCCTCACCTTTGAAATGCTTGCCTTTCTTTCTTACGGGATGATTGGTCGGAAGAAATCATCGATTCGCCAGGTACACAACCTTCTTGCATTTATGCAAATATGTACCTGCAGTCTTATCTAAACAGTGTGTGCATGCCTTATATCCCTTGTTTGTCTGTCCTGAAAGGTTACTAAGAGCATGCCAATCATTGATGGTTACGAAAAGCAACCCTCGTAGGTCAAATGGCTCCTGTTTGTTCTCATCCCACGCATGTACACCTGGTTTGCCCCATAGTTATAAGAGTTCTTCAACTAGTGGCCTTAGATACACATCAATGTCGTTGCCCGGTTGCTTCGGTCCTTGGATGAGCACTGGCATCATAATGAACTTATGCTTCATGCACAACCAAGGAGGAAGGTTGTAGATACATAGAGTCACGGTCCAGGTGCTGTGACTGCAGCTCTGCTCCCCAAAAGGATTCATGCCATTCGTACTTAGACCAAATCATAAGTTCCTTGCGTCACCTGCAAAGTCCGGAAAGTCTCTCTCGATTTTTCTCCACTGTGACCCATCAGCAGGGTGTCTCAACTTCTCGTATTTTTTACGGTCTTATTTGTGCCATCGCAACAACCTGGCATGCTCTTTGTTTCTGAACATGAGTTTCATCCTTGGTATTATAGGAGCATACCACATAACCTTAGCAGGAACCCTCTTCCAGAGGGGCTCTCCCTCAACATCACCAAGGTCATCTTGTCTGATCTTATACCGCATTGCATTGCATACCAGGCATTTATCTAAATTCTCATACTCCTTACCGTGGTAGAAGATGCAGTCATTAATGCATGCATGTATCTTCTGCATATCTAATCCTAGAGGGCAGAGAGTCTTCTTTGCTTCGTACGTACTCTCGGGAAGTTTGTTATGTTTTGTAAACTTCGTCTTCATTATTTTTAGCATCTTTTCAAATGAGGAGTCAGTTAGACCACACTCTGCCTTTCATCGCAGCAATTCTAGTGTGGTACCGAGCTTTGTGCTACCATCTTTGCAATTTGGGTACAACAATTTCTTGTGATCTTCTAACATGCCCTCTAACTTCAACTTCTCCTTTTCTGTTTTATAGTCTCGCTTTGCATCAGAAATGACCCTACCAAGTCCATCGGCGGGCTCATCTGATGCCCGTTCTTCACCTCCTTCCTCTTCATTGTCTTCCATTGCAGTACCACTGTATTCAGGAAACATATGATGATAGTTGTTATCATTATCTTCTTCTTCACCATTTTCCATCATATCCCCTTTTTCCCCGTGCTTGGTCCAGCAATTATAGTTGGGCATGAAACCTTTCATAACCAGGTGGTCGCGAATGATTTTCGAGGAAGAGTACTCCTTGTTGTGCCGACATTGAACACATGGACAACGTATAAAACCATTCTCTTTGTTTGTCGTAGCCACATCGATAAATTTATCCACGCCTTTAATGTACCCGGGTACACGCCGGTCACCGTACATCCATTCCCGACCGTTCATCTACATCATATAATTAAGTTTATCAAAAATGGAACATCATAATTAGTGAAATGACCAATTCACATCGACACATGCATTGTATCAATGACAAAGAAAAGATAAGATTGCTAACCTCGATCGAGGGAAATAAAGAGGAGAAAGCTCAAGTGCGTCTCGGGCACCTCCTATATTTTTGTTCTGTGAGAAATTAAACGGGATCATTCACTCAAACATTTCATTAAACACCTTGAATGCATGCATAGAAAAAAATAAACTAACACACTTCTCACACCTTCCACCAAGAAAAAACAAAGGGGAGGCAGAGGGCTAGGGTGTCGTATATATAGAGGACGGAATCATACGTCCCGGTTTGTAACACAAACCGGGACTAAAGGTGTATGGCAGGCCACGTGTCTGGTGCTCAACCTTTCGTCCCGTTACAAACCGGGACGCATGACCCCTCACGAACCGGAACGCATGCCTCCGGCCACCGTCTGCATTCGAATCGGCGATAAACAAGATTAGTCGGTTCGCTTCAACCGGAACTAATGCTGTTAGGAGGCGCGAACGAATAGTCTGTTTTCTACCGGTGGAAGTAGCTAAATAGGTGTAGTAACTTGTTAAGATAGCCCCAAAATATGATAGTTTTACTCGCATCCCATCCTTTGCGTCCTGTATCATATGTAGGTTGTACGTTGTTTTCTTTGCTATCGTGATATAAGACGCGTAGTATTACTAGGGGCTACGCTTCAGAACAAAAAAAAAACTCAAGATGAATCTGGTTGGCTGATCTACCACCACCAAACGGTCACACACAACACACAGATACATTGTATATATATCCGTGGAACGAGCTTACATGATTAAGAAAACACGGGGAGATACTAAATTACCTAGACCTCATGACGCAGAACCACAATTACTGCAAGGTTTATCTCTCGCAGCCGCATGAAGCTTCACACACACAAAGCATACCGGAGCAGCACTTATTTAACCGAGTCTGCATTATTCTAACCGCGCGCGCGCGGAGGAGACAGCTACAACAAATAGCATACGCGCGGCACAGCACACTAATAACGGACGAACAGCTAATCGAGCGGCAAGGAGCAGAAAGGCAACAGCATCCTGGCAGTCACTAGCAGACCCTCTTGCAGAAGCACTTGCGCTGGAGGCCCTGGGTCTGGCACTCGCCGTCGGGGAAGTTCTCCGTCTTGCACACGTTGGCGCAGTTGCCGCTCCGGACGCAGGGGCCCTTGAACCTGTGGCTCTGCGACAGGCAGTGCCTCGCCTCCGCCACCTTCGTCGTCCCCATCTCTGCACGCACGCACACAAAAAACAAGCATCATTCATCACCCATTCACAATGCGCGCAGATGTTGCTTTGAGAAGCTGATCTACTGTGGAAGAAGAAGCACCTGTGGCGACGAGGAGGACCAGGAGGAGGAGGAGGGCGGACGCGGCCATGCGACGAGAGAAGGCCATCTGCTCCGAGACTGGATGTCTGAATCGCACTAATCAAGATGGCTGCTGCTGCTGCTGATGGGCTGTCTTGGCTAGCGATGCAACGGAACACTTGAGCAAACAATGGGCTTGGGCAGGGTTTATATAGCCGGACCGGCCGGAGGCGAGAATCAGTGGCGGTTGTTTGAAGTAATGGGCATTTACTTGCTGCCTAAACTCTACAGTACTGGGGCTGAGGCAGAGCACAGTGGCCCATTCCATCATTCCATGTGGGCACGCAGGTCCAATAACTCCATGCACAGTACTAGTGACTTCACGGGCTAACGTTTCACCGATCGCAGGTGCTTGGACTTTAGCCTGTCATGGCGGGGCAGGATAGGCATGCGCGACGTTCTGGTCACGCCAAGGGGGCCTACGTACGGCTGGATTCCAAACTGGTGGCCGGGGAGCGCCGGAGCGGCCATGATCATGCAGCCTGGGACGAGCTCGTCGGCAAGACTCACGAGCTTTGCCTGCTGCGTACCGGATTGGTTTTCTGCCGACTTCTTCTCACTTCTTGCCAGAGCCCAGACCCACACCCACGCCGATAGGCAAGACAATCACCCACACCGGGGGGGCTCGTGAGACTCGTGAATCGCTGCGAGGCAGTGTGGGCAGATCGCACTGCTTTGCCATCGTGCATTGTGTTACTGTGCTTGGATATGTGGTCATCGTGCATTGCGTACCGGCTTGGTTTTCTGCCGACTTATTTTCATTTCTTGCCAGAGCCAGACCCACACCCGCGCCGATAGACCAGACGATAACGTAGATGCGGGCTCCTGGGACTCGTGGATCGCTGCGAGGCAGTGCGGGCAGATCGCACTACTTTCCATCGTGCATTGTGTTACTGTACTTGGATGTGTTCGTCCTTTGTTCCCTGAACCGAGTCTTAGAGCAACCCCACACGTTGGGGCGTTTCTAGGCCAAAATTCGGACATATTTTAATCCGTAAGAAAGTAGTTTTCGACATGGCAACGTCGAGTTTTTTACTCGCTTTTCATGCAAGTTTCGCGTTTGGCTAAAATTTAACAAATTTCGGCAAACTTTGGATGAATATGGTCGATATTGACGAACTTTGGGCGAATATGGTCGATATGGGCGAACTTTCGGCGAATATGGTCGATATGGACGAACTTTGGGCGAATATAGACGAACTTTGGGCTAATATGGACGAAGTTTGGGCAAACTTTGGATGAATATGGTGACTGGTCGGGTCCATTCACCGGCTGTTTTTTTTTGCCGAATTCGCTTTGTCCGGCGTTTCCAGGGTGTTACCGGGATTCTAGGAATGTCCTGAGAAGTCCGGACCAAAGTTTGCCTAAATTTGGACGAAAACAGGTTCCTGGGAACACTACTGGGCGAAATTTCGGCGTCCGGACCTAAAATTGCCCTGGGATCGGCGTTCTCGAAACATGAGTGGAGATCTCCACCAGCGTTTTCAGGACGGCGTTTCCAGGGCGGGTTTTTATTTGTCCAGACGACGAATTTTCGCCCAGTCGCATTCCTAGGACGCCGGTTTCGTCCAGATTCGGCTCAACTTTTGTCCGGACTTGCCAGGCCGATCCCGGGTTCCTAGGAACGCCCTGGGAACGCTGGACAAAGCAAAAAACGCTGGTAGGCCAACCCTATCGGCGGCAGTAGGCCGATCTCCCGCCCTTTTCTTCTTCCCCTCCTGCCTTTCCTTCCCATTCCCCCCAACTCCCGCCAGTTCGCCAAGCTCCCGTCCGCCATGCCACCCAAGGGTTTCGTCAAACCCCGATCCAACATCGGCGAACCGGAGAAGAAAAAGGCGAGGAAACCGCGAGTGTCGACGAAGAGGCCGAACGGCTTGACTAACGCCGAGTGGCTGACCCCTGTCCAAAAGAGGAAGTACGCGTCGGACGAACGAAGGGAGACGAAGGAGAGGGCGAAAGCGCCAAAGGAGCTCGCCGAGGCACAGGGCCTCGCTGAAGAGCAGACGTAAGGGCAAAGCAGGCGGCGGCTTCGTGCGTGGCGATGTCGCGTCCAAGGCCGGTCATCCCTGAAAGAGCATTTCCTATCCCAAGTGATTTTGGTGTTTAGAACAACACACATATCAGACTAATTATTTGCCAAGTATACCACATGTTGTATCAAGAAATCCCTGGCTTATTCCTTCCAAAAAGGGTTCCCTTGCTGGTCTGCATTTTTGCCTCTATGCTGTCCGGTAGTACCGGAAAAATCATCCGATTACAAGACAGACCGGCGATCTGGGATGTCGCCATCGGGC
This sequence comes from Avena longiglumis, assembly GCA_030063025.1. Lineage (NCBI taxonomy): Eukaryota > Viridiplantae > Streptophyta > Magnoliopsida > Poales > Poaceae > Avena > Avena longiglumis. Next base: position 405,843,580 of record CP125978.1, on the reverse strand, counting down.
GGCAGAGGGTTTGGGCAAACTGCCCAAAACCTTCTATCGTGCTAGGTACCAAAAAGCGGTAGTACCGCATTTTGATACCGGTCAAGACAGAAGGGTTGGGCAAGTTCACAAACTTCAAGATTTACTACATTGGCACCGCATTTTAGTACCTAACACAACAGAAGGTTTTGGCAAGTTGCCAAATGCCACTGCCCTCCGCGGTACCAAAATGCGGCACTACCGCATGTGTCCGGTAGTATCGTGCCCTAGGGCCGGTACTACCGCTTTGCGGTAGCACCACATTGTGGTACCCTTGGAGTCTGGGGCTCGTGTGCCTTAATGACGCATCTCCGGTACCTGGCCGGTAGTACCAGTGTTTTTCGGTACTACCGCTTGGGAATCCGGTACTACCGCTGCAATAAATGCTCAACGGTCAGATCTGTTCAGAGGGCTATAAATGCACCCCCACCTACCTTGGAAAAGTTGCTCGTCTCACTCAAGAACACCACATCCCTTTGAGCCACCAAATCGCCAAAACCTCTTCACTCAATCATCCAAAGTCATTGATCTTTGGAGAATCGAAGGAGGATCCCTTGATCTACTACTTCACCAAGAGAGATCTTCATTTCCCCCTCATTCACTTGAGGGCCCCTTTTCTCTAGTGTTTTTCTTTGGAAACCCTAGTTCTAGATTTGGTTCTTAGAAGCTTGTCTTTGATTGTTTTGACAGCTTGCTTGTATTTGGGAGCCTCCAATTAAGTTGTGGATGTGTGCCTCGAACTTGTTGTAAAGGTGCCGACTTCCACCTCGAAGGTTGCCGATATAGTGGAAGGTGAATCGATCCCGTTGGGATGAGATTCATCGGAGAACAGCGGAGGCCTCTCATGGCGTTGGTGGTTTGCAACCACCCCCTCTCCAAACATAGACGTACTTCCCCTCAAAAGGAAGGAACTACGGGGAAAAAATCCTTGTGTCTCCTCGTCCACTAGTTTGGTTACTTCTATCCTTTACTGCACTTTACTTACTTGTCTTGCTTAGTGTTGTGCTAGCTTGTACTTGTTTGACATATAGGTAAATTCACCTTAGTTGCATAATCTAGAGAATTTATCTTTCTTGTCAAACCTTAATTTGAAAAAGAAGAAAATTTGAAGTAGCACCTATTCACCCCCTCTAGGTGCCCATACGATCCTTTTAGTCCCCATGTAGTACGGCGCCCACTGGGGGAGCCAGCTAAGCGTCGGCTCGCCGGCCGGGTTCTCGCCAATCTCGCTGACCGGCTTTCAGGAGAGCCAAGTGAACCCGCGCCAGAGGAACTCCTCATCTCCCGAGTTCGACGGCGGGTTCAATTCGAACGTGATCTTCCCCTGTCCCGTGCCTCGCCCCCTCCATCCTTCAACATCGACATCAACATTCCCTACTCCACCTCTCCGGCGTACGCAGGCCCTTCATCGTCTGTAACACCCTCGGAATCGGCCCTATGCAAGTTTTAGCGCTTCCCGCCAAACCCGCATAGAAACGATTCAAAGGTGCCCACCAGGCACTTGCGTGCGGGTGGAAAACGAAGTAATATCATTACACAATAGTCCTCGATGGAACCCACAAAACATATATATACAACAGCGACTCAATGAGTCAAGAATACAGATACAATACAAAGATCCAAATCACCGAAAACGACAGTCAGAGTACGGACAAGATGCAAATTGAGCTAAGAGCTCAAGAATAACCAATGGCGCCCATAACCCCGCCAAAGCCGGAAGGGTAACCCTTCTAACGACGCCGATCTCAAAACCTGCTTAAACAAAAGGTGCCGACAAAGGGCAAAGGAAAAGAGAGCGGTCGGTCCGAGGCCAAGACACGGCGAGACTAGAATTCGCCCTCGCCACATAGGTATGGTGGATCGGCAGCAGCAAGCATGCACTAAACAACCTATAGAGACTCGAGATAACGCTCGGCTATCGAGAGGGATAAGAAAGACCTATTCGAACCACCCGATACTACCACCAAACATACCCATCTCGGTATTTCCCCTCGAGACCAGACGAGGAGGTCAACCGAGGAACGCACACCGTTGGCAGTTTTATTTATTCAGTTATCGTTGCAGCAATTACTAGTCAGGTATAGATAGTCATCCTGACATAATAAGCAGTAGGCACTTTTAGTTAACCATTCCATTGTAGTTGCAACACTTACTAGTCAGATTCAATTAGCATGAGATATCCCAAACCCAGCAGTTGTTGGTACTTTTATTTATCCATTCCGTTGTAGTGAAGCTGATTACTAGTCATATCGGATAGAAGTCAAATTATAACAGTAAACTTTAGTTATAGTTGTCTATGATCGAGAACTGTGCTCCAAGTCATCCATAACCGCGGACACGGCTTCTCGAAAAGATTTAACCCTGCAGGGGTGCACCAAAGTTCCCACACGCACCTACACCCTTGTTGTCGCCGTAGGTACAAGATCACAAAACATACACCCAACCAGATGTCGACGGGGTTTCGGACACGACGCTTCCTGCACCCAAAGCAAGCACGGGGCCACCCCACTAAGCTACCCGAACGAAGTCGGCCTCGAGACGGACCTGTGGTTTGTGGACGGTCAGAACGATCGGGAACCCGAAATGTGACTGGGCTTGTCGACATAAAATGTGTCACGATCCTAAATAAGACAGTGTGCTCCTACAATCGTAAATAAAGCAAAGCATGGCATAAGTACAGGATAGTAATAAAGCCCCAAACTACTTGTGGCCCCAGACAAGATACTTTGAAATCGTACTAATCGATGGGGTGCCCACACACCACGTGTGGTTAGCGCTACCGATCTCTAACAGTGTCAAGAACTCGTGGTCCTACGGACACCAAAGGAGCGTTAAAACCAAATATTGTCTATTACCCACCGGTGCCTCTGCATTTACCTACTTTCAATTTTAGTTATTAAACAATAATTAAAGTCTTGATCATCTCCAACATTAAACATGCGGCAAAACTCCAACAACTGTGGTACTTGACGACACGCAACAGCACTTGAGCAAGCGACTACGACGCGCAAGTCCAACTATCTACCAAACAACAGGTAATAGGATGTGTCCAAGGCAATATAAGGCTGCAAGGGATACCACGGGTACGAAAACTAGAGCAACGCAGCACAGATAGCAATAGATCAACATGAGGGAATAAATACTATAAAAGTAAGATAGGTAGAAAGGGGAGGTGCTCGCCTGAAAACATTGTCGAAGGTTCATCCGAAGATCGGGTCGATACTCGCATCAACTCATCGGCTTAATCCATGAAGAAGCAAAGCACTAGAAGAAACACCGGAGGCACTATTTAATACTACGGCAAAAGATCGGGCATGATGCATGTATGATGAATGACATGGCAAGGATGCGATGCAATTAGGCAATATTAAGAGGAACCGGGGTCCCGACAATTAATTAGAAAGTTCATGTTGTTTAGATACCCCGCAATTTAAATGTTGCATTAACGTGGCAAATCATGGTATCGGTTCGCTACACAAATTTAAATGGGACCAATATAAGACTAGATTTGCCCGCATATGGATCCCATATTTAATTATTAGATGAGTCGACAAAATACCCCCAAACACCCACAATATGTATGCAAGCATGAAAATTGATATGCAACAAGTATATTTATATATTATAAAAATAGGGGCGGATAAGATAGGGGTCACACATTAGAGGGGCTCGACGATCTTGGGGTCTCGAGGGATCGGGTTTGGGCTCTCCGGGATCGGTCTTCGGATCTTCAAGAAGAACTTGTCGTTCCGGGGGGGTCTGCGGCCGGGGGTCTCGGCGTTCCATGAAGGAGGTCTTGTCGATGATTCGAGTGTCGAAGCACACAAGCAGTTGGGGAAGCGCCAAAGTGGGGGATCTAAAAATGAGTCCAACCATAGCTTGTTCCGATTCTAGTGTTACACACACAAAAGGATATCCAAGTAACTGCCACATCACAGAATCCATCGCGGCAGGCAGGCATGGCCAGCATAGAGGATACACGACATGTGCAACATCAGACGCCGCCGCTTTCCGAACAGGGCCTTTGGCAGGCGTCCGGAACGCGCGAGGGGCGGATGTCGGGCGCCAGATTGGGCCCCTGTGGGCTGCCGCAGGCTTGGGAAGGCGTGAGGTTGACGGGAAGCGGGCGAGGACGAGGACGACGGTGGCGACGGCGGACACGACGGCAGCAGGAGGCGAGGACATGGCTGGCGGGCGAACGCCCAGTTGAGGAGGCGGGCCGGGCTCGCAGAAGGGGAGGCGGCGAGGAGGAGGACGATGGGCGGAGGCAGAGCACCGCGACCAGCTGCAGAGATCGACGGGAGGCACCGGTCGAGGAGGTGGCGGCGCTGACGGCCGGGCGCTGGTCCGAGCCCTGGCGGCCGCAAGGACCGAGGAGGCCGAGGCGCCACAGAGGGGAGATCGGCGGGCCTGCGAGCTTGGCCGGGAGGTTGGCGCGGAGGAGGCTCGTCCAGGGGCAACGCCAGTGAGCTGCCCGTGGAGGCCGGCGTTGGGCTCGGGACATGAGCGGAGGCGCCATGAGAGAGACGTGGGGTCGAGGAGGAGAGACGGCCGCGAGGTCAGCGAGGAGCAGGGCACCACGGTGGGGATCGAACGAGGCGGCGGGGTTTGCGGGAGCGAGGCGATGGGGCTTGGAGACGAGGGGATCACGATAAGGACGGGTCGAGGCGCATGGGAGCAGGGGTGGTTCGCGGCGTGTGTACGTGATGAGCAGGCATGGGCGCTGGGTGTACCGTGGTGTGTTGTGTGTGTGGGGGTTGGTGGAGAGGTGGCAAGGAGTTGGGGCAGGTGGCGGGCTATGAGTGGGTGGGGTGGGTAGGAAAAGGTCTGGGTAGGCTGGTTTTTGTACTGGGGGTGGCCGACTAGGTCGGATCGGCCTGGTACGGCTGCCCCTAAAAATAAAGTAAATATTTCATTATTTTAAAACGGGGCTTTTGAAATCCATTGGTAGACGAAACAAAATAATCCGGAGACCCGGGTTTTGGATTTTGAAATAAAGGCGGGGTATTTAGAAAACCAAATATGTTTTTCGGAAATAGTTTCAGACAGACAAATGCATGATGATGACGATGCTCAAATGCAACGTGGCATGATGACATGAGCATGCGGTCATGATGATGCAATGCAAAAACAACACGATTTTCTAGTAGTGGTTTTTGCGGGGCGCCACATCGTCCATGCGCCGCGGCCCACTTCCTTTTGCCAGCAGCTCATCGCTGCAACCTTCGGCGAGGTAGAGGCCCACAACATGTTCGGCGGACTGTCGGCCAGGCGTACATGTAGGACATAATCGCCTCAGGTTTGGCGGCAGCCTGCAACACCTCTTTCTTCACTCAAGAACAGTCCTGAGCCGATGCCGAACACGACATCGAGTCTCAGGATTTTGCCGAGGGCCAGGACGAGCAGACGCAAGCCAAGGACATGGAGGACGCCGAAGGGGATGCCTTGGCTCCGACGAAAGCCACAGACAAAGGAAAGAGGAAGCCTTGCACATCGCACCGGACACGCCGGAGGAGGCCACCCCCGTCGCACCGGACATGCCAGAGGAGGCCATCCCGTCGACAACTGATCGTTGTACCGTTTTATCTAGTTCTGTAATAGTTTTGTCGCCGAACTTGTTGGGTGTACTTCTGCGAACACCTAGGGGCCAAAGATTTCGCCGGCGAAAACAAAAATATTCAATATCTCGCCATTTTTACTTTATTTGGGAACTCGGCCTGAAAACGCGAGTGGCAAACTCAGCGTTCCCAGGACAAAAGTTACATCCGCCCGGCGGTATTTTGGTCCGAACTTCGCCCTGAAAACGTCCAACGAGTGAAGATGCTCTTAACGGGGATGCATGTCCTACCCCGAGATTTTAAGTTTGAGTGTCCGCGTCCGCTCTCCCTTTGCACACATCCAAAAAATCTTCTAATGAATTGCCTAGAGGGCAATTTCTTATCCCTCAAGTCACATTTTTTTATCTTTCGTTTCAAACTATAAGTTTTTTCATATTTTGATGTAGACTATATATTAACTGAAATGACTGAACTACATATACATACTAAAACGTGTCTATATATGCAATTCAGAAAATGTCCGATTTTTTTATAATTACAAACCGAGAGCGATCCAGAGAAAAATATAAATGGTAGCCTAAACAGCTAATGCTCAACCCAAAATACATTCATGGCTTGTCCTCCCTCACGAGATGAGGCCCAGGTTATTACAAACCCATTTTCAGGGGATAAACCGACACTCTTTGCCGCGAGCTGCTATACGCCGCTTCGAGGCGACACAAGACGCGTGCCGCCTGAAGGCGGGGTAAATGGGCCAGCCAACATGACAAGATTTCCTTTTTTTATTCTATTGTTTTCTTTTTTCTTGTATTTTTATTAAAACTCTAAAAATTCTCTATAATTATTATTTAAGAACTGTAATGTTTTTGAATATTTGTGAAGATTTTCTAATACCATGAACAAATTTTTTAAAAATAATTCAAAATTCATGAACACAATTTTGAAAATTATGAATCAATTTCAAAAAAAGTCATGAACCATTTTTGAAAATCATAGACCAATTTATAAAAACATGAACCAATTTCAAAAAAATCATAAACTTTTTAAAAACCATGAACCAAAAATTAAAAAACACGAATCCAATTCAAAAAATCATGAACCAAATTTCAAAAATCTTAAACCAATTTTAAAAATCATGAACTAAAATTCGAAAAAATGTACTCCCTCCGTTCCAAAATAGATGTCTCAGATTTGTCAAAATTTAAATGAATCTAGACACTATTTAGTATATAGATTTATCTAAATTTTAACAAATCTAAGACATCTATTTTAGAACAAAAAGAGTAATATTTTTTCAAAAAATACTGAACATCATTAAAAAATAATATTTCTAAAAAACATAAACAAAAGTAAAAAAAAACGCAAAAGAAGCAGAAAAAGGAAAGCAGAAGAAGGAAAAGGAAAACGTAAATAGAAAAGCCCCGCAAGCTGGGCCAGACCAACGGGGTTCCGCCCGTGCCGCTACGAGCAGTAAATAGCATTTTCGCTCTTTGCCTCCGTTAGGGACACAACACAATAGGGAGGTGATACTCCGCCGCCCAGCGGCACGGTCTGATCTGTCGTTTGAGGTGGGGTCGACATGGACCGGCCCATTGTAGGTTTCTATTGCTGTTCTGTCTGGTGGTTCCATCGCTTGATTTCACATACTTACGAGCGTCTGAGTCTAAAAAAAAAAAACATACTTACGAGCGTCTAAATCGTTGCATCTCGCGTCTGGATAGGTAATTAGTTCCATCCGCTCGATGGTTGGCTCGCACGAGCCGTTTCCGAACTTCAAATCAACCGTGATTTTTTTTTGAATGTTCATGAAGATGTTTTAGAAATAAAAAAAATAAAAGCTTGAATTTTATTGAAAGCTGGTGATATTCACGAATAGTTTTCAAAAAATCATGAACCATAATTCGAACTTCATGAAGATTTTTTAGAAAAATCATGAACCAAATTTTGAAAACTCATGAACAATTTTTGAAAAATCCTAAACATTTTTCAAAAATCATGAACCAAATTTTGAAATTTATGATACATCTCACGTTGAGCGGTGAATAGGATTCATGATTTGCCGCTGCAACGAATTTGCTCGGGGCCTCATACTGTAGACACGATGCGATGTCCTTGGCCCATATAGCTTTTGGAGGTTTTGTTAGTGGCTTTGTTGCTTAGTTTTTTTTCTTTTTCTCTAAAAGTTGGTTTTGTTAGTTAGTTTTCTTAATTAGTTTGTTTGTAGTTTTGTTTTCATTGCTCGCTACATCGAGAACCTACATAACATGCAAAAGTTTATTTTGACAAGTTTTTATTACTCCCTCTAACCCATATTAGTTGACTTCAATTTGGATGTATCTAGACATGTTTTTGTGATAGATACATCTAAATTGGAGTCAACTAATATGGGTCGGAGGGAGTATCTTTTTGTTTTCCAGATTCTTTCTTTTTTCATGTGTTTTTGTTGCATTTTTATATTTCTATTTCCATTAATATTTTTGTAATAAAAAGTATATGTTATTTTTTATGTTTATGTTTTTGTTTTAAATAGACATCATTAACATGTAAATATTTTTTCTAAAACACAAGCATATTTAGTATGATTGTTTTTTAACCCTGTGTCAATTTTTGAATCGGTGAACCGATTTTTTGAAATCGTGAACAATGTTTTGAACCTCATGAACATTTTTTTGAATATGTGACCGAGTTTTGAATTCATGAATATATCTTAAACCTCGTGAACTTTTTTATCGATTATGCGACCTAGTTTTGAATCCATGAACATATCTTAAACCTCGTGAACATTTTTTTTTTGGAGTACTATGCTTAGAGCAGACATGAAACTTTGGAGAACCAACTCGTGGTTGGATGGTTAGGAGGGCAGCGGTACCCTAGCCCACCAGAGTTCAAACCCCAGGTTTGACGCTTTGGTGTCTCATAAAGGCGGATTATACTTTCAGTGACAGGCGACGTTTCTGTTGATAGCGAGACGCCTACGGTAACTTCATGAATCTCAAGACCCATCAACTCACTATCTCGAAGGTGTTCATAGGAGTAGGGTGTGTGTGCGTGTGTTCATAGAGGTGAGTATATGTGTATTGTAAGCGTTTGCGTTTGTACCGTGTTTTAAAAAAAACATGAACTTTACCCACCCCGGCTGAATTGTTGCGCGTCGTTTCACTGGATCGAGTGTTTACGTCGTCGAGGACCAAACTTCTAGTAGTCATCATGCATGCCCGCTCCCTCTACCAGCAGCGATGAATAAATGTATCAGCTATGGAGAGAGGATGGCTTCCTGTTTCAGCTAGGGCGTCTCCGAATTTCAATGTTTTGATCCGCACTAGTAATAAGCACATGTCACTCTATCATCTCTGCGCTTGAAACCGTCTAGATGGCCTGTCTGTTTAGTACTACTTGGAAGTTGGTCAATATTTGAAAGTTAGGCAGAGCTGAGGGAGTAGTAGTAGTTAGTTACTGTTGGTCGCCATTTCTACTAGCATACATCATCTGGTCATCGACTAAAACTTGAAATTAGAGCCAACAGAAAAAAACCTAGATAAAAACTTGAAATTAGAGCCCTGCTGCTGCTGGCTAAATTCCTGATGTTCCACCGAAGCATGAACTGAAGGTCCACAGCAGAAGGGTGTAGTCCCGCAACGGACAGATCAGAATGTGCACAGCTCGGGAGGCCCTCACCACCAAGCCTACTCCGACCAACCGGCCGTGTCAGCGAGCTAAGCCGAAGACACCACCCTGCCTTTCTGCCCAGCCATGGATGGGCCGCTTTGACGCCCGACACCCGGTTCGGTTGGGATGGTTAGGTCACGACACTGAGATAGATAAAGCGATACAGAACGACGACGTAACGTACGGCCCCCTGCCGGCCCACCGCCCACAAAACCGTCGGAGAAGTGGTGGTGTCGCGTCGCACTCGGCACGGTCGTTGGTGGTGGTATGCTGGTCAGCTAGTGGCAGTGGTACATGTCGATGTCACACGTACCGCCTCTCAGTGCCTCGCAGCGTCACAATGACTGAGGCCCGGCTTTGCACGCCCGCCCCCATCGTTCGATTCGGCAGCGAACGCGGGCGCGAGTGAGCAGCGCATCATCGATCGGGTAGTGCCTACGTGCGCGGACGTCTTCGGCGATCTGTGTCAGTGTCAGGTGCCGGATCGCGAGCTCATTGGGCCGGAGAAAAGGGCGAGCGAAACGAAAGCTAGCAATATCTCTCGATCGGAAGGAATCGATGGATCCACCATAGGATGTTTTGCTGTGAGCTGCTAGGTGTAGTTAGTGGGCTGCGCAGGGAGGAGATAAGGCGCACCATTAGCCACGGGAATCCGGTTCCGCGCGAGGCTGCGATTAGTTAATGTAATCACGGGCTAACAGTACGTGCTACTATATATGATTGTTAATTAATTAATCGTGTGCGGATCTGTTCTTCGGTTAAAGTCTCTGCAAAGGAGAAAAGGAGAGATACGCACTGAGGCGAAACTGTGCCAGCATATATGGCACACGAATATGATCATTGCCGTGCCATTAGTCCACGACGTATGGTGGAACACAAAGAGCCAGGGCGCGAAGAAATTAAACCTGGAAGACTGGAATGTTATTAAATGTTACTATCTCTGTTTGGATTATTAGTGCTGACACTGGAAGATCAAAATGTTAAATGTTACTATATGCATGCACACGCACGTCATCATTCTCTCGCTCGCTCGGGGAAATCCAGTGGGTCACCTTTCCAAGACCCAACTCAATCTTATTACGCGCGCAACTCGGCAATTAATTAGTAGTGCAAAAGGGAGCAAAGGAAAAGACGAAAGTTACCTGGATAGTGGGCGTGCGAGTAGTGGCGTAGCATTTCCGCGACGTAACTGGCCACTCCTGTCCGTCCCCAGTGGCCCGTAATAGTATACTACTAGACGAATTGCGCGCCGATCATCACAACTAGTAGCACGGTACCTGGTCTATTTTTACCACGCAGCACATGTCCCTGTCCGAAGCAATTGTCAAGAGGCCCGTCAGTTAAGCAATTGTAAAGAAAGCGATGTGTCACACCGGTGAAATACAAATACATACTACTCCCTCCGTTTTATAATATAAGATGTTTTAGGTTTGTGAAGAAAATGAATTTAGACTTTTTTTAGTGCGTAGATTCATCCCAAAGTTAAGTGAACCTATATACTAAAACAAATCTAGTTACATTTGTTTCACAAAGCTAAAACGTCTTATATTTTGAAACGGAGGGAGTACGCAGTTAACCTAGTCACACAACACGCGGTTAAAGTTCCATATAACGTTTAAAGGAAGGGATCACATGGTCCATTAAATCAGGTCCTAATTCAAAGGACTCGTCGATGTAACTCCTCGAAACAGCCTTTCGGCTCGCTTTATAAATAAAGCTAAGATGGCCAAACAATACAAGACAGTGAAATGATCCTCTTACAAAGCAGATCCCGGGATAACTGGACAACATAAGCCACCACGAAAACGTCAACGGACGAAAAAACAACACACGACTAGGACGCCAAGCATGAACATCGATGTATACCTATCGAGTCCAACCACGTCTCCCTCTCTTCAGTTCCTAGGAAAAATGGCACTGCACATGGGGGCATCGTAGTGCTACGTCCGAATTTCTTTTAGAGATAAGACCGAGGATGATAATATTGAACCGATGATCCAGCTCTCACCAACAACATATGCCTGTAAAAAAACACGGTGTAGTATGTACCAATGGATCATGTTCTCTTTGCAGCCGCCGGCGGCTCAGCGGCTGCATGATCCGCAGATTTTGTCCAGCCCTTTGCCCCGTATTTTGGAGCCGAGCCATGCTGTATATGTTCACTGGCGGGCACGGCAGGGCGTTGGCCGGCGCGGCCGAAAGCGGCGGCGGCACATGCGTAGCTTGCCGCTGGCCATTGACTTCTCCTCTCCTGCCATTACCCATCATCCTTCACCTAATACCCATCAGGATATAAAAGTTTGCCAAGTATAGCAACTCCTGGTCTGCTATTTTAGTAACAGTCACAGAATTCTCCAATGGTTATTAGTCTTAATCCGGGTTGTCTAACACTTCCCCTTTGACCACTAGCTGAGCAGTATCTTGAGCCGTAACTATTTACACGTCATTTGTGAGGAATAGACACACATGGAGAAACCTAATTACTAATGCGGTTCTGCAGAATATTTATTGATATCACATTTGGTATGCAACACCGGTCAGCTATCATGCTAGTTATTAGATTCATTTCCATGAAAACAGCCAAAAGGAAGGAAAGGGAGGACGAAAAAGATGGGCGGGGGGTAGGCCAACTTTGAACACAAGTCAAAAGATTTCCGGCCATGGAGTTTTTCTAGCAAGTTGACAGGGACAATCAATTTCCTCGAGAAAATTCGGGTCTCCCACGGCCTGAGTGAGTGCCTGCACAATCACAAGTCAAAACCACGCACCTCCCAAATACGACGCCTATCGTCTCACAACAAGCCACCACCTCTCTTCACCGCCCGCCACCATTGTTGCTTGAGGTGCAAGCGCTCAGGAGGGCCAGCTTTACGCATCGAATGGCATTAGATATCATATAGCTCGTGAACAGACCAACAAAAGCCACTCCTCCCTGCTCAACACCATCACTACAGCTCTTCTTGCTTGCTTGCTTCTAATGGGACATTTCTTGATCCGAAGCGCCACCAGACGGCCAAGCTGTTTCTTCCTGTGGCTGTCCTTGCCGCTTCTCTTCTTGTCTCCGGTCTACCCGCTCAACCAAAGCTCCTGCAACCCGGGCGATTATCGTGCGCTGGAAGGCTTCTCCAAAGGTCTCACCGGAGGCGTCAGTGGCTGGACGCTCCCAAACACGTCCTCGGAGGTGGCTAACTGCTGCTCGTGGTCGGGTGTCACATGTGACTCCGGTGGCCGGGTTGTGGTGCTGGACCTCCACGGCAGGAAACTGAAGGGTGAACTGGCGCTTTCGCTCGCGCAGCTGGATCACCTCCAGTGGCTCAACCTCTCCGCCAACAACCTCCATGGCGCCATCCCGGCCCCCATCGTTCAGCTCCACAGGCTGCAGCGGCTCGACATCAGTGACAACGAGCTCTCTGGCGCGTTCCCCGCCAACGTGTCTCTCCCGGCGATCGAAGTCTTCAACATATCCTTCAACTTGTTCAGCGGAACCCATCCCACGCTCCATGGTTCACCGCAGCTCGCGGTGTTCGATGCAGGGTACAATATGTTCACTGGAAGAATTGATGCGAGCATCTGTGAGTCGTCTGGAGTGATCCGTGTGGCCCGGTTCACGTCGAATCTCTTTGCTGGCGAATTTCCGGCAGGCTTCGGAAACTGCACGAAGCTCGAAGAGCTATACGTGGAGCTCAACAGCATCTCTGGGAGCTTGCCGGACGACCTATTCAAGCTGCAGTTTCTCAAGAACTTGTCTCTGCAGGAGAATCAGCTCACTGATAAGATGAGCCCATGGTTTGGCAATCTGTCCAGCCTTGCTCAGCTGGACATTTCTTTCAATTCGCTCTCTGGACACCTTCCAAATATCTTTGGTATGCTTGGCAAGTTAGAGTACTTCTCTGCGCAGTCCAACTTCTTCAGGGGCCCATTGCCTTCCTCATTGTCGCAGTCACCATCGTTGAAGATGTTGTACTTGAGGAACAATTCGCTCAGTGGAAATATCAATCTCAACTGCTCGGAGATGACACAGCTGGTCTCACTTGACCTTGGGGCCAACAAGTTCACTGGCACAATTGATAGCTTGTCAGATTGCCAACATCTCAGAAGCCTGAATCTTGGCACAAACAACCTCAGTGGCGAGATCCCAGCTGATTTCAGAAAGCTTCAGTTTTTGTCCTACATCTCACTTTCCAACAATAGCTTCACAAATGTTGCCTCGGCATTATCTGTGCTTCAAGACTGTCGAAACCTAACAAGCCTTGTGTTGACAAAGAACTTCCATGATGGGAAGGCCTTGCCAATGACTGGAATAAACGGCTTCCATAACATCCAAGTGTTTGTCATTGCTAATAGCCACCTTTCAGGAGAAATACCACCATGGCTGGCTAATTTCACAGAACTGAAGGTGCTGGATTTATCATGGAATCAACTGTCAGGGGATATTCCTGCATGGATTGGTGATCTTGAGCTTCTGTTCTATGTGGATCTATCTAACAACTCACTTACTGGAGGAATACCGAACAGTTTGTCGAGCATGAAGGGCCTTGTTACATACAACAGCTCACAGCAATCCACGGAGACTGATTGTTTTCCTTTCTTCATTAAAAAGAACAAAACAGGCAAAGGGTTGCAGTACAATCAGGTTAGCAGCTTCCCGCCCTCTCTAGTTCTCAGCCATAACAAGCTCACTGGTCTCATATTGCCGGGCTTTGGAAACCTCAAGAACCTGTATGTCCTGGACCTCAGTAACAACAATATTTCTGGTATAATTCCTGATGAGCTATCAGGCATGTCTAGCTTGGAATCCTTGGATTTGTCACATAACAATCTTACTGGAAGCATACCCTCTTCATTAACAATGCTGAATTTTCTATCAAGCTTCAGTGTGGCATACAATAATCTGATGGGCACAATTCCGTCGAGAGGCCAATTCTCAACATTCACAAGTTCTGATTACGAGGGGAACCCCAACCTCTGTGGCACCCGCTTTGGCTTATCTAAATGCAATTCCAGCCATGCTCCCATCATGTCTGCAACAGGAAATGGAAAGAACAAGGGTCTCATATTAGGAATAGTAATTGGAATTGCACTTGGAGCAGCATTGATTTTTTCTGTTGCTGTTGTACTTGTGTTGAGGAGAAACTTCAGAAGGCATGATCATACAGTAAAGGCTGTTGCAGATACAAATGCAGCACTAGAATTGACAGCAGCCTCACTGGTACTTCTGTTTCAGAACAAAGATGATGACAAGACACTGACTATCAGTGATATCTTGAAATCTACAAACAACTTTGATCAGGCTAACATCATTGGTTGTGGTGGCTTTGGTCTAGTGTACAAGGGAACACTACCAGATGGAGCAAAGATCGCCATTAAAAGACTATCGGGTGATTTTGGACAGATGGAGCGGGAGTTCAAAGCAGAGGTGGAGACCTTATCAAAAGCTAAGCATCCTAATCTTGTGCTTCTACAAGGTTACTGCAGGAATGGCAGTGACAGGCTCCTCATCTACTCCTACATGGAGAATGGCAGCCTAGACCATTGGCTTCATGAAAAGCCTGATGGCCCATCTAGATTAAGCTGGCAAAGAAGGCTTCAGATAGCCAAAGGAGCAGCACAGGGTTTGGCATATCTGCACTTGTCATGTGAACCCCACATACTACACCGTGATATCAAGTCAAGCAACATACTTTTGGATGAGAATTTTGAAGCTCAGTTGGCTGATTTTGGGCTTGCTCGGCTAATTTGTCCCTATGATACTCATGTGACAACTGACCTAGTTGGCACACTAGGCTACATCCCCCCTGAGTATGGTCACTCTTCGGTAGCCACTTTCAAAGGTGATGTGTATAGTTTTGGCATTGTTCTTCTGGAGTTACTAACAGGAAAAAGGCCAGTGGATATGTGCAAGCGGAAGGGAGCTAGGGAATTGGTCTCATGGGTTATACACATGAAAGGAGAACACCGTGAAGCCGACGTACTGGACCGTGCAATGTATGACAAGAAATTTGAGATGCAAATGATGAAGATGATTGATCTTGCATGTTTGTGCATCAATGACTCACCTAAACTGAGACCATTGACCGATGAATTAGTTCTATGGCTTGACAACATTTGTGATAGCAGTGAAACAACAAAGTGAAGTAAAGTTCAATAACAGTGACCTTCACAGAAATAATTGTACTCAGTTTTTTCCGTCAAATGATTTGTCACAGTGAAGGATGTAAGATAATGAATGATTTTTGCATACAAAATAAGACACGCTTCATGGGGGTCTAACTTGCTACTCAGTAACAGAAAAACCTCTGTTATGTTGTATGTACATGAGATTCTTGTGATAGCTGAAGCAAATGATATCTGCTTCATTATATGCCCCTGTTCTTTCTTGTACGAAGTCAGTGGAGATATTCTGAGGAAGGACATAACTATTCTGTTCTTTACTTAGGTTCCCACACAGTTGATATTTTGTTCTATAATTAGTTCACATACACAGTTGAGTTCACATGTTTCCCTTCATATAACCTTACCCTGTTACCCAACCTTGTTTATCACCTTAGCCCGCTTAAACCGTGTGTCATGTTTTCTGTTCTTTCAAGAGTACAATGTCATGTTGTTTTGGACTTCATAAGAATTTTAGACATTAGCTAAGTACAACAAAGTCAAGATGACTAATTAAGTTAATACGAAAGGAACTTTAAATAAATAGTAGCTGTGTACGTAACTGTAGATTATCATTACCATTGCAATATTAAGTTATCTTTCACTGGGTTTGACATAAATGATTAGAGCTCAAAAGGAGGTATCGACATCTGCTTGCATTTGTCCTAGCTTGTCACTTTGTGAGTCTCCAATCGTCTGGAGCTAACAAAAGAATGATAAATATGCTCAAAATGGTACTCCCTCCGATCCTAAATAAGTGTCACGGTTTTGAACTAGCTCTAGTTCAAAACAGCGACACTTATTTAGGATCGGAGGGAGTAGTATTGTTAGTTATCCTATATCGCTGGTGGCTAATCGTTGCAATCAGAAATTCGTTTCCACTCTTTATGTTTAACTGGGTACATGATACAAAAAGGAAAAAACGGGAAGCAAATCTGAGTACGATACATACCTGGTAGTCTGGGAGTAATCCTTGGCTCTGGCATTACGTAGAACAGGTGGTTTGCGCTTCGGGTCCTCCAAGGAGCCACAAGCTCGTCGTCCAAACCGGCGAGCGCACGTCCCCGTCCCCCCTGCACCGCCACGGCAGAGGACTGCGCTGTCGATGGGTCGTCGCTTTCCACGTCCCATGGACGTCACGGTCGATCCACGCACGCCAACGCCGACCGAGTTGCGGTTGCTGGTCTCCTACTCCCTTGGACTTGGACTCCGATAGAGCGGCGCGCAGGTGGCGGAATCGACGGGTGTCACGGGTTAATGTGGCCATCTGCGAAGGTGGAGGAGGACGGTTGCACGCGGCCAGCGGCAACCACGACTGGCGGCGTAGTCCTTCCCGATGGCGTCGTCGCATTGGGACGGCGCCGCCGCTGTCTGGCTCACGATTTAGCCAGAAAAATCAGATTCGTGATTCAGACCCGAGCCAAATGGCAGGAGAATCTTTTTGCACAAAGGCTGCATTGAGATGGGTGCCCACTATGTTCTTTTGAGCTTTTCTTATTGGACCTACTAGGCCCAACTTCGTTTGGCGCTCTTTTATCATCCTTGGACGCTTTCTTATACTCTCCTAATTTCCTATTTTGTCTCTTAAACCGGATCGGCAGAATTGCTCTTATTTTTTCATTTTAGTTTTTCTTCGAGCTAATCCCCTTTTCCTGAAAACAGTTTAGGAGAAATGCTGCTATGCCTTTGGCATAAACTAATTATTACCAACCTAGAGTAGAATATTTGTATATATCATTTTGGTAGGAGCGGTATAACGCCTTGAGCAACGAGGGTCATGACTCAGATGCGGCGCTAAAATCCTTGCTCTACACTATTGGAATTGTTTGTATAAATAGGAATCCACATTTGCATACATGAGGATTTGAACCTAGATGTTGTCTTTGTACATTCACTCTCCCAGCCAGTTGAGTTGGACTCACTTTCCTAGATGAAAGGGGCAAAAACTTGGGAATTCAAAACATATTGGCTATGTGGAAAACTTACATGCTCACTCAAGGCGAAAGGCTAATACTAGTGCAATCAGTCCTTAGTGCCACGAAGATTTTTCACTTGTCGTTGGGTCCACCACCATAGGTGTTTAAATCCATAGAAAAGATTTGAAGGGCCTATCTTTGGAAAGGAACTGACACAATACACGATAGACACTGCTTCGTTAATTGGAATGCAATTTGCCATCCAAAGTCACAAGGGATCTTAGTAATCATGAATCTGAGTTACATGAACAGTGTTGCATGTCAGATGGGCTTGGAATTTGAGAGTCAAGATTGAGAAACCTTGGTGTTCTTTTAGTTCAATCATGGAGGATAAAGATAGAGACCTTTTCAATGCTGCGATTACAGTGATCGTTGGAAACTGTAAGAGATGCTATTTTTGTATGGACAAATGGTTGAACGGAAGGACCATTGAGGACATAGCTCCATGGGCAGTCCCTCTGATCTTGCCGGTGATTAGGGCTAGAAGAACAGTTGTTGAGGTGATGAATAATGACACTTGGATAAAGGATATTAAAAATGTAGGGGTTGGTAGCATGGAAAATAAAAAATTTCTATCGCATGAATACACACAAGCCAAGATCTAATCTACTAGATAGGTGCAACGAGTTGAAAGAGTACTAACCCTCGAAGATCCAAAGCGTTTAACATGATCGGATTCTCGTGGTTGATGTGGTCGATCACTTGCCGATCTCAAGATCGCGAAGACGATCCTTACGGCGCCATGTTCTGGCAGCGCTTTCGCAGTCGGTCACACGTAGAGTACTCGATGAAGACCTTCCTCTCCTTTGTTCTAACAGGTAGCGGAGGTTGTAGATCTCTCCTCGCGATTCCAACAACACGACAGTGTGGTGGTGGAAGTAGAGGGAAAATCCCGCAGGGATTCGCCTAAGCCAGAGAGGGTATGATGGAGTAGAGAGAGAGAGCCTCGGCAACTAGGGTTTAGAGGCCGAGGGGTGGAGGTGGCCGGCGGCTAGGGTCTAGCTAGACGATAGCGGTTTAGAGGATAAATGTTTAGCTAGACGGCGACGGCGGCTAGGGTTTAGCTAGACGGCGACGGCGAGGGGTGGAGATGGCCAACCGACATTTGAACTTTTGTGCAGATCTAATCATATGGGAAGAAGTAAGTAATATAAATCTAAACCATGACTTGGACATATGGAATTGGAACCCCAATGAAAACTTTACAACAAAATCAGTGTACCTAGCACATTTTGTAACATCGGTAAACTGTGACACAACTAAGGAGATTTGGAGCTCTGATACGCCCAATTTGCATCACCATTCTATATCATAATTTACCTCTATTCATTGATATATGTATTATTATGAGGTATTACTTATGTATTTTCATCTATTTATGCATGTTGGATGATTCTTGGAGGATGAACTGCCGGAGTCTGGATTCTGATGGAAAAGGAGGTGTTTTGATGCAATTTCACGAAGATCAGAAAAATACCAGAAACTATGGGAAAATTATTTTTTTCCAGAAGATAGAGGAAGCCAGAAGGGGAGGCGAAGAAGGGGCGCAGGGGGCCCACACCCCCTAGGCGCGGGTCCCCCTGGGTCGCGCCTAGGGCAGGTGTGTCCCACCTGCCCGGCTCCCGACTCCGCCCTCTCGCCTATATCTTCCCTACAGAACCCTAACACCAGGAGGGCGACCATAGATAGATTTCCGCCGCCTCTACGAGGCAGAAAACATCAAGAGATAAAGATCTCTCCGGCAGACAGATTTCTGTCGGGGGAATTCCTTCCCGGAAAGGGGATACCGTCGCCATCAACACCGTCATCAAGCTAGGCTTCATCGGGATCATCATCATCGTCCACACCATCATCTCCACCAGCACGATCATCATTACTCCATTCAGTTGTAACAATTGTGTTGGATATTGCTTTAGTTCACTAGGGGAAACATTTCCGGTGTTGATTACTATTGTAGTTGATGCTTGTGAGTGGAACTATTGGATTATTGTTTATGTTCAGATTGTTATCCATTACAATATCATCTTTGATCTTGATCCATATGATGTCTTGTGAGTAGTTCGTTTAGTTCTTGAGGACATGGGAGAAATCATGTTGTTAGTAGTGGATTTGCGTTGAGTTGTTATTCAATGCTTTAGTATTTAAGTTATGGTGCTATTATTCTAGTGGTGTCATGTGAATGTCGACTACATGATACTTCATCATTTATGAGCCTAGGGGAATGCATTGTGTATTGGCTACTAATTGTGGGGTTGTCGGAGTGACAGAAACCTGAACCCCCATTAGGACACCTTTGCACAAGGGAGCGTAGGATCTCAGAGTTTAAGGTTGTGGTTAGATTTATATCTTAATTACTTTCCTGTAGTTACGGATGCTTGCAGGGGGTTTAATCACAAGTATGTATTAGTCCAAGTAAGGTCGTTATGTTAGCACAGGTTCACCCACACAACACTTACAACACCAAAGAAGAGTACTCAGCTATTTGAAGCGAAAGCACTTGACAGAATTCCCATGTATCCTCGAGAACGTTTGGTCCTTATAAGTATTTCCACCGGCTGGTCCTTTGCTAAGAAAGGATTGGGCCACTTGCTCCGTTTGTTCTTGTCTTTATTACTTGCTCTTTGTTTTGTTGCCTTATCAGCAAACCCCTAAAAATTCGTTTGCTAAGTATTTATAGAGAGTTCCTGCTCCATACCACTGTTCAGCACCTTCTGCTCCTCGTTGGGATCGACACTACTATTTATCGAAAGTACCATGATACACCCCCTGTACTTGTGGGTCATCAAGACTATTTTATGGCGTCATTCCCGGGGAGTGAAGCGCTATTGAAGAGTGGAACTGGTAAAGGAAACTTCTACTGTAAGTATTGCTTTTGTTTCCGTTTGTTGCTTTGTTTCCAATATGGACAACCCACTTGGTTTTTTGTTTGGGAAAACTACTACCACTGTTAGGGTAGTATATGAACCACCGCCTATTGAGATAGATCCTTTTAAGACACCTACAAGTATTGTTGATTGTGTTATGGATAATTATTATTTTGGGGATGGAACTGTCCATCCTGGTGATCATTTGCTTTTTATCCATGAATTATGCGGGTTGTTTAAGTGTGCAAGTATCACAACTGAACATGTGAAGAAGAAGTTACTCTCCATATCCTTGAAAGGGAGAGCTGAAGAATGGTATAAGCTGCTAAAGAATGGACAATCCATGGAATGGGAGGAGATGGCATCTCTCTTTTACTCTAAATTTTATCCTCCCAGTGATATTCATAAGGATAGAAATCTGATATATATAACTTTTGGCCTCATGATGGAGAGAGTACAGCTCAAGCTTGGGGGAGATTGAAGTTACTAATGCTTAAATGTCCTATTCATGAACTCCCTAACAATATTATTATCAATAACTTTTATGCTAGGCTTTCTCTTCATGATAAAGATTTACTAGATACTTCTTGTGCTAGATCATTCACACTTATGAAGGAAGAAGCTAAATGGGATCTAATAGACCATATTCAAGAAAACACTAAAGCTTGAGAGAATGAAAAAGGAAGAAAGTCAGGTATAAACTATGATTATGAATGCATTAAATATTTTATGGGAACTGATGACTTCCATGATATTAGTAATGAGTTTGGTCTTGATTCCCAAAGTACTGCCAATTGTTTTAAGGCCTTTGCCTCCTACATAGAAATTCCCAAGAATAAGTGGAATAAGTACCATGCTCCGTATAAATATGTTGTTAGTCATGTTCCAGTTAGAAGTACTGAAATTTGTACTACTAATCATATTGTGCCCGAACCTCATGTTGAGAAAGTTCCTTTCCCAGCTAAGGTAAAGGAGTATTTTATGATTATTAGTGAAAATAACAAAGGTGCAAAGAAAACTGTGGAGCCTGATGAGCATTTCAATAATGAACTTGTGGTAGCTACTATGAAAGAACCTGTCACTAGAAAAATAGAGGATGAGCACATTGTCTTCTGTGAAGACGCTTCTAATATTATTTCTCATCCTAGTAAAGCTAGAAAATTTAGTGTTCCTGTGCTTTCTGTTAAAATTGGTGATCATTGCTACTATGGTTTATGTGATATTGGTGCTAGTTTTATTGCTATTCCTTATGAGCTTTACAGGTAAATTATGCATGAGATTGGTCCTTGTGAGCTTGAGTACATTGATGTGGTTGTTCACCTTGCTAATAAGGAAACCATTTGCCCCATTGGCATTGTAAGAGATGTGGAAGTTCTCTGCGGTAAGATTAAGTATCCTGCTGATTTTCTAGTGCTTAACTCAGCCGCTAGTAAAACTTGTCCTATCATTTTTGGTAGACCTTTCTTGAACACTTGTGGATCTATTATAAATTGTAAGAAGGAAAAAAGTTTTAACTAAGTTTGATGGAGATTCTTATAAGTTTAACTTTTCCAAATTTTCTAAAGCTCCTTATGAAAATAGTTTGCCTAATAAATATTTCAGGATGGAACAACTTGCTTCTATTGATCCAGTTTATGACCTTAGTGAAGGGTTTCGCGGCATAGTAAATCAAAAATTTCTACGGATGCAAACAGAGGGAAAGCCAAGATCTAATCTAGGAGATGCAAACAACGAGAGAGATTGGATTAGATCTTCATACCCTTGAAGATTCACAGCCTCGGAACGTTTTAACGTGGGTGATGTAGTCGCATCGCTTCTCCTCCTCGTGATCCGATCCGATCTAGAACCACAAGTGGCGGTGCCTCCGTGAGATGCACACGCAAAGACCTCGACGTCTCCTCCTTCCTCGGACCAGCAAGTATGATGGAGAGACGGATTGGATCTACAACACGACGGCGTGGTGTATATGGTGGAGAATTTCTGCAGCAGGGCTTCGCCTACAAACAGTCGGGAGGGAGAGAGGAGGGCAGCAGGGCAGCTAGGGTTGGAGGGGAAGGTGTGGGGGTGGTGCGCCTCCAGCCCTCTTTATATAGAGGGATGGGGCGTAGCCCTAGCCCCTCCCCCAAGCCAAATCGGCGGCCCCAAGGAGAAGGAGTGGGGGGCAAGGAAACCCCCCCTTCTAGAAGGTCTATCTCGAGTTTAAAACCCTCTTGGCCGGCTGGGCCCTATGGGGCCTTGTGCCCCTGGTCCAATGCGCTGTGGCACTCCTCATAGGCCCATGCCCCTCCCGGAAGGTGGGGCCACGTTGGTCCCCTTCGAAGGTTCTAGAAGCTTCAGACAATACCGATTAACGGAACAATTCAACTCCAAAACTTCAACGCCTTATATGAATCTTATTCTCGGACCACTCCGGAACCTCTCGTGATGTCCCGGATCCCATCCGAGACTCCAAAAAAAACTCATAAACCAATTATCCAATCTATCCTAGCCGAGACACGTTAAGTGTGTGACCTGCGGGTTCGAGAATATGCGCATGATCTTCTATCAATAATCAACAACGGGTCCGAAACCCATATTGACTCACACATTCATCGATGATCATATCGGATGAACCACGATGCCGTGATTCAATCAATCCCATATATATATTCCTTCGTCTCGCGATATTTTACTTGCCCGAGATTTGATCGTTGCATCAGTCATACCTAGTTCAATCTCGCTCACAAGAAGTACTTTACTGCTGTAATCCGATATCACTTTGTGATTAAATCCTTAACCACATGCTTGCAAGCGGTGTTGATATTGATTACCAGTGGGCCCAAGTATATCTCTCCGACTTGGGAGGACAAATCCCATCTCGATACATACAACCCAATAGATACTTTCCGATCACCGAGAGACACCTTTATGATCACCCTCTCATAGGATGACGCTTGATGACCTCAAAGCTTTCTTCCGATAGGGAGTTGTATTATCTCATGGTCTAAGGAATACAATATTTGACATAAGAAAAGCTTCGCAAAGACGAACACGATCTAATTGCTTCGCTTAGTTTGGTCATCCCACCATATCATTCTCCCAATGATATGATCTCATTATTAATCGACAACTCATGTCCATTGTTAGGAAACCTTAACCATCATTAATCAATGAGCTAGTCCATAGAGGCGTACTAGGGACACGGTGTTGTTCACAAACCACACAAGTATTAAAGTTTTCGCTTAATACAATTCTAGCATGGAATATAAACATTATCATGAACAAGAATTATAATAATAACATCTTTATTATTGCCTCTAGGGCATAATTCTAACACTTAGACCTCTTTTTGATGACTGTAAGTATGCTTATTCTGAAGATAAAGTTGTTACCAGTGACAGTTATATTGTCAACTTTATTCAAAGTGCTACTGAAAGTTATTATGAGAGAGGGAAACATGGTTTTATGCATCTCAATAATGTTAAGTTTCCCCATTTTATATTGAAAGCTTTGAAGTTGCATTTGTTTTGTCTTCCTATGCTAGTGGCTTTTTATTTCAACAATTCGTTTTATCATGCTACCCCCATGCATAGGAAGTGGGTTAGACTCAAATGTGTTGGTTATTTGCTTCTTGATGCTCTCTTTCACTTCAAATATTTATCTCCTATGCGAGCATCTTTGAAAGTTTCAAGCCTAACTTAAAGGCATTAAGGAAAAGTACTTGTTGGGAGATAACTCAAGAGTTTTGTCGAGTCTTGGAAGTTATTACTTCAGTAATAACCGCTCCTTATCCTTTTTGTTTTGGTTTTTGTGTCAAGTTCAACTACTTTTGTGAAGTAGAGGAGTTGTGAAAAGTGGCTGTCCTGGAACAGATTTTTGTGCTTCATTGTAAAAATTCGTGAGGAAGCTCAGTACTTCGGATGGAGCTGAATTTTTATGAGCTTGTTCTCCAAGTTGTTAACCAACTTTCATTAGTTCTGAACTTTTTGATTTGAGAAACAGAAGGTTTTCGAAAAAATCAATCTTTACCTGCTGGTCTATTTTGACAGATTTCTGCCGTCATTTGCATTTGCCTCTTACAGAAGCTTTTGTTTTGATGGGTTTTTAGTTAAAGTGTGTACCCAAAGGTTTATTGTTTTTCTTACACTAATGTTGTCATTGAGTTTTGTGTATTGCCTTGTGAAGAAAGGAATTTCCAGGAGAAGGAGAAAAGGAATCTGCAGAATTCGTCTTTGAATAGGTAAAAGTGGTGAAAATAGAAGGTTCCTGAAACCCCAATCTTTTTATATTTTTGATATTTTTAATACATAAGGGAAGTTACGAGATGGAACAGAGGAGGAAATGGAGTCCGGGGTGGACAAACCCACCCCAGGGGCGGGCCCCTGCCTGGCCGCGCCTGGAGGGGGTGTGCCACCCCCGAGCTCCGTCTCTGCCTCGTTTTCATACCAGTACCTTCCTTATGCATTGAAACTTCGTAATATATAACCCCCCGGATCCCCTGAGGTTCGTGAATCGTGTTCTCGTCGTGTTTTCATTTCGATCTGTTTCTGTCAGGAAATCTTCTCAAGTTTAGAGCACCATGGTCTTTTGCCAACGACAAAGGCAAGAAGCCCGAGGAAGATGATCCTCGAAACCCCGAGGAGGAGGAGATTTTGGTAGGGTATGAAGGTGACATGGAGGAGGACAAGCATATGGACACCCGCGCTACCGTCGCAAGAATTGGAGTGGTGGCAAACCCCGCTGCTTAGGAGGACAAAGACGGATGTTCACTGGAGGGAAACCTCACGTCATATCCTTGCTCCACAGACACTTCCTCCTCGTACCACTCGTTCTAACCATGCAGGGAAAGAATACTCTAAGAAGGAAGAGTGGAGAAAGAATAACAAGGACTGGGATCCTCGGTCCTAATTGATCATGAACTGCATTGAGCATAATTCGGAGTTGATTCGTACGCTGACCTTCGATATGGAGGATTTGAAGAAACTGTTGGAATTATGCCCTAGAGGCAATAATAAAGATGTTATTATTATAATTCATGTTCATGATAAAGTTTATATTCCATGCTAGAATTGTATTAAGCGGAAACATTAATACTTGTGTGGTTTGTGAACAACACCGTGTCCCTGGTACGCCTCTAAGGACTAGCTCATTGATCAATGATGGTTAAGGTTTCCTAACCATAGACATGAGTTGTCAATTGATAATGAGATCATTTCATTGGAGAATGATATGATGGACAGACCCAAACTAAGCAAAGCAATTAGATCGTGTCATCGTGTTCGTCTTTGCGAAGCTTTTCTTATGTCAAATATTGTATTCCTTAGACCATGAGATAATACAACTCCCTGGTATCGGAAGAAAGCTTTGAGGTCATCAAACGTCATCCTATGAGAGGGTGATCATAAAGGTGTCTCTCAGGTGATCGGAAAGTATCTGTTGGGTTGTATGTATCGAGATGGAATTTGTCCCTCCCAAGTCGGAGAGATATACTTCGGGCTCACTCGGTAATCGATATCAACACCGCTTGCAAGCATGTGGTTAAGGAGTTAATCACAAAGTGATATCGGATTACGGAACGAGTAAAGTACTTGCTGTGAACGAGATTGAACTAGGTATGACGGTACCGACGATCGAATCTCGGGCAAGTAAAATATCGCGAGACGAAGGGAATATATATATGGGATTGATTGAATCGCATCGTGGTTCATCCGATATGATCATCGATGAATGTGTGGGAGTCAATATGGGTGCCTGCACCCGCTGTTGATTATTGATAGAAGATCATGTCTCAGATATTCTCGAACCCAGGTCACACACTTAACGATATCGACGCTAGGATAGATTGGATAATTGGTTTATGAATTTTTGTTCGAGTCTCGGATGGGATCCGGATATCACGAGGTTCCGAATGGTCCGAAGAATAAGATTCATATAAGGCAATGCAGTTTTGGAGTTCTAATTGTTCCGGTTAATCGGATTGTATAAGCTTCTAGAACCTTCGGAAGGGGACCAACGTGGCCCCACCTTCCGGGAGGGGCATGGGCCTATGAGGGAGTGTCCTGGCGCATTGGGCCAGGGCACAAGGCCCCATAGGGCCCAGCCGATCCTAGAGTTTAAATCGTTAAACTAGAGATAGGGCTTCTAGAGGGAGAGTCCATGCCCCCACTCCTTATCCTTTGGGCTTGGGGAGGGTTAGGCTGCGCCTCTATATAAAGAGGGGTGGGGGCGCACCAACCCACAATACCTCTCCTCCAAACCCTAGCCGCCTTGCTAGCTTTCCTCTCTCCCTCCCGACTGTTTGTAGGCGAAGCCCTGCTGCAGAAATTCTCCACCATATACACCACGCCGTCGTGTTGTAGATCCAATCTATCACTCCACCATACTTGCTGGTCCGAGGAAGGAGGAGACGTCGAGGTGCTGCACGTGTGCATCTCACGGAGGCACCGCCACTTGTGGTGCTAGATCGGATCGGATCGCGAGGAGGAGAAGCGAGTACGACTACATCACCCATGTTCCGACAAACGTTCACTCATGCGAATCTTCAAGGGTATGAAGATCTAATCCAATCTCTCTCGTTGATTGCATCTCCTAGATTAGATCTTGGCTTTCCCTCTGTTCGCATCCATAGAAAATTTTGATTTACTATGCCGCGAAACCCTTCAGAAACTTATTGAAGAGATTATCAAGAGAACACCACCACCACCGAAGGAGTAATTCATCATCAGGTTTGGCATCCCCTTGGCTTGTTACAAGCTTGGGGGAGTGCCGCGGTATCACCAACATTATCTTTTATCTTTTACCTTTTTAGTGGATTCATATCTTTGGTAGAGAGGTTATCTTATAGTTTTGTTTGCATGTGGAAGTATCTCTCCTTTAGTTGGTTATCTATGTATCCCTTGGTGTGAGTGCCTTTATTGAATATTAATGAAAAGTCTCATCTTTTACTTTTTGCACTTCTTATTTTAGTTTGCAATCTCTATTATATGATGGATCTTGTTGATCAGTATTTGGCATCACTTTGGGAGCATCTAGTAGATCTAAATTGGTTTTGGCAAAACGAGCTCTGGTCAGTAGCAAAAGTTTTTGAGGTTTGAAAGGAAAAGAAAAAGCTTACAGGTATTTTGTATCATTTATTTTCTTTCTTGTTGGCTCATAAGCTTAGTATTCTTTATTTAAGATCTTTTATGTATTCAAGGAAGATTGCATGTTTGGCTTTATTACTTGTATGTTTGCTTGTTTATTTCAACTCTCTTGCTTGTTACCCAGCCTTGCTAGCCAAAAACCTGTTTTGAAAAGGCATACTTCTCATGTTCCCAATCCCTTTGAACCAAACCTTTGCCATTTGTGTCCACCATATCTACCTATTAGCTTTATTGCTATTCCAAGAAAATTCTCAAGCTTCATCTATCTTTCAAATTAAAATTATTTTGTTATGTGAAAACTAGTTAGTAAAGCTCTCACGAACTTGATGGCACACCTTATTTTCCTGCCCCAAATAGACTTGAACCATTGTGTCATCAAAGTTGTATATGCTTGCATCTATATGTTGGAATTAGCAAAACTGTGTTGTCACAAGGAACGTTTTCAACATTTCACTTGTACTCTGTACATAGTTGATATCGTGCTCTTTTGTCTGTGGATGTCACCGGTGTGAAATAAAGAGGGAACTTGTAAGTCCATGGAGTTTGTATTTTGTGTTAGAGAAACGCCTGGGCCGCTAGCCTAAGCCATGCCTAATCATGGTGGAAACTTGCAGCATCACCATAGTGAGCTATCTATGAAGCATCCTCAATAAAAAGCTATGCACATAGTAAATAAAAAGATCGCTGAGATGCTCATTGTCTGCTTTCCTTGTCATTTTGGTTATGGGAAAGCTCATGTACCATGTGCAAGGGGTACCCCATTGGCGGTTCTCTATGATACACATGTACTTACAATGACAAGAACTTACCCGTAACTGAAGTTGAGTAGCATGAGGAGTGGCCCTCATATTCAAGGGACATGAGATTGCCAACTTATATTTCGTCAAGCATATACTCCATCTTTGTGCACTTTAACCTTAATCATCTCATGATTCCTATGATAGGGGCAATGAGGGCTCAAAGCTAGTAAGTACCATAATCTTTTGGAAGCTTTTTATGACTTGTAATACCTGCTTCCCTCTATAAAGGGACCTTTCTCCTACTCCCAAGTTGAGTCAGTAAACCTACTTCCTCTCTATCTCCAGCAAGCATTTGAGTTGTTGTGTTTCAAGCATTTATATGGTGATTTATTCAATCATGTTCTTTATCTCCCTTGTTTGCACAAAACTCTTATCTATTGAGTATTACTTTGAAATCCTTCATTGTGAAAAAACTTTTTGAGCAAAGGGTGCTCCTGTTCTAATAACTTCTACAAAAAGATTTTTGTGAAAATGTTTGCCAGGTGTTCTCTGACCAAGAACAAAGTTTGCCAATTCCAATTATGATTTATCTTTATGCATCTCTATTATGACTCATGTACTTGTTGCAAGCTAAGTTATATAGTGGTGAGTTGCTTTCTTCTATGAGTTGCGTAATGGTAAGTGTGATGCTTCTTGTTCGTATTCTTTTATCGACACTTCACTCCATAAACCTGTGGACATGTTTACTGAGCTCAGTTTTCGCTTGGGGACAAGCGAAGGTATAAGCTTAGGGGAGTTGATACACCCAATTTGCATCACCATTCTATATCATAATTTACCTCTATTCATTGATATATGTCTTATTATGAGGTATTACTTATGTTTTTTCATCTGTTTATGCATGTTGGATGATTCTTGGAGGATGAACTGTCGGAGTATGGATTCTGATGGAAAAGGAGGTGTTTTGATGCAATTCACGAAGATCGGAAAAATACTAGAAAAATATGGGAAAATTATACTTTTCCAGAAGACAGAGGAAGCCAGAAGGAGAGGCGAAGAAGGGCCGCAGGGGTCCCACACCCCCTAGGCGCGGGTCCCCCTGGGCCGCGCCTAGGGCAGGTGTGGCCCACCTGCCCGGCTCCCGACTCCGCCCTCTCGCCTAATCTTCCCTATGGAACCCTTACACCAGGAGGGCGACCACAGATAGATTTCCATCGCCTCTGCGGGGTGGAAAACACCGAGAGAGAAAGATCTCTCTAGCATACAGATTTCTACCGGGGGAATTCCTTCCCGTAAAGGGGAGACCGTCTCCGTCAACACCGTAATCAAGCTAGGATTCATCGGGATCATCATCATCATCCACACCATCATCTCCACCAGCGCCATCATCATTACTCCATCCCGCTGTAACAATTGTGTTGGATATTGCTTTAGTTCATTAGGGGAAACATTTCCGGTGTTGATTACTATTGTAGTTGATGCTTGTGAGTGGAACCATTGGATTATTGTTTATATTCAGATTGTTATCCATTACCATATCATCTTTGATCTTGATCCATATGATGTCTTGTGAGTAGTTCATTTAGTTCTTGAGGACATGGGAGAAGTCATGTTGTTACTAGTGGATTTTTGTTGAGTTATTATTCAATGGTTTAGTATTTAAGTTGTGGTGCTATTCTTCTAGTGGTGTCATGTGAACGTCGACTACATGATACTTCATCATTTATGGGCCTAGGGGAATGCATAGTGTATTTGGCTACTAATTGTGGGGTTGTCGGAGTGACAGAAACCTAAACCCCCGTTAGGACACCTTTGCACAAGGGAGCGTACGATCTCAGATTTTAAGGCTATAGTTAGATTTATATCTTAATTATTTTCTTGTAGTTACAGATGCTTGCAGGGGTTTAATCACAAGTATGTATTAGTCCAAGTAAGGTCGGTATGTTAGCACAGGTTCACCCACACAACACTTACAACACCAAAGAAGAGTACTCAGCTATTTGAAGCGAAAGCACTTGACAGAATTCCCATGTGTCCTCGAGAACGTTTGGTCCTTATAAGTATTTCCACCGGCTTATCCTTTGCTAAGAAAGGATTGGGCCACTTGCTCTCTTTGTTCGTTTTCTTTATTACTTGCTCTTTGTTTTGTTGCCTTATCAGAAAACCCCTAAAAATCCGTTTGCTAAGTATTTATAGAGAGTTCCTGCTCCATACCACTGTTCAGCACCTTCTGCTCCTCGTTGGGATTGGCACTCCTATTTATCGAAAGTACTACGATACACCCCCTATACTTGTGGGTCATCAAGCTCATGGGCTCCTCTACAATGTAAGATCACTTGTTGGCTTTTCATCAGAGGGAGAATTTGGACCGCTGACAGGCTAACCAAGCAAGGATTACCACACAAGGACAAATGTGTGTTCTGTAACCTAGAGAAGGAGACAGATCAATACGTTTTTATGGGATGTGTTGTTGTAAACATCATTTGGGGCTTGGTCATAACCTAGGCTGGTTTCGCACAAGTAACCCCGATTATGAATCAAAACTTTCTCTCTTGGTGGAAACAAGCAATAGTTTGTATCCATAATACCGACAAAAATAAGAAACTCGACACTCTGATCATGTTGGCGGCCTGGTCGATATAGAGGGAAAGAAATGGTTAGATTTTTGAAAAGAAGATTAAACTCACTCTATAGATTGTTAGAAAAATCAAAGTTGAAGCAAAACAATGGGCTATTGCAAGTGTTGGTCATTTCCTATTAGCTAAATTATAGTGCATATGTGTTTATTTTTCTTTCTGAGTAGTTCTAATTGACATGGATATACCCTATGGGTGCACAACATTGGTATACCTGGTCCAGCCCGAGGAAGGCCCACGTTAGGACACGCAGCCCATGAATACTTCGGGTGGCCCAAGCACATGATGTTTTCGACTCCTTGGAGGACAAGTCTAGATTAGATAGAATTTCAAAGGGTATCAACCCTAATTTGTAACCGACTCGACCTGTCCCGAGACCTGGCCTATCTATATAAAGGCCAGGAGGGTACGACGAGAAGGATCTCTCAACACCTCATACACACCTCACGCCAGATTGCATTTACGCACCCCTGTAACCTTCGCCGCTACCACAACCAGCGAGTATGGACTCGCACGTTCCAGGAAGGCGACCTGGTACTGCGTCTGATCCAGGACAAGAAGGGCATGCACAAGCTCTCTTCCCCTTGGGAGGAACCATTTGCCATCGGGCAAGTCCTGGGTAACGACGCCTACTACCTCACCGATGTCCGAGGCGACGAAAAACTCGACGTCAAGCGTCCATGGAATGTAAACCTCCTACGGAAGTTCTACTCCTAGAACTCCAGACATGTACCTCCTCCCCACTATGAAATAAAGAAGATTGATTCACACAAATTGCATCCACTCTCCGTACCTTGTGCCACTCGCACTCGTAAAAACAGCGCTACGCTATTTGCAGAAGTCAACCTTTGGTGACGCGACCGGCATGACCAAGTAGTGCGGTACGAGGGCACTGGAAAACTTCGTGCCCTGCATCCCACGAAAAAAGCTAACCCGGAGCCCCATCGGAGTCGCCCCCTCTCGACTGGCTTCCCGAGCCAAGACAACTGCATTCGCTTCCCATAGCGACCCAGTCCTCCACATCCTCGGCACAACGACTCGAACGGCAAAGTACCACGCTCGGGGATTGATGCCATCCCAAAGAAGAGCGGCTAGGGTAAAATGACAAGTAGGAGAGCGCGCCCTGGACTTGCCACGCGACTGGTCTTACGGGCCAGGTGGAGTGACGCGCCTAACACAACGCGCCTAGTCCTCACCTACCTCGGGCATGCGACTAAAACGGCCAAGTACCACGCCGGGACTCGCAACGACCCCTGCTCGTGCCGCAGAAACGGTCAAGTAAAGAGCACCCCTTGGAGTCACCATGCGACTGGCCTCCCGAGCCATGGCGAGTCGACCATAACTCACTAACAGTTCAAACACCATATAAAAACGAGGTTAGCCCCATAAAAAAGACGGACACGCTCGGGGACTCGCACAACAAACAACCAAACCACAAAAACAATGACAAAAGAAACCTTGCATTTCTTCATAGTAGCACAATTTGTTCGCTTACAAGGATAATTACACAGTCGTCATAAACTAACGCCGATTGGCAAAGTACTCTATTCCGCAGGCTTCGACGAGGAGGAACCACCATCCTTGCGGCTGCGGATAAAGGGAACCCAAGGATTCGACGGGTACGTCGTGAGCTCACCCGCCATTGCCGCTCGAAACGGTTGCTCCACCTTGAAGTTGCGATGCGCCGGCTTAGGGTCATTGGGGGTGACGACCGTTTCCTGATAAGGAATAAGGTCGCCCATCGCCCACTCGCGGTCGGAATACACCGCCGCCCGGTCTGTCAACTTCAGGACCTCGGCGATCTCGACTGATCCCGTCGACGAAGGGTACCCACTCGTGACGTCATCAAGGTCGAAGTCATCGGGAAAATGCGCGAGCCCAAGGCTCAGCGCAGTCACCGCTCCACGACGAAAGGCTGACCATGTCATGAACTCCACAACTGCCGGAGCCTTCTCTAGGTAGCGCCAAACTTCGACGAGGTCGCTCGGGATAACCTCTGTGGGCGAGATGTCCTGAAAATACGCCCGGAGGTAGGTCGCTGACAGCGTGACAGAATCAACCATAGTGGTGACACATTGCCACGCGTCGTATGACTGCGCTTCTTCGGCATTATCAGTAATCTGGCCTGCAACACGCAAGAAAATATTAAGGGAATCACCAGCAAAACAATGTGAGTCGCGCGCCCGAGGATTCGTAGAAGAAACACTCACCAATCAGCGGGCGACAGAGGTACGTGATGAAATTTTGAAGAGCCGAGAGGTCATTCTGCAGCCCGGCGACGAGCGCGTCTGACACCTTTCGCTCCTCAGCAGCAGAAGTAACGGCCGCCTTGGCTCGTCCTTCCGCCAAGCTCGCTTCGCCGCCTTGAGCTCACGCCCAGATTCGCGATTCGCTTCTCATGGCCAAGGACGACCGAGCCGCCGTCAACTCACCATTCGGAACAAGGCCCTGGCGAGCCTCCTTCACTGCGGCCGCACTACCCTCTGCTCCCACAACAAAACGATTACAAATGTAACAATTTCGCGACCAGCGCCAAACAAGACAAACACTCACCCGCAGTCGCTCGAAGCTGCTTGTTCGTATCCTGAACAGCGAGGAGCTCCTTTTCCACACGGTGTTTGGCAGCAAGTCGCTCGGCCGACTCGCGCTGCAAGCCCTGTGCAACAATTACAGTGTCAATGACAAAACTTCCTAAGTTCCTAGCCGCTAAAATTCAGCGACTAGCCACTCGGGGACTGGATGACAAAACTTCCTAAGTGCCTAGCCGCTGAAATTCAGCGATTAGCCACTCGGGGACTGGATGACAAAACTTCCTAAGTGCCTAGCCGCTGAAATTCAGCGACTAGCCACTTGGGGACTGGATGACAAAACTTCCTAAGTGCCCAGCCGCTGAAATTCAGCGACTAGACACTCAGGGACTGGACATACCTGGATGGCGGCACCTAGCATGCCGTGAAGTTCCATCGCGTCCACTGATGAGAGCACAAGTGGAGTATGCCCGTGACGCTGCTCGACCTCCGTGCCGGTGGCCCCAGGCTGTTGGCTCGATGGCACCGAGGCAATCGCCGTGGCGGCCCTCGCTACAAAGCGAGGGAACGTCACCACCGCGCCCCCCGCGCCACCCGAAGGTGGCTCGGTCGCCTCAATCGAGGCCTTGGGGCCTGCCTACTGCGACTCCGCGTCCTCCGTGGCCTTCAGAACCACGTCCACCGTGGTGCTCGTGGCAGCCGCTGGCTCGTCCGAGATTGTGACGACCTCGTCGCCTTTTGTCCTCTTGGTGCCTTCAACAAGAGCCTCAACCTCGTCGCCTTTCCTCTTCTTCGAGGGATCAGCCGGCGCCTCTGCAGCGACCGATGGAACCTTGGCCATCAAAGGGTGACCTATCTTCTTCACTCCAGTCATGCGAAAGAACTCCGTCAATAACACTCGCTAGTCGAACACAAACCAAGCAAAGAAATGAAGGATTGAGGAATACTCACTTAGCGACTGGGATAAATCGTAGGCCAGTACGAATCGGGCTTTCTCCAACTCGCCCCAGCTCACCGAGGGCCCGTCGAACACGCTTTGAGCCCAAGACAACGACGGCTTCTTCGAGGATGAGGCCGCGGCAGAAGGTTCAGTTGCAATCATGAAGCTCCTCCTGGCGAGGCCTCGCGTCGAGCGCCACCACACTGTAATCGGGAGAATGGAGGCGGTGATGCCAAGAACGCCGTCTTCCACGACGGCCGCACGCGTCACAGGCGCTAGACACCCCGGGATCGGGGCTAAACAAATCCTGCACTCCCCGATATAAGCTTAACCTTGAGCTCGAGAATATCCAGTGAAGAATCGGTAACACAATAGTGACCCTACGACACAAAATTTATTACAGCAAGCTCATAATTGAGTACAGAACCAGATTATTACAAGCAGAGGTCACTGACCACAAACATCAATCAACGAAAGGAAAATTATGCTATTAAGTATAGCAAACTTAAAATGGCCTAAGAGGCCTGAAGCATAACGATGATGTCCCAGCCCATAGATTCTAGGCTGCCGGCCGAGAACCCCAAGCTACTCGTCGATGTCGATGTAGTACCAAACTGATCTTCAGGGAACACTTACTCTGCTAAAAAATATCAACAAATCAAGGGTGAGTACATGGTGTACTCTACAAGACTTATGGCTGGTGGAGTTGTTTTGCATAAAGCCACTTTTGTTTATAAAATAAGAGAGAGAAGAAGCTCGTCTATTCAGAGTATTTTAAAAGGGGATAAGAGAGCGACATCTCCAAAATATTGATCATCATGTTTTGATATCCACCAGGTCATCATCATCTCCTGAACTAGGTTCACCCCCTCGTACCCATGAAGAAGCATCTTTAAGCACACGTTGATCTGCCAAGTTTTACGATTAGGTTAAAGTTCTCTATGATCTTAGAATCTGGTCACTAAGCGTTCATAACCGTGAACACAGATTTTCGAAAAGATTATTACCCTGCAGGGGTGTATAACTTTACCCACACGTACTAACCTTCTCTTAATACCACTAGATAAGCCCTCTTCCTTGGAAGGCCGGCAGAGGGTGGTTAGACACGACCTTTATCTTGCTTTCGCCGAGACCATGTGTCACATCCCAAGATTTTCCAAATCTTGTTATGTGAAAAATAAATGAATAAAATAAAACTTTGTTGATTTTCAGGGTGAGAAGAAACTTTTTGAATCCAATTGGAAACTTTCAAAACCTATTTGGATCAAATAAAATCCTAAAGGGATTTAAAAATTTAAATAAACAATAAAGTTAAAAATATTTGGAATTACTATTTTTGGATCTTTTAATAAAAGATTTGGTTTTCAAAAGAAAAGGTAGATTTATAAATAAGGATTATTTTATAGAGCCAAATTAAACCTTGGCCAAGCATTTGAAATAAAATGTTTTGTTTTGATTAAAAGAGTAAAGGTTTATTTAAATAAAAATAAGGAGAGTTTATTATTAAACCAATTTTATTAAAATAAAGGTTTTACCATTTTAATTAAACATCAAAACATGTTATTTTATTTTTAAACAAGTTTTCCAAGTATTTTATATTTTCAAATAAAAACTACTGATTTGGTTTTGATAATATTTAGATTTCAAATGGAGGTTTTAAATAAATAAATCAAAACCTATTTGAATTAATAAATAGTCTATTTTATTTAATTATTAAATAGATCCTAAAAAGAATAAAAATATTATTATTATTTTTGACTTTGTTTTGTGTTGTTAAACAGAACCAAAACTCAATGCAAAGTTTGGAGGAGTTTTGAATTGATTTGTTATTTGAATGGTTTGATTGAATTTCAAAACAGAAATAAGAAATGGAAAAAGGAAAATGTATCTGAACAAAAAAATAGGAAACGGACTCGACCCAACTAAGCCTGGCCCAACTAAGCCCAGTTAGCCCACTCCCTCTCTCCCCGCAAGAAAACGGTTCGCACTCAGAAACTCACCCACTCGGCGACCGGTGGACCCCTCTCTCTTTCTCTCACGTTGCTGCGGACCCCACTCGCCTCGGCGTCTTCAACCAAGGACCGTTCCTTCCTCACCGCCCGGCCGTTCGGCTATAATCGCTCGCGTAAATTCGCGTCAATGCCTCAACAATTCAACCCCGTGACCACGCAGTGATAAACTCTAGCACCTCCTCTCTCTTTCCCCTCTCTCGCCCGACCCTCTCTGCCCTCAGGCTGCCCTCATTGCTTGCAACAACCTCCCTGTCTCCGACGAGCTCGCGAATCATTCCGCAGCCGCGCCACCCCTTGCCTCCCGAGCACAGGCACATTCCCGGACTGGCGCATCTTTACGCAATCGCTCATGGCATCCCCGAGCCTCGGCGACGACTCCAAGCGCCGCCACCGTCTGTTTGCTACTCCGGCGAGTCCTCCAGGTAGTGTCTGACCGCGCCTCTCCTTCTCCTTCACGCACGCATCATCGCCATGACCTTGCGCATCTAACCGTGCTCTCTGTTTGATCCCTCGTGACCCGTAGCGCCGTCCTCGACGATGACAGAGCGTGGCCGTCGTCAGACGCAACTTCGACGAGCGATTAACCGCAACCTTGTGCGCCCCTTCATCAACCACGAGCAGGTTGAGCATACCCACATCACCGCGATCACGGTGAGCCATCTCTTCTTCTTCCTAGCTTCCTCTAGCGCCAGCTCCGCCGCTAGCCGAACGTCGCCGTCGAGCGCCGCCAGAACTTGGTCAGGGTGACGATGGCCGTTAGATGACGATCCAATGGATACGATAGATCACTTAACACTGAAGGGGTACGCAACAAGTGTCGTGCGATTTAGCTTGATCCAACGCCTCACGTTGATGATCCGCCCGAAGCGGTACCAACGAATAAGAAAGCGCCGCGTGGCCAGCTTTTGATTTAAAACAGAATTAGAATCAGATTTGTTTGCAAATTTGAAAAATCCATAACTTTAGTTCTACACGTCCAAATTTTGCAAACTTTATATCAATGGAATCAGTGGAACAAGCCCTAGCCAACCATGCCGTTTGTTTAGTAAAAAGCTTCTGTTAAATTGTTTGTTTTTGCAGAAACTTGTGTATGCTTGTTTAGGTTATAAAATTATTCCAAAATGATTTTGAGGATAAAAACTTTTGCAAATGGTGTGTTTTGAACCTACTGACCATAGGAAACACTTTGTGGTTTCAAAAATATATTTGGTGATGCAAAAGAATGAATCTTGGATTTAAAACCAATTCTAGTCAAATAAAAATATGGTTTATTTATTAAAAATGGTTTTGGAAGAAAACCTTTAGGAAATGTTTTGTTTCAAAATCTCTGACCCCAAACACCAAGTTTTATGATTTGAAAATGTATTTGGTGAACCCTATAGAACTACTACTTTACTAAAGACATTTTCAAACCACATAAAATAATGACTTGGTTTAGAAAATGGTTTATAAAGTGAAATCTTTGCAAATGACTTTGCCACTTTATAAAATGACCATTAGGTGTTTTCAAATGTTTATGACCCATTAGAAACCACTTTTACAAATAAAACAACCATTTTGCATGCTTGCATGTATTGTTTTGTTTATTATTTTATGTGATGTTTTGCTTGAATGGTAGATTGAAATATTGTTTGCTTGATTGAATTGTAGTGACTTGAAGTGTGTGAACATTGCAAAGATCAAGGGTGAACTTATACTCTACCAAAAAGGCAAGTGATGCTTCATACTTTGTCCCATTACTTTCACTATGCATTAGTGATTTTTCTAAGTAAAACTTGCATGGAATTTTTGCTAAGTATAAACCATGCTATGGGAAATCCTAGTAGATGAAACCTTAGTAGAAATTTCCTAAGTTAAGATCCCTACTACTATCATGCTTAGCTTAGCTAGTAGAAAACAAGGGTGGAATATATATTCACACTATGGAAAAGTTTCTAAGTCTGAGGACTTGTGTTTTGTTTAATAAAACAACTAAGTAAATGAATCACCGGGTGGAATGGAAGAAATGGTTTGTGTTGAGTGGTTCACAAGGCCCATTTTATGGTTTACCTTGTGTATCTCACTTGTGGATGGCCACCCAGAACAAAGAGATTTGAGATGTCAAATGTTGAGAAGCTTCAAGTGCGACCACTTGGCATTATGGGCTCTGCTGGATCATATAGGTTGCAATAACTTAGCCAAATGGACAGTTGGTGGTAGGGTTTGATAGGTTGGAGCGTCCCATTTTGGTCTAAGGAAGGCTTCTGAAAGATCTTGTCTTGGGAAACCAAGTCTTGTGGGGAAAGTGCACCACCTCTGCAGAGTGTAAAATCTAAGTACTTAGCCATGTCCCTGGCAAAGGACAATTTGAGCATCAAGACATGGAAGCTATCAAGAATCTCAACATCCAAATTTCTAAGTTAAAACTTGTGGATTGAACAAGGGTTAAAGGATCTTCAATCTTTGATTGGTAGATGCCTTGGGTGATTTTTGTCAAGCAAAAACTTAGTGTTTTCAAATGATAAGGAAAAATCTATTTTTGAGCAATGCAAGCCTCAACTCCACTTTGCCAAATGCATATAGATGATAGACTCCACTATACTACCATAGTATCACTTGCCAATACAATTCAATCGTATTGACCCTTGTGGCTGTACCTTGTTATGTTGCAGGTTTGTTTGATTTTAGTGAAGTGTGATGATTAGGATTACAAGTCTACAACCAACATGTCTGCCTGTGGCACTTTGAAGATGAAGGACCCCATGCTTATAGATATTCTGCTGCAATGTAATGTAATAGCCAAATGAGCTATGAAAGATGTAATAAATTATTTTATTCCTGGTTATAAAGTTGTATTATGACCTTTGTTTCTTGATATTACATCTTAATTGTGGATGCTAGCTATTGATCCAGGGACTAGCATTGTAAACATAGGGATCTCTACCTTATTAAAGGTTGGGAACCTTACAAATGGTATCAGAGCATTGTGTTGCCTGTAGGATTTGTAAACCTAGGATTGGACAAAACCCCTTAGAAAAATAGGAGCTGTATTTGTTCGAAAACTTATTTACAAACAATCATGTAAACTCTTTCCTGAACCATTTTGGTTTTGATTCTACACCTCTTCTATTTCAAACTTGATGGACAAGCCTTTCCCATGGCCAAATACTTCACCATGTGCAAAGGACTTCTTCAACTCTAATGACTTCAACATCTTCAACTCTAATGACTTCAACAGCTTCAACTCTAATGACTTCAACATCTTCAGCATTTTTCACCAAGGACTTCAACCTTAGATATTACTAAGGACAAGTGAGACAAGAAATCTTGCTCAAGATTTGGAGACTAAGGAAACACCAAATAGAAGGAGCCATCATCACCTTTGAAGTTTTGTGACCAAGACATGAGAAATTTTCTCCAAGGATACAAAGATTTTGTTCAAGGAGAATCAACCAACAAGGATGGAAGGATTTCAAGTGAACCATATAGATGGACCACCATATTTAGTTTAAGTCAAACCCACCAACTTATGTGGTGTAACAAAAATATTTTTGGTTGCCTAAAAATATGCTTCAAACTTGTTGTTTGAGTGGAATGTTGGTTTGTGATTGCTTGCACATTTCTTGTGTGAATTGTGATGTGTGTGATTAGAATTATTCCCTTAGAAATATTTTGCCTATTCTAATCCCAATCCAAACCAAACAGATGACTTCTCCAAGAAACCCCAACATCAAGGATGATGACAACAACAACAACAACCAAGAGAACAATATGAGAGAACAACTACTAGCAAACCAAACCCAGTTGAGCCAAGTGACAACCCAGATTTTAGCTAACAACAATGGATTAGACCCATCTATACAAAGGATTTTGAAACTTCAATCCCAATTGTTGCAAGGGATGGCCACTCAAATGATCAACATTAGAGACAACTCTTCCAAAGGTGTTTATGACAACAAGGATGACAAAGATGTTATTCTAGAAGGAACCAAAGCCTGCAATATTTGTGGTGACAAGGATCACACTTCCAAGGAACATGGGGATCAATGCCCCAATTATGAAGAGGAACATCCAGTTGGCCAATGCCCAACATCTCAAGCTACTTGCTTCCTATGTGAAGGAAATAGTCATGTCCCTATCCAATGCCCCATCTATTCCATAATTCAACAAAGGAAACAAGGTGGAGTGCAAGAACTGATTGCAGACTATCAAGACAAGTCTACCAAGAAGGATGAGGACAAAGGAAAATCTCAACTTGTACCTTCATGCAATATGACCCAATTTAAAGGACCAAAGAAGAGACATATGAATTATCCAAGGAGCAATAGAAGGTCAAAGAAACCAGTAGACATTCCTACCTATGAGATAACATATGAAGATCATGAACTAGAAGCACTCCTAGCTTTGGAGAAACCTAAGAAAAATAAGGACAAAAGCCATGTGCAATGTTACACTTGCAAAGAAATGGGACACTATGCCAATGAATGTCCAGAAAAGAAGAAGAAAGATAATAGCCAAGTGATGTGTTTCAAATACAAAGAACCAGGACATTATGCAAGCAACTGTCCAGAAAAGATGAAGCACAAGATAAACCAGCCTATGAAGGATCTCAGCCTTGTCACATGTTTCAAGTGTGAAAACAAAGGACACTATGCAGATGTTTGTCCAGAAAAGTTACATCAAGATCCCAAGCAAGCCAAGATGTAATTTAGTTGGAAAATATTTTAAGGGTGGTAGTACCCTAGATGCTTTCGAACCAACTTGTAACCCCTAGCCTTCCCAAATCTCGGGACGAGATTTATTTTAAGGGTGGTAGCCTGTCACATCCCAAGATTTTCCAAATCTTGTTATTTGAAAAATAAATGAATAAAATAAAACTTTGTTGATTTTCAGGGTGAGA
This sequence comes from Avena longiglumis, assembly GCA_030063025.1. Lineage (NCBI taxonomy): Eukaryota > Viridiplantae > Streptophyta > Magnoliopsida > Poales > Poaceae > Avena > Avena longiglumis. The sequence continues at coordinate 405,802,492 of CP125978.1, read as the reverse complement.
AGAAACTTTTTGAATCCAATTGGAAACTTTCAAAACCTATTTGGATCAAATAAAATCCTAAAGGGATTTAAAAAGTTAAATAAACAATAAAGTTAAAAATATTTGGAATTACTATTTTTGGATCTTTTTTTTAGGATAAAACAGTAGGGTAAAAACCCCACTGCAATTTTTTTATATATATCAAATAGAGTTACAAAAGAATATTTACAAACATATTCCACCTCAAAAAGAGGGATAACATTCTAATCAGCTATCTCCTGTCTAAATTGGTTTCAATCCAATCCTTAAGGCCCTGATAATACTTCTTCTTAATTCTATAAAGGACCCATCTTAATTCCTGGGCTATAATAGCCTTCCAGGTCTCCACCGATACTTGATTGTTGAAAATTTCATTGTTTCGCAAATCCAGATGCTCCAAGTTCCAAGTATGTAATTTCCATTGCAAAAGGGACCTTGAGGTCTTTTTTAATCTGGCTAGAACTTCAAAGATGCTTTGATCACCAAATTGACTGTGAGATTTCAAATGAAGAGGCTCTTGCAAATGGGCATTCCCAAAACAAATGTAAACTAGTTTCTTCACTATGGCATACAGAAGACACGGTCATAAGATGCCGAGAAAACATTTCCTTTTCGAAGATTTCTTGTGTTGAGTCTATCAAGGTGAGCGGAAGAATAATTTGTTTTTGTTGACAAGAAGATTTCCAAATCCAAGAGAAATGTGGTAAAACCGTTGATGTAAGACCAACAATCAGATTCCCCTTCCCTGCCAGAATTGAGAATTTGTTCAAGACTTTGATATTCCTGATATGCTTGTTGGGACAAAGGAAGATAGAAGAGATCCTGAGATAAAATTACTGCCCCAGATGCTTTTTGGATCTTTTAATAAAAGATTTGGTTTTCAAAAGAAAAGGTAGATTTATAAATAAGGATTATTTTATAGAGCCAAATTAAACCTTGGCCAAGCTTTTGAAATAAAATGTTTTGTTTTGATTAAAAGAGTAAAGGTTTATTTAAATAAAAATAAGGAGAGTTTATTATTAAACCAATTTTATTAAAATAAAGGTTTTACCATTTTAATTAAACATCAAAACATGTTATTTTATTTTTAAACAAGTTTTCCAAGTATTTTATATTTTCAAATAAAACCTACTGATTTGGTTTTGATAATATTTAGATTTCAAATGGAGGTTTTAAATAAATAAATCAAAACCTATTTGAATTAATAAATAGTCTATTTTATTTAATTGTTAAATAGATCCTAAAAAGAATAAAAATATTATTATTATTTTTGACTTTGTTTTGTGTTGTTAAACAGAACCAAAACTCAATGCAAAGTTTGGAGGAGTTTTGAATTGATTTGTTATTTGAATGGTTTGATTGAATTTCAAAACAGAAATAAGAAATGGAAAAAGGAAAATGTATCTGAACAAAAAAAAGGAAACGGACTCGACCCAACTAAGCCTGGCCCAACTAAGCCCAGTTAGCCCACTCCCTCTCTCCCCGCAAGAAAACGGTTCGCACTCAGAAACTCACCCACTCAGCGACTGACCGGTGGACCCCCGTTCCCTCTCTTTCTCTCACGCTGCCAAGCGGACCCCACCTGCCTCGTCAGCGTCTTCAACCGCGGACCCGTTCCTTCCCCTCACCTCGCCGGCCGTTTCTGGCTATAATCGCTCGCGTAAATTCGCGTCAATGCCTCAGCAATTCAACCCCGTGACCACGCAGTGATAAACGCCAGCACCTCCTCTCTCGCCCGACCCTCTCTGCCCTCAGGCTGCCCTCATTGCTTGCAACAACCTCCCTGTCTCCGACGAGCTCGCAACCGAATTCCGGCAGCCCTGCGCCACCCCTTGCCTCCCCGAGCACACAGGCACATTCCCCAGGACCTGGCGCATCTTTCTGCAACCGCAGCTCGCTCGCGCGCGCCCCTGAGCCTCGACAGCGACGACTCCAAGCGCCGCCACCGTCTGTTTGCTACTCCGGCGAGTCCTCCAGGTAGTGTCTGACCGCGCCTCTCCTTCTCCTTCACGCACGCATCATCGCCATGACCTTGCGCATCTAACCGTGCTCTCCGTTTGCTCCCTCGTGACCCGTAGCGCCGTCCTCGATGACGACAGAGCGTGGCCGTCGTCAGACGCAACTCCGACGAGCGATTAACCCCAACCTTGTGTGCCCCTTCATCAACCACGAGCAGGTTGAGCATCCCCACGTCACTGCGATCATGGTCAGCCATCTCTTCTTCTTCCTAGCTTCCTCTAGCGCCAGCTCTGCCGCTAGCCGAACGTCTCCGACGCGCGCAGCCGTCGAGCGCCGCCAGAACTTGGTCAGGGTGACGATGGCCGTTAGATGACGATCCAATGGATACGATAGATCACTTAACACTGAAGGGGTACGCAACAAGTGTCGTGCGATTTAGCTTGATCCAACGCCTCACGTTGATGATCCGCCCGAAGCGGTACCAACGAATAAGAAAGCGCCGCGTGGCCAGCTTTTGATTTAAAACAGAATTAGAATCAGATTTGTTTGCAAATTTGAAAAATCCATAACTTTAGTTCTACACGTCCAAATTTTGCAAACTTTATATCAATGGAATCAGTGGAACAAGCCCTAGCCAACCATGCCGTTTGTTTAGTAAAAAGCTTCTGTTAAATTGTTTGTTTTTGCAGAAACTTGTGTATGCTTGTTTAGGTTATAAAATTATTCCAAAATGATTTTGAGGATAAAAACTTTTGCAAATGGTGTGTTTTGAACCTACTGACCATAGGAAACACTTTGTGGTTTCAAAAATATATTTGGTGATGCAAAAGAATGAATCTTGGATTTAAAACCAATTCTAGTCAAATAAAAATATGGTTTATTTATTAAAAATGGTTTTGGAAGAAAACCTTTAGGAAATGTTTTGTTTCAAAATCTCTGACCCCAAACACCAAGTTTTATGATTTGAAAATGTATTTGGTGAACCCTATAGAACTACTACTTTACTAAAGACATTTTCAAACCACATAAAATAATGACTTGGTTTAGAAAATGGTTTATAAAGTGAAATCTTTTGCAAATGACTTTGCCACTTTATAAAATGACCATTAGGTGTTTTCAAATGTTTATGACCCATTAGAAACCACTTTTACAAATAAAACAACCATTTTGCATGCTTGCATGTATTGTTTTGTTTATTATTTTATGTGATGTTTTGCTTGAATGGTAGATTGAAATATTGTTTGCTTGATTGAATTGTAGTGACTTGAAGTGTGTGAACATTGCAAAGATCAAGGGTGAACTTATACTCTCTACCAAAAAGGCAAGTGATGCTTCATACTTTGTCCCATTACTTTCACTATGCATTAGTGATTTTTCTAAGTAAAACTTGCATGGAATTTTTGCTAAGTATAAACCATGCTATGGGAAATCCTAGTAGATGAAACCTTAGTAGAAATTTCCTAAGTTAAGATCCCTACTACTATCATGCTTAGCTTAGCTAGTAGAAAACAAGGGTGGAATATATATTCACACTATGGAAAAGTTTCTAAGTCTGAGGACTTGTGTTTTGTTTAATAAAACAACTAAGTAAATGAATCACTTGGGTGGAATGGAAGAAATGGTTTGTGTTGAGTGGTTCACAAGGCCCATTTTTATGGTTTACCTTGTGTATCTCACTTGTGGATGGCCACCCAGGAAAAAAGAGATTTGAGATGTCAAATGTTGAGAAGCTTCAAGTGCAGCCACTTGGCATTATGGGCTCTGCCTGGATCATATAGGTTGCAATAACTTAGCCAAATGGACAGTTGGTGGTAGGGTTTGATAGGTTGGAGCGCGTCCATTTTGGTCTAAGGGAAGGCTTCTGAAAGATCTTGTCTTGGGAAACCAAGTCTTGTGGGGAAAGTGCTCCACCTCTGCAGAGTGTAAAATCTAAGTACTTAGCCATGTCCCTGGCAAAGGATAATTTGAGCATCAAGACATGGAAGCTATCAAGAATCTCAACATCCAAATTTCTAAGTTAAAACTTGTGGATTGAACAAGGGTTAAAGGATCTTCAATCTTTGATTGGTAGATGCCTTGGGTGATTTTTGTCAAGCAAAACCTTAGTGTTTTAAAATGATAAGGAAAAATCTATTTTTGAGCAATGCAAGCCTCAACTCCACTTTGCCAAATGCATATAGATGATAGACTCCACTATACTACCATAGTATCACTTGCCAATACAATTCAATCGTATTGACCCTTGTGGCTGTAACTTGTTATGTTGCAGGTTTGTTTGATTTTAGTGAAGTGTGATGATTAGGATTACAAGTCTACAACCAACATGTCTGCCTGTGGCACTTCGAAGATGAAGGACCCCATGCTTATAGATATTCTGCTGCAATGTAATGTAATAGCCAAATGAGCTATGAAAGATGTAATAAATTATTTTATTCCTGGTTATAAAGTTGTATTATGACCTTTGTTTCTTGATATTACATCTTAACTGTGGATGCTAGCTATTGATCCAGGGACTAGCATTGTAAACACAGGGATCTCTACCTTATTAAAGGTTGGGAACCTTACACCATGAGTCACGCAATAAGTATGGTTCCGCCGTAACGGGTCAAATCCCGAAGCCGGTACTTAAATATGTGAGGCGAGGTTGGTTTGACAGGGTCTCCATCGACCCCAAGCAACCCGGTCCACGCTTACCTACCTGTTATGAATGCACCAACTTCACCCGGCAAATCTTTCAAAAGGTTTTCTATGCATATGTCAAATGGAACTCCTGAACTATGTGACTCATGGAATCTACTAGGCAAGTTAGTTACTCGTGAGGTTTTCCAGACCCCGTGTGGTTGTACGCTCGTCTCGGTTCCAAAGGCAAGAACTCGGTTCCTAGTGGTGGCGAGCATGGGACTAGAAAAACCAAATCCCACCGTGGCCTCTCATACAAGCCTTAGCATGTTTAACTCATATCACCCCTAATATCATCTCATCATGTTCTCCTATCATACTAGATTCTCTGCATCTGATACATCATCTAGATGGACCAGAATTGACAGCTATGCATGGCTAAGCAGACACATATAAAAGCTCCAGCAGTGCACATAGCCAAACCTAGTTATGCTAGGAGCAGTGGATCAGGTAATATAAGCTCAAAGGGATTAATGCAATAGATATGATACTATATCTATCGATAAAAGACCACAATAGAATCGTATGCACCATGGCAGGAATTTAAATACTTTCAAAATCATAGGATTATATCATGGTGGGGCTATGCTTGTCTTTGCCTGTTGATAACAGATAAGCAGATCTTCTGGAGCCTTGTACTTGATTTGGTTAAAGTTTGTCAAGTATTGTTCGTCGATCTTCGATCCTCAACGGTGTTGATCTTGGTCTTCGATCTCGATATTGTATTCTACCGGAAAGAACCAAACACCGGAAAGAGAGGGAAACAATCAACACGTGGCATCGATGCAATGCTAAATCAAATGATGATGATATGACAAGTTAAATTGTATTGAATTGAAACCCTAAAACATGCTCGACCATTTAATCGGGGTTCTAAGGGGTGGAAACCCTAACTCGGGGAAACTCCGGAGGCATATGAGAGGGGTTGATTAGTTTCCAAATTAAACTTGCCATTTAAGTTGTTTAACAATGCATGATTATAGCTTAAATAGCTAGGCTTCATTTTTCTGAACATTTTGATATATTATTCATATTTTTCTGACTTATAAATAAAAAGTTATTGATTTTATAATGTTTAATCAATTTCTGTAATTATTTAAAGCATTTCTAAATTTATACAAAATTGGGAAACCTTTTTACACCGAGGACACAACTAGCCGCAGTGGCTGACAGAGGGGCCCCAGGGTCACCTCAGCTAGCCACGCTGGAAGGCAGCGGGTGGGCCACGTCGTCTCCACGCGGATGCCACGTAGACGCCATGCGGGACCACGTCAGCTCGCCGACGTACATGCCAGACGGTGGCCGAAGATGGCGGAGGAGGGCACACGGGGCTGCAGGAGCTAGCCTACTCGAATCAGCGCAACGAGGGGAACCTGAAATGGGCGGCACCGCTGCGGCTTGGTCGTCTGAACGACAGTGGCGACGGCGGATGGTGACGGCAGCGCACGACTCGAGCAAGCAACAGAGCGAGAGGAAGAGGTTGGAGAGGCTCTAGGGAACCGCCAGCTCACCTAGATGCGATTGGCGGGTCGGGAGGTCAAGCTCGGACGGGCGTCGGAATCGCCGACGAAGATGGTGGCGGCGCCGGGAAGACGGGACCGTGGGCTTGATTTCGACCACCGCGGTCAATTCCTTCGCAAGTGAGAGAGTCCACCACGCGATCTCAGCGGGCCAGCTCGGCTAGGCGACGAGAACGGCGGGATCGTCGAGCTAGGGTTCGGTCCGCGAGGGAACGAGAGAGGGGTCATTGGAGAGGGGAAAGTGTATGAGGGCGACGGGACGTGGCGCGTCGTTCTTATCCATGCTTTCGGGGCTCGACGGACGGCCGGAGGAGGCGATCGATCGTGGCGGCTCGACATTCACCGCTTCCTCCCGAGGAGGAAGACGACGAAAAGGGGCTGACGATCTGGGCCGCCCTAGGCTGCTTGGCGGTTGCAGCTCTTGTCTTGTGGCGAGGCAGAGAGGGAAGAGAGGGAGTTGGGCCGGCCTGATAGGGTTAGCTGGATGTATTTTTTTAGCAGAACATTTTTCTATTTCTGTTTTATGTTTTGAATTTCAAATATGTTTTGAATCATTCAAAATTACCAGAGGGGTTTTGTGAAATACATAAAATACAAGGGAGCCCTTTTAGTCCATTTGGGCTTCACCATTTTGGTAACTTTTCAAATTCGAATCCTTTTGAATTACTTTTCAAAGAGAGGGAAGAAAACTAGGGTTTAGGGTTTTGATTTATTTCTTCAATGCACAATTTAAATGATGATGCTCATGCTATGCACAATCAAAACCCTGGTTACTAATTAACTAAAACGGGGGTGTTACAGCTCTATCCCCCTTACGAGAATCTCGTCCCGAGATTCCAAAGGTAGGAAGAGAGACAGAGAGAGAAAGAAATAGGGCCACTCTAAATATAGGAGGGAACACACTAAAAAACACATAGAGTATCTCATGGTCAACTCTTGGATGGAGTGTTTAGAACAACTATGAGATAACGACATGCAATACGTCAAGGTAACGAAAGAAACGAGAGGAGATGGTTTCAAATTATTAGATAGCTGGTCTTCATAAGGATTGAGACCATGGAACTTACAGGAGGGTTTTGAAGCTTCTAAAGAAGAAAGCTTCCAAGAGAAAGAACATAACACAGACTTCGATGAGGAACCTCTACTAAACGGCTTAAGTAGAGATTTCAGGTTGCAGAGATATGGTTCAACAAAACCAAGCTGTTGAACTACTTTTGACACAGAAGGATCACTATTTCATCCAACAGAAGGCCAAGACAGAAAGGTGTTTTGTTGGAGAGGACTCATAAGAGTCTCAAGAAACATGTAACAAGAGAAACTACAGATTATCAAAATCATAGCCGCTCTTCAAACATGTTTGAAAGAAACAAAGGAAACTCTTTATTCATCCAGATTTATCAAATTTTTTGCCAAGATCATGATATCACTTTACACCACTAATATGAATAGTTAAGAAGATTCCTGATGACACGATAAGAAAGAAAATTCATTCTCAAACTTCAATTACTTGGCATAACAAAACATTTACCAACATAAAAGTGTTAGAATTATGCCCTAGAGGCAATAATAAAGATGTTATTATTATAATTCTTGTTCATGATAAAGTTTATATTCCATGCTAGAATTGTATTAAGCGGAAACTTTAATACTTGTGTGGTTTGTGAACAACACTGTGTCCCTAGTATGCCTCTATAAACTAGCTCATTGATTAATGATGGTTAAGGTTTCCTAACCATAGACATGAGTTGTCGATTAATAGTGAGATCATATCATTGGGAGAATGATATGATGGACATACCCAAACTAAGCGGAGCAATTAGATCATGTCATCGTGTTCATCTTTGCGAAGCTTTTCTTATGTCAAATATTGTATTCCTTAGACCATGAGATAATACAACTCCCTGGTATCGGAAGAAAGCTTTGAGGTCATCAAACGTCATCCTATGAGAGGGTGATCATAAAGGTGTCTCTCGGTGATCGGAAAGTACACATTGGGTTGTATGTATCGAGATGGGATTTGTTCCTCCCAAGTCGGAGATATACTTGGGCCCACTTTCGTGTCGATATCAACACCGCTTGCAAGCATGTGGTTAAGGAGTTAATCACAAAGTGATATCGGATTACGTAACGAGTAAAGTACTTGCCGTGAGCGAGATTGAACTAGGTATGACGCAAGACGATCAAATCTCGGGCAAGTAAAATATCGCGAGGCGAAGGAATATATATGGGATTGATTGAATCCTGGCATCGTGGTTCATCCGATATGATCATCGATGAATGTGTGGGAGTCAATATGGGTTTCGACCATTGTTGATTATTGATATAAGATCATGCGCATGTTCTCGAACCGAAGGTCACACTTAACGTGTATTGACGCTAGGATAGATTGGATAATTGGTTTATGAGTTTTTGTTCGGAGTATCGTATGGGATCCGGGACATCACGAGAGGTTCCGAAATGGTCTGGATAATAAGATTCATATAAGGCAATGCAGTTTTTGGAGTTCGGAATTGTTTCGGGTTAATCGGTATTGTAACGAAAGCTTCTAGAACCTTCCGGAGGGGGAACAACGTGGCCCCACCTGCCGGGAGGGGGCATGGTCCTATGAGGGAGTGCCCTGGACGCATTGGGCCAGGGGTACAAGGCCCCATAGGGCCCAGCCGGCCAGACCTAGGGCAAACCCTAGGAAAGATTCTAGAAGGGGAACTTGCCCTCCTCCCTCCTTGGCCTAGGGCTTGGGGGAGGGGCTAGGGCTGGCGCCCACCCCTCTATATAGAGAGGGCTGGGGCACACCCTCCCCCCACACCTCCTCCACAACCCTAGCCGCACTGCTGCCCTCCTCTCTCTCTCTCCCTCCCGACTGCACGTAGGCGAAGCCCTGCTGCAGAAAGTCTCCACCACTTGCACCGCGCCGTCGCGTTGTAGATCCAATCCGTCTCTCCACCATACTTGCTGGACCGAGGAAGTAGGAGACGTTAAGGTTCCGCACGTGTGCATCTCTCGGAGGCATCGCCACTTGCGGTGTTAGATCGGATCGGATCGCGAGGAGGAGAAGCGAGTACGACTATATCACCCACGTTCCGACGAACGTTCCGCTGTGCGAATCTTCAAGGGTATGCAGATCTCATCTAATCGCCCTCGTTGTTTGCATCTCCTAGATTAGATCTTGGCTTTCCCATTCGCATCTGTAGAAAATTTTGATTTACTATGCTGCGAAACCCTTCAGTGGTATCAGAGCTAGATCTATGCATAGATGTGTTTCACGAGTAGAACGCAACATGGTTGTTGCGGAGTTGATTTCTGTTGCAAGCCTCTTGTTTGTGTTCTTCTTATGACGCGGGATAGTGAGATCGAAGTGGTCCAGGCCAACTTTACGCGACGTCGTTCGCGAGACCGGCTCCGCACTTGACGTGTGGCTTGTTCCACACATGCGGCTGGTGGATGCCAGTTTCTCTCACTATAGTTGTCATGGGATTTACACCGGAGTTTGGCAACCATAATATCACCGTTGTGGCTTTCCGTAGGTAAGAATCGTTCTTAGCTTGCTACTCCCATAAGCCACGTAAAACATGCAACAACAAAGTAGAGGCGTCTAACTTGTTTTTGTAGGGAGTGTTTTCTATGATATGGTATGGCCCAAGATGTGATGTGTATGTTGTATGAAATAATCATGTTTTTTAATGTTTCACAACTTGCATGTCGATGAGTACACAACCGGCAGGAGCCATATGGTTGTCTTTATAATTGTGTATGACCTGTGTGTCAACTTCTTATACGCCATGTAATAGTTTCACTTTATCACTAAGTAGTTAGCAATAGTTGTAGTTGCTATTCGTGGTGGAGGCAATCATGGTGGAGTGATGGAGATCATGCTTGACGCACAAGATGGAGATCATTCGTGAAGATTGGCTATACCATGTCACATAAAGTTATATGCATGTGATGTTTATCCTTTTATGTATCTTATTATGCTTAGATCGTGACGGTAGCATTATAAGATGATTCCTCACTTAAAGATCAAGATAAAGCGTGTTCTCCCCATGTATGCACCGTTCGAAAGTTAAATGGTGTCCAAGCATCACGTGATGATCGGGTGCTATAGACTCTCGTTCACATACAACGTGCAAGCCATTTTGCACACGCGGAAATACTTGGGTTTGACTTGACGAGCCTAGCATGTCTGGACATGGCCTCGGAACACATGAACCGAAAGGTTAAGCATGAGTCATATGAATGATATGATCGACACTTCGTTGTCCACCATTGAAGCCACATCTCTTCTCGTGAAGATCGGATTAGGTTTGGTGAATTTGGATCGTGTTCACTAAACAACTTGAGGGATGTTGAATTTAGTGGGAGTTCATCTAGTAATTTGATTAAAAGTTGAACTAGTTATCATGAACATAGTCTAATTTGTACTTGCAAATATTATAGATCAAATGGCTAAGTCCAACTTCAACTTCAATGTTTTTTTGAGAAGAAAAGCTTAGAAACAATGGGTCTAACTTCACCAACTGGTTCATAATCGAGAATCATTCTCTCTGGCGGTCAAAGGACTATGTCCTTGAAAATGCGCTAAGCGACGCTGCTATAGATCTTGCTGATGAGAAAGCTGTCTATCAGTCGCGCAAAGATGATTATGGTGTGATTAAGAGCACTATGTTGTTTGCTATGGAATCGGACCTTCAAAATCGTTTTGAAGATTATCCGGGCCCTTTGAGATTCTTGAGGCTGAAAACTATGTTTCGGACTCAGCCCGCTTCGAGAGATATGAGATCTCCGAGAAATTCTTTAAGCGCAAGATGGAGGAAGGAGTTCCGTTAGTGAGCAAGATGTTGGGCTACACTCAACGCCTTGAGCAAGCTGGATCAAGATTCGGAGGAGCTCAAGATTGACAGTGGTTATGCAATCACTCCTCCCAACTACAAAAGTTTTGTAGTGACTCATAATCGATTGGTTCCAGATCGATCACCGAGCTCTTCGCAGTGAAGGCTGCGGAGGTGGACATCAAAAAGGATAATCATGTGTTGATGGTCAACAAGCCCCCCACCTTCAAGAAAGGTAAGGGTGCAAAGAAGACATTCAAGAAAGACGGCGGCAAGCGCGTTGCCCCTGCTGAGAAGAAGCTCAAGTCTGGACCTAAGCCGTACACTTATTGCTTCTATTGCAAGGACAAGGGTCACTCGAGCGCAATCGTCCAAGTACTTAGCGGACAAGAAGGTGGCACCATCAAAGGTATATTTGATATACATGTTATTGATGTTTTCCTTACTAGCCTTCGTTGTAGTGCACAGGTATTTGATCTTGATTCGATTGCTAATATTTGTAACTCGAAGCAGAGCTACGGAATAGACAATGACTGCGAGGGATGAGGTGACGATCTTGGCGTTGGCAACCGATCAAGAGTTGATGTGATGGCCGTCGGCACGCTCTCCTTAGTTTTACCTTCGGGATTAGTTTTAAACCTTAATAAGTGTTATTATGTACTGCGTTGAGCATGAACATTATTTCTGGATCGTGTTTATTGCAAGACGGTTATTCATTTAAATCGGAGAATAATGGTTGTTCTATTTATATGAGTAACATCTTTTATGGTCATGCACCTGCTATGAATGGTTTATTTCTTCTGAATCTCGAAAGGGATGAAACACACATCCATAACATTGAGGCTAAGAGATGCAAAGTAGATAGTGATAATACTACTTATTTGTGGCACTGTCGTCTAGGTCATATTGTTGTAAAACGCATGAAGAAACTCCATTCTTATGAACTTTTGGAGTCTCTTGATTTTGAATCATTTGACACATGCGAACCATGCCTCATGGGCAAGATGATCAAAACCCCGTTCTCCGGTATGATGGAGCGAGCAATGGACTTGTTGGAAATCATACATACCGATGTATGCGGACCAATGAGAATTTCGACGCGCGGTGGATATCGCTATTTTCTCACTTTTACCGATGACTTAAGTAGATATGGGTCTATCTATTTAATGAAACATAAATCTGAAACATTTGTAAAGTTCAAGGAATTTCAGAATGAAGTGGAGAACCATCGTAACAGAAAAATTAAGTTTCTACGATCCGATCGTGGAGGTGAATATTTGAGTTATGATTTTCTCACGCATCTTAAAGCAAGCGGAATCGTTTCGCAACTCATGCCACCCGAAACACCATAGCGCAATGGTGTGTCTGAACGCCGGAATCGAACCCTATTAGATATGGTCCGATCGATGATGTCTCTTACTGATTTGCCGTTATCATTTTGGGGTTATGCATTAGAAACCGCTGCATTCACTTTAAATAGGGCACCATGTAAATCCGCTGAGACGACACCGTATGAACTGTGGTTTGGTGCTAAACCTAAGTTGTCGTTTCTTAAAGTTTGGGGATGCGAAGCCTACGTCAAGAAGTTGATGCCGGACAAGCTCGAACCCAAAGCGGAGAAATGCGTCTTCATAGGATACCCTAAGGAAACTATTGGGTATACCTTCTATCACAGAACCAAAGGCAAAGTGTTTGTCGCAAAGAACGGTTCCTTTCTTGAGAAGGAGTTTCTCTCGAAAGAAGTGAGTGTGAGTAGAGCTAGACGAGGTTGTTGAACCTTCTCTTGAATTGGAGAGTAGCGCAACAACTGAAATTGTTCCAATGCCGCCTGCACCAACAATAGAGGAAGCTAATGACAAGGATCATGAAGCTTCGGACGATGCTGCTACTTAACGTCGCAGGTCGACAAGGTCGCGTGCCCCTCCTGAGTGGTACGGCAACCCTGTCTTGACTGTCTTGTTGGTAGAAGACAGTGAACCTACGAACTATGAGGAAGCGATGATGAGCCTGGACTGCGAGAAATGGCTAGAGGCCATGAAATCCGAATTGGGATCCATGAGCGAAAACCAAGTATGGACTTTGGTGGACCCTCCTAGCGACCGAAAGGCCGTTGAGTGCAAATGGATCTTCAATAAGAAAACGGACGCGGATGGTAATGTTACCGTCTATAAATCACGACTTGTCACAAAAGGTTTTCGACAAGTTCAAGGTGTTGACTACGATGAGACTTTCTCTCCCGTAGCAATGTTTAAGTCCATTCGGATTTTATTAGCAATTGTTGCGTTTCATGATTATGAAATATGGCAGATGGATGTCAAGACTGCATTCCTCAATGGCAACATTGATGAAGAGTTGTATATGATGCAACCCGAAGGTTTTGTCGATCCTAAGGATGCTGATAAAGTGTGCAAACTTCAGCGTTCCATTTATGGATTGAAGCAAGCATCTCGGAGTTGGAACCTTCGTTTTGATCAAGTGATCAAGATCTTTGGATTTGTTCCAAATTGCTACGAAGCTTGTATCTACAAGAAAGTGAGTGGGAGCTCGGTGACATTTCTGTTACTATATGTGGATGACATATTGATTATTGGAAATGACATTAACATGCTTAACGATGTGAAGAGTTATTTGAACAAGTGTTTTTCAATGAAAGACCTAGGTGAAGCTGCTTATATATTGGGCATCAAAATCTATAGAGATAGACAAAGACGCCTGATAGCTTTAAGCCAGAGTACATACCTAGACAAAGTTCTGAAAAGGTTCAGAATGGATAAGGCAAAGAAAGGTTCAGTGCCTATGTTGTCAGGTAAGATATTGAGCAAGGCTCAGTGTCCACCTACGGTAAATGATAGAGAAGCTATGAGCAAAGTGCCTTATGCCTCGGCCATAGGTTCTATCATGTTTGCCATGCTGTGTTCTAGACCGGATGTGTCCAATGCTCTTAGTTTGACGAGCAGATACCAAAGTGATAGGAGTGGAACACTGGACAGCCGTGAAGAACATCCTAAAGTACCTAAATAGGACTAAAGAAATGTTGTTAGTCTATGGAGGTGATGAACAACTCGTCGTAAAGGGTTACGTCGACACTAGTTTCGACACCGACAAGGATGATTCTAAGTCTCAGACAGGATACATTTATATTTTGAATGGAGGAGCTGTGAGCTGGAGAAGCTGCAAGCAAAGCGTGATCGCGGGATCTACAGTAGAAGCGGAATACATGGCTGCTGCAGAAGCGTCAAGTGAAGGAGTTTGGATCAGGAACTTCATCACTGAGCTTGGCGTGGTTCCAAGTGCATTGGACCCACTAGAGATATTGTGTGACAACACTGGCGCCATAGCACTCGCTGAGGAACCAAGATATCATCCAAAGACCAATCATATCAACCGCAAGTTTCATATAATCTGAGATTATATAGAAGATGGAGATCTGAAGATTAGCAAAGTACATACATATCTGAATGTCGCAGATCCATTGACTAAAGCTCTTCCACGTGTAAAACATGATCAGCACCTTAGTGCCATGGGTGTGAGATTGTTGCCAAATGTAAACTAGATTATTGACTCTAGTGCAAGTGGGAGGCTGTTAGAATTATGCCCTAGAGGCAATAATAAAGATGTTATTATTATAATTCTTGTTCATGATAAAGTTTATATTCCATGCTAGAATTGTATTAGGCGGAAACTTTAATACTTGTGTGGTTTGTGAACAACACCGTGTCCCTAGTATGCCTCTATGAACTAGCTCATTGATTAATGATGGTTAAGGTTTCCTAACCATAGACATGAGTTTTCGATTAATAATGATATCATATCATTGGGAGAATGATATGATGGACAGACCCAAACTAAGCAGAGCAATTAGATCGTGTCATCGTGTTCATCTTTGCGAAGCTTTTCTTATGTCAAATATTATATTCCTTAGACCATGAGATAATACAACTCCCTGGTATCGGAATAAAGCTTTGAGGTCATCAAACGTCATCCTATGAGAGGGTGATCATAAAGGTGTCTCTCAGGTGATCGGAAAGTACCTGTTGGGTTGTATGTATCGAGATGGGATTTGTCCCTCCCAAGTCGGAGAGATATACTTCGGGCCCACTCGGTAATCGATATCAACACCGCTTGCAAGCATGTGGTTAAGGAGTTAATCACAAAGTGATATCGGATTACAGAACGAGTAAAGTACTTGCTGTGAACAAGATTGAACTAGGTATGACGATACCGACGATCAAATCTCGGGCAAGTAAACTATCGCGAGACGAAGGGAATATATATATGGGATTGATTGAATCCTGGCATCGTGGTTCATCCGATATGATCATCGATGAATGTGTGGGAGTCAATATGGGTTTCAGACCGTTGATTATTGATATAAGATCATGTCTGCATGTTCTCGAACCCGAAGGGTCACACACTTAACGTGTCTTGACGCTAGGATAGATTGGATAATTGGTTTATGAGTTTTTGTTCGGAGTCTCGGATGGGATCCGGGACATCACGAGAGGTTCCGAAATGGTCCGGATAATAAGATTCATATAAGGCAATGCAGTTTTTGGAGTTCGGAATTGTTTCGGGTTAATTGGTATTGTACCGAAAGCTTCTAGAACCTTCCGGAGGGGGACCAACGTGGCCCCACCTGCCGGGAGGGGTCATGGGCCTATGAGGGAGTGCCCTGGACGCATTGGGCCAGGGGAACAAGGCCCCATAGGGCCCAGACGGCCAGACCTAGGGCAAACCCTAGGAAAGCTTCTAGAAGGGGGGGGGGACTTGACCCCCACTCCTTCCTCCTTGGCTGCCGGCCTAGGGCTTGGGGGAGGGGCTAGGGCCGGGGTGCACCCTCCCCCCATACCTCCTCCACAACCCTAGCCGCCCTGCTGCCCTCCTCTCTCTCTCCCTCCCGACTGCACGTAGGCGAAGCCCTGCTGCAGAAACTCTCCACCACTTGCACCGCGCCGTCGCGTTGTAGATCCAATCCGTCTCTCCACCATACTTGCTGGACCGAGGAATGAGGAGACGTCGAGGTGCCGCCGTGTGCATCTCTCGGAGGCATCGCCACTTGCGGTGTTAGATCGGATCGGATCGCGAGGAGGAGAAGCGAGTACGACTACATCACCCACGTTCCGAAGAACGTTTCATTGTGCGAATCTTCAAGGGTATGAAGATCTCATCTAATCCCCATCGTTGTTTGCATCTCCTAGATTAGATCTTGGATTTCCCGTTCGCATCCGTAGAATTTTTTTGATTTACTATGCCGCGAAACCCTTCAAAAAGGGTCTAGAGGATCGACCGAGGGACATTTAGAAACACTCTTTAAATGTTCTCCTTGATGTTCGTGACACGAGACATCAAGTAAAGGTCGGACTTAGGATACAAAGGAAACCTTAAGCACAACTCCTATAATCAACTATAGAAGAAGCCTCATGAAGAGTGGTTGTTATTGCTGAATCAAGAGAATATGACAAGAGGTCTTTCCGGCTAAGTGTGTCAACCATTACATCAATCTTGCCGGGTTTACCAAGAGACCTATGTCAAAATCTTGAGGAACACCAATCATCGTTGCTACTTGAGATTCAGATTTGGTTAGGCTAGATGATATTTCGGACTCAGCATGTCCGAATAGAAAGTTCGCAACATTTACCACAAAGGTAAAGTTACTAGATTCTCAAGATATGGACTATAGTGTCAAGCTCCAAGAGACTGAGCTAGATTGTCAGACCCAAGTATGTAACAACTTGTCGAAAGACAACTGCACATACATAAAGTACTAACAATAAAACACACATGTGTCCTTAATGAACGGAGTTAACTCTTCTCGAATCCACGGCGGCATCTTTCACCATTTGCACGTGAACCAGAGAAGGTTACTTCTAACATCCAGAACACATAATTCGAGATGACTTGAAGATGGTTCTTGAAATTTTCCAATATTAATGCCAAAGGTTCCATATGAATACAATCTAACATGGAGAAAATAATAATGTCATTGATGGTCTCAACAACAAACTTACCATGACACTCCAAGAAGATGGACTCATATGTCACGTGAATAAGACAAAAATACTAGTCAGATCAAAGGACACGAAGATGTACTCAAGTGAAACATCACATAAAGAAACATCATCAAGATAGTCCTTGGAACTGAGTTTGATTTGACAATAACCCAAATCAAATCAAAGATAGGGGAAGATAACATGTCCACGAAGGAAATACTATCTTTCTTCAACACGAAAAAAACTAGACATCCCTTTAAGAAGGAATAAAGTCGGATAAAACTTTTGTCTTACAACTCTCCAAGTTGTTGTTTAACCTCAACCAACTAGTTTAGGGGTATCCAGTACGGATCCTTGAAGAAAAGTGCAGTTCAGAGAACTTGCTGCTCAACAACTTGACATCACGGTCATGTGGCAACATGGCGATACTTCTAGTAGACATTTAGAATATCACTAACCACCGATAGGTCACTTAGTTCGAGAGGAAACTTGCTTGGTAAGACAAGAAGACATAGTCTTAGAGCTTCGGAACAAGCCTAACTCTTTGACCGAAGAGGTGTACCAGAATAACGGACTTGGTAGCACAATCAAACTTTGCTTAGAGATAGGGTTAACCAATCATGCTATGAATGACACAAATGTCCTTGGAGATCAAAACAATAAAAATTGCTAAGAATCTCAGATGGCCACATTATTACACACGCACATCACGCACGAGCGCGAAAGCTCGAGGAAGGGTGGGTAATGATGTGTAAAAGCATCACTTCTTTAAGGTGTCATAAAACTCAGCACGACCTCTTAGTATAAAAGAGTGTGATACTTTAAGGTAGAACAGATGGAAGACATTCAATGCCTCTTAATCTGCGGATTACAACACTTTGACCAAGTCCTAGATATGACGAGGTACCGGAGTTTGTTTCTCCTAGACATACCGAAATGGTTTGTCTTGACAGACCACAAGAGTATCTTACAATGGAAGACACCGATGCACATTTACTACTTGGCTACCAACTGGTAGATAAAGGTCAGAAAACAACAAGGGAAAAGGAACATGCTCAGGATAGAATCCCAAGATGTAGATGCATAAGTCAACAATCTTCCGAAAACCAATGCAGAGAAGGGGTAAGGTGTGGCAGAGTCACGGGTATAGATGCGAGACTCTCGAGGAGTACTCTTGTCGTGATCTACTTGGTTCCATTAAAGAGCATCTGCCATAGAATGTGGTAGGGAAAGTCCTTCATTGTCACAATTCAATCGTGACAAAGACCACAAGCTTGAAGGCTAGAATTGTAGTACCAACCATCTTGAGGTAATGTGTGAACATTAACAACAGGGGTCAAAGGAAATAATCTTGGGTTAAAGATCAGCTTCATGTACAAGATTCACAACACCAGAATCCAGCACAATCAGGGATCTTAGGTTCAAGTCCAAGGGTTAAAACCCGAAGAAAGGAGTAACTACTACTTGAGTGACATAGTGTACACTGCAAGATAGCATTCACGAGGTAGCTTCCAAGAGAAGAAATGACTTTTGAAGTACCAAACAAACAAAAAGGAGGCACACGAGGCGAAATGAGACCTCGAAGCCTAGAACAGAATATTGTGGAACCAACAATATAATATTGTGGGTCCAAAATATAGAGATATCATGATGGAAATGAATCTCTCAGATAAACAAGAGAAAAGGGGGAACAAGGAATTTACAACACACACAACTCTAGAGAACTCAACACTAGGTCAACTGGTTGAGAAACGACATGCCAAGAAGGCACCTAAGTTTTGAAAGACTAGAAGAGATATCAACACTTTTCCAAAATCAACACCAGATAAGATAACCCAGAGTTAAAACGAAACTGGATAAGGAGAAAATGAAGCATACTAGAGCTTTCGCAAATACTTTTCATCTTTAAAATAGTTTTCACAAACACTAGACTCAACATCGACCAATAGCAAGGTTTTCCTACAGTCGGTATTGCTGTGATACCAAGAACTATGACACCCCCGGGATCAGGGCTAAACAAATCCCAGACCTCCGTTTGATATAAGCTTAACCTTGAGCTCGAGAATATCCAGTGAAGAATCGGTAACACAACAGTGAACCTACGACACAAAATTTATTGCAGCAAGCTCATAACTGAGCAGATAACCAGATTATTACAAGAAGAGGTCACTGACCATAAACATCAATCAACGGAAGGAAAATTATGCTATTAAGTATAGCAAACTTAACAAATGGCCTAAGAGGCCTGAAGCATAACGATGACGTCCCAGCCCATAGATTCCAGGCTGCCGGCCGGGAACCCCAAGCTACTCGTCGATGTCGAAGTAGTACCAAACTAATATTCAGGGAACACTTACTCTGCTACAAAAATTTCAACAAAGCAAGGGTGAGTACAGGGTGTACTCCGCAAGACTTATGGCTGGTGGAGTTGTTTTGCATAAAGCCACTTTTGTTTATAAAACAAGAGAGATAAGAAGCTCGTCTATTCAGAGTATTTTAAAAGGGGATAAGAGAGCGACATATCCAAAATATTGATCATCATCTTTTGATATCCACCAGGTCATCATCATCTCCTGAACTAGGATCACCCCCTCGTACCCATGAGGAAGCATATTTAAGCACACATTGATCTGCCAAGTTTTACGATTAGGTTAAAGTTCTCTATGATCTTAGAACCTGGTCACCAAGCGTTCATAACCGTGAACACGGCTTTTCGAAAAGATTATTACTCTGCAGGGGTGTACAACTTTACCCACACGTACTAACCTTCTCTTAATGCCACTAGATAAGCCCTCTTCCTTGGAAGGACGACAGAGGGTGGTTAGACACGAGCTTTACCTTGCTTTCGTCGAGACCATGAATCACGCAATAAGTATGGTTCCGCCATAACAAGTCAAATCCCGAAGCCGGTACTTAAAGATGTGAGGCGAGGTTGGTTTGACAGGGGCTCCATCAACCCCAAGCAACCCGGTCCACGCTTACCTACCTGTTATGAATGCACCAACTTCACCCGGCAAATCATTCAAAAGGTTTTCTATGCATATGTCCAATGGAACGCCTGAACTATGTGACTCATGGAATCTACTAGGCAAGTTAGTTACTCGTGAGGTTTTCCAGGCCCCGTGTGGTTGTACGCTCGTCTCGATTCCAAAGGCAAGAACTCGGTTCCTAGTGGTGGCGAGCATGGGACTAGAAAAACCACATCCCACCATGGCCTCTCATACAAGCCTTAGCATGTTTAACTCATATCACCTCTGATATCATCTCATCACGTTCTCCTGTCATACTAGATTCTCTGCATCTGATACATCATCTGGATGGACCAGAATTGACAGTTATGCATGGCTAAGCAGACACATATAAAAGCTCTAGCAGTGCACACAGCCAAACATATTTATGCTAGGAGCAGTGGATCAGGTAATATAAGCTCAAAGGGATTAATGCAATAGATAGGATACTCTATCTATCGATAAAATACCATAGTAGAATCGTGTAACACCCTCAGAATCGGCCCTATGCAAGTTTTAGCGAAACCCGCCAAACCCGCATAGAAACGATTCAAAGGTGCCCACCAGGCACTTTCATGCGGGTGGAAAACGAAGTAATAACATTACACAACAGTCCTCGATGGTACCCACAGAACAGATATATATATACAACACGACTCCATGAATCAAGAATACAGATATAATATACAAAGATCCAAATCACCTTGAAAATGCTAGAGCGTCCGACTACGGACAAGATGCAAATGGGGCTAAGAGCCTTGAAGAATAACCAATGGCGTCCATAACCCTGCCCAGGCCAAGCCGGAAGGGTAACCCTGCTAACGTCGCCGATCTCAAAACCTGCTTAAACAAAAGGGGTGCCGACAAAGGCAAAGGAAAAGAGGAGCGTCGATCGAGGCCAAGACAGGCGTGGCTAGAATTCGGCGGTCCTCGCCTACATAGGTATGATGGACTGAAGCGGTAGCGGCAGCATGCACTAAACAACCTATAGAGACTCGATATAACTGACGACTATTAGAGAGGGGTAAGAAAGACCTATTCGGAGCCAACCTGATGCTATCACCAAACAAACCCATCCGTGTTTCGTGTTTCCCTCGAGACCAAATGAGGAAGTCAACCGAGGAACTCACACAGTTGGCAGTTTTATTTATTCAGTTATCGTTGCAGCAATTACTAGTCAAGTATAGATAATCATCCTGATAAAATAGACAGTGGGCACTTTTAGTTAACCATTCCGTTATAGTTGCAACAATTACTAATCAGATACAGATAGCATGAGATAAACCCAAAACCCAGCAGTTGTTGGTACTGTTATTAAGCCATTCCATTGTAGTTGCAATACTTACTAGTCAGGTACAAAGGTCGCAAGCGACACCCAAACAAGCAATTGTGGGCAGTTTTATTTAGCCATTCCATTATAGTGAAGCTGATTACTAGTCATTATAAAGTCAAATTTATAGCACTACTTTAGTTATTCTTGTCTATGATCGAGATATCGTGTCCAAGTCGTCCATAACCATGACACGGCTTTCGAAAGTTTTACCCGACCGGTGCACCAATAGCAACACACGCCGATCAACCTCGAAAACCAAATCAAAACCCAACGAGGCCTTCACGAAGCAATCACAGGATTCAGAAATATTTGGGGCCACCCCATTGAGTAGACTCAACTGTGAAGCCGGTGACTCGAGACGGACTCAAGGTTTGCGACAATGGTCAGAAACGATCGGGAACCCAAAACTGGCTTGTCGATACCGCGAAAACATTCCGCTTACCTAAATGATGCAGTGTGCTCCTCGCACAATCGTAAATAAAGCATGGCATAAGTACAAGATCGTAAATAAAACCTCAAACTAGTTTGTGGCCCCAAGAAATAAGAATGAATCAAGCTCGCTCGGGGTCCCATAATCCTCCGGATGTGGATAGCGATAAATCAAGGAACAGGTATCAAGTACTCGGGGTCCTACGGGACACAAGTGGGCGGTCGGAAACCAAATATTATCTATCACCCACCGATGCCTCTGCTTACTTACTTCAATTTTAGTTGTTAAACAGGAATTAAAGTGAACGTTAAGTAAAGCCATGATCAACTCCAACATCCAACATGTGGCAATACACCAACAACTGTGGCACTTGACGACACGCAACAGCACTTGAGCAAGCGACTACGACGCGCAAGTCCAACTATCTACCAAACAACAGGTAATAGGATGTGTCCAAGGCAATATAAGGCTGCAAGGGATATCACGGTACGAAAACTAGAGCAACGCGACACGGTTAGCAATAAATCAACAGGAGGGGAATAAATACTATAAAAGTAAGATAGGTAGAAAGGGGGAGATGCTCGCCTGAAAACATTGCCGAAGGGTTCATCCGAAGATCGGGGCGACACTCGCATCAACTCAACGGCCTTATCCGCGAAGAAGCAAAACACTAGAAGAAACACCGGATGCAATATTTAATACTACGACACAAGATCGGCATGATGCATGCATGATGTATGACATGGCAAGGTTGCGATGCAGTTAGGTCATGTTAAGCGGAACCGGGGTCCCGACACTTAATTAAATGGTTCATGTTATTTATCTACCCCGCAAATTAAATGTTGTAATAACAAGGCAAGATGAGTTACCGGTTCGCTACACAAATTTAAATGAGGCCAATATAAGACTAGATTTGCCCGCATATGGGCCCCATATTTAATTATAAGGTGAATCGGCATAAGGCCCCCAAACCACACAATATGCATGCGAGATGAATGATTAATATGCAACAGCTTTTATGTTTAGCATTTATAAAAATAGGGGTTCGGATAAGGGTCACACATTGAGGGGGCTCGACGGTCTTGGGGTTCCGGGGTTCGGGGTTCGACCGGGTTCAGGGTTCGACGGGATCGTTCTCGGACTCCGGGATCGTTCTCGGGCTCCGGGGTTAGGGTCTTCGGATCGGGGTAGTAGATCTTGTCGCTTGGTATCCGTGAAGGAGAACTCGAGGTCGATGGCGAACTTGTTTTATGCCAGGGTCTTCAGGAGATCTTGGGTCGGGGGTCTCGGCAACGGTATTCGAGGTTGACTTGTTTGGTGTCGGCGTTCCATCGAATTCGTACTGGTCGTTGTCGAACTTGGTGAATCCTCGGGTTCGACTGTCGGCGATTCCGTGTCTTCCTCTGTCGACATTGTAACCTTGGTCCTAGTTGGACTTGGTCGAGTGATCGCTCTTGTGTTTGGAATTGCAGCAATACCATGTGTGCAGTTTTATGAACTTGGCAAACAGCAGAGGGCGCGAGGTCGAGGGGTCGGGCGTCGGAGGTCGAGCGGGAGAACAGGCACGGTGAGAGAGAGGACGAGGGTCACTGCCGAGGCGCGAGGTGCTGAGGCGAGGCCTTGAGGCCCAGGAGGCCATGGAGGCCGCCTGGCCTAGGAGGAAGAGGAGGCGGCGCAGGCTTCGGAGTGACAGTGGCGGTGGTCGTGTGGCTCGACGGACGAGCTGCAGGCGACAATGGAGGCGACGGGAGGTCCCATGGCGGGACGGAGGAGACGACGGAGCTTCATGGCCAGCAAGCTCGAGGAGGGCACCGCGGAGGCGCGGCGCCAGAGGAAGCGGGAAGGCGCGCGGAGAGGCCACGCTGGGCGCGGTCGGGAAGGGCAGCACGAACGGAGGAAGTCCAACGGATGGCGGAGCGGCGAGGAGGGCTCAAGCGGAGGCGGCGAGGACGCGCAGTGGAGGCGGAGGAGGGAGGTCGAGGCGAGGCGCATGGATGGCGGCGGAGGTGGCGGGCGGCGGGCTGAGGCGGGCGGGAGGAGGCGGCAAGGCCATGGCGTGAGGGCGCAGAGGGAGGCGAGAGAGCGGTGTCGGGAAGGCCACCGGCGCTTTGGGGACGGCAGCGCCGAGGTGGAGGCGGGAGGCGGCTGGGTGGAGGGGGGCTGGGGAGCCAAGGGAGGCTCGGGAGGCCGGAGGAGGAAGGAGGCAGTGAGGCGGCCGATGACGGAGGAAAGGCGTGATGAGAGGAGGTGGCGCGGGCGTCAAGGGAGGGAGGACGGGGAGGAAGGAGAGGAGAAGAGAGCGGGGGAGACGGTGGGCGTGGGGCCATGGGTGGGCCGCGGGGAGTGGGGGCGTGGGTGGCTGGGTAGGCGTGGGGAAGAGAGAGAGTGAGGTGAGGGCTGGGTGGGTGTGGGGTGGGGCCGGGTGTCGGTGGGGAGAGAGAGAGGAGGGTAGATGGGGCTGGGGAGAGAAAGAGGGAAAGGGATGGATTGGTGAGGTGGCGGGGTGGGTAGGAGTTTGGGGAGGGTGAGGTGGCACACGGTTGGTGGGTAGATTAGGATTGGTGGGGGTAGGTTTTAGAGTTTGGGGCTTGTGTTAGTTTGCAAAATGTGTTTGTTTGGTTTTGTTTAATTTAAAACAAGGCCACTTTGCAAATAGTTTTAGGGAAATAAAATATCCGATCGCTGGGTTTTGCCTTTGAAATAAAGAGGGTATTTGTACAAAGCAAAACTAGGTTTTTCGAAATAGTTCAGACAAACAATGCAAGATGATGGCGATGCAATGCACAAAAACAACGCGATTTTCTAGTAGTGGTTTTTGCGGGATGCCACAATTCGACACCACTAACAATGGATCTCGCCCTCGAGATCCGCCTCATGGTACCGGAAGGAAGGTCGGCGATCTGATCCTTCGCGCCTCGTGTAGATCCTTGCGACACCACTAACAAGAGGTCGTTGTCTGTGATCGTCAAGGGAAACACTCCGGAAACAAAAGGTCGAAGGTAGAGGTACCAACAATAAAGCCACCCCAAACTTCCGTGGATGGAGAGAAAAGATGCGGCCTATCCCACTTCAATGTACAAGAGCGAATAGAAAGGGTAGTCGGCATGGGGGCCAATCCATCACGCACCCAAACTATTACTCTGCACAATCAGTAGAAAAGAGTGCAACCATTCTCGGAATTAGACTGAAGATCTCGACAAACGAGATTCGGAAACAAAGGAGTGATGCAGACTCTGCATCGGATCTGGCGTAGATGATGTCGTCGCGTCGGAAAACACCGGAAGGCATAAACAAGGAACAAAGAATGATACCACAAAAGGCGCGGATTCACAGAACCTTAAACACCGGATGGTAGAACCGTTAGCGAGAGGGAAGCGAAACCGAGGAAATGACGGAAACCCCACCACGAGAATTCACGGACTCAAGAAAAGATAAGAGAGTTGTTCAAAACACGCGAGATAAGAGGAGAATAGCAGAGGGTAAGGAGTAAAATCAGACCTAATCGAACTAACCAACCGATTTTCAAAAATAGTTTTGACACTCTACTTGGCCGTTAGCTAGGTTATCCTCTGGCTGACTTGTGGGTATCGCAATTTTGCCGATACCACTCTGTAACACCTCGAATCGGCCCTATGCAAGTTTTAGCGAAACCGCCAAACCCGCATAGAAACGATTCAAAGGTGCCACCAGCACTTTCGCGGGTGGAAAGCGAAGTAATAACATTACACAACAGTCCTCGATGGGACCCACGAGCATATATATACAACACGACTCCATGAGTCAAGAATCTGATAATATACAAAGATCCAAATCACCTTGAAAATGCTAGAGCGTCCGACTACGGACAAGATGCAAATGGGGCTAAGAGCCACGAATAATAACCAATGGCGTCCATAACCTGCCCTTGCCAAGCCGGAAGGGTAACCTCGCTAACGTCGCCGATCTCAAAACCCGCTTAAACAAAAGGGGTGCCGACAAAGGGCAAAGGAAAAGAGGAGCGCCGATCGAGGCCAGTACAGCGAGGCTAGAATTATGTCCTCGCCTACATAGGTATGGTGGACAGAAGCAGCAGCGGCAGCATGCACTAAACAACCTATAGAGACTCGATATAACTGACGACTATTAGAGAGGGGTAAGAAAGACCTATTCGGAGCCAACCTGATGCTATCACCAAACAAAACCCATCCTGGTGTTTCCCCCTCGATACCAAACGAGGAAGTCAACCGAGGAACTCACACAGTTGGCAGTTTTATTTATTCAGTTATCCTTGCAGCAATTACTAGTCAAGTATAGATAATCATCCTGATAAAATAGACAGTGGGCACTTTTAGTTAACCATTCCGTTATAGTTGCAACAATTACTAATCAGATACAGATAGCATGAGATAAACCCAAAACCCAGCAGTTGTTGGTACTGTTATTAAGCCATTCCATTGTAGTTGCAATACTTACTAGTCAGGTACAAAGGTCACAAGCGACACCCAAACAAGCAATTGTGGGCAGTTTTATTTAGCCATTCCATTATAGTGAAGCTGATTACTAGTCATTATAAAGTCAAATTTATAGCACTACTTTAGTTATGCTTGTCTATGATCGAGAATCTTGTGCTCCAAGTCGTCCATAACCATGACACGGCTTGAAAGTTTTACCCGGTGCACCAATAGCAACACACGCTCGATCAACCTCGAAAACCAAATCAAAACCCAACGAGGCCTTCACGACAAAGCAATCACAGGATTGAGAATATTTCAGGGGCCACCCATTGAGTAGACCATAGAAGCGGTGACTCGAGACGGACTCAAGGTTTGACAATGGTCAGAACTGGGAACCCAAAACTGGGCTTGTCGATACTGCGAAAACATTCCGCTTACCTAACAAGACAGTGCTCGCACAATCGTAAAGCAAAAGCGAGCATGGCATAAGTACAGATCGTAAATAAAACCTCAAACTAGTTTGTGGCCCCAAGAAATAAGAATGAATCAAGCTACTCGCTCAGGGGTCCCATAATCCTCCGATGTGGATAGCGCGATAAATCAAGGAACAGGTATCAAGTACTCGGGGTCCTACGGGACACAAGTGGGCGGTCGGAAACCAAATATTATCTATCACCCACCGATGCCTCTGCTTACTTACTTCAATTTTAGTTGTTAAACAGGAATTAAAGTGAACGTTAAGTAAAGCCATGATCAACTCCAACATCCAACATGCGGCAATACACCAACAACTGTGGCACTTGACGACACGCAACAGCACTTGAGCAAGCGACTACGACGCGCAAGTCCAACTATCTACCAAACAAAAGGTAATAGGGTGTGTCCAAGGCAATATAAGGCTGCAAGGGATATCACGATACGAAAACTAGAGCAACGCGACACGGTTAGCAATAGATCAACAGGAGGGGAATAAATACTATAAAAGTAAGATAGGTAGAAAGGGGGAGATGCTCGCCTGAAAACATTGCCGAAGGGTTCATCCGAAGATCGGGGCGACACTCGCATCAACTCAACGGCCTTATCCGCGAAGAAGCAAAACACTAGAAGAAACACCGGATGCAATATTTAATACTACGGCACAAGATCGGCATGATGCATGCATGATGTATGACATGGCAAGGTTGCGATGCAGTTAGGTCATGTTAAGCGGAACCGGGGTCCCGACACTTAATTAAATGGTTCATGTTATTTATCTACCCCGCAAATTAAATGTTGTAATAACAAGGCAAGATGAGTTACCGGTTCGCTACACAAATTTAAATGAGGCCAATATAAGACTAGATTTGCCCGCATATGGGCCCCATATTTAATTATAAGGTGAATCGGCATAAGGCCCCCAAACCACACAATATGCATGCGAGATGAATGATTAATATGCAACAGGTTTTATGTTTAGCATTTATAAAAATAGGGGTTCGGATAAGGGTCACACATTGAGGGGTCTCGACGGTCTTGGGGTTCCGGGGTTCGGGGTTCGACCGGGTTCAGGGTTCGACGGGATCGTTCTCGGACTCCGGGATCGTTCTCGGGCTCCGGGGTTAGGGTCTTCAGATCGGGGTAGTAGATCTTGTCGCTTGGTATCCGTGAAGGAGAACTCGAGGTCGATGGCGAACTTGTTTGATGCCAGGGTCTTCAGGAGATCTTGGGTCGGGGGTCTCGGCAACGGTATTCGAGGTTGACTTGTTTGGTGTCGGCGGTCCATCGACCAGACGGTCGTTGTCGAACTTGGTGAATCCTC
The DNA here is from genome assembly GCA_030063025.1 of Avena longiglumis. Classification (NCBI taxonomy): domain Eukaryota; kingdom Viridiplantae; phylum Streptophyta; class Magnoliopsida; order Poales; family Poaceae; genus Avena; species Avena longiglumis. The sequence continues at coordinate 405,774,498 of CP125978.1, read as the reverse complement.
GGGTTCAGTCGTCGCGGGGCGATTCCGTGTCTTCGTCCTGTCGACATTGTAACCCTTCTGGTCCTAGTTGGACTTGGTCGAGTGATCGCTCTTGTGTTTGGAATTCCTGCAGCAATACCATGTGTGACAGTTTTACTGAACTTGGCAAACAACAGGGCGCGAGGTCGAGGTGGGGTCGGCCCGGAGGTCGAGGGAGAACAGACGGGCGAGAGCGAGGGCCGCAGGTGTACTTCGCCGAGGCGCGAGGTGCTGCAGAGGCGAGGCCAGAGGCGCTAGAGGCCATCGCAGTGCCTAGGAGGAAGAGGAGGCGGCGGTAAGCGGAGGTGACGGCCCGGTGGTCGTGGCTTTCAGCCAGACGAGCTGCAGGCGCCAGCGGGAGGCGACATGGAGGTCCTTGGCGGGGGCGGAGGAGGACGGCGGAGGAGTTTCCCGGCAAGCTCGGGAGGAGGCACCACGAGGCGGGCGGCGAGGGAAGCGGGGAGGCGCGGTGGAGAGGCCCACGGCGGCGCGCAGGTCGGGAAGGGGCATGGTCGGAGCAGAGGAGGTCCGCGGCTGAGGCGGAGGCGGCAACGGAGGAGCGGAGGCGAAAGGCGGGCCAGCGAGGCGTGGAGGAGGGTCGGGCGGCGGTGAGCGATGGAGGCGCGAGGGCGAGGCCAAAGGCGGCCAGCGGCAGGGGTCAGGCGAGCTCGAGGTGGAGGCGGGAGGCGCCCGGGTGAGGAGGTACGGGGAGCTCGGGCGGGAGGCTCGGGAGGCCGGAGGAGGAGCAGGAGGCCAGGGCGGAGGCTTGAGGGAGAGAAGCTACCGGCCGTGGAGAGGAGGTGGCAAGGGCGTCAGTTAGGTGGGGAGGACAGGGGAGGAAGGGAGAAGGAGAGGCGGGGAGACGCAGGGCTAGGTGGGGCCCATATGGTGGGGCGTGGGGCGTGGGCGTGGTGGGTGTGGGGCGTGTGGGGGTGGGGCCGGGGAAGAGAGAGAGGGTGAGGTGAGGCCGAGTGGGTCGGTGTGGGGATGGGGCCGGGTGTCGGTGGGGAGAGAGAGAGAGGGTAGATGGGTGGGGTGAGAAAAGAGGGAAAGGATGGATTGGTGAGGTGGCGGGGTGGGTAGGAGTTTGGGGAGGGTGAGGTGGCTGCTGCGGTTGGTGGGTAGATTAGGATTGGGTGGGGATAGGTTTTAGAGTTTGGGGCTTGTGTTAGTTTGCAAAATGTGTTTGTTTGGTTTTGTTTAATTTAAAACAAGGCCACTTTGCAAATAGTTTTTAGGGAAATAAAATATCCGATACGCTCGGGGTTTTGCCTTTGAAATAAAGAGGGGTATTTGTACAAAGCAAAACTAGGTTTTTCGAAATAGTTCAGACAAACAATGCAAGATGATGGCGATGCAATGCACAAAAACAACGCGATTTTCTAGTAGGGGTTTTTGCGGGATGCCACAAATCGTATGCACCATGGCAGGAATTTAAACACTTTCGAAATCATAGGATTATATCATGGTGGGGCTATGCTTGCCTTTGCCTGTTGATAACAGATAAGCAGATATTCGGGAGCCTATGTTCGTCGATCTTCTATCCTCAACGGTGTTGATATTGGTCTTCGATCTCGATCTCGATATAGTATTATACCGGAAAGAACCAAACACCAGAAAGAGAGGGAAACAATCAACACATGGCATCGATGCAATGCTCAAGCAAAGGATGATGATATGACAAGTTAAATTGTATTGAATTGAAACCCTAAAACATGCTCGACCATTTAATCAGGGTTCCGAGGGGTGGAAACCCTAACTCGGGGAAACTCCGGAGGCATATGAGAGGGGTTGATTAGTTTCCTAATTAAACTTGCCATTTAAGTTGTTGAACAATGCATGATTATAGCTTAAATAGCTAGGTTTCATTTTTATAAACATTTTGATATATTATTCATATTTTTTTTGACTTATAAATAAAAAGTTATTGATTTTACAATGTTTAATCAATTTCTGTAATTATTTAAACCATTTCTAAATTTATGCAAAACTGGGAAACCTTTTTACACCGAGGACACAACTAGCACAGTGACGGAGAGCCCTAGGGCCACCTCATCTAGCCATGCTGGAAGGCAGCGGGTGGGCCACGTCGTCTCCACGCGACTGCCACGTAGATGCCACACGGGACCACATCAGTTCGAAGGACACGCGAGACGGTGGAGAGATGGCGGAGGAGGGCACACTGGTCTGCAGGACCTAGCCTACTCAAATCAGCGAACGAGGAACACGAAATGGGCGGCGCTGCGGCAGTCGTCGGAACAATGGTGGCGATGGCGGACGGCGACGACAGAGGGCGGCGCATGACGCGAGCAAGCAACGGAGCGAGAGGAGAGGTTGGAGAGGCTCTGGGGAACTGCCAGCTCATCTAGATGCGATTGGCGGGGTCGGGAAGGTCGGACGAGCTCGGACGTGGCCGGAATCGGCGACGGTGACGGTGGCCGGCGCTCGGGAAGACGGGGACCGTGGGCTCGATTTCGACCACCCGCGGTCGATTCCTTCGGGCAGGTGAGAGAGTCCACCGCGGTGATCTCAGCGGTGGGCACGGCTCGGGCTAGGGCGGTCGGGAACGGCGGGGATCGTCGGAGCTAGGGTTCGAGTCCGAGAGGGGAACGAGAGAGAGGGGTCGCTGGATAGGGGGAAAGTGGATGAGGGCTACGGGGACGTGGCCGCGTCGTTCTTATCCATGCTCGGGGCTCCACGGACGGCCGGGAGGAGGCGGCGGGGATCGACGGCGGCGCCGGCGACACCCAGCCGCTTCCTCCCGAGGAGGAAGACGACGAAAGGGCGGCGCAGCTTGGGCAGGCTTGGGCTCTTGGCTGCTTGTCTTGTAATGTGAGAGGGAAGAGAGGGAGTTGGGCCGGCCTGATAGGGTTAGCTGGCTATTATTTTTAGCATAACATTTTTCTATTTCTGTTTTGATTTCTGTTTTATGTTTTGAATTCCAAATCTGTTTTGAATCATTCAAAATTACCAGAAGGGTTTTGTGAAATATATAAAATACCATGGAGCCCTTTTAGTCCATTTGGGCTTCACTATTTTGGTAACTTTTCAAATTCAAATCCTTTTGAATTGCTTTTCAAAGAGAGGGAAGAAAACTAGGGTTTAGGGTTTTGATTTATTTCTTCAATGCACAATATAAATGATGATGCTCATGCTATGCACAATCAAAACCCTAGTTAGTAATTAACTAAAACTGGGGTGTTACAACCGCTGTTTCTTCGGCTGTGATGGTAGCATCGAAACTACTCGCGGACCGAGGCGGAGACGCTGCCTTAGCCGGCTTCGTCTTCTTCTTGGGTGGCGGTAGCTTCTTCTTCTTTGATGGTGTGGCTTCACGCTGCGAGGTATGCTCGGGGAGCTCGTCATCATCGTCGTCATGGGCCTCATGGCTTTTGCTGGCCTCGAGCTCGCGCTGGTGTTGCCCACGAGTCTTGCGGACCGTGGGGGCGGCGACCTCCATGGCTTCGTCGCCATCATCGTCATCACCGCCGCCCCCGTCACTTCTGACGTCGCACTTATCAGGTGACGACTTGCTCTCGTCTTTGGCGGACGAGTTCGAGTTCTCATCATCTGCGGGTGGAAACCAACAGTCCACCACTTGGAATAGCTGCAACAACCAAGTAATGTTAGCACGACCGCGAATGCATAAACTGCGACTGCGAGTGCATGGGAAAAAAAGCTCACCGTTGGAGCTTCGCGGTGTAAGGTGCGACCCCGGCCTTCGCATCAAGATACACCGCCTGGGTGATCTTCTTCAGGGCCACGGTATAGTCATTGAGTCTCCACTCGACATGACAGGACTTCGTCGGGTCGTCCTTGCCCGTATAGTCGTACATATAGTGGGCACGGCCGGCTAGAGGCACGAGCCGTCGCTCGAGTCAGCAGTTGTAGAGGTTGATGGTTTGAAGGCCCTTCTTCTTCAAGTTGCGGATGGTTTGCAACATCTCATCGATGACCATCCGCTGGTCCAGCGGAAGCTTGGTGACTTGGAGCCGACGCGGCTCGGGCCGGTCGGCGGAGTACCTCAGAAGCGCCACGCCGTCGCCCGGCGTCGACTTGGTCACATAGAACCAGTTATTTTTCCATGCATTCGCTGCTTTGGCAGGCAGCATCAGATCGAAGAACGACGCCTTCGACTTCAGCTGGAAAGTCAGGCCGCCCGCAGCTAACATCGGGCCGGCTGCCTCTTCGCGGCTGATCCTCCCATGGAACAGATCTTGCCATAGGGGAAATTATGGTCGACATCCCAAGTAGCACTCGCAGAATGCCACGAAGATGGCGAGCTTTTCGATACTATGCGGACCCAGGTCTGACGGTTGAATGTCGTAGTAGGCGCAAAAGCGGCGGAAGAAGAGGGAGGTAGGAATCCGAGCCCCCGCTCCAGATGGCTGGTGAAGCAGACGAACTCCCCTTCGCGCGGATCTGGGATCACCTCTCCGGCCGCGGGGATGCGCCATCTCCCGGCGCGGAGGATCCCTGCCTCCTCGAATGATTTCAGTAGCGCCTTTGTACACTTGGATCTGCCCCATGGTTCCGCAGGGGGCCATCATTTGGGGGATCTGGGGCTGCAAATCGCTCTAGGTCGCTCTGGTCGCTACGCGGAATGGAGGATTGAGAATGCACGAGATCGAAGGAAGTGAGGGAAGTGTTTTCCCCTCACCCGTCACTATCCTTATATAGTGGTTGTTACCCGCCATTTTCGGGGAGCCGTTACCACGCGGTAATTACACCGATATTACTGTTGGGTTACCCAACGGCTAGTTTGACCAAGTTGACGATCCAACTTCATCCACTCGACTTGTTGTCTTCAGCGACTTGACGATTCGCCGACCTATTCGCCAAGCTGCGATCTGATTCAAATGACTAGTTCTTTCCTTTGTTCAGGAGTCCATCACCGATTCGACTAGGCGTTCGAATTGGACCCGCATACTCCGACTGCCAACGAACACCTGCAACGAATCAGCGATGGCCTCGGGGACTACTGATGGGGATATGCCTACTGGGGTATACCCAGCAGGACGTTTCCTATTGGCCCAAGCTGCCAGCGAGTGGGCCTGCAGGATGGCGACTGGATCAAGACTTGGCGAGGACTCAGGCGACTGGAAGCTGGAGGCCCAGAAGTGTAGCTAGGCCCAGTCGGATTAGGTCAAATACCCTCCGAATCCTTAACCAATTCGGTTGTAGATCTGTAAACCCTAGCGAGGCGAACCTATATAAACCTCCTTAGGAGTGCAGAGGACACGTTCCATCATACACCCTAGCGACTCGCCTAGTCGCCGAGCTCGCCTTGTACTCTCTCCATAATACAATCTAGCAGAGTAGGTCTTTACCCTCAGGGGCCGAACTGGTAAACCCTTGTCTTAGCCTCATCTCGCACCGCAGATGGCTGGCCTCCCTTGCCCCTCGTTCCACTACTCGCTGCCGATTGCAGCATCTGCCGTGGCCATTCCCACGACATCCATAATCAAGAGCAGACAAGCAGGAGTAGGGTTCTCCCTCCGGGGGCCTGAACCTGGGTAAATTTCGTGTCCCTGTGTTGCTTGTCTGTTAACCGTTCCGTGACTTCCAGCATCCCCATCTTCTCCAAAATCCAAGTCCATAACAATGGGCATTGACGAGATCGAACCTCGTCAATTGGCGCTGTCTGTGGGAAACGGGGACGCTGATCATGCAGTCGTGACGATTCCATCCGGAGTGATCTACGTTTCATCAGCAATGCAGAGTCACCTCCTCTTTGGCGCCTTCGACTTGGCGCCACTCGCCGCCACGAAGGATTTCAGTCCGGTGACGGGCTCGAGATCTTTCCGAGCTCGCTTCAAGGTGGGGCGACCGGCACCCTCCACCTCCCGCAGCGTCGATCTTGACAGATGACTCAGATGATAGAAGGTGCAACTCCGAATTCGCCCCTCCTTGATGAAGGAACCCACGTTCGAGATCCGAAAATGCGGCAACAACCCCACTCATGGCGCTACCTATCTTGCCGTCGTCATCAACAACGAAGCAGACCCACCGCCGGGTTCGAGTGCGCAGCAAACACCCAATCCCCCTCCCAACCCGCAAACTGGTAATAGAGGAAATGGGGGAGATCTGCCTAACAAAGCCAACACGGGCGACGATCACACCTATAACTAGATCAACTTCAACGAGGAAGGTTGGTGCCAAGCACGCGAGGCCATGGCAGGCACCAAAATCCTGCCTGTGAATGCCTCCCGAGATCTGCTGATGGCCTACCACCTCCTCCTGATCGACGAGCACAAACGACAGGTGAAGCTGTAGGAGGAGCTCAGCGTCGAAGCAATTTGTGGAATCGGTAGCGTGGCGAGCTGCGCTCTCCGCCGCTGATGGCTCCACCTCACATGGCAACAACGCCACAAGTACCACTCCCACATGGAGCGCACGGACCCCGCCGCACGACACGAGGTCACTAGTGCCCTCAATACGTCCTTCACGACGATGGACTCGCACGAAAACATCATGCCTAAAACACCGAAGGATGCAATCATGGCAGGCACCACATATCTTGCATCCAATCCGCCTCCAGTGGGTGACCCGAAGAACGCCATGCACAAGACCACGCTAGCAGGCCTCGGACTGCTCGGAGCTGCGCTCCATGACGAAACTCCTGCGGAGACGAAGAAAAAAGTTGTGGTCAAGTTCACTCGAAGCCCTACACCCTCATCCGAGGAGGACGAGCACGACCTTCCCCGGTGCCGCAAGAGCCCACGGCGCCGCAACAGCAACTATGATGCTCGCAACGAGCTCAACCAACGCAAGATCGACAAAGAACGTGCTAAACGCGCATGCTCAACTGAGTCCAAAGAGGAAGATGACGGAGAGCTGTGCGGAGCCAGATGCTTCAGCAGATCCGTTCGGCGAACACGGATGCCAAAAAATTTCAAGCTCCATTCGGACAATCCGAAGTTCGACGGCACGCAGAAGCCAAAGGCTTGGCTCGATGATCACCTGTCGTCGGTCAAGCTCCACGGTGGAAACAGTAACACCGCCTTACAATGCCTTCAGCTGCAGCTGACAGGTGCAGCCAGGGTCTGGCTCATCAGCCTATCCTCCGGCTCCATCCAAAGCTGGGAAGAGCTGGCGTACAGCTTCATCCGCAACTTCAAGGGCACCAGCAAGAGGCCAACCTCAATTGAGGAGATGCGAGCATGCACCCAACGGACCAACGAGTCTTGCGCTCATACATACTCCTCAAGTCCCACATCAAGAACTCCGCCGCGCACATCTCCGAAGAAAGAGCAGTCGACGCCTTCAAGGATGGCGCCGGGCGCCCAGATTTCAAGGAGGATCTTGGGCGCATCAAGCCCAAGACACTCGACCACCTCATGGACATCGCCAATTGTTGGCAGATGGCGAGAATTTCGTCAACCGAGTGCATTCGGATGATGAATACGACTATGGCCGCAGGCCCGAACGCCACAACAAGAGAAGATCGCGTGTCTACGATGATCCCGATGGAGTCAACATGGTTGCAACCGGGTACGCCGATCGACGCGATGACGGCAACCACCATAGCGGATACCGTGGCAGCAACTACCGCGACGACAGACGATCCACACAAGCATGGCAACATCGCAGCCGCGACGATGAGCCTTCGGCATACGATAAGCTGACTGGTACCTGCACACCATCCACTTCTACATCGACAAGCAAGATGGTAAGAAGAAGGCCAGCCACATGCTCAAGGACTGCCGAGAATTCCAGAAGCTCAGCGAGGGCCTCACCCAAATGCGGCGCCAGACCATGAACCCTGGATTTGGACCCGCACCCGCACCATGTCCCATCACCCACGGAGCTCCTCCACCACCACCCGTCGGACCATCGCAGCCGCCGGTCGCACCAGCGCCAAATAACGGCGTAGGTGGGTACCCACCACCAAAAGGGTCCCTGATGATCCAGAAAGGGCGCCCAACCAACCGGGCGTAGAAGAAGATCACCCGAAAAGTTAGCCCGGCCGTGACCTCTCCACCATCCATACCTGAGTACCTCAGCGGATCGGAATACGGCATCACATTCGACCGTTTGGATCACCCACGCCAGGTACCTCATCCAGGTCATGTTTCCTAGTGCTCGAGGCGCAGATCGGCGGATTTGAGATGGGCCGCATCTTCATGGACGGCGACAGCGACATCAACCTGATGTTCGCCAGCACACTCGCAGCGATGTGCATCCTGCTGTGCAACCTGGAGCAGTCAGACACGACGTTCCACGGCATAGTCCCAAGGAAGGGCATATACCCCCTGGGCAAGATATGGCTCGACATCATCTTCGTCCAGCCCAAAAACTTCAGGCGTGAGCGGCTAGAGTTCGAAGTGGTGGAATGTCCATCACAATACCACGCCATCCTTGGCCGTGTGGCATTCGCAAGATCCTTGGCAGTACCGCACTATGCGTACCTGCTACTTAAGATGCCATGACCTAGGGGCGCATCACCGTCCAAGGAAGTTTCACCCGGTCCAATAGCTGCGATAGAGACTTCAATAGAATCTCTCAGTAGTTCGGCATACAGGAGGAGATCACGAGGCTCAAAGAAGTGACAGACAACGGGGCACCCCTAGTCACCAGACAAAACGCACCTGATATGTTGTTCGACTCCACGGTCAACACGAAGAAGGTGGAGGTCCACCCAATGGACGCCTCCAAGATGGTATTGATCGCCAACGACCTTAGTCCCGCATTAGAAAGCACGCTCGTCGAATTCCTCCGTGAGCGCTAGGAAATTTTTGCCTGGTGTCCTGCGGACATGCCAGATGTTCCTAGGGAATTCATTGAGCATGCACTAAATGTGTTTCCGGATGCGAAGCCAGTCAAGCAGTCGATCCATCGACTGTCCAAGCCAAGAGCCGGAGCCGTTGGAATCGAAGTCAATAGACTGCTCGATGCCAACTTCATCAGGGAAATCAAAGAAAGAGAGTGTTTGGACAACACCGTGTTGGTCCCCCAAAAGGACACAGACATCCTGCGGATGTGCGTGGACTTCACATCGCTCAACAAGCACTGTCCAAAGGACCAATTCCCCCTACCAAGGATCGATCAAATCATCGACTCCACTGCAGGTTGAGAGAAACTCTCCTTCCTCGACGCCTACTCAGGCTACAACCAAATTTGACTGAAGGTCGAAGATCAGGAGAAAACAATGTTCATCACATTGTTCGGAGTGTTATGCTATAACACAATGCCTTTCGGGCTGAAGAACATAGGCGCGACGTACCAGAGGTGCATGCAAGCATGTCTGAAGAACCAGATCGGTCGCAACATCCAGGTGACATAGTAATCAAGAACAGGGAGGCCAAGACGCTGATCGACGATCTCCACGAGATGTTCGACAACCTTGATTGCTACAAGATCAAGTTAAACCCAGACAAGTGCGCCTTCAGCGTCCCGTCAGGTCAATTACTCGGGTACTTCATCTCCCAACAGGGAATCAAGGCGAACCCAAAGAAAATCAGGGCCATACTGGCCATGGAGAAGCCGAAAAACCTCAAAGGCGTCCAACGGCTAGCTAGGCGGATCGCGGCGCTGAGCAGATTCATCAGCCGAATGGGTGAGAAGGCCCTACCTTTTTATCAGATGTTGCGCAAGACAGACAAGTTTGAGTGGACACCCGAAGCGGATGATGCGTTTGAGGAAATTAAGCGGCTACTCTCCACATTGCTTGTCCTAGTCACACCAAAGGAATGGGAACCATTGCTGCTATACATCGTAGCCACACATCAGGTGTCTAGCACCATACTCGTGGTTGAGTGACCCGAAGTTGGCAAGACCCATGGGGTCCAACGCCCAATCTTCTACCTTAGCGAGGTACTGACCCCGACAAAGTAGAGGTACCTTCACTACCAGAAGCTCGCCTACGGTGTATTCATGACGGCACGTCAGCTGAGTCACTACTTTCAGGAGCATCAGATCATGGTCGTCAACGACGCCCCACTGTCAATCATCCTGAACAACCCCAAAGCCACGGTGAGCATAGCCTTATGGGGCATCGAATTGTCCCCTCTAGACATAATCTACGAACGACGCACCGCCATAAAGTCTCAGGTCCTCCCTGACTTCCTCGTCCACTGGATGGAACTCCAGCTGCCAGATACTCCAGACATGTCGCAGTCCTGGACGATGCACTTTGACGGCTCCAAGCGCTAGGCCAGAGCCGGGGCCGGTGTCATACTGACGCCCCCCCAAGGCGATAAGATGAAGTATGTCCTTCAGATGAAATTTTGCGCCTCCAACAACGAGGCCGAATACGAGGCCCTCATCCACGACATGAGGATGGCCAAGGTACGCGGGGAAACACACCTCGTCATCTACGGCGACTCGAACCTCGTCGTGCAGCAGACGATGAACGAGTGCGACGCCCATAGCGCCAACATGATCGCGTACCGCGCACTCTACAACTCACTCGAAGGAGACTTCGACGGCTCCAAGCTTCGGCATGTTGGCAGGGAAAGCAATGAAGAGGCTGACAGGCTCGCCAACATTGGCTCTACCTATGCACGAGTGCCACTAGGTGTGTTCCTCGAACAAATCTGCGTACCCTCTATCAAGAGGAAATTCCCAAAAGGCTCAGCCGAAGAAGCAGAGCACTCGGGGGCTGCGCTACCTGAAGGCCTGGAAGGACCTGAAAAGCTAGACATAGAGGCCGAGCTGGTCATCTTGATGCATGACATGGCGTTTGAAGAAACATGGACGCAACCGTACATGCGATACCTGATAAACAATCAACTGCCTGATGACCCGATAGATGCCCGGCGCATATCTCGCCAGTCAAAAGCCTTCACCATCATCAAGGGAAAACTGCATAAGCGCAACATCTTAGGTGTGCTCCAATGATGTGTCACCATCGGTGGCGGCAAAAGCATCCTCCAAGACATCCATGAGGGTATCTGCGACCATCATGCAGGCATCCGCGCCCTAGTCGCCAAAGCTCTGCGAGCCGGGTTCTAGTGGCCAACTTCAATGAACGACGCCAAGGACATCGTACAGAGGTGCAACGCATGTCAGAGGTACGCGGACAAGCCACACGCGCCAGGATTCGAGATAAGGCCTATACCGCTGGCCTGGCCCTTCGCCTAGTGGGGCCTCGACATGATCGGCAAACTACCAAAGTCCTCGCTAGGAGGCCACATCTTCCTCCTGGTCGTAGTCGACAAATTCACTAAGTGGATCAAGCCATGCCCGTCACCAACCAAAGCGGCAAAACTGTCATAAAAAAATTCGAGTCCACTGTCTACAGGTTCAGCGTGCCTCATAGCATCATAACGGACAACAGCTCGAACTTCATCTCGAAGGAATTTCGAGAATTATGCAGGAACCTCGGCATCAACATATCATACGCCTCCATGGCGCACCCGCAGACCAACGGGCAGGTCGAAAAGGGTAACGACCTCATAGGCAATGGCATCAAGAAGCGCCTAATATGCCCACTCGAAAGGCTTGCGCGGGGGCCTGGGCAGATGAGCTACCCTCCGTCCTCTGGAGACTGCGAACAACGCCAAATAGCTAAACCGGCTACGCAGCCAAGGCTACTCAGCCGAACAATGTACCTCCTCGTTTGCTATGAATAAAATTTAAGTTCCTTGGCTCAAATATCTTTTCTTCTTACATTACTTCTCGCTAAATACGCTTGGGGGCTACGCCTCACCTCATGACTTCGTCGACTGAAAACAATGCATACAACCTAAGTAGCTGACCACGACAGGCTAACAAAAAGGACATGCACATTACTAGCACACCACGTGCCATTATATATAAACTTTACAAAGGGCATTGCAAGCTCACTCGAATACTACATTATCTCGTTTTCTTTATAGGACCTAATTGTTCTGGAGCATAACATTCTCCCGTTGCTCGAACAAATCTACAATTTCTTTGGCGTACTACGCCACAGCTGCGTAATGAGGGCGCATGTCCCATAAACTACCATCTGGTCGAAGAGGCGGTCCAGTCGCTACCTCTGCAAGATTGACATCATGACTATTCAATCGAACGAGAGACAAGCCTGCCTTGACCCCTGCAATCAGCTGATGACACACCAACTCCTTTACGTGGCCTACATTCCGAAATTTACCAAGAAGACCCAAAAAAGTAGAAGGCGTAGCATCCAAAGGGAACATGGCGAACCAAATGGCCGCAAGTGATGACCTCGCCTGCCTCAGCACCTGGTGTACGCGATGTTGCACCGTCGCAAGGACGATGGCTCGATCACGATCCATCCAAAAAAATCCACCAGCCTCGAGCTCTTGTTGCGTCAGGCAGTTCATCCGAATTGCGATGCACTCCTTATATTCCCTCGGAATGAGATTCACATTTGCACAAATCATGGGGTGAGACATAATACAAATAAGGTACACCCAAAAGAGCATCGGTTCACAAAGACTCACATTGCAGTTGCTCACCCATCTGCCGAAATTCCCCAAGCAAGAAATCCTCCCTGGCAGTGGCTCGCTCAGCCTTTGACTTCCACACATCCGCATGGCCTCGGATGCTGAGGATGTCCTTTTCTAGACTGCGGACGTGATCACGCAGAAAGTTCAATTGCGACGCCTCATCCAATGATGGGCGAGGATCAAGAGCATACGGAGTAACCATTGGAGCCTCACCCGAAGGATCCTAGGGGTAAACACGCAAGTATGAACATCACAAATACTTTTGACAACAGTCAAATGGTAGACTTATATACACAAATAAAGCCACCTCGTGGCAAAGTGGGACTCGTTCATCCGCAAGAAGTTACAAAAAAACACCAAAAGCAGAAAAGCTACACTAGCTACAGTAAAAGGGCCTAAGAACCAACATCCAGAGCAGACTCAGAGCCAAACTGCCTGTTCTTGGCCTCCTGCTGCTGCTTCACCGCATAATCGGCTAGGAGGTCGATGAGCTTAGTCTCGTAATGCTTACAACAAGAAGCAAAGAGGGCGAAAGCTACCTCGGATCCATCCTCCGCCGTTGGCATCCTGGATGTAACTTGGGTCAGGTCCAGCTCGCCCCCGGACGCCATCACCATGGCCAGCCCCATGGAAGCACCAGTGCCCTTCTACTTGCGTTTGTACTCTGTTGGAGCATCCTCTGACAGAGCATTCACAAGGGTGTCAACATCGTCGAGGGCAACACCCTTGGGGTTGGGGACGGCCTCCTTGTAAAAGTGTGTGAGTACCTTCTTGGCCTTCTCCAGGGAGCCAACGACAGCAAAGCAATGATCCTCGATCGCAGCAGCAACAACATCAGCCAAGACATCTCCGTGCTCCAGCACACCACGATCAAACATGATGCCAGAAGAATCTGACAAGAAGAAGAAAAGAACACTCGAATGAGAAAGTATAATGCACTCAAAAATCAAAACACCCAAAGCATACAAGAGTAAATTACTAGAGATAGCCTTGGCAGCAGCCATGAGCTTGTCGGCCACGAATTTCTCCCGAGTGGCTGCCACGGCCACAAGCTGTTGTTCGCGATCTTCGGCCTCCTTTTGCCGGCGCTCCATGGCCTCCGCAGCATCCGCTGCCTTCTTCTCCGCTTGGCCGAGGCTCTTTTCGAGAGCGTTCAGCCTTCGGAGTGCATCATTGTTATCATCTACAACATAAAGAAATATCAGGTAAACAAAAGCAACAAACCTGGCGGACTCGAACAATAAACAAGGTGAAAATCTACGCACCTTGGAGCTGCTTCAGCTCATCCTCCAACACCAGATGCTACTGGATCAGAATATTGGCGCTATGGACAAAGGGCTACAGCAGAAGCAAACAAAATGAATGAAAAAGGTATCGGGGCCTTCCCCCCGAAAAGCGAAAGACCAACATGTCAGATCAATAAAGGACTCGGGGACTCCCCCCATGGAGTAGAAGGACAACACTTACGTGCTTAGGTATGGACTCCGAAGGTTTGCATGCTTCCTTCCGAGTCACGACTGCACGAGTTTCTCGCCTAGCGAAGCTTGGGTCATCGTCCTCGGAGTTGGCCACCACCTGGAGAATAGAAGCTATCGGCTTAAATTCCACAAAAACTTCTTGGGTGTCCCCGTCAAGGGACTCCTCCGAAGGATTGCTGCTAGCACTTATCAAATCAGCAACAAGCTACAACTTCGAAGATGAACATGGAAGAAAGACTCAAACAAAATGACTTATGACTCGATGTCTGACAAATTGAAGACATGAGCCGCCTTCTTCTTCTTCTTCTTCTTCTTCTTCTTCTTCTTCTTGGCTGGCGGCTGCGAAGCCACTGCCCGAATGGGCACGACAGGCAAAGGCGCAGATGACACACCTTCGTCCTCACCGTGCTGCTCAAGGAACGACGGACCCCTTGGAGTTGGTGGTGTAGACCCATCCGAAGATTCACTCCAGGAGCGCTTTCGAGTCCGCCCTTCGCTCTGCTCGGGGGCTTCCGTGGTAGGAGATTGCGCCGGGGTAGTTCGGATTCGGATTCCACAACTTCATTATCTGGCACAACCGAAAATTTCTCAGGTAGAAGGGGCATCATACCAGCTACCTTGAGGTCATGCAAACAAAAGACAACAACAGAATAGGATTAATGACACTAATAAGCAACAAAGTACTCGAAGAAGCGCAACGCGTAAGATATAAGTTTCCACCTGCGGAACCGCATTTCTGGCGTTAAACGGGGAGGTCAAGGATTTCCCCGGGAGTTCCTCGTTGGCCTTGTAATTCAGCAGGGGCCGAAGCACTCTATCAAGGTCACTCGAAGACAACTCCTCAGGAGAAACCCTTGTCAGATCACTGCGGCTAGCATATAGAAACATCGGGTGCGCCCTCGCTTGGAGTGGCTGCACCCGACGCTTGAGGAAGGTGCGGATGACGTCGAAACCATTGACCTCCTTGCTGGCCACCAGCTGGAGTGCCTCCACCCGCTGGTAGAGCTCCTCCACCTTTGTCGCTTCACCCTCTAAGACGTGGTTCTTCCACGACCTCTTCAAGATGATTTTCTGGGTGGAGTCGAAAGGGGCGAGACCAAATTTCTGCCCGTACAATTTAGCGTCATGGATATAGAACCACTTCTTCCGCTAGTATTGGACGGACTCACACATAGAAAAGGAGAAGAATTGGACAGAAGAACGAATGGAAATGATGCAGCCACTAAGCGGATAAACACCGCCGGTGCCGGACTACCTCTTCACAGAATAGTATTTCCGAAAGAGGCCAAAGTGCGGCTCGATACCGAGCCATCACTCGCAAAGAGTGATGAAGCAAGCAATATGAAGAAGAGAGTTGCGAGACAGATGATGCAACTGAATCCCGTAGAAAAAGAGGATTCCACGAAGAAATTCGTGGATGGGAAAAGAAGGGCCTCAGACAATGAAGTCATAAAACATCACCCGAAACCCTTCGGGTGGGCGAGGAATTACCTCTTGGCTCGGGAGAATGGCGTCCTCCTTGTCCTTGGAGATCAATGTCACATCCCAAAATTATCCTAATTTTGGAATGTGAAATAAATAAATAAGTTTGATTGATTGTTTGACTATGTTGAAAATTCTCAAAGAGAAGAAAATTTTTGAATAGAAAATCCTCTCAACCTTGAATTCAAAATCTTATATTCTTTTGTTATGACCTAAGTAGCCATATAGGCAAAAGGGCATGGATTGATTATGGATTGTAGAATTGGTGTGCAAGATTTCAAAATGAAAATCATGAAGCATTTCATTACATCCATGCAAAGTTCTCATAAACTAAATCCAAATCCTGGTATCTAAATCCTATAGTTGATACGCCCAAATGTTCCTAAGAGTAATTAAATTGACTTATTAAAACCCACTGTTGACAAGGCATAAATTATTGATAATTATAGACTAAAGAGATCCAATTAATACTATAAAATTTTAGAAACAAAATTGAGCTCATTTGAAGCTATTATGAAAAAGTTATGGAACAAATACAAACACATAAAGATATAAATAAAATGAAATATACAAGGATTTATAAACCCACTACTTCCAAACTAGTAAAAATATTACAAATTTGATCCTATAATTATCTATTCGATTTTAGAAAAATTTAGAAACAAGAATCATATCATTTGGAGTTCGTATGCAAAAGATATGAGGGAAACAAGTAACTAGAAAAAGAAAAAGAAAAAAAACCTAAACGGGCCGGCCCACCCGGACCGACCAACCAGGCACGTACACAGACAGGATCGATCGGATCGCTTTAAAAAGCGTGCGAAATCTGTTTTGTCAAACCTATCTCTATTAAAACTCTCATCACTTTTTATCTACAACTTCGAATCGACTTCTGTTTATTTCTACTTGTTCCCTACTCCAAAACCTATCTCCCCACCATCCTAAACCTCCATATAAACTCGTGGACCCTAAACCTCACCTCTTTTCATCCACCACAGCCGGAGAATTTCGTATCGCAATATTTCAGATCTTATAGTGTAAATCCAAGATGTACTCGCGCTCGTTTTTTCAAATCCAAATTCCTTTGGTGAGAAGGTAGGAATAATGATTCCCCACAACTTTCGTGTTCTAAGTTTTTCAATTTGACCTACGGATTTGTCTCTATAACACAGATCTGTTTTTTGTCTATTCTGAGCCAAAATCGGGTCAATCTCTTCTTCTAGCCACCGGATCCTATCCAGACGATCGAGATCCAATCAAACCAGTGTGTGCCATGTCGTCATCCCAGTCAGCTTCCTCATCAACGCCACGTCAACGTCAGGTCAACATCTAGTCCCAACAAGATGCAAAGTCAACTGTCGAAGGCGAATATTCTCTGGAATATTCCGTTCGAATTTAAAATTGCATATTATAGATCTAACTTGTAAAATTCATTAGAAATTCATACCACATCCAAAAATTGCGTGTAATATATCAAATCGAAGATAATTTTACGTAGAACCATC
The DNA here is from genome assembly GCA_030063025.1 of Avena longiglumis. Lineage (NCBI taxonomy): Eukaryota > Viridiplantae > Streptophyta > Magnoliopsida > Poales > Poaceae > Avena > Avena longiglumis. Next base: position 405,757,617 of record CP125978.1, on the reverse strand, counting down.
TCATCAGAATAGATCCAAATTTTACTGTACGTGGTTACTGCAGTAATTTAATTGGTTTTAATGGTCTTTTAGGTTAATAAATTCATAAGAAATTATCTGTATCTCCGAAAAATATGAACAATATATCAAATTGAAGCTACTGTAATTTACATTAATAATATCTGGTTGGATCTAGCCTTTGCCGAATATTTAATCCGTAGAAATTTAATTAGTTTTAATAGCTTCATAAATCATTAAATTCATAGTAAATTAATTGCTTGCCAAAAAAATATAAATGATATACCGATGGAAAGATGGTTCCATGTAGATCATCAATATGCAATTAGTTCAGCCTTTGACTGTAAGGTTTTTCCGTGAAGATTTAAATGGTTTAATGGCTTATTTACAGTAATAAATTCATAAGAAAATAAATACTATTCATAAAATTACAAATAATATGTCCCTGAAATCACAATTCCGTGGAGATTACAGATATAATTTTAGTTTGATTTTTAGACAACAGAAACTATATGAATAATATAAAACCCATTAAACACTATTTAAATCATACAAAAAGATCTATAACTCCGATTAGGGTGAATCCAAGTGCTAAGGTTTTGTATTGACAATATCTATACAAAGAAATTGCATGACAAATTATTTGGTACTGTTAAAACAAAAACTCATACAGAAATATTTAAACCCATTGAAATAGTGTTTTAATCATAGGAAAATATCTATAACTCCTTTTTAGGTGATTCAAATTGCCACTGTCTCTAAATTGCATTACCTCTATCCAGTAACATCTAGTTCACAATTTAATACGACATAAACATATTTAGTTCAATTAAAGTGGTATACACCATATTAAATCGATACAATTTTAGTAATAAAAGCTTTAGTGCATTAAATGACTTTCCACATGCATCATGTAATCTAACTATGTTCAGAACACTAAATGCAACCATTGTGACTCATTAAATCCTCATGCATGCATCTGTTCATCATTGTTTTCTTGTAATGTTGCACTGTTGTATGTTTGCAATGTTTTGAATGGTGTTTGTTGTGTTTGCTTCAAACGTTAGATTGCGAGGAGTGCAACTACTGTGATTGTAACCACTATGATTGCAAGTATTGTGGTTATTACGAAAGAGGCCAATATAATTGTAAGGATTATGTAATCGACTACATCTACAACAAAGGCAAGTGGTGCTATCTTGGTCATAAATGTCCTACTGTTTTCCTATGCATCGTAGATGTTTTTGTAGAATTGCATATGTAGGAATTGATGTGTATATGTTATGCTATGTCCCATATTATTCCCTAGTATTCCTTGTTTATGAGCCATCGTATTGGTAGATTTCTTAGCTATGCTATTTAGACGAGGAAGGGAATCACATCATGAAAAGTTATATGTTTTGAAAGGCTTATGTTTTGCTAAATGACAAACCAACATGTTTTAATGAACCACCTGGGCGGAATGGCGGTCATCGAGTGTGGATTATTGTGGGGAATGCCGCCCAGGACACTGAGAAAGGATTGGTTTCTTTGTTTGGTAGCTTTCGTGTGCAACCATGTGCCAATAATGAAATGGGCGGTTGGTTGAACTCGGTAGGTTGTGGTAACTCGAACCCACGTATCCAGAGATGTAGATAGTGTAGGTTGGACCGGTGCGTGTCGGGTTTGGGGAGCTACTTCCCGAAGGGTTCCTTCTGGGACTTCTCCCTATCATCACCCAATATGAGAGTGTTGGTACGATCTGGGCTGGCCAAGTCACATGGGTAAAGTATACTAACCCCTGCAGGGTGTATAAACTAAGTGCTTAGCCGTGTCCCCGGTTATGGACAATTTGAGCGACCTGATACTGATGCTATGATATTTCTCACTCATACTTATTTCTTAATTACTTAAAACTTGTTGGGTGAACATAATTGGGTAGGAGCACCTGGGAGTGAACCAGAGTGTCCTATTTATCGCATTGGAAAACTACTTTGTTATAAATGTTAGGATAAAACTGTTGCTTTATGCAAATGAGCATGAACTCTACTTGGCCAAATAAGCATGTAGTTGATAGATCTGTTGTTAACCACTTTAGCCTACTTGCCATACATTCAATGTATTGACCATTCGTGGCTGCAACGTTTCATGTTGCAGGTTATATCGTATCTGAGTGATCGTTCATAGGTCGCGAGACTCCACTCAACAATTGTTCGCCTGTGGCATATTTGAAGGATGGAGATCTACCTTGTATTCGTTTTCCATTGTGTACTTGTATAAATAATGTAAATTCTGGATCATATTCGTTGTATTTATGATGCACAGTTATATTTGGTATCATTTTGTACTGTGTGTGCCAGTGAACCGATCAGGGATTGGCACTATACACATGAACTCAGCCTTATCAGGCGAGGGTGTTACAAGATGGTATCAGAGCTGTGTGTTGGCTGTAGAATCGTGACCTTAGAAATGGATTAGCAATAGGAGACCTCTATTAGGAGAACAATAATATTTTCTACTTACTAGAGTTCTTATATTCCTTGTCTATCTTTTCTAGAACCTCTTCCTATTCAAACATTTATAGTTGTCCATTCTCATGATACCTATATGAGAGTTAGCTAAGTAAAAGAATAAATACTATGACATAAATAAACATCTCATCAAGTTTGGTTAGGTCTAGACCACCATGTTCTATCTCTTTAGGAGATCATCGCTATCGTGTTAGCATATTTTTCTTACCAACTTATATGGTATGACAATATAGGTTGCTTGCTTGTTTGTACTGAACCATATTGTGTGATGCCTTGTTTAGGATCTGTTGTTTTGAAACTCTAAAGTTGCTGGAGTTTTCGTGTGGTTTTAAAATTATATTAATGGTGCGAATTGGTTGAAATTCCTGGGATTACTGCTGCAGTTTTCTGTTTGACCTGTTCTACCGCGCGATTTTTCATATTTTATTGGTAACTCAGAAAAATCTAAAAAAAAGGATCTGGAGTGTAATTACCTGTAGTACATTCACAAAAATTATCTAAAATTCCTGACGAGTTTAGGTCGGTCAGAAAAATTCGTGAAGTCTGCTGTACCATTTTGACAGATTTTGTTTATTGCTTATGTGTTGCTCTATTTTACTCTAGTATTGTTCCCAATGCTTTCAAACTATTTTATGGTTATATACTACTAAGTTTATACACCTGTAATGTTACTATACAAGTGTTTGCTTGTGTGTTGATTTCTTATGATTGTTTGCTTGTTTGTGACATTGATTGCTTCATATAGTTATGGGTAGGATTATTTTCTAAGTCGTTTCTTTCCTATAGAATCTATTCTTCCCTATCTTAAACCCTTAGAGATATAATGATGTGTTAAGTGGAAGGTTTGACAACACAATGCATTTAGGAAGGAGAATGCTTTATCTAATTGAAAAAAAGATGTGGAAATATGAAGTGTTGAAATGATATTATGTAGTAGATTACGCAACCTGAAAGTTGAAGTATCGATAGTTTAGTTTTAGTAGTAGCTTTGTTGATTGAATACATGGGAGTATACATAGAGCATTAGTTCGTTCCCATGGAAACATTCTTCAAGGCAAGAGAGAATACCCGAGTGATAGAAAAACGTGATTCACCTATCCTTATACAGGGTAACGATTTGGGTGCAGGATGGATTGATCACCATTCCTACTACTCTTATTATTCGCTCTTGTACTGTTGGCTTTGCGAATTCTTGAGTGCCCTTTTCAACCTTAGCAGAGAGTCGACGTTGAGCCTAAACCCTAGAATGGTATATTGTTACACCCTTCTAAAAGCATCTATTGCTAAGCATAGGAATGTACGGTAAGGATGAATCCCAACCGTAAATTATGGGCACCGTGAAGTAAATGTTCCCTATTTGCCCACCATAAGAGTTTTGCTAGTTTAAGAAGTGCTTTCTTGGAAACTATCAATCATAGAATTCAGAATGTGCAAGAGAACCAATCTGATCCAAGTAAATCCTCAAAAGGTGACCTAGTCAACTTTCTTTTAAGGCTGGTAGCGCCCTAATGGATCCCGAACCTTTCTTTCTTTCTAGCCTTCCCAAATCTCGGGACGAGATTTCTTTTAAGGGTGGTAGTCTGTCACATCCCAAAATTATCCTAATTTTGGAATGTGAAATAAATAAATAAGTTTGATTGATTGTTTGACTATGTTGAAAATTCTCAAAGAGAAGAAACTTTTTAAATAGAAAATCCTCCCAACCTTGAATTCAAAATCTTATATTCTTTTGTTATGACCTAAGTAGCCATATAGGCAAAAGGGCATGGATTGATTATGGATTGTAGAATTGGTGTGCAAGATTTCAAAATGAAAATCATGAAGCATTTCATTACATCCATGCAAAGTTCTCACAAACTAAATCCAAATCCTGGTATCTAAATCCTATAGTTGATTCGCTGAAATGTTCCTAAGAGTAATTAAATTGACTTATTAAAACCCACTGTTGATAAGGCATAAATTATTGATAATTATAGCCTAAAGAGATCTAATTAATACTACAAAAGTTTAGAAACAAAATTGAGCTCATTTGAAGCTATTATGAAAAAGTTATGGAACAAATACAAACACATAAAGACATAAATAAAATGAAATATACAAGGATTTATAAACCCACTACTTCAAAACTAGTAAAAAGATTACAAATTTAATCCTATAATGATCTATTCAATTTTAGAAACATTTAGAAACAAGAATCATATCATTTGGAGTTCGTATGCAAAAGATATGAGGGAAACAAGTAATTAGAAAAAGAAAAAGAAAAAAAACCTAAACGGGCCGGCCCACCCGGACCGACCAACCAGGCACTTACACAGACAGGATCGATCGGATCGCTTTAAAAAGCGTGCGAAATCTGTTTTGTCAAACCTATCTCTATTAAAACTCTCATAACTTTTTATCTACAACTCCGAATCGACTTCTGTTTATTTCTACTTGTTCCCTACTCCAAAACCTATCTCCCCACCGTCCTAAACCTCCATATAAACTCGTGGAGCCACAACTGTACGAGTTTCTCTCCTCGAAATCCCGAATCTACCTATGCCCGAATCTTATTTCGCTTTTTAACCCATCTAGACTTCGTTGTTTGCCTTCGGTCAAAAAACGAAAGTTGTAGAACGCGTCGAAATCTTTCAATCCCGACAAACCTCACCTCTTTTCATCCACCACAGCCGGAGAATTTCGTATCGCAATATTTCAGATCTTACAGTGTAAATCCAAGATGTACTCGCGCTCGTTTCTTCAAATCCAAATTCCTTTGGTGAGAAGGTAGGAATAATGGTTCCCCACAACTTTCGTGTTCTAAGTTTTTCAATTTGACCTACGGATTTGTCTCTCTAATATAGATCTGTTTCTTGTCTATTCTGAGCCAAAATCGGGTCAATCTCTTCTTCTAGCCACCGGATCCTATCCAGACGGTCGAGATCCAATCAAACCGGTGCGTGCCATGTCGTCATCCCGGTCAGCTTCCTCATCAAACGCCACGTCAACGTCAGGTCAACATCTAGTCCCAGTCAGCATGCAAAGTCAACCTGTCAAGTCAGCGAAATATTCTCTGTAATATTTTGTTCGAATTTAAAATTGCATATTATAGATCTAACTTGTAAAATTCATTAGAAATTCATACCATGTCCAAAAATTGCATATAATATATCAAATCGAAGATAATTTTACGTAGAATCATCTCATCAGAATAGATCCAACTTTTACTGTACGTGGTTACTGCAGTAATTTAATTGGTTTTAATGGTCTTTTAGGTTAATAAATTCATAAGAAATTATCTGTAACTCCGAAAAATATGAACACTATATCAAATTGAAGCTACTGTAATTTACATTAATAATATCTGGTTGGATCTAGCCTTTACCGACTATTTAACCCGTAGAAATTTAATTAGTTTTAATGGCTTTATAAATTATTAAATTCATAGTAAATTAATTGCTTGTCACAAAAATATAAATGATATACCGATGGAAAGATGGTTCCATGTAGATCATCAATATGCAATTATTCCAGCCTTTGACTGTAAGGTTTTGCGGTGAAGATTTAAATGGTTTAATGGCTTATTTAGAGTAATAAATTTATAAGAAAATAAATACTATTCATAAAATTACAAATAATATGTCCCTGAAATTACAATTCCATGGAGATCACAGATATAATTTTAGTTTGATTTTTAAACAACAGAAACTATATGAATCATATAAAACCCATTAAACACTATTTAAATCATACAAAAAGATCTATAACTCCGATTAGGGTGAATCCAAGTGCTAAGGTTTTGTATTGACAATATCTATACAGAGAAATTGCATGAGAAATTATTTGGTACTGTTAAAACAGAAATTCATACAGAAATATTTAAACCCATTGAAATAGTGTTTTAATCATAGGAAAATATCTATAACTCCTTTTTAGGTGATTCAAATTGCCACTATCTCTAAATTGCATTACCTCTATCCAGTAGCATCTACTCCCTCCGTTTAGAAATATAAGATGTTTTAGGTTTGTGAATGAGACGTATCTAGACACCTTTTATTGTCTAGATTCGTTTGAACCTATACACTAAACGTGTCTAGATACATCTCCTTCACAAATCTAAAACATCTTATATTTCTAAACGGAGGGAGTACTTCACAATTTAATACGACATAAACATATTTAGTTCAAGTAAAGTGGTATACACCATATTAAATCGATACAACTTTAGTAATAAAAGCTTTAGTGCATTAAATGACTTTCCACATGCATCATGTAATCTAACTATGTTCAAAACACTAAATGCAACCATTGTGACTCATTAAATCGTCATGCATGCATCTGTTCATCATTGTTTTCTTGTAATGTTGCACTGTTGTATGTTTGCAATGTTTTGAATGGTGTTTGTTGTGTTTTCTTCAAACGTTAGATTGCGAGGAGTGCAACTACTGTGATTGCAACCACTATGATTGCAAGTATTGTGGTTATTACGAAAGAGGCCAATATAATTGTAAGGATTATGTAATCGACTACATCTACAACAAAGGCAAGTGGTGCTATCTTGGTCATAAATGTCCTACTGTTTTCCTATGCATCGTAGATGTTTTTGTAGAATTGCATATGTAGGAATTGATGTGTATATGCTATGCTATGTCCCATATTATTCCCTAGTATTCCTTATTTATGAGCCATCGTATTGGTAGATTGCTTAGCTATGCTATTTAGGCGAGGAAGGGAATCACATCATGAAAAGTTATATGTTTTGAAAGGCTTATGTTTTGCTAAATGACAAACCAACATGTTTTAATGAACCACCTGGGCGGAATGGCGGTCATCGAGTGTGGATTATGGTGGGGAATGCCGCCCAGGACACTGAGAAAGGATTGGTTTTTTTGTTTGGTAGCTTTCGTGTGCAACCATGTGCCAATAATAAAAATGGGCGGTTGGTTGAACTCAGTAGGTTGTGGTAACTCGAACCCACGTATCCAGAGATGTAGATAGTGTAGGTTGGACCGGTGCGTGTCGGGTTTGGGGAGCTACTTCCTGAACGGTTCCTTCTTGGACTTCTCCCTATCATCACCCAATATGAGAGTGGTGGTACGAGCTGGGCTGGCCAAGTCACGTGGGTAAAGTGTACTAACCCTAGGTGTATAAACTAAGTGCTTAGCCGTGTCCCGGTTATGGACAATTTGAGCGACGATCTTGATGCTATGATATTTCTCACTCATTCTTATTTCTTAATTACTTAAAACTTGTTGGGTGAACATAATTGGGTAGGAGCACACAGGAGTGAACCAGTGTCCTATTTATCATATTGGAAAACTACTTTGTTACAAATGTTAGGATAAAACTGTTGCTTTATGCAAATGAGCCTGAACTCCACTTGGCCAAATAAGCATGTAGTTGATAGATCTGTTGTTAACCACTTTAGCCTACTTGCCATACATTCAATGTATTGACCATTCGTGGCTGCAACGTTTCATGTTGCAGGTTATATCTTATCTGAGTGATCGTTCATAGGTCGCGAGACTCCACTCAACAATTGTTCGCCTGTGGCACATTTGAAGGATGGATATCTACCTTGTATTCGTTTTCCGCTGTGTACTTATATAAATAATGTAAATTCTGGATCATATTTGTTGTATTTATGATGCACAGTTATATTTGGTATCATTTTGTACTGTGTGTGCCAGTGAACCGATCCAGGGATTGGCACTATACACATGAACTCAGCCTTATCAGGCGAGGGTGTTACAGTCAATCCCGCATCGCCCAGCTTGCGCAGATCCGCCTCGCACATATCCGTGCACTTACATCCGTTGTCAGTAGCACAGGCCGTAGCGGCAACCTTGTTGCCGGCGCCGGCGACGCTAGACCCAGCTCCAGCAGTTGTCTTTTTCGAATTTCCCATCTTGCAGCGCGAGTGCGGCGATGAGAGCGCAAGAACGAGGAAGAAAAAGTGTGGAGAATGTCCAGTGCGCAATGGAGGGCAGAAAAGCTCGCGAAAATGGAGATACTGGAGATGAGCAAATGACGAAGGATAAAAAGAAATCACACTTTCCCTGAGGTATAAAAGGACAAAGATGATGCACATGAGTTGTCGATTGAGAAGCCCTAGCATGCCACTGAAATCTCACCATACACGTGTCAGCACCACACCGAACCGTCGCCAGCACGCCGTGCACTACGCATGGAAACCGAGGAGACGCCATAATTTTCTCCACGTCTACGTGTGACTAGTCAACGTCAAGTCAGGCAGTGGGACCCACGATCATCTCATCGCATCATCTCTGCTATCGCAGACGGTTGAGATCACCAATCGCCAGCCCTGACATCATCAAAGCAAAGCCAGCAACGACTCGAAGATTTCGGCTTATCATACAAGTACTTACCCGAATCTACGATTCGAGAAACTATTCGGGGGCTACTCCTATCAGGAGCGCTGGCCACACACCTGAGAAATTATTAAGGTAACTTCACCTCGAAATTATCTTCGAGTCCTACGTCGAGTCTGCGACTCCACTACGGACTCAGGGGCTACTCCCATAGGGAGCATTGGTTCAGCATTCGAAAAATTGTGTCCTTCGGACTTATATTAAAAACGATTGAACAAAAGTCTCTGCTTGAGTCTACGACTCGAACAGACACTCGGGGGCTACACCCATAGGGAGTGCTGGCCGTGCACCCTATGAATTCTTCGACTGTGATCTTTCAGATCAAATACGACAAAATCTTTTTGAGAACTTTTCCCAAACCAACGCTAAGTGAGAAATAGTCTCCTTGGCCACCCGAAACACCTTCGTGGTGATAAAACTTCGGATGCTGTGTCTACGACGCAAAGATAAGCCCTACAAATATCATATGATGAACTGATAACGCACCTGACTGCGCTCTGCTAGTAAACTCCTGTGTCAATAGACACGATGAAAATTCCGACGGATGCGTTGGGTACACCACTTGAGAATCACTGGGATTCGACTCCTGTAAGACCACAATGGTCTGAGTAGAATCACACCAGCAATCATTCCAAATTCGAGTCCGGGGACTCAAGTTTGATAAAGATCGTGTTATTTTATCCTATGACAGTTAGCTGGCCCTGATCCGTCAGATGAGCCAGGCACACGCATCAACAATCCCTATGAACTAAACATTTCTCCTTGACAAGCAGGCTCTACTGCACCCGAAAGTTTGAAGAGTCTCCATCCGAATATACGATTCGACTAAACACTCGGGGGGCTACTGACATGGATGTACCCTACGGGTGCACACCATTGGTATACCTGGTCCAGCCCAAGGAAGGCCCACGTCAGGACACACAACCCATGAAGACTTCGGGTGGCCAAAGCCCATGACGTTTTCAACTCCTTGGAGGACAAGTTTAGATTAGATAGAATTTTAAAGGGTATCAACCCTAATTTGTAACCAACTCGACCTGTCCCGAGACCTGGCCTATCTATATAAAGGCCAGGAGGGTATGGCGAGAAGGATCTCTCATCACCTCATACACACCTCACGCTAGATTGCATCTGTGCACCCCTGTAACCTTCGGTTCTGTCGTAATCAAGAGCAGACAAGCAGGAGTAGGGTTCTCCCTCCGGGGGGCTGAACCTGGGTAAATCTCGTGTTCCTGTGTTGCTTGTCTGTTAACCGTTCCGCGACTTCCAACATCCCTATCTTCTCCAAAACCCAAGTCCATAACAATGGGCATTGACGAGATCGAACCTCGTCACTAGTTCTTATGTATTTTTTTTGAAAAGAGTATATATTAATATCAAAAGATACCAATTACATCCAGCCTTTGCAATAACACATGCCCTAGTGGCCTTACGGATGCACACAGCCCAGAAAAAAAGAACTACAAAAAATAAAAAATTCTGCTACAGAGAACGATTCCTCGAAGCAAGGACACTAACAGCACCAGAACAATACTAGTAGTCCAACCAATATAGTACCGACGCTTTTAAGTAGGAAACAGTGCACAAGCACCGTCATCGCCCGATCAAAGTTCATAGGTTTTCACCCTAGAGATCCTCACTCGCAAAATAATAATGTCTTTAACAAGATCATTGCCAGGCATAACAAATTAAGGCCAGACCTTGAATTTTCATCCTGCAAGGTAAGGCTGGGAACTCCTCCTGTGTTGTCGCTCTCACAAACAGTCGCTGTTGCGAGTCACAGATCAAGCAGTCAGTTCCTCGTTTCCATAAAAACTCAAATCACCATCGCTTCCCTGATGTTCCAACTTTCCTGATATTCTCTTCATCTGACTTCACCATAGATCATCGAAGACATGACACATGATGGTAACATATATCAGAGCTTCCCAACGCTTTCGCTGAAACCAAACGACCAGAAAAACATGGGTACATCTGACCGAATTCAATTTGATCCAGCAATCTCCAGGTATAGTCACTCATAGAAGTTCGCCGACGGAGCCTTCCGGAACTCGCCTCTCCAGACTAGATCATCGAGGACAGCCAGCCGGTTATGTATGTGTTCTAGTAGCCGTTCCCCCTGTTTTTCTTCTGTTTTTCGTTTTGGTTTCTATCACCCTCTATACTGAACCTGCTGGCCTCTCTTGGGCCTATTTTTCTTCTTAATTCAATACATGTAATTCACCTGCATGGTTCAAAAAAAAAAACTTGAGAATCGAAACAAGTTTCGCCGAGTTGTCCTATGAGAAAAGATGGTTTCATCTAGTTGAAGACACAGGTTGAGCTCAGAGGTACAGATATAGGATAGAACTGCACAGCACTTTGTAAACGTGCTAGTGGTACTTCAATCATAAACAGCACATAATAACAATTGTTGGATTCCCAAATCCTCCTTATATGCATGCATACAGCAAAGGAAACACACTTGTTGGAACTGAAAACAGCAGCAAGCAAACTTGGCGAGCACATCACATGGATACCATATGCAGTAGAATTGGCAAACGGTAGCAGCTGACGATGCGAGACTGGAGAAGCGATAACTGGGAGACGGCCTTCTTCTTGGCGTATATCTACACTTCAGCGGCCCCCTCGCGCGTCCGGTCGGAGTGGCTCATGACTTAGTTGCTCCGGTAGGACCCGAGCTTGGCGGCGCTGGCCCTCAACACGTACTGGTGGTACGCGGCGGCGATGGCGGCGCCGATGAGTGGCCCTACCCAGAAGATCCACTGCACAGAACAAACAACAATCAATCAGTACGTGGCAGATCAGCCATAGCAGCAAAGGCACCGCTTCAGTATGAAGCTTTTTGCATACTGTAAGACATCCAAGAAATATATAACCACTTATATCTTCTAACGGATTGATTAGCTGCTGTCAGAAGAACTGAAAACTAAACATAGTTAAATTATTTGGGCGATGGTGACATTTATAGCAGATTTAGGAAAAAAGAACAGGTTGTTACTTTACACGGGGCTTCCATCTTTTAGGTGGGTGTTAACATAATGACTCTTGCTTCGGTATCCCCCCCTAGAGCTTTTTTTATGCGAAACCGGGTTCCGGGTTTGTTTTGAGTGGGTTCCGGGTGAGAGGTCAACACGTACGGGCGAGTATGTACGTACAGTTGTACCGTTTATTTTAGCCGGACGAGGTGGAGACCGACCGGTCGATCTAGGAAATATCGGTCCTCTTCCCCTTCGTCCCCATCGCATTTATCCCCAATCCACCCTCCTCACCCACCGCTCCCGGCGAGCTCCTGCCGCGACCGTCGTGGGTAAGCGGACTGCGTGAGGTATAGACCAGCTGCTATCAGTTAACGAGGAAAGAAGAAGGGGTGGAGCCTGCCTATTGATCCAAATGTCGTGAATCCCCCCTTCTTTTTCTTCTTCTCGATGATGTGAATGTGGCTGGTAACGACCAGACTAGAGAGGTAGAGGCAGAGCGGTGTGATCTGTGATAGAGATTGGTGTCAGTCCGTCTCTGCGTCTTATTCCACAGCTTCTTAAGCGTGTGCTACTTGTGTTTCTACCATTGCCAGCCTTGCTTGCTCTACTATAGATGGAGGGGACGGCGTCCTGGTGGATGTAGAGCGAAGGGGGGTGGGGGGTGGAGGAAGTATGTGAGGGGCAGCGGCGTCGTCCAGCAATGGCGGCCGAGAGATCTACATGATCAAGCCGATTCTATCGACCATGTACAATCTGCACCTTGTTTTCTCCTAGCGACGCGGCTTGTACAAGCGATCGACTAGATCCCGATCCCGCCTGATCTCAGTATGCGCGATTGTTGTATACGGGGCCAGTACGCGACTCGTTCTCCACCCGGTCTCCACCCCGATCCCACCCGATACCCGCTATCGGGTTGAAATTTTTGTCTAGGGGGGGATACCGAAGCAAGGCTCTAACATAATAAGATGTGAGGAAGTGGGAAGGAATTAGGTTACATATTGCCTCAAGTCAGTGGATGGGTTCTCTAAAAAATAAAAATTCAGTGGATGAGTATGTCATGCATAACCTAAACAAGTGCTTTAAGCAAGCAGTTCGAATGACGACAGATAAATTGTGAGGTGAGCTAGTTGTTTAATTTGGCCAGCCTTATCCTGCCGTTGGTTTGTAATAGACTACCCATGCGTTATAATTGTCGGCCTTATCCTACAATATCCCGTGGGGTTGTCAATTCACTCTAGTACCGGTTGATTGCGAACTATCACCAGATGCCGAATATGCCATGACACTTATTAATCATATTAGCAAATAACATGTATTTTTCCAAAAGACAGATGGCACGTATTGGTAATGTGTATGCGTACTTGGTCATCCCAGGCCTTGTCAGTGTTGTAGATGACCGCAGCTCCGAGGCTTCTCGCCGGGTTGATGCCGGTGCCGGTGATGGGGATGGTGGCCAGGTGGACCATGAACACAGCGAATCCAATTGGAAGAGGAGCCAGCACCTGAGTAGTTGGATAAGTTCAGAACTTTCAGTTGAAAAAATCATCAAACACATGCAAATTTTGCGCTACTAGCATGCACGCTGAGCAGTTACATCATCAAGAAAATAACACTAGCAAACTTCTTTATAGTAAAGATATATCATTATAGCTAACTAAGGATAAGGGAAGTTCAATGTTCTTCAAAATTGAATATGCTTTGCAAGCCAAAAACAAGGACAAGGAGTGCATTATTCTCTGAAAATTGCGGTCCTAGAAAGGGACGTTCCCCGAATCTGAAAATAGCCCAGTCAGCCATCGTCTTGACAAAAAATTATCTTGTATTTTTGCAATATGTTCCTATCTCATGGAATCTATATAGCCATTAATTGGTGGCGATCATTTGTGATTCGCCACCTCAAATTAGCTGTACACGATACGGCGACAGTCAGACAGGGACTACTGTACTGTCTGATAGAGTGAGCGAATCTTCCTCTATCTGCCTATTGGCACGCAGTGCATCAGACAAGAAGATACATTTGCACATGCATGCGCCTGATTAGAGCGGTTGGAACGTTTTGGGCCATAATTATTGGATGGTTTTGTTTTGTGAACCTTAGCAGGGGCACTAAAATGCTTAATTTGTCAGGATTGGCCTGCTCATGTATATTCATTATGTGTGAACAGGTACTGCGAGAGCTGCCTCCCAAAAGTATTTTGCTAATACAGTACCAATAGTAGGAACTCAGAATATTATATTCAATTATTTTTTAGCAGAAAATTCAGTAATTCGAATTTTACTTATTACTAGAAAGCTTAATTAACAGTACTAGAATGATTACTTTACTGTAGGAAAGTGCTAGCTACGTGGTATCAAAAAAAGTATCGAAGACTGTGTATCAACCACGAACAGTCTATTTCTGAATATTCTTTGCAACCAAAGTTGTTAGAATGTTTTCAGGGTACCAAATTAAAGCAAGTTGTTCGAATGCTAAGTCAAAAGAAAGGTAAGTGTCAGTTCAAAAAAAAAAAAAGAAAGGTAAGTGTGAAGCAGGTCAACAACTCACACTCAACAATTCTACACTCATTTCTATCGCTGGTCATATAGAACCTGGCCGGAAGCATCAATTCTACACTCAACAATGGTGCATGCAGGTGCTCACCGGGATGTGTGAGTCACGGGCGTTGCGCTTGGGGTCGGTGGCGGAGAAGACGGTGTAGACGAGCACGAAGGTGCCAATGATCTCGGCGGCGAGCCCCGTGCCCTTGGAATAGCCTTCGCTGAGCCCGTTGGCGCCGCCGCCGTACCTCTGGTAGTAGGAGCTCTGGAAGCCCTTGACGAGCCCCACGCCGCAGATGGCGCCGAGGCACTGCGCGATGATGTACAGCAGCGCCCGGATGAGCGACACCTTCCTCGCCAGGAACAGCCCGAACGTCACCGCCGGGTTGATGTGTCCACCTGCGTCCATCCATGCACACAGTGAGCTTCCAAACAGTTGGTTACTGTACAATCGGCCGGTGGTGGCCGGACGAATTACCGGAGACGCCGGCGGTGCAGTAGACGAGGACGAAGATCATGCCGCCGAAGGCCCATGCGATGCCGAGGATGCCGACGCCGCTGCAGGCCGCGTCGGTGGTGTTGACGGTGGGGTCGGACTGGTGCTTGTAGCCGATGACGGTGGCGACGGTGATGTAGAGGAAGAGGAGCGTCGCGACGAACTCGGCGATCACCGCGCGGTACAGCGACCACTTGGTGAGCTCCTCGAAGTCCACGATGGGCGCCGGGGGAGGGTCCGAGTAGTCCTTGGCCGAGAACTCGCCCCCAGAGGGTGCCGCCTCAATGTCCTTCGCCATTGCTAGCTAGCTTTAGCTGTGTGTGTTTGCTGCAGTTGTGTGGTGTGCGGCCATATGGGACTAGAGGTCAGGTATATATGGGGAGCCTGGAGGAGCTCATCATCAGCTCGACTTTGGCTTGGTTAAGGGCGAGGCAGATTGATTATTGGCGAGGGATAAGGTTTTCTGCTTAATTTAGGGGAGGATTTGGGTATTAATTTGCCGCCCACAACCGACTATGCCATCATCGACAGGTCATTTCGGAGCCTAATGATCGAACTGGTGGCTACTGATCAATCGGAGGGGCAATTTTCTAAGGCACTATGTGCGCTTACGTACTACTGTTGCCATTGTACTGCTCTCGAAAAAAGGATTATGCAGAAAGGTCAGAAAGCACCTAATTTACTTCTAATTTACTTGTAGGTAGCTATCTAGTGGCCAGTAACTCGGCAACGGTACTCATACAGCGACCTTTAGCTAGGGGTGGAGCGGGTGAGGTAAGGGTAGGCTTGCAAATCAGCCATGAGTCCGTTGAGAATGCAGGCATACATGCAGCTAATAACAGCACATTGATCATATGCACTCCACTACTATGCAGTCCACTACTAAGCACATCACATGCATACTGCTCAATAAAATTGTCTACATATCCAAACATTTTTTAGTGGTGATCACTCCTAACAATTCGGCAGCCCTAATCCTATCTTTCAGGGTAACAAATATTCCTATCTTTTAGTAAACAATTCAGTATACATATAGTGTTATCTTTATACAGGTTCGGTATATACATGCTTATATCCACCAATGGAGATGCTCGGAAGCTTGATTGGTACCAATAACAAACAAAGACAGCGAATGGTTGCTAAGAAAGACAGCTTGCCGAGCTACAAACAAATTGAGATTCTCACCACTAGCTCGATTAGTTGCAACTTGCAACCACAAGCTGCATGCATGAGGCGACAGCATATTGGCTAGCTAGCTGTCCGGCCTCCTCCTCTTCTCCCCGAGAGGAAAACGTGCTCCCGAAATGTCAAGCCCCGGCCCCCGACTGGTTAAACCTGATGCTCTTATGATCTGAACCGCAAACACATCATTACTCATGCGTTGTCACCATTAACGCTAATTAAGTCCAACAAGTCAACATAAATTGGTGAGTTGTCTTTATTTTTTATTTCACTTTTGCGAAAAGTTGTCTATAATTTGTGGTATCTTCTCGTCACTTCGCGCTGCTCATGGCCTCCCTGTCACTCGTCTACACAAGCACGCACAGGTGCCTTAAAGAGCATCTCCACTCGGCTTCCCACAACGTCGATTCTAAGGCAATTTTTTGGTCCGGATGCTGAAAATTTGCATAGTCGCGTTCTTAGGATTCTGGTTTTGTTCGGATTTGGGCTAACTTTGATCCGGAGTTTCCAAACCATTTCGTTCTTTGGAAGTGCTAGGCGAATTAATTGGAAAAAAAAGACGGCGAGTGGACCCGCCCAGTCAGCAACGGGAACCGAGTCGTCGTCATCCTTCCGCCTCGAAACCCCACGGAGGACCGCCGGACATTAACTGCCTGTCGCTTCGGCCACGCGTCGCCGTAATGGCGCACCGCGCCGCTCACCGGCTCCATGACGGTAGCGGCAATAACTTTCGCCGTTCCCTTTTCCCGCCTCACTTCCTCCCACCGCTGCCTCGGCCTATAAAAGCCGTACCCCTCGTCGGCTCCCTTCACACTCTCTCACAGCGCTCCCAACTCCGGCGAACTCCAAAACCTCGCACCTTCCCACTTTCACAACTCCAGCGAACGCCATGGCCGAGAGATTCCCGACGACCTCGCGGCGGCGAACTGCTTCGGCCGCCGTATGCTGCAGCCGTGGGAGGCCCGGATGCTCCACGACACGGGCTACATGGCGCCGCCGGACATTCTTCTCCCTCCCGGATGGAAGCTCAGCACCGGTGGGATCCCGATTCCTCCGATGCTGATCGACGAGGACATGGCCGACGAGATCCAAGCGGCCATCGCCGCCATGGAAGACCCGGATCTCGCCGAGGATCTGGGCAACCTGGTCTTCTGGGAGCAGTTCTTCGCCGACAGGCGGCTCCAGGAGTTCGCTCTCCACGAGGGGTCGCCGGGGTCGTCGCCAAAGTGCAATAATGCGGCGTCGCGCCGCCGCTAGTGGAGCGCTCCCGGATGAACGCTCGTCGTCATGCTGGAGCACATCCACACGACAACAACCCCTTCCTCGGCTTCCCACGCAACCTGACGCCGGCGTCAAGGGTGCATCCTCCGGCCAACTAGCTGCCGAGGAGGATGGCCAGCCTCGGCTCCTCCTCCTCCGCAGCCTCGGCCTCCCGCTCCTCTGGGTCCGCGCTGGCGTCTCCACCGCCATGCCGGCCGGTCAAGCGGGAGCCGGAGACGCCGGTCGCTTCCGCCGAGGAAAGAACAGTGCATCGTCATCAACGAGCCAGCGCCCGATCGCCCGCTGGCGTCTCCGCCGCCGGAAGCCGGGCGGCGGAATAGTGCCGTCGACGAGGATGCCTTCGCCATGAGGATGTCGATGGAGCAATCCCTCCGTGACGCCGCGCCCCAGCTGGAGCCTTCGTCGCCAGACATCGTCGCCTGGTCCAGGGCAGACTAGGAGGAGACGGAGTGGCACCATGTTCAGCGCCGATGGGAGGAGGCCGAATGCCAGGCCTGGTCTGGCCACGTGCTCGCCTACTAGGGCGCGCCACTCGTCATCCTCGACGACGACGAAGAGGCCGGCCCGTCCTACCAACCCTAAAGGTGCGGCGACGACGACCAAGGTAGCTTCCACCCACCGCAGCCATCATGCGACGATGACGACGGCAGGGCCGATCCCGACTACACCTTCTTATACGGCAACTTCAGCATGTAGAAGCGGCGTCCGGCATCGGCCACGGCGGTGGTCTTTTTGTGTTTTCCTAGTTATTATCCAGCCTAAATGTAGCTTAAATTCGGGTGTTCGCCCGAATTGGATGTAATATATATGTACTCGCACTAATTAATGAAATTCGCCTATATTCGCTTAAATATCGCCATGTTTTAGCCGAACGTAGAAATTCGGCTTGACAACACGAGTGAAAAACTCGACATTTCTAAACCGAAAATAAGTTTCTTCCATCCAAAATAGGTCCGAATTTCGGCGTAAGAACGGCTAACGAGTGTCCAGGCGTTGTCATGATGACATTGATGAGCCATTTAGTCCTCTCGCCCTTTTGGCTCACGAGCGCGAAATCACTTTGTCTGATCAAGACAAGTATAACGACGAAACAGACAGGCGCAGGAACGTTTTCCCGTCTATGAATATTTGATTTCGACGGTGGGCCCCTCGATCGATGACGACGTCTCCTTCATTTCCTTACTCTTTCTGCTCCAACCCTTTTCCTGTGAGAGGCACATATTACGTATTTCTACGAGTCCATACGAAGTCTACGGGACAAGTGCGTGTACGCTGGCCTCCAAGTGTACAATATCCGGAACCGCCTCGCCTGACCGGCCAATCCGTCACGGCCACCTACGATCTCATGGCTGGAAAGAACCGGGCGGCTTGGATCACACTTACGACTCCAATCATTTAGATTTCCAGATTCTCCTTCTCGTCCTAGCTATAGCTACAACACTGAGTACGCCATGCCCATATATGCCTACTCTAGACAAGAGTTTGTTCTCACAAGCAAAACAAAGAAGAGTAGACAAATATATGTAAAATGTAGTATTTCCTCCGATCTATGATAAGTATCACTGATTAGAGATCTCAAACAGATACCCATCCCGCGGTACTGCAACACGCGGATGTGGTATACCGCAATCCTGTCGTGGGTTTGACTCAATTAAACAGAATCGTATATTCTGCTCAGAAATATATTTACAGATCAAATTAAGCAATGCATGCATATTTAAATCGTCAAATTGATCAATGTTATAGAATTACAAATCACCAATATTTCATAGTTTACAACAACATTGCAAATATGAATAATTCAAGAGCACAAATGAATGAGAGTTTTGTATAGAATACAAATGGATACAAAAAAATCAATGAAAACTCCTTCCAAGCAATGACCAGCGGTGGGCAATAAGATCTTCGCAAAGATTTGAATGATGAGTTCTGTTTTCAATCTGCCGGTAGGTTTCAATGAATACTTCTATCTTGTGAGGGTTTCTTCTAGGCTTGACACGGAAACCAACATTGTCATACTCCAAGGACAACCTCTTGTCTCTCTCATCCTCAACAATCATGTTGTGAAGAATCACACATGTTGTTATGATGTCGTTCAGGTGCTTCTTCTGCCAGTAACGAGAAGGCCCTCGATAATTGCAAACTCAGCTTAAAGCACACCAAAAGCTCTCTCAATGTCTTTGCAGGCTGCTTCTTGACAAGTGGCAAAATTCTAGCTTCGAAAAGTTGCCCATTGTGGATAAATGCCATCTGTGAGATGATACCCCATGGTGTACTCATGACCATTGATCTTGTAGTTGCAGGTAGGCTATTCTCCATTTGCTAGCTTCAAAAATAAATGAGATATCTACAAAACGTTGATGTCATTCAGAGAACCCGGTAGACCAAAGAAACAATGCCATATCCACAAGTCCTGCGAGGCCACTGCTTTGAGCACGATTGTTGCATCTCGATGATGGCCAATATAGTGCCCATGTCATGCTTTTCAGCAGTTCTTCCACCTCCAATTCATGCAATCGAGGCTTCCGAGCATCCCCGGCCATCCTCTTTCCTCATTCTCTGTCATGAGCCTCTTCGTGTCCTCCTTGTTTGGTGCTCGCAGGTACGTTGGACCAAAGACCTTGATTGATGTTTTTGCGAATTTACACACACACATGTCATGGTCGTATCTTCACCAATCCAAAGATATTCATCTCTGTAGTCAGCTGCCACTCCATAGGCGATCACCCTCATTGCGGAAGAGATCTTTTGGTACGAACTGAAACCAAGCAACCCAGCACAATTTCTACGTTGTGTGAAGTACTGGCAGTTGACCTCGCAAGCTTTCACAATCTTCTCAAATAGAGGCCGTCGCATCCAGTATCGGCGACAAAACAGACGAGCAGGGTAGATGGGTTTCTCGGCAAAATAATCGTGCATGAGCATCCCATTCCCTAGAACGCGGTTGCGTGGGATGCCCAATCTCCCGACAGTTGATCCCCTCCTCCTCTTTTGGGTATTCTCCTCCGCCTCCATTTCATCGACGGCATCCAGCAGAAGGAGGTCCTCCGCGTCATCATCGTCCAGGTCTTCCCAGTCAGATTTGTCGGACGATGAGTCCTCCATCAAAAAGCGAATGGAAGAACTCGTTGCAGAACACCAGGACTCACTCCACGACAAACTCATCTACAAATCGCCGCCGCATGGATCCTAAATCTAAGAAATTTCGAATTCGTATGCAAAACAAGTTAGGAGAAAGAGGGTTTACCGGCACGGACGGCGGCGTCGAACGGGCCGCGTAGTAGATCCGACGCACAGGCGGTTCATTGGCAGGGGAAGAGGTAGGCGACGTATCTAAAAGATCACGGATGCCGCCTAGAGGGGGGTGAATAGGCGGTTAAAAACTTTTACGAGATGGGCTTAACAAGGGCGGAATAAAACTAGCATTTTCTTTTGTTAAGCACAAAGCCTATATATGTTAAGGTTCACCTATGTGCACCAACAACTTATGCTAAGAAACACAAGCAACAATATGATAGCAAGATAGAATACTTCAAACACGAAGACTTTCACAATGTAAAGTGCATAAGTAAAGAGCTTGGGTATAGAGATAACCGAGGCACATAGGGACGACGATATTTTACCGAGTTCCTTCCAACATGGAAGTACGTATCGTTGGAGGGGTGGGCAGTACCAAGACCACTGATGCGGCTCAGTTAACTGTAGAGCCTCGTTGAGAAACCCCAAGAGCAAGGTGTGATAAGCACAACAACAAGTTTTCCCACAGTTATGAAACCAAGCTTATGAAACCAGTAGGAGTAAGGAAACAACTACAAGGTGTTGCTAATAACTTGGAACCTGCACAACACAAACTCAAAACTTTGCCCCAATTTACAGTGAAGTTGTCTATCTCACTGGTTTGTTGAAAACAAAGGATTAAACGTATGGCGTGGAAGATAGTGTTTGCTTGCAGAAAGTAAACAGTAACAGCAGATGATGTAACAATGATAAAGATTGGACCGGGGTCCACAGTTCACTAGAGGTGTTCTCCTTAAGATAGATAACATGTTGGGTGAACAAATTACAGCAGGGCAGTTAACAGATTTAGAAAGCATAACAATGCATATACTAGACATCTTGACTCCTACGAGATTTGATTGGGCATTACAACATAATACATATACCGTAATCCAACTGCATCTATGACTAATAATCCACCTTGAGGTTATTATCCGTACCCCTTTCAGTATTAAGTTGCAAGCAATAGATAATTTCATTAAGCAATGTGTGTAAAGTAAACAATACAATTATTCCATGAACAAAAGATTGTTGTTTTCTCCCTAGTAGCAACAGCACATCTACAACCTTAGAGATTTCTGTCACTTCCCTAGATTACTAGAGGCATGAACCTACTATCGAGCATAAATACTCCCTCTTGGAGTTGCAAGCATCTACTTGACCAAGATAGCTACTAACAACGGAGAGCATGCAAGATCATAAATAACATAGACATGATAGAATCAATAATCAATCTTACATAGTATCTCAATATCCATCGGATACCTGCAAACACAACATGTCTGATTACAAATAGATGATCTTGATCATGACCGAATCTCACAAGATCTAAACATGATAGCACAAAGGAGAAGAAACAACCATCTAGCTACTGTATGGACCCATAGTCCAAGGGTGAACTACTCACGCATCACTCCGGAGGCTGGCATGGTGACGAAGAAGACCTTCGGGATGACCTCTCCCCTCCGGCAGGGTGCCGAGAAGAGCTTCAGATCCCCCCGATCTAGGGACGACGGTGGCGGCAGCTACGGACTATTTCATGGATATTTGATCGGGTCCTTAGGGTTTCTGCATCGGGGTGCTTATATAGGCGAAGAGGCGAGGCAGGGGGCCACCCGAGGGGCCCACACCTGGTGGCGGCGCGCCCCCTAGGCCGTGCCGCCATAGGGTGTGGCCACCTCGTGTCCCCCCTTCGGCTGCCCTTTTGACTCCGTCTTCACTCCGGTAAAATATTGACTTTGGCTTTTGTCCCGTCCAATTCCGAGAATATTTCCTTATTAGCTTTTCTGAAACCAAAACAGCAAAGCGAATAGCAACTGCCTGGCATCTTGTTACTAGGTTAGTTCGGAAAATATAAAATACCTCAAAGTGTAGTAACATAACAAACTTGATACTAAACAAGCATGGAGCATCAAAAATTATAGATACATTTATGACATATCAAGCATCCCAAAGCTTAACTCCTGCTCGTCCTCGAGTAGGTAAGTGATAAAAAGAATAATTTTTTAGGTGACATGCACCATCACAATCTTGATCAAAATATTTGTAACGCATTGATACCTAGGATCAAAGTACTCTAAACATGAGCATGAAATATGAAGTTCTAACAATAAGACATAGTAACTATGTTGTAACATGAAAAGGTACAAACAAAGATCGTGAATAACAATGCATTGAAAGATGTTTGTTTCACATACAGAAAACATAACATAGTGATATTCAGTTTGTCCCTCATGGAATAGAAAAACATAAATGCATAGGACACCTTCAAAGTTCATAAGGGTGACTAGATACAAATACTTCAGGAACAAGCAATATCAACATTATGAATCAATCAATAAGTTTTGAGACAATGCACATAAAACTAAAAATGACAACTATGCTCTCTTAATTGGTGCATAAAGATAGAAGATGGAGACTCAACATAAAAGTAAGATAAAGGCCCTTCATAGAGGTAAGCAGGGATTTCAAGTTTCATAAAGAGCTTCCAAAAATTATGGTACTTATTAGCTTTTAGCTCTCATTGCCCCTACCATAAGCATCTTGAAGTGATTAAGGTTAAAGTGAAACAAATATGGAGTATATGCTTGAAAAATCATAAGTTGGCAATCTCATGTCCCTTGAGTATGAGGGCCGTTCCTCATGCTACTCAACTTTAGTCACAAGCAAGTTCTTGTCATTTTAAGTATATGTGTATCATAGAGAACCGCCAACGGGGTACCCCTTGCCCCATGACACAGGAGCTATCCCATATCAAAATAACAAGGCAACAGACAATGAGCATCTCAGCAATCTTCTTATTTACCATGGGTATGGTGCTATATTTTTTTCTCTTTTTTTTTCTGTATATTTTTTCTGAAGATGCTTCATGGATTGCTCAATATGGTGATGATGCAAGTTTCCACCATGATTAGGCATGGCTTAGGCTAGCTGCCCAGGCGTTTCTCTAACACATATACATAACTCCATGGACTTACAATCTCCCTTTTTATTTCACACCACCGACATCCATAAACAAAATATCATGATATCAACTGGGTAATATGTACAGGTGTTGATGTTGGAGATATGCCCAAGAGGAAATAATAAAGAGGTTATTATCATATCTTCATGTTTATGATAAATGTTTACATACCATGCTATAATTGTATTAACCGAAAACATTAATACTTGTGTGATTTGTAAACATAAAAGAGTCCCTAGTAAAGCCTCTTGTTAAACTAGCTTGTTGGTTAATATATGATCATGGTTTCCTGATCATGAACATTGATATGTTATTAACAACAAGATCATATCATTAGGAGAATGATGTGATGGACATACTCCTATAGATAACATAGCATAGATCAAGTCATTTCAATAGTTCGTTTGCTATAAGCTTTCTGATACATAGTAACCTAATTCCTTCGACCATGAGATCATGCTAATCACCATCGCCGGATGTATGCTTTGATGACAGAAAACACCACACCGTAACTGGGTGGCTATAAAGGTGGCATTGAGTGTTCGGAAAGTATGTGTTGAGGCACATGGATCAAGAGTGGGATTTGTCCATCCATATGACGGATAGATATACTCTGGGCCCTCTCGGTGGAATGTCATACAGTTATCTTGCAAGCATGTGACTAGATCAGAACGGATCACATATCACGGGAACGAGAAAAGAGTACTTATCGCTAACGAGGTTGAAATAGGTATGCAGAGATACCAACGATCAGACCTCGGATAAGTAAACTATCGCGTGACAAAGGGAAATTGGTATTGTATGTAAGTGGTTCATTCGACTGCAAAGTAATCGTAGAAATATGTGGGAGCCATATGAATTTCGGATTCCTCTATTGGTTATTGATAGGAGAAGAGTCTCGATCATGTCTGCATAATTCACGAACCGTAGGGAGACATACTTAAGGATTCGATGTTGTTTAGTAGATATGGAATGTAAGTAGGGATACCGACTGTTGTTCGGAGTCTCGAATGGGATCCGGGATATCACGAGGAGATCCGGAATGGTCCGGAGAATAAGATTCATATAAGGATAGTCCGATTCTGGAGTTCGGGAATGATTTTGATGTTTTCATCGGAGAGGTTCTAGAAGGGTCTAGAAGGTTCACCGGACCGGAAGGGGAATTGTCCATGAATGTGTCATGGTTAAGTGGAATGATTGGATCATGTGCTAGGTCACTTGGTTGGGCGTTTGCGACAGAGAATTAAAGCTCTAAATTGAAAGTCAAAAGGGCGGTTTGAAAAGTAAAACTGTAACAATAGTTTCCTAGTGGAAGAAGGAAAGAGTCCTTCCTTCTATCCAACTTGGGTTTGGGTATGGATTCAAACTCCCCTCTCCCAAGGCTGCCCTCCCTCTCATAAATAGAAGGGGAGGGCTTCCCCAAAGACCACAACACCAAGCTGTAAGGTTCCCAACCTTTAATAAGGTAGAAATCCCTGTGTTTACAATGCTAGTCCCTGGATCAATAGCTAGCATCCACAGTTAAGATGTAATATCAAGAAACAAGGGTCATAATACAACTTTATAACCAGGAATAACATAATTTATTACATCTTACATAGCTCATTTGGCTATCTCATTACAATGCAGCAGAATATAACAATAGCATGGGGTTCTTGATCTTCAAAGTGCCACAGGTAGACATGTTGGTTGTAGACTTGTAATCCTAATCAATAAACTTCACTAACATCAAACAAACCTGGAACATAATAAGTTACAGCCACAAGGGTCAATACATTTGAATTGTATTGGCAAGTGATACTATGGTAGTATAGTGGAGTCTATCATCTATATGCATTTGGCTAAGTGGAGCTTAGGCTTGCATTGCTCAAAATAGATTTTCCTTATCATTTGAAAACACTAAGTTTTTGCTTGACAAAAATCTTTCCCAAGGCATCTCCCAATAGAAATTGGTGATCCTTCAACCCTTGTTCAACCACAAGATTTTAACTTAGAAATTGGGATGAGGATATTCTTGATAGCTTCCATGTCTTGATGCTCAAATTGTCCTTTACCAGGGACATGGCTAAGTACTTAGATTTTTCACTCTGCAGAGGTGGTGCACTTTCCCCATAAGACTTGGTTTCCCAAGACAAGATCTTTCATAATCCTTCCCTTAGACCAGAATGGACGCGCTCCAACCTATCATCCCCTACCACCAACTGTCCATTTGGCTAAGTTATTGCAACCTATATGATCCAGGCAGAGCCCATAATGCCAAGTGGCTGCACTTGAAGCTTCTCACCATTTGACATCTCAAATCTCTTTGTTCTTGGGTGGCCATCCACAAGTGAGATACACAAGGTAAACCATAGAAATGGGCCTTGTGAACCACTCAACACAAACCATTCCTTCCATTCCACCCAGGTGATTCATTCACTTAGTTGTTTTATTAAACAAAACACAAGTCCTTGACTTGGAAATATTCCATAGTATGAATATATATTCCACCCTTGTTTTCTATTAGCTAAGCTAAGCATGATAGTAGTAGGAATCTTAACTTAGGAATTTCTACTAAGGTTTCATCTACTAGGATTTCCCATGGCATAGTTTATACTTAGCAAAATTCCATGCGAGTCCTACTTAGAAAGATCACTAATGCATAGTGAAAATAATGGGACAAAAGTATGAAGCATCACTTGCCTTTTTGGTAGAGAATATAGGTTCACTCCTTGTCTTTGAAATGATCACAATCTCCAAATCACTACAATTCAATCAAGCAAGGAACAATTTCAATCTACCATTCAAGCAAACAACACATAAAATGATAGAAACAAAACAATGCATGCAAGCATGCTATATATTGTTTTATTTACAAAAGTGGTTTATAATAGGTTATAAAAATTCTAAAACACTTTATTGGTCATTTTATAAGGTTGCAAAACTATTTGCAAAAGATTTTACCCATAAACTATTTTAAAACCAAGTTAATATTTTATGTGGTTGAAAATGTCTTTAACAATGTAATAATTTTTATAAGGTTCATCAAATACATTTTCAAGTCATAAAACTTGGTGTTTGGGGTCAGAGAGTTTATTCCAAAACATTTCCCAAAGATTTTCCCCCAAAAGCATTTTTAATAAATAAACATTATTTTTTTATTTGACTAGAAATGGTTTAAATCAAAGGTTTATTATTTTGTTTCACCAAATACATTTTTGAAACCAAAAATTGATTCCTATGATTAGTAGGTTCAAAACAAATCATTTGCCAGAGATTTTATCTCAAAAATCATTTTAGAACAATTTTTATATTCTAAACATGCATACACAAGTTTCTGGAAAAACAATCAATTTAACAGAAGCATTTTACTAAACAAAGTGCATGGTAGGAAAGTACTTGTCTTGCTGATTCCATTGATATAAAATTTGCAAAATTTGGACGTGTGGTTTGAAAGTTATGAATTTTTCAAATTGTAACATCTAATAGACAAGTTTCTGTTTTTAAAACAGATTCCAGGCCACGTGTCGTGATTCTATTCGCTGGTAAAGTTTCGGTTGGATCGAGGGATTCAAACCGTTGGATTTAACTTGATCGCACGACACAGGTTGCTACTTACCCCTTCACTTATTTCTAATCTTAACCGTCAGATCAAGATCCAATGGACCTTACTGCTTTGACCAAGATGCAGCGGCGCTGGCGGCGGCAGGTGGCGGCGCTGGCTCTGGCTACGGCGTCGCCGGCGATGCAAGAAGCGAGAGGGTAAAAGGAGTGGCTCACCGGGTTCAGGAGTACATGGCGATGATCAACGTGTTCAAGATGTGGCAGGGGGCGCACGGGGTTCACAACAATCACTCGCCAGAGTTCGTGGAGTCGTCGGGCGTGCTCAGGCGAGGTTGAAGACGAGGCTTCAGAGCATGCCAGAGAAAATGTAAAGCATGGTTAGATGCGCAAGGACGTGCCGAGGATGCGTGCGTGAAAGATAAAGAGGCGGGTCGATTCTTACGGAGGCTTCGGAGAAAGCGAGCGGTGGCGTGGTGGTCGTCGTCGTTCTTGCGAGGTTACAGGGGCGGTGATACCACTAGGAGGTGCGCCAGGTGCAGGGTCACGCTTGTGTGCTCGAGGCGAGGCGGAGGAGGCTGGCGGAATTGAAGAAAATGTTCGCCGGAGAGTGGCGTTCTTGGAGAATTAAGCAGCCTCGGGGAACTGAGGCGGGGAAAGCAGAGGAGGGAGAGGCGGTTAAGTAGGCGGGATCGCAGGATGGGTTATTGCGCCATTACCGAGCAATTAAGCGAAGAAACCGCCGTCGGAACGGCAGGGGGAGAAGGGCGTGGTCTACGCGCGGGTGGAGACGATGGTGAGGTGGCTATGGGGTCGTCTGGCAGCGAGAGAGTGTGGGGTGGGGTCCATCATCGTGACGCTGTGGGTTGATTCTTGAGTGAAAACGGTTCGCTGTGGGTGGGGTGGGGAATGGGCTTGCTGGGCCTTGTTGGGCTAGCTGGGATGGCTGGGTTCGTTTCCATTTTTTTTATTCAGATTGTTTTTTTCCTTTTCTAATATTATGTTTTGATTTTATTTAATCAATTCAATCATCTCTTTCAATTCAAATCTCAACCATAATTTGTGTAGATTTAAATACTGACTAGAAACATAATCTGAAGTCAATTTTTGAATAAAACTTTATTCTTTTGGGGTCTTTTAATTATTCAAATAAGCCCTTGTTTTAAAATCAAATAAGATTTAATAATATTTTCAAACACCATTTAAGTTTGTAAAAACTTTCCAAATCTTTTCAGTAGGTTTTTATTTGTTTAATAGGGTGTGAAATAATTCATCTTGAATTATTTGGAAAGTATTTAATATGATTCATAAATCATTTGAATTGGGTATTTGTTTTAATCCCAATGGAATTAAATATAGTTTAATTCCCTAAATTTTATTTGGAAGATTTATTTTATTCAAATTAATTTAAACAACTTTTATTCCACTTGTGTAAATTCCAAAATACTACTTTCTCATGTATTATATAATTATTCTTATTAGAGATTTGTCTTTATTCAAATAGAATTTGGTTCATGCCATTTTATTTTATTTGGAAAATTCCTTATCCATTATTTTATTTGGGTTTGGATTAAATTCATTCCATTTTCTTAATGGATTAGGCCAAGATTTAATTTGGTCTTTAAATAATCCTTATTTAATATTTCTTTCTTCATCTTATAAAATCCATATCTTTTATTTAAAGATCCAAACTTAGTGATTCCAATTTGTAAAATCTTATTTAATATTTATTTATCCCTTTAAATATCTTTAGGATTATTTTCTCACCATTTGGTATGGATTTATTGATAGATGCTTTATTAACTTTGGAAATTTAATTTCTTTATCTTATTAAATTTATAAGATTTTATTCATGGCTCCAATTTAAGTGAAATCAATTTATATGGTCTTATAATATTTCTATTTGTCTTTTTTGATCTTTTGTAAATGTTTGTTGACAAATTTTTATATGGATCAAATCCATAGGCTTGGAGATAACTTGGAAATGATCTCTATTCCATTAGGGTTTTGGGTTTGGATTTATTTTTCCAACTGTTTAAATTTCCAGATGCATTTTATGAGGAAATGCATTTCTCTTGATTTGGATTTTGTTGAATTCAAACTTTAATGAAAGTTTGTTCAAGATGGGATTTTAAGTTTCCATTTAGAAACAAAGTTTCTTTTCACCCTGATTTTCAACAATAATTTATTTTGTTTATTTATTTTTCACATTACAAGATTTGGAAAATCTTGGGATGTGACAGGCTACCACCCTTAAAATAAATCTCGTCCCGAGATTTGGGGAGGCTAGGGGTTACAAGTTGGCTCAAAGCATCTAGGGTACTACCACCCTTAAAATATTTTCCAACTAGATTACATCTTGGTTTTCTTGGGACCTTGTTGAAATTTCTCTGGACACTTGTCTGCATAATGGCATAGCTCTTTGCATTTGAAACACATTACTTGGCTATTATCCTTCTTCTTCTTTCGTATCAATTATTCTTGTTTATTTCCTTGGTTCTTCTTCTTTTCTGGGCAATCACTGGCATAGTGTCCCATTTCTTTGCAATTGTAACATTGCAACTGGCTTATGTCCTTCTTCTTGTTTTTGGATCTCGCCAAATCTAGGAGTTCTTCTAGTTCATGCTCTTCATACTTTACCACAAAGGTGGGAAATATTTCTCTCTTCTTGGGGCAGTTACTAGAGATATGACCTTCTTCTTCACAAGAGTAGCAACACTTTGTGATCACTTTGGATTTGGCCTTATGGTGAATAGTTTTGACTTTGCCTTCATCCTTCTTGGTAGAAGTTGTTACTTCATGAGGGTTTACAAATTGTTGTTGCACTCGACCTTGTTTCCTTTGTTAAACTATGGAATAGATGGGGCATTAGATAGGGACATGATTATTTCCTTCACATAGGAAGCAAGTAGGTTGAGATATGGGGCATTGATTGGTTGGATGTTTCTCTTCACAATTGGGACATTGATATTCATGTTCCTTGGAAGTGTGATCCTTGTCTCCACAAACATTGCAAGATTGGGTTCCTTCTAAAATATCATCCTTGACATCATTGTTGTCACAAACTCCTTGGGAAAGGTTGTCTCCCATGTTGATCATTTGAGTGGTCATCCCTTGCAGCAGTTGGGATTGGATTACCAAAATATTTTGTATGGTTGGGTCTAACTCATTGTTGATGGCTAAAAACTGAGTTGTCATCTGATTCAAATGGGTTTGGTTTACTAATAGTTGTTCTCTCATGTTGACCTCTTGGTTGTTGTTGTTGTTGTCACCATCCTTGATGTTGGAGTTCCTTGGAGTAGTCATCTGTTTGGGTTGGATTTGGGATTAGGATAGGCAAAATATTTCTAAGGGAATAATTCTTATCACACACATCACAATTCACACAAGCAATGTGCAAGCAAACACAAACAAACATTCCACTCAAAAAACAAGTTTCAAGCATATTTTTAGGCAACCAAAAATATTTTTGTTACACCACATAAGTTGGTGAATTTGGTTTGATCTAAATATGGTGGTCCAACTATATGGTTCACTTGAAATCATTCCATCCTTATTTTTTGTTTATTCTTGAATGAGATCATGGTTTCCTTGGGAAAATTCTTGGTCACAAAAACTTCAAAGGTGATGATGATTCCTAAGTTGTGTTTCCTTAGTTTTCAAGTCTTGAGCAATATTTCTTGTCTCACTTGTAGTCCTTAGTGATATCCAAGGTTGAAGTCCTTGTTGAGAATAAGATTTAAATCACTTGAAGATGTTGAAGTCACTAGAGTTGATGAAGTCCTTTGCACATGGTGAAGTCTTTGGCCATGGAGAAGGTTTTGTCCATCAAGTTTGAAATAGAAGAGATGTAGAGTCAAAACCAAAATGGTTGAGGAAAGAGTTTACAAGATTGTTTGTAAATAAGTTTTGGAACAAATACAACTCCTATTTTTCTAAGGGGTTTGTCCAATCCTAGGGTTACAATCCTACAGGCAACACAATGCTCTGATACCATCTGTAAGGTTCCCAACCTTTAATAAGGTAGAGATCCCTGTGTTTACAATGCTAGTCCCTGGATCAATAGCTAGCATCCACAGTTAAGATGTAATATCAAGAAACAAGGGCATAATACAACTTTATAACCAGGAATAACATAATTTATTACATCTTACATAGCTCATTTGGCTATCTCATTACAATGCAGCAGAATATAACAATAGCATGGGGTCCTTCATCTTCAAAGTGCCACAGGTAGACATGTTGGTTGTAGACTTGTAATCCTAATCAATAAACTTCACTAACATCAAACAAACCTGGAACATAATAAGTTACAGCCACAAGGGTCAATACATTTGAATTGTATTGGCAAGTGATACTATGGTAGTATAGTGGAGTCTATCATCTATATGCATTTGGCTAAGTGGAGCTTAGGCTTGCATTGCTCAAAATAGATTTTTCTTATCATTTGAAAACACTAAGTTTTTGCTTGACAAAAATCTTTCCCAAGGCATCTCCCAATAGAAATTGGTGATCCTTCAACCCTTGTTCAACCACAAGATTTTAACTTAGAAATTGGGATGAGGAGATTCTCGATAGCTTCCATGTCTTGATGCTCAAATTGTCCTTTACCAGGGACATGGCTAAGTACTTAGATTTTTCACTCTGCAGAGGTGGTGCACTTTCCCCACAAGACTTGGTTTCCCAAGACAAGATCTTTCAGAATCCTTCCCTTAGACCAGAATGGACGCGCTCCAACCTATCATCCCCTACCACCAACTGTCCATTTGGCTAAGTTATTGCAACCTATATGATCCAGGCAGAGCCCATAATGCCAAGTGGCTGCACTTGAAGCTTCTCAACATTTGACATCTCAAATCTCTTTGTTCCTGGGTGTCCATCCACAAGTGAGATACACAAGGTAAACCATAGAAATGGGCCTTGTGAACCACTCAACACAAACCATTCCTTCCATTCCACCCAGGTGATTCATTCACTTAGTTGTTTTATTAAACAAAACACAAGTCCTTGACTTGGAAATATTCCATAGTATGAATATATATTCCACCCTTGTTTTCTATTAGCTAAGCTAAGCATGATAGTAGTAGGAATCTTAACTTAGGAATTTCTACTAAGGTTTCATCTACTAGGATTTCCCATGGCATAGTTTATACTTAGCAAAATTCCATGCGAGTCCTACTTAGAAAGATCACTAATGCATAGTGAAAATAATGGGACAAAAGTTTGAAGCATCACTTGCCTTGTTGGTAGAGAATATAGGTTCACTCCTTGTCTTTGAAATGATCACAATCTCCAAATCACTACAATTCAATCAAGCAAGGCACAATTTCAATCTACCATTCAAGCAAACAAAACATAAAATGATAGAAACAAAACAATGCATGCAAGCATGCTAAAGATTGTTTTATTTACAAAAGTGGTTTATAATAGGTTATAAACATTCTAAAACACTTTATTGGTCATTTTATAAGGTGGCAAAACTATTTGCAAAATATTTTACCCATAAACTATTTTTAAACCAAGTTAATATTTTATGTGGTTGAAAATGTCTTTAGCAATGTAATAATTTTTATAAGGTTCATCAAATACATTTTCAAGTCATAAAACTTGGTGTTTGGGGTCAGAGAGTTTATTCCAAAACATTTCCCAAAGATTTTCTCCCAAAAGCATTTTTAATAAATAAACATTATTTTTTTATTTGACTAGAAATGGTTTAAATCAAAGGTTTATTATTTTGTTTCACTAAATACATTTTTGAAACCACAAATTGATTCCTATGATCAGTAGGTTCAAAACAAATCATTTGGCAAAGATTTTATCTCAAAAATCATTTTAGAACAATTTTTATATTCTAAACATGCATACACAAGTTTCTGCAAAAACAATCAATTTAACAGAAGAATTTTACTAAACAAAGTGCATGGTCAGAAAGTACTTGTCTTGCTGATTCCATTGATATAAAATTTGCAAAATTTGGACGTGTGGTTTGAAAGTTATGAATTTTTCAAATTGTAACATCTAATAGACAAGTTTCTGTTTTTAAAACAGATTCCAGGCCACGTGTCGAGATTCTATTCGCTGGTACCGTTTTAGTTGGATCGAGTGATTCAGACCATAGGATTTAACTTGATCGCACGGCACAGGTTGCTACTTACCGCTTCGCTTAGTTCTAATCTTAACCGTCAGATCAAAATCCAATGGACCTTATTGCTTTGACCAAGATGCAGCAGCGCTGGCGGCGGCAGGTGGCGGCGCTGGCTCTGGCTACGGCGTCGCCGGCGATGCAAGAAGCGAGAGGGTAAAAGGAGTGGCTCACCGGGTTCAGGAGTACATGGCGATGCTCAACGTGTTCGAGATGTGGCAGGAGGCGCACGGGGTTCACGACAATCGCTTGTCGGAGTTCGTGGAGTCGTCGGGCATGCTCAGGCAAGGTTGAAGACGAGGCTTCAGAGCATGCCAGAGAAAATGGAAAGCATGGTTAGATGCGCAAGGACGTGGCGAGGATGCGTGCGTGAAAGATAAAGAGAGGGGCGGTCAGATTCTTACCAGAGGCTTCCGGGAGAAAGCGAGACGGTGGCGGTGGTCGTCGTCGTTGCCGAGGTTCAGGCGGTGATGCCACTGGGAGGTGCGCCAGGGTCTAGGGGTCACGCTTGTGTGCTCGAGGAGGCGAGGGGCGGAGGAGGCTGGCCGGAATTGAAGAAAATGTTCGCCGGAGACAGTGGCGTTCTTGGAGGAAATTAAGTAGCATGGGGGCGCACTAGGGTGGGGAACTGAGGGGGAAACAGAGAGGAGGGAGAGGCGGTTAAGTAGGTGGGATCGCAGGCTGGGTTATTGCGCCATACCGAGCAATTAAGCGAAGAAACCGCCGACGGAACGGCAGGAGGAGAAGGGCGTGGTCTGTGCGCGGGTGGAGAAGATGGTGAGGTTGTTGTGGGGTCGTCTAGCAGCGAGAGAGAGAGTGTGGGGGTGGGGTCCATCTGTCAGCGACGCTGTGGGTTGATTCTTGAGTGAAAACGGTTCGCTGCGGGTGGGTGGGGAATGGGCTTGCTGGGCCTTGTTGGGCTAAATTTGGTTGGTTCGTTCCATTTTTTATTCAGATTGTTTTTTTTCCTTTTCTAATATTATGTTTTGATTTTATTTAATCAATTCAATCATCTGTTTGAATTCAAACCTCAACCAAAATTTGTGTAGGTTTAAATACTGATTAGTAACATAATCTGAAGTCAATTTTTGAATAAAACTTTATTATTTTGGGGTCTTTTAATTATTCAAATAAGCCCTTGTTTTAAAATCAAATAAGATTTAATAATATTTTCGAACACCATTTAAGTTTGTGAAAACTTTCCAAATCTTTTCAGTAGGTTTTTATTTGTTTAATAGGGTGTGAAATAATTCATCTTGAATTATTTGGAAAGTATTTAATATGATTCATAAATCATTTGAATTGGGTATTTGTTTTAATCCCAATGGAATTAAATATAGTTTAATTCCCTAAATTTTATTTGGAAGATTTATTTTATTCAAATTAATTTAAACAACTTTTATTCCACTTGGGTAAATTCCAAAATACTACTTTCTCATGTATTATATAATTATTCTTATTAGAGATTTGTCTTTATTCAAATAGAATTTGGTTCATGCCATTTTATTTTATTTGGAAAATTCCTTATCCATTATTTTATTTGGGTTTGGATTAAATTCATTCCATTCTCTTAATGGATTAGGCCAAGATTTAATTTGGTCTTTAAATAATCCTTATTTAATATTTATTTCTTCATCTTATAAAATTCATATCTTTTATTTAAAGATCCAAACTTGGTGATTCCAATTTGTAAAATCTTATTTAATATTTATTTATCCCTTTAAATATCTTTAGGATTATTTGCTCACCATTTGGTATGGATTTATTGATAGATGCTTTATTAACTTTGGAAATTTAAATTCTTTATCTTATTAAATTTATAAGATTTTATTCATGGATCCAATTTAAGTGAAACCAATTTATATGGTCTTATAATATTTCTATTTGTCTTTTTTGATCTTTTGTAAATGTTTGTTGACAAATTTTTATATGGATCAAATCCATAGGCTTGGAGATAACTTGGAAATGATCTCTATTCCATTAGGGTTTAGGGTTTGGATTTATTTTTCCAAGTGTTTAAATTTCCAGATGCATTTTATGAGGAAATGCATTTCTCTTGATTTGGATTTTGTTGAATTCAAACTTTAATTAAAGTTTGTTCAAGATGGGATTTTAAGTTTCCATTTAGAAACAAAGTTTCTTTTCACCCTGATTTTCAACAATAATTTATTTTGTTTATTTATTTTTCACATTACAAGATTTGGAAAATCTTGGGATGTGACAAAGACCTCCGCGTCTTGTAGCTTACGCCGCCATTTGCAGAGCCACGTCATTTGTCTCCCTAGCCGCCGCCGACTCCTCCTCCTCTTGTTCGGCCTTCTAATCCTAGATCGCAGGAAACCCTAGATACACCATAACTCGCACCGGCTTAGGCGAAGCCCTGCGGGATCTTCCCTCTACTTCCGACACCATGCCGTCGTGCTGTCGGAATCACGAGGGGAGAACTACGACCTTGTCTTTGGAACAAGGAGAGGAAGGTCTTCATCGATCTGCGACGTGTGACCGACGCCGGGCATTGGGAAGGATCATCTGCGATCTTGAGATCGGCAGTGTCACTACATCACCCACGAGAATCTGCTCTCGTTAACCGCTTTGGAATCTTCGAGGGTGAGTACTCTAATCGACTCATTGCTACAATCTAGTAGATAGATCTTGGCTTGTTTGTGTGCATGCGGTAGAATTTTTTTTGTTTTCCATGCTACAAACCCCTACAGTGGTATCAGAGCCGTGTCTATATGTAGATATGTTGCACGAGTAGAACACAATGGTCATTGTGGGCGTTGATGCTTTTGTTGTCGATTGCTTCTTTTGTACTTGCATCTTGCGGGATGGTGGGATGAAGCGGCCCGGGCTAACCTTACATGACATTATTCATGAGACTTGATCCACACTTGACATGCAACTTGTATTGCATAAGTGGCTTTGCGGGTGCCTGTTTCTTCCAACATAGTTAAGATCCAATTTACAACGGGTGATTGACAATACTAGTATCAACGTTGTGGTTCTTGTTCGTAAGTTAGAACAACACTTATTGAAAGCCCCAAACCACGTAAAACATGCAAAGAAAATTAGAGGCGTCTAACTTTGTTTTGCAAGGGTGTGCTGTGATGTGATATGACCATGATTGTGATTATATATGATGTATGCCATGTTCCTTATTGTAAGTCGGCAACCGGCAGGAGCCATATGGTTGTCTTTTTAATTCCGATAAGACCTGCGTGTCTATTATTCAAAGTAGTTGTAATAGTTGATGCTAGTGGACGACAACCATGGAGCGGCGCCATTGACCTTGAAGCAATGCCGATGATGCTGGAGATCATGTTTGTGCTTGAAGATGGAGATCGGAAGCACAAGAAGAAAGGCCATATCATATCACATATTATGAATTGCATGTGATGTTAATCCTTTTATTCATCTTGTATTGCTTAGTTCACGACGATAGCATTATAAGATGATCCCTCTCACAAAATTTCAAGTTATAAAGTGTTCTTCCTTTGTAAGCATCGTTGCTAAAGCTTATTGTTTTGAAGCACCATGTGATGATCGAGTGTGTTAGATTCTATGAGTGTATACAACGAGAGCAAGCCATATTTGCTCATGCGGAAGCTATGTTAGATCTTGACGAGCCTAGCATGTACATACATGGTCTCGGAACACAGATCATCGAAAGGTAAAGCATGAGTCATATAGTAGATATGATGAACATGTTGATTGTTCGCCATTGAAGCTACATCAACTCTCGTGATGATCGGTTTGATGTGGTGGATTTGGTTCGTGTGATCACTAAAACAATGTGAGGGATATTGTTTTGAGTGGGAGTTCAACAGAAATATGATTAAAAGTTGAACACTATTTATCATAAATTAAATCAAAGTGAATTTGCATAGTTGTTGTAGTCATTGGCATTCGTTTACCACCTTGCGCTTAGTTATAATTGAGATAATAGAACTATAGAATTCTGGTTAGTTACTTTACGAACTGGTATCGTATTGTTTTGAAGTGTTAATATAAAGTTTAAAAGTCCCATTGCAAACTTTTAGTAAGTTTTGATTACTCCGTTAAGTTTAATAGTTGGTATTAAATCAAGAGTAACAATTTCAGTGTTAGTATATAAGTATCATGTTTGTCTCCATGATTCTTGATATTCAAAAGGTCGTTTTAATATCAAGGTACTAGGAGTTCAAAGAGTTGTTTCAGAAACCATCATGTGTGGAAGATATTGCGATATCTGAAATGATGTTTTGGTTACAACATGATAGAGTATAATATCGCAAAGTTTATGTTCTCATATTTTATGAGAATTTACAAAAGGTTGGAGACACTAGTTGTCCTAATCCTCCAAAAGGTATTGGAGAGCAAAATTATACTCGCAATTCACCGTTATAAGCTAAAGTAGCTTGATCATGAATAGTTCCATGATAAGGATGAATATTTGATGTAGGTAAAATGTTTACTACACTTAAAAATTACTAAAGAATGGAATTTGAAAGAACACCAAACATTTGATTTATGGTGATCTGCTTCCGAGTGCAAGTCCAAAGACATTGGTATTTAACTATACATATTTTGGACTATGTGTCATGTGTATGACTCCACTATTGATGTTGATAGATTCTCTCAAACAGAAAAGGAAATACTGAAAGAGAATCTCATAAATATATGGCAGAAAATAAAAGACTAGATTTGTTCAACCTAGGTATATAGAGGATATACGAGTTATGGTTGTATTCTTTGCTTGTTAAATAATGTGGTTCTTAAGTATTGGATACTAAATTTGTTGGTATGAATCGTCATACGAAACAACACAATTCATGAACTACAATAGCCTAAGTAACTAGCAAAAGAATATATGATGATGTTCATCGAGAACAAATAAAGGGTTATTGTGTTGCTCGTTAACATCAAAGCTTGCCTTCAAGATTTGTTTTATCAGGTATTATGAGAACAAAAGGGTTGTTCAAATAATTGCTGTAATCCATAAAAGATGGATGATTTAGAAATCTCGTTGGATAAATCACATCCATAAAACAAGTGCTAAAAATGTCAAAAGAGAATTGATTGAAAGATCACTTAGGAAGTGACATCGCGTTTTAAATTATATTGGAAAGAAAACATGAAGAAACTCCATGTGGATGGAATTTTGGAGTCTTTTGAATTTTGATCAAATGACGCTTGTGAAACTTTCCTAGAGATAATTAAAACTCCGTTCATAGGCCAAAGGGAACGATGACTAGCTTATTGGAACTTGTACATATTGTTGTATGAAGTCCATTATGTGTAGTCAAGAGCGATGGATTTCAACTTCATATGCTTTCTCCGAAAATTTGAGTGAATATATGAATATTTACTTAATAAGGATGAAGTATGAAACATTTAAAAAGTTCAAAGACTTTCAAGATGAAGTGCAAAATCAATGTAACAAGAAAATAAAGAATTTATGATGGGATCATAAAGGAAGATATTTGAGTTACAAGTTTAGCATAACAACTTTGATTTGAGGAATCGTTCCGTGGATTTGCATTTCCCGAAACACCATAAGAGTATGGAGCGTTCGACATATGTAATTAAACCTTGTTTGACATGGTAAGATTAAAGGTGTAATTTATAAAACTGCCATTATATTTTAACGATTAAAGCTTTAGAGCCTACCGTTTTTTTCACAAAAAAGAGCTCCGTCATAATCCGTTGAAATGACACCATATAAAGTTATGGTTTGGTATAAAACCCAAGTTGTCCTTTCTTAAACATTGGTATGCTATGCATCAGAAAGATGTTTGCAACCAAAATCGGATGAACATATCTTTGTATATTATTTCGAATAATCATTGAGTATTCCTCCATAACACCAAAGAAAAAAATGTTTGTCGCTTAGAACGTCAAGTTTCTTTGAGAAGGAATTTTCCGTGAAAAGTTAAGTGGGAGGACAATAGAACTTTGATAAGGTTAAAAAAACCTTAGCTATATGTGCAAAGTTGCGCAGCGCCGAAACATGTTCCGGAGGCAGCAACAATGCTCATGGCTCACGTGCCTCAAAGGTTGTGGTTACAGAGGTCAGAGTTTCTATTGAACCAAGTAGGTCGGGTAAAAAATCAAATACCAAGATTTGAGGGTTGAATCATTATTTGAGAATGATGAATGGATTACATGCAAAGAAGTGATGATGAGCCCTAACTCCGCAAATGGCTTGAAGCCATAAAATCCATGATAGTTCCATACACGAGAAATCAAGCTTTTAACTTGAAAGACCCTCTGGAAAGGTGTAAGACCTTACAGTCGTGTTTGGATCTATAAAGAAATAGCCATGGATATTTCACATCTATGAAATAGTCGACATGTTGGGAAAGAGTTAGCAACAATATTCAAAGGTTGTATATGACAAAGATTTGATCTTTCATAGCGATGTTTAGTCTAGACGGATTAATGTAGCAACCACTACATATAATTTTGTTACGTGGTAGTTGAATAAACAAAACAAGTTCTTCTAATAGAATTATTACCTAGGACGTGTGCTTAACACGGTCCATAGGGTTTTGTTAATTCAAAGGATGTTAAAAGTGTATGCAAACTACAATGGTTGAAGTGAGCATCGCGGAGTTGGAATCTTCACCATGATGAAACTGTTAAAAGAGTTTAAATTCATCAGAGACGATGAAGATGCCTGCATTTGCGATAAATTAAGTGGGAGCGCTAAGACATATTTCTAATACATTATGTGGAAGACATATTGTTGATTGGAAATGATGTATCTTTTATTAACACAGGTTAAGAATTTCATCTCGATGAAATACTTAGGCAAAACCCGAGTATTTGGCATCAATATCTATATAGATAGATTGAGACGCTAATATGGTTGTGCAAAATGTACATATATGAGATATTGAATGAGTTCAATATGGAAATGACAAGAAAGGTTCTTGTTGCACATAAAGGATTGAATTGAAATTCAAGTGTATTGACACTTGGTAAGTGAAAGAAAGATTCAAGTATAGATTGATACTTGATGTATGAAATCACAAAGAGTATTTAT
Source organism: Avena longiglumis (assembly GCA_030063025.1). NCBI lineage: Eukaryota > Viridiplantae > Streptophyta > Magnoliopsida > Poales > Poaceae > Avena > Avena longiglumis. Next base: position 405,717,311 of record CP125978.1, on the reverse strand, counting down.
ATCAATCATACTGTGATATGTATAAATCCAGATATGTCCTATGCTCTAAATGTTATGAGCATATACCAGAATGATTCATAAGATGATCATTGGACGATAGTAAGGATATTCTTATGATATTTTGGAAGAACTAGGAATATATTATTTTGTAGAGATGACAAATAGATGATTAGTTCATTGTAAAAGTACTACATTGATACTAGTTTTGTCACAATGTACAAATTAAGTTTATCTCAATCTAAACTAAGGGTGGCACAATATAATGGAAAGTAAGTTCCATAATGGATTTGGATGAGTTCCAAAGTTAAGACATTATGACAGATACTACAACAAAAGGCTAGGTATATGACTGCTATTACAGCAGCAAAAGAGGGCATTTGTGTCAAGTAGTTTGTTATCAAACTAGGTGTAGTTCACATCGGGATAGTACTATGAAGATATATTGTACGACAATATTGTCAACATGTTTTAACCCCAAAGCACTAAAGGTCTCACCAAAGGACCAAATTTATACAAAGCCATCTCATTAGAGAATGAGTGATGCGTAGAGACGCAAAGACATGCAATTACACATGGACCTGTGAGTGTCGGATCCGAAGATCAGTTGACCACTAGCAATCGTGTACATGCAACACCGGAAAGCCATAGGTGTTGAATACACAAAAATTTGAAACTAGATTATTGTCTCTAGTGCAAGTGGGAGATTGTTGGAGATATGCCCAAGAGGCAATAATAAAGAGGTTATTATCATATCTTCATGTTTATGATAAATGTTTACATACCATGCTATAATTGTATTAACCAGAAACATTAATACTTGTGTGATTTGTAAACATAAAAGATTCCCTAGTAAAGCCTCTTGTTAAACTAGCTTGTTTGTTAATATATGATCATGGTTTCCTGATCATGAACATTGAGATGTTATTAAAAACAAGATCATATCATGAGGAGAATGATGTGATGGACATACTCCTATAGATAAGCATAGCATAAAGATCAAGTCATTTCAATAGTTTGTTTGCTATAAGCTTTCTGATGCATAGTAACCTAATTCCTTCGATGTCACATCCCAAGATTTTCCAAATCTTGTAATGTGAAAATAAATTAATAAAATAAAACTTTGTTTGATTTTCAGAGCCAGAAGAAACTTTTTGAATTCAATTGGAACCTCAAACCCATTTGAAATAAATAAAATCCTAAAGGGATTCATAAAGATAAACATTTAATAAAGGAAATTAAAAATGTTTTGGAATTACTATTATTGGATCCTTTAATAAAAGATTTGGTTTTCAAAAGAAAAGGTGGTTTTATAAATAAAGATTATTTAATAAAGCCAAATTAAACCTTGACCAAACTTTGGGAATTAAAACATTTAGTTTTGAATAAAAATAACAAAGGTTTATATAAAATAAAATAATAAGGAATTAATATCAAATTTTATTCAAATAAAAGGTTTTACCATTTTAAATAAGACATCAAAACTTAATACATTATTTTAAATAGGTTTTCCAAGTATTTTATATTCTCTAATAAAACCTACTAAAGTGTTTTGACTTTATTTTAGATTTCAAAATAAATATCTCAACAAAACAAATCCTATTGGATTTAATAAGGAAAGTCTATTATGTTAATTAATAATGGACACTAAAATAAAAGGTTATTTTGTTTTAAAACAAATTTCCAAATATTATGTATTTCCCAAATTAAGCCTACTGATTTGATTTTGAAAATATTTGGATTTAAAATAGATATTCTATTAAATAAACCAAACCTTGTTTTATTAATAAACCATGGTCCATCTTTATTTAATTAATTAATAAATGGAAACTAAAAAGATTTAAAATATTATTTTATTTTGGAGTGTTGGATTATGTTGATGAACAGAACCAAAAACACAATGCAAAGTTTTAGGATTGTTTGAATTGTTGAATTATTTGAATGCTTGAATAATTGTTTGAAATAACAAATCAGGAAATAGAAATAGGAAAAAGAAAAGAATTAGATGGAAAAAATAGAACAGCCCAACAAATGGCCCAACTCAAATTTCAACCGAGCCCACCTCCCTCTCTCAAGAAGTGAACCGTTTTCACATAAAACTAACCCACGATGTATGACAACTGGAGCCCACCAAGCCTTTCACTCACCCAAGCGGGACCCACCCATGCTGTTCATCGTCTTCAACGGACTCCGCCTGTCATACATTGTGAGTTACTCCGGCGATTGATTGCGTAAAGGAGACATTGATTCCTTGTAATGACCACGCCTTTAAACGCCAGCCTCCTCCGTTTCCCTCTGGTTCAGTTCCTCTCGCCTGAGGCTACTCAATTGACCACTGCAACCTCACCAACTCGGCGAGGTCCTACCAAATCGGCGAACCACGGCGCCTCACTCCTCTACACGCAGGCATATTCACCACATCTAGGCGCATCCTTTGTGCCTTTTAATGACGCTGGCGCTCCAGAGTGTCGACAACGACAACCTCAAGATCGCCGCCTCCGCTCCGACAGAGTCCCACCGGTGAGACCAGACCACCCCTTCACCTCTCGTTCAAGCACAGATTTGCCTTGATCCCGCGCACCTAACCTCTCCTTTGCCTTAGCGCGGTCCTAAACATCGCCAACGAAAACCTGAAACCGTCGCGGTACTGCTCCGACGAGCAATTAGCGAACCCTTGCGCCCCTCGAGTAGCCGACCCCACCTCGAGCATCAGCAGATCTCTGCGAGCCTGGTAAGCTTTGCCAGCCTCTCCCTCGCTTCTGCGCCAGCCAGCTCCGCTAGCAGTGCCGCCGCCGTGTATGAGCCAAGCGCCATGACTTATGGTCGGCACCTTTGAGAGCCGTCCGAGGATCCGGTGGATAGGATAGAAAATAGGCGAAGCGGTATCGAGCAATCTGCATACGATTAGACTTAATCAACGCACCACAGCCGCGATCCAAGAACGGTGCCGTCAAATAAGAAGCCGCGTGTCACCAGATAGATTGAAATTAGAATTTGAAATCAGATTGATATGCAATTTTCAAACCTTTGTAACTTTCAAACCACACGTCCAAATTTTGCAAATTTTATATCAATGAAATCAGGAGAACAAGCCCTAGCCAACCATGGCCTTACTTTAGCAAATAGTATCTGTTAGCTTGTTTGAATTTGCAGAAACTTATGTGTGCTTGTATAGAGTATAAAAATTGTTTAAAAATGTTTTTTGGATTAAAACTTTTGCAAAACGGATTGTTGTGACCTTACTGACCCTAAGAATCAACCCTTGGTATTAAAAATGATTTTTGTAAGATTTAGGTTGGATTACTTGATTTAGTCATTTTCTAGCCAAATAAAAAGAATAGTTTTTGTTATAAAAATGTTTATGAAAAGAAAACTTTAAGGAAATAGTTTGGACCGAACCTACTAACCCAAAAACACCAAGCTTTGCAATAGCAACTCATTTGGTGAACAACTTAAGAGTTTTGCCTCAGTAAAAACATTTTTCACCACATGAAATGATGAATGGATGTAAAAATAGTTTTTGGACAAAACCCTCTTGCTAATGACTTTGCCACTTTGGTAAATGACCAAATTGGATCTTACAGAGTTTAGAAACCCATAGAGACCCCCTTTGCAAAATAAAACTATTTTGTGCATGCTCCCATGCATGACTTAGATTCCATTACTTTGTGTGTGTGAATAATTGTTTGTTTGACTTTGGTTGGAATGTGAATTGAATTTGTGTTTGCTTGTTTGACTTATAGTGAAGTGTGAGACTAACAAAATCAAGGAGTGAACTACCATTTCCTTCCAAAAAGGCAAGTGATGCTTCATACTTTCTATCCCATTACTTTTTCTATGCATTAGTGATTTTGCTAAATAAACTTGCATGGATTTTGCTAAGTATAGATCTTGCTATAGGAAAACCTAGTAGATGAATCCTTAGTAGGATTTCCTAAGTTAAGTTTCCTAATACTACCAAGCTTAGCCTAGCTAATAGAAAACATGGGTGGAAAATATATTCACACTATGGAAAAATATTCTAAGTCTGAAGACTTAGGTTTTGTTTAATAAAACAACTAAGTCAATGAACCTCCTGGGTGGAATGGAAGGATTGGGTTATGTTGAGTGGTTCACAATGCCATGGACTTGGATTGTGTATCTCACTTGTGGATGGCCACCCAGGAAACAAAGGGATTTGAGATGTCAAATGTTGAGAAGCTTCAAGTGCAACCACTTGGCAATATGGGCTCTGCCATGATCATATAGGTTGCAAGAACTTAGCCAAATGGACAGTGGGTGGTAGTGTTTTGATAGGTTGGAATGCGTCCATTTTGGTCTAAGGGAAGGCTTCTGAAAGATTTTGTCTTGGGAAACCAAGTCTTGTGGGTAAAGTGCACCACCTCTGCAGAGTGTAAAACCTAAGTACTTAGCGATGTCCCTGGTAAAGGACAATTTGAGCATCAAGACATGGAAGCAATCAAGAATCTCATCATTCTAATTTCTAAATTAAAATCTTGTGGTTTGAACAAGGGTTGTTTGAATTCTTCAATCATTGATGGAGAGATGGCTTGGTACAAGGATCTTGAAATCTTTGATTGAGAAAAATGGTTTTGCCAAGCACTTCAGTCTTTGATTGGTGGATGCCTTGGAAAGGATCTTCAGTCTTTGATTGGTAGGTGCCTTGGAAAGTAATTTGTCAAAACAAAAACTTAGTATTTTCAAAATGATAAGAAAAACCTATTTTGAGCAATGCAAGCCTCAACTTCACTTAGCCAAATGCATATAGATGATAGACTCCACTATACTACCATAGTATCACTTGCCAATACAATTCAAATGTATTGACCCTTTGTGGCTGTAACTTGTATGTTGCAGGTTTGATTGATTTTAGTGAAGATTGTTTGATTAGGATTACAAAGTCTACAACCAACATCTGCCTGTGGCACTTTGAAGACAAAGGACCCATGCTTATAGTTATTCCGCTGCAATGTAATGTAATAGCCAAATGAGCTATGTATGATGTAATAAAATTATGTTATTCCTGGTTATAAAGTTATGTTATGACCTTGTTCCTTGATATGTGGATGCTAGCTATTGATCCAGGGACTAGCATTGTAAAACACAGGAGGACTCTACCTTATTAGATTGGGACCCCTACAGATGGTATCAGAGCATTGTGTTGCCTGTAGGATTTGTAAACCCTAGGATTGGACAAAACCCTTAGAAAAATAGGAGTTATATTTTGATCCAAAAACTTATTTACAAAAACACTTGTAAACTCTTTCCTCAACCATTTTGGTTTCAACTCTACTTCTCTTCTACTTCAACTTGATGGAAAAACCTACCTATGACCAAGGACTACACTATGTGCAAAAGACTACTTCAACTTCTTCAACTCTAATGACTTCAACATCTTCAGCATATTTCCCAAGGACTTCCAACTTGGAACCTACTAAGGACTACAAGTGAAACAAGGAAATCCTACTCAAGATTTAGAGACTGAGGGAATGCAAAAGTTAGAAGAAGCCTACATCATTTGAAGTATTGCAACCAAGAGTTTTTCTTAAGGAAACCATGATCTCATGCAAGAAGAATCAAGAAGGATGGAAAGATCACAAGTGAACCATATAGATGTACCACCATATTTTAGCTAAGACAAAACCACCAACTTATGTGGTGTAACAAAAATATTTTTGTTGTCTAAGTATGTGCTTGAACCTTGTTTGAGTGAAATGTTTGTTTGTGATTGCTTTCACATTGCTTGTGTGAATTGTGATGTGTGTGATTAGAAATATTTCCCTAGAAATATCTTGCCTACTCTAATCCTCATTCAAACCAAATAGATGACTACACCAAGAGACTCCAACATCAAGGTTGATAACATCAACACCAACCAAGAGGACAGCATGGAAGAGCTCATAGTAACCCAAAACCAGTTGAGCCAAGAGACAACTCAACTTTTAGCCAACAACAATGGACTAGACCCAGCCATACAAAGGATATTGAAACTTCAATCCCAATTGTTACAAGGAATGGTTACTCAAGTGATCAACATGAGAGAAAACTTTTCCCAAGGAGTTGATGACAACAAGGATGACAAAGATGTTAATCTAGAAGGAACCCAAGCTAGCAATATTTGTGAAGACAAAGATCATGCATCCAAGGAACATGAAGATCAATGCCCCAAGAAGAGAGAAAGATCTCCCACACATGAAGAACATGAACTAGAAGAACTCCTAGCTTTGGAGAGACCCAAAAAGAAGAAGAAAGACATAAGACAGTTACAATGTTACAATTGCAAAGAGATGGGACACTATGCTAGTGAATGCCTAGAAAAGAATAAGAACCAAAGAAACAAACAAAAGGCAATGATACCAAAGGAAAAGAAAGACATCAGCCAATTGATGTGTTCCAAATGCAAGGAACTAGGCCACTATGCAAACAATTGTCCAAGAAAGATGAAGAACAAGTTAAACAAGTCAATGGAGAAACTCAACCTTGGCCCATGAGCTCCATGAGTCAAATAAATAAACCAAGGACACATGCAACTGTTTGCTTGGAGAATTTTTCCCAGAATCCCAAGAAGGCCAATATGTAATTCTTTTTTGAAAATTTTTAAGGGTGGTAGTACCCTAGTTGCTTTGAACTTGCTTGTAACCCTAACCTTCCCAAATCTCAGGACGAGATTTATTTTAAGGGTGGTAGCCTGTCACATCCCAAGATTTTCCAAATCTTGTAATGTGAAAATAAATTAATAAAATAAAACTTTGTTTGATTTTCAGAGCCAGAAGAAACTTTTTGAATTCAATTGGAACCTCAAACCCATTTGAAATAAATAAAATCCTAAAGGGATTCATAAAGATAAACATTTAATAAAGGAAATTAAAAATGTTTTGGAATTACTGTTATTGGATCCTTTAATAAAAGATTTGGTTTTCAAAAGAAAAGGTGGTTTTATAAATAAAGATTATTTAATAAAGCCAAATTAAAACTTGACCAAACTTTTGGAATTAAAACATTTAGTTTTGAATAAAAATAACAAAGGTTTATATAAAATAAAATAATAAGGAATTAATATCAAATTTTATTCAAATAAAAGGTTTTACCATTTTAAATAAGACATCAAAACTTAATAAATTATTTTAAATAGGTTTTCCAAGTATTTTATATTCTCTAATAAAACCTACTAAAGTGTTTTGACTTTATTTTAGATTTCAAAATAAATATCTCAACAAAACAAATCCTATTGGATTTAATAAGGAAAGTCTATTATGTTAATTAATAATGGACACTAAAATAAAAGGTTATTTTGTTTTAAAACAAATTTCCAAATATTATGTATTTCCCAAATTAAGCCTACTGATTTGATTTTGAAAATATTTGGATTTAAAATAGAGATTCTATTAAATAAACCAAACCTTGTTTTATTAATAAACCATGGTCCATCTTTATTTAATTAATTAATAAATGGAAACTAAAAAGATTTAAAATATTATTTTATTTTGGAGTGTTGGATTATGTTGATGAACAGAACCAAAAACACAATGCAAAGTTTAAGGATTGTTTGAATTGTTGAATTATTTGAATGCTTGAATAATTGTTTGAAATAACAAATCAGGAAATAGAAATAGGAAAAAGAAAAGAATTAGACAGAAAAAAATAGAACAGCCCAACAAATCTGGCCCAACTCAGCCCAACCGAGCCCACCTCCCTCTCTCAGCGAAGTGAACCGTTTTTCACCGCAAAACTAACCCACGCAGTGTATGACAACTGGAGCCCACCTGAAGCCTTTCTCACTCACTGACAAGCAGGACCCACCCATCGCTGTTCATCGTCTTCAACGGGACTCCGTCGCCCTGTCCATTGCAGTGAGTTACTCCGGCGATTGATTGCGCGTAAAGGAGACATTGATTCCTTGTAATGACCACGCCCCTTTAAACTCCAGCCACTCCTCTCCGTTTCCCCTATGGTTCCAGTTCCTCTCCGCCCCAGGGCTACTCCAATTGACCACTGCAACCTCACCAACTCCGGCGAGGTCCTACTCGAAATCCGGCGAACCACGGCCGCCCCTCGACTCCCTCTACACGCAGGCATATTCACCACATCCAAAGCATCACTGTGCCCTTTGTACGATCATGGGCGCTCAGTGTCGACAACGACAACCTCGGCATCGCCGCCCGTCCGCCTCCGCTCGGCGAGTCCCACCGGTGAGACCAGACCACCTTCACCTCTCGTTCAAGCACACGGTTGCCTTGATCCTGCGCCTAACCGTACCTCTCCTTTGCCTTAGCGCGGTCCTAAACATCGCCAACGACGACAACCTGAGAGCGCCGTCGCCGCAGCTGCTCCGACGAGCAATTAGCAGCAACCCCTTGCGCCCCTCGAGTAGCCGACCCCACCTCGAGCATCAGCAGGGCTCTGTGAGTCTGTTAAGCCTTGCCCCTCTCCTCGCTTCACGCCGCCAGCCGTCGCTAGCAGGCGCCCTTGCCAGCCAGCGCCGACTTATGGTCGGGATCCCGAGAGCCGTCCGATCTGGATCCGGTGTATAGGATAGAAAATAGAGCGGTATCGAGCAATCTGTCGCCGCGATTAGACTTAATCCAACGCACCACAGCAGCGATCCAACGAAGCAACGTCAAATAAGAAGCCGCGCGTGTCACGGATAGATTGAAATTAGAATTTGAAATCAGATTGATATGCAATTTTCAAACCTTTGTAACTTTCAAACCACCGTCCAAATTTTGCAAATTTTATATCAACGAAATCAGGAGAACAAGCCTAGCCAACCATGGCCTTAGTTTAGCAAATAGTATCTGTTAGCTTGTTTGAATTTGCAGAAACTTATGTGTGCTTGTAGAGTATAAAATTGTTTAAAAATGATTTTGGATTAAAACTTTTGCAAAATGGATTGTTGTGACCTTACTGACCCTAAGAATCAACCCTTGGTATTAAAAATGATTTTTGTAAGATTTAGGTTGGATTACTTGATTTAGTCATTTTCTAGCCAAATAAAAAGAATAGTTTTTGTTATAAAAATGTTTATGAAAAGAAAACTTTAAGGAAATAGTTTGGACCAAACCTACTGACCCAAAAACACCAAGCTTTGCAATAGCAACTCATTTGGTGAACAACTTAAGAGTTTTGCCTTAGTAAAAACATTTTTCACCACATGAAATGATGAATGGATGTAAAAATAGTTTTTGGACAAAACCCTCTTGCTAATGACTTTGCCACTTTGGTAAATGACCAAATTGGATCTTACAAAGTTTAGAAACCCATAGAGACCCCCTTTGCAAAATAAAACAATTTTGTGCATGCTCCCATGCATGACTTAGATTCCATTACTTTGTGTGTGTGAATAATTGTTTGTTTGACTTTGGTTGGAATGTGAATTGAATTTGTGTTTGCTTGTTTGACTTATAGTGAAGTGTGAGACTAACAAGATCAAGGAGTGAACTACCATTTCCTTCCAAAAAGGCAAGTGATGCTTCATACTTTCTATCCCATTACTTTTTCTATGCATTAGTGATTTTGCTAAATAAACTTGCATGGATTTTGCTAAGTATAGATCTTGCTATAGGAAAACCTAGTAGATGAATCCTTAGTAGGATTTCCTAAGTTAAGTTTCCTAATACTACCAAGCTTAGCCTAGCTAATAGAAAACATGGGTGGAAAATATATTCACACTATGGAAAAATATTCTAAGTCTGAAGACTTAGGTTTTGTTTAATAAAACAACTAAGTCAATGAACCTCCTGGGTGGAATGGAAGGATTGGGTTATGTTGAGTGGTTCACAATGCCATGGACTTGGATTGTGTATCTCACTTGTGGATGGCCACCCAGGAAACAAAGGGATTTGAGATGTCAAATGTTGAGAAGCTTCAAGTGCAACCACTTGGCAATATGGGCTCTGCCATGATCATATAGGTTGCAAGAACTTAGCCAAATGGACAGTGGGTGGTAGTGTTTTGATAGGTTGGAACGCATCCATTTTGGTCTAAGGGAAGGCTTCTGAAAGATTTTGTCTTGGGAAACCAAGTCTTGTGGGTAAAGTGCACCACCTCTGCAGAGTGTAAAACCTAAGTACTTAGCCATGTCCCTGGAAAAGGACAATTTGAGCATCAAGACATGGAAGCAATCAAGAATCTCATCATTCTAATTTCTAAATTAAAATCTTGTGGTTTGAACAAGGGTTGTTTGAATTCTTCAATCATTGATGGAGAGATGGCTTGGTACAAGGATCTTGAAATCTTTGATTGAGAAAAATGGTTTTGCCAAGCACTTGATCTTTGATTGGTGGATGCCTTGGAAAGGATCTTGATCTTTGATTGGTAGGTGCCTTGGAAAGTAATTTGTCAAAACAAAACTTAGTATTTTCAAAATGATAAGAAAAACCTATTTTGAGCAATGCAAGCCTCAACTTCACTTAGCCAAATGCATATAGATGATAGACTCCACTATACTAACATAGTATCACTTGCCAATACAATTCAAATGTATTGACCCTTTGTGGTAACTTGTATGTTGCAGGTTTGATTGATTTTAGTGAAGATTGTTTGATTAGGATTACAAAGTCTACAACCAACATCTGCTTGTGGCACTTTGAAGACAAAGGACCCATGCTTATAGTTATTCCGCTGCAATGTAATGTAATAGCCAAATGAGCTATGTATGATGTAATAAAATTATGTTATTCCTGGTTATAAAGTTATGTTATGACCTTGTTCCTTGATATGTGGATGCTAGCTATTGATCCAGGGACTAGCATTGTAAAACACAGGAGGACTCTACCTTATTAGGTTGGGACCCCTACATTCGACCATGAGATCATGCTAATCACCATTGCTGGATGGATGCTTTGATGACATCAAACACCTCACCGTAACTGGGTGGCTATAAAGGTGGCATTGAGTGTTTGGAAAGTATGTGTTGAGGCACATGGATCAAGAGTGGGATTTGTCCATCCATATGACGGATAGATATACTCTGGGCCCTCTCGGTGGAATGTCATACAATTACCTTGCAAGCATGTGACTGGCTCACAAGGGATCACATATCACGGGAACGAGAAAAGAGTACTTATCGGTAACGAGGTTGAACTAGGTATGCCGAGATACCAACGATCAGACCTCGGATAAGTAAACTATCGCGAGACAAAGGGAAATTGGTATTGGATGTAAGTGGTTCATTCGACTGCAAAGTAATCGTAGAAATATGTGGGAGCCATATGAATTTCCAGATTACTCTATTGGTTATTGATCGGAGAAGAGTCTCGATCATGCCTGCATAATTCACGAACCGTAGGGAGACACACTTAAGGATTCGATGTTGTTTAGTAGATATGGAATGTAAGTAGGGATACCGAATGTTGTTCGGAGTCTCGGATGGGATCCGGGATATCACGAGGAGATCTGGAATGGTCCGGAGAATAAGATTCATATAAGGTAAGTCCGATTCCGGAGTTCGGGAATGATTTCAATGTTTTCATCGGAGAGGTTCTAGAAGGGTCTAGAAGGTGCACCGAACCGGAAGGGGAATGGTCCATGAATGTGTCATGGGTAAGTGGAATGATTGGATCATGTCCTAGGTCACTTGGTTGGGCGTTTGCGAGAGAGAATTAAAGCTCTAAATTGAAAGTCAAAAGGGAGGTTTGAAAAGTCAAACTGGAACAATAGTTTCCTAGTGGAAGAAGGAAAGAGTCCTTCCTTCTATCCAATTTGGGTTTGGGTATGGATTCAAACTCCCCTCTTCCAAGGCTTACCTCCCTCTCATAAATAGAAGGGGAGGGCTGCCCCAAAGACCACAACACCAAGCCCTCCCCACCGTGCGCCGCCGCCGCCACCGCCAAGCCGCCGCCATCGCACGCCGACGCCGGCCCGTCGCTGTCTCCCTAGCCGCCGCCGAATCCTCCTCCTCTTGTTCGGCCTTCTAATCCTAGATCGCAGGAAACCCTAGATACACCATAACTCGCACCGGCTTAGGCGAAGCCTGCGATCTTCCTCTACTCGACACCACGCCCGTCGTCTTGCGGAATCACGAGGGGAGAACTACGACCTTTGCTGCCTGCTGGAACACGGGAGAGGAAGGTCTTCATCAAGTACCGGACGTGTGATCGACTACGGAAGCGCTGCCGGAACGCAGCGCCGGAAGGATCGTTTACGTGATCTTGAGACCGGCAAGTGTACGACTACATCACCCACGAGAATCTGCTCTCGTTAACCTATTTGGAATCTTCGAGGGTGAGTACTCTAATCGACTCGTTGCTACAATCTAGTAGATAGATCTTGGCTTGTTTGTGTGCATGCGGTAGAATTTTTTTTTGTTTTCCATGCTACGAACCCCTATAGTTGAAAGCGTTCCCCATGACAGCATGGTTCTGCTAATTCCAAACTTATAAGTGAAGCATATAAAACATAGATGACACAATGGTTCAAGTTTATTAGGTGCAAGAAATAAAGTGTGCCATCAAGTTTGTGAGAGCTTTAATCACTAATTTTCACATAACAAGTTTAATTTGGAAGATAGATAAAAACATGAATATACTTGGAATGGTGTAACACACCATGCATAGGAATTTATAGTGGACTCTTTGGAATAACTTGGTTTCTTGATAGTTGGATGCATGAGTAGAGCTTACTCAGTACAAGTGAAGGCTAGCAAAAGATTGAGAGCGACCAACTAAGAGAGAAATAATGGCCATAATCATGTAGAGCGACAAAACATTATCAATCTGTAACATCCCAATTTTCATCAAATCCAAAACATCATCATTGCATTCATATCATCATAGAATTAGTTCATTCCACAAAAAATTTCAAATTTAAACATTAGCAAAACCCTATTTTATACCCCTTTTATTTTACATATGTATGGGGCATGTATTTTATTTATTTTTATTTCCCCAAAGTGTTTTGGAGTGGATTGTGTGTTTAAAACACTTTTCCATACTAGGATCACCGCACAAAAATATGGTGAAAGTTTGAGTGAGTTTGGAGTTGATTTGCTCATTCAAATCATTTTTGGAAAATCAAAACAGAAAAAGAAAAGAGCTAAGAAAAAAAATAGAACTTACCTGCCCAACTAGCGCGGCCCAACTCGCAACCCATCTAGCCCACCCGGTTTTCTGCCCCCCCTCTATTTCTCACCGCACATGCGCCACACCCGCTCACTGACATGTGGACCTCCACCTCCACATCACCCCCTTCTTCCCCAAACACCGCGCGACGACCAGCTCTGCCGATGTCGTTTCTGCAAATCAACGCACGTTGATTCCGATTGATTACAGGCGTAAATCCCTCCCTCACCCTAGCTACTTAACCCCCTCAGAATCCTCTCCATTTCCCCCCACTCATCCACCCCTGAGCGCCACCAGGCTACCCCAATTTCTCCTCGCACCGCCGCTATCCGACGAACTCCGGCGACCCATTGTGGTGAGTACTGTGCGCGCCTTGGCCTCTGGTTCAAACGACTTGCTCGACATCTTCTTGCGCTCCTTCTGATGCTTGCCGTTTTCCCTCTTGTGCCCAAGAATGTCGCCCCCGTCGTCGATTGTGAGCACCCGACGATGAGCTGATCTCCGACGAGGAACTGCAGCCATGCCCGTGCGCCCCGCCCTAGTCCGCGACCACCTAGAGAACCACCTCTTCTCCGCAACCTCGGTAAGCCACTGAGCCCCCTCCCTTGGCCCCTGGCCTCGCCGAAACGTCACCGTCAGACGCGTCGCCGCCGCAGTTGCCATTTGCGTCGCTTAGTTTTGGTCAGAGCCTTGTGATCCGCTGGATCTAGATCCAGTGGCTGCGATTAGAAGTCTAGGTGAAAGGGTACGGGCATATATGGACCGCTGGATCTCACTTAGATCTGATGGTGCGCGTGTGTGATCCGCGTGAACCGGTACGGGCCAATCAGAGCCTGCCGCATGTCTGGGATTTAGATTTAAAATCCAGATTTGTTCTATTAGATGTTTAAACTTGCAAAATTCATTACTTTTTATCTGTAATTCAGAAAATTGCAAATTAGGTGTCTATGGATTCAGAAATTGTGATCTTTGCATCTATGACCTTACTTTGGTCATTTGCTTCTATAAAATTAGGATTTTACGCAGAGACATTTGTAGGGATATTTTGGCCATAAAAATTATTTAGTTTATTATTTAAAGTGGTTTTTGTGTTATTTAGAATTTAGAATGTATGCTTTTTCTTTACTACAATAGAGTTTGATTTTAAAATGTGGCAAATAATCTAATTGCATTTTTCATGCATTCATATTATTTTTGAGTGTTATATTGATTTGTATATATTTTGTTTGAATTTTGTGGTGTAGATTTTGTGGATTGTGAAGTGTGTGATTATGAGGATTGTACCTATTCCCCTAGCTACCAAGGCAAGTGATACTTCATCTTTTGTCCTATTATTTTACCTATTGCACTAGTGATATTTTTAGTAGGACTTGCATGGTAGTTTTCAAGTATGATGCTATGCTATGGTAGATCCTATAGAATATATCTTGGTAGAATTTTCCTAAGTTAAGATACATTGTATCCTAGAATTCTTATACTTGCTATTAAAATTCATGTTATGTTAATATGGTAAGATTATGCCTATGTGTTTTTGACTAAGAAAACAACTTGTTAATGAAACACCTGGGTGGAATGGGACTTGTATGGTTTGTGTTGAGTGGTTACACAGGGCCCATTTCTATGGTTTACCATGCGTATCACACTTGTGGATAACCACCCAGGATCAAAGATATTTGAGATGTTTAGCGTTGAGAAGCTTCCAGTGCAACCACGTGGCATATGGGCTCTGCCTTGACCAACTAAGTTGCAAGAACTCAGCCAGATGGATAGATGGTGGTAGAGTTGATAGGATGGAACACGTCCATGGTGGTGTGAGGGATTGCTTCTGAAAAGTCTCGTCTTGATGCATGTCGAGTCTTGTGGGGGAAAGTGCACCACCTATCGAGAGGGTAAAATCTAAGTACTTAGCTGTGTCCCCGGTTATGGACATTTTGAGCATCAAAGACATTGAAATGGTTAAGAGTCTCCTCGTCCCAATTTCTCTAAGTTCAAATTTGTGGGTGAACAAGGGTAGAAGTTCACCAATGTCTATTGGTGGTTCCTTAGTGTTTTTGTAAAGGAAAACTTAGTATTTTCAAACTAGTAGGATAAAACTTATTTGAGCAAAGCCAGCATGAACCATAATTAGCCAAATTCATGTAGTTGATAGTCTCTACTATATAACTATGATATCACTTGCCAATACAATTCCAAATGTATTGACCCTCTGTGGCTGTAACTTATTATGTTTCAGGTTACTCTGATGGTGAGTAGGGTTATGAGTCTACACTCAACATGTTTGCCTGTGGAACATGAAGTTGAAGACTTTATTTATGTGCTATGTAATGAGAACTCTTATATGTTAGCCTTGGTCTAGTGAGTTGTAAGAACTATTGTACTCCTGGAATTTTGATGTAATAATGACCTTTGTATCTGTGTACTTCATCTTAAACTATGGATGCTAGCAATTTGATCCACGGATTAGCACTGCAATTACAGGGATCTTTACCTTAAAGGGTGAGGTCTTACAGATGGTATTAGAGCACTGTGTTGATTGTAGGTTTGTGACCCTAAGATGGATTAGACTAAGGAAGACACTAGGAAAATGCAACACCTTTATGAAATTCACACTTGTCTCTTTTCATCTTGTAAAACCTCTTCTAATCTTCTTTATCATCTCTATTTGTATATGGACGCCATCAACGAAGCCGTCAAGAAGGGACCACTGATGACCATGACCCTAGAATGTGCGACGGAGTTTCCCAAGTCACTCAAGAACCTCATGATTAGCTTGGGGGATGAATGGTGAAGCCGTGTACAAGGGATTTCTAGTGATGGATGAAGGAGAAGAGTATTGGTGGGTACAACTCCACTTATATAAGAACAAGGAGGATAACCACAATGAGTCAGAATTCTGCATGGTCACCAACTCTGAAATGCATATGTCATTCTTTGTCTCTGCAAGGAATGCAACATGGAATGCCATTGAAGAACTTGGAGAAAGGCTTAATTATATAATGCTCAACACTCAAAATGATCTTAGAGAGGAGATAAAACATGCCCAAACTTGGAGACCACCATAAAATGTCTAAGGGAGGATATCATAGACTTAGCATGGGAGTCTTGTGATCAAGACAAACAGATTGCCTCCAAGGATGCCCAGATAGATACCTTGACTAGTGAGTGAAGGACACGTATCCTATAGTTGGACCACCACACTTGTCGTTTTCTCACGTTAATAATTTGATCATACCAACCTATGTGGTATGGCAAAAAATTGTTTAAGTTATGTTTGAACCTTGGTGTTTGTGATTGAATAATATATGCCATGACTTGTGTGGATTAATGTTTTCGATGAATGTTCTTGGATTTTGTTTTACTACTTTATGTTTTACTCTTTACTTGTGTTGTTTCTAATTTTCTCCATCCTATGCAATAGATGCCTAGCTTTGTTTTCAGCACCGCCGAGGAGTTCAAGGGAACTTGCTTTGGATCCCATATTGTGGAGCTCGTTAGTGTGCTCGATCTTCCCATCCCTAACATTAAGGGACTTTAGATCAGGAAGTCTGAGAGGAAGGACTTGTGGGGATTTAGAGTTTCTCAGCCAGGATGCCTGTCAGATCCTCCCACCGAGGACATTGCCTTCAAGATACTCCATGTTGACAAAGAGAAGGGCCTCGACATTGCTATGTAGGAGCTAATAGGACGCTTATGTGGACGTCACTCCACCGAGCTCAAGGAGCACTACTTCCATTTCTTTGGAAGACACGATGAGGACGGAGAGGCTATAGTGTTGGACGAGGCCACCAAGGAGACTATCAAGCCTGTGCGACACTACCTCTAGGACTTGGAGAGCCTCCTTAGGCACCTTGATACTGATAGGACCAACATCATGCTTAGCAATGTCGAGCTACGCTTCCAGCTGAGGGAGAAGGACAAGGCCTTATAGGAGCAGGAGGAGTGCATCAAGGAGATGGAGCAAAGGTTTGAGAAGCAAGATAAGAAGTTCAAGAACCAAGAAAAGAGAGTCCAGGATAGGAACAAGAAGATCAATGAGATGAAGAATGAGATGGAGCTCAAGGACCTCGAGCTAGAGACAGATCACGAGGTGATAGAGAGGCTGCGCTCCCAGAAGAGAAAGCTTCAGGAGAAGGTCGACGCTTTGACCACTAGCTTGGAGGAATACAAGGCAGGATTCGACGCAGCAGGACTTGCTCTAGTGGAGGAGGAAGTTGGGACGGAGGAGTAGATATGCCTATCTATCTACTCATTTATCTTATCATTTATTTTCGAGTCGCATTGATCATCCAACTTGTGGATGACTATGCTAGTGTGTTTTATCTTTGCAAACTTGTTGTTCATGTTGTTTGAACTCTAAGTTATTAAGTATTTGCTTGTTGTGATTGTTGCTATACATTGCATTGTGCATGTTAGGATATTTGGGGTTTATCTCATTACTTATCCTTATTGAAACCACAGATGCCTCCCCGTCGTGCCAATCCCAACAATAACAACAATAACAACAATGGCAATGAGATGCAGCAGCTGATGACTGCACAGACTCAGTTGTTGCAGATGATGACTCAGTTTATGGCCAATCAGAATCAGAATCAAAACAACAACAACAACAACAACAACCACAATAATAACAACAACAACAATCAGAATAACCCACCAGCTTTTGATATGTCACAAGGTTTCTGAGGTTGAGGCCTGCTAAGTTTTTTGGAACCACTGATCCTATGATAGAAAATGATTGGCTATGTTCTGTGAATAAGGACTTGGTCACGGTTGGTTGCACTGATGAGGAGAAAGTCAGATTTGCAGCACACCTACTAGAAGGACCAGCAGCTACTTGGTGTGATAACTTCCAAATCACTACCCCTATTGAAGAAGTGACTTGGGCAATATTTGAGGATAGATTCCACACTGCTCATGTCTCTTCAGGAGTGATGGGATTGAAGAAGAAGGAATTTCACAACCTTAAACAACAACACCGCAGTGTTGCAGAATATATTGAAGAGTTCAACAATCTAGCACGCTATGCACCGGATGATGTTGACACTAATGCAAAAAAGGAAGGAGAAGTTCCTTGAAGGGCTGAATGATGAGATGTGCATGCAACTATCTGTTGCTTATGTTCCAACTTATCAATCTCTGCGTGACAAAGCTACCATCTTGGAAAGCAAGATGAAGTAAGTGGAGAATAGGAAGAGGAAACATCATTTTGATAAGCATGGATCAGGATCATCTCACAAGCGTTTATTTGGTGAAGGTAGTGGAAGTTTTGGATCCCACAAACACGTGAATCATAACAACCACCACAACAATAACCGTCACCACAATAGCAATAAACATTGTGGACACAACAATGGGGATCACCGAAACAACAAGAGTGGATACAGGAGTCACCATAGTGGAAACGACAATGGAAATCAGCCAGCTAAGAGGGACACTTTAGAGGTCTCAACCTAATAAGGTAGATTCCTCCTGTGTTTACAATGCTAGTCCCTGGATCAATAGCTATCATCCACAGTATAGATGTAATATCAAGAAACAAAGGTCATAATACAACTTTATAACCAGGAATAACATAATTTTATTACATCAATACATAGCTCATTTGGCCATTACATTACATTGCAGCGGAATAACTATAAGTATGGGTCCTTCATCTTCAAAGTGCCACATGCAGATGTTGGTTGTAGACTTTGTAATCCTAATCAATCAATCTTCACTAAAAACAATCGAACCTGCAACATTACAAGTTACAGCCACAAGGGTCAATACATTTGAATTGTATTGGCAAGTGATACTATAATAGTATAGTGGAGTCTATCATCTATATGCATTTGGCTAAGTGGAGTTGAGTCTTGCATTGCTCAAAATAGATTTTCCTTATCATTTTGAAAATACTAAGTTTTGCTTGGCAAAAATCATTTTTCTCAATCAAAGATTTGAAGATCCTTTTACCAAGGCATCTCTCCATCAAAGATTGAAGATTTCAAACAACCCTTGTTCAAACCCACAAGTTTTAACTTAGAAATTTGAATGATGAGATTCTTGATTTCTTCCATGTCTTGATGCTCAAATTGTCCTTTACCAGGGACATGGCTAAGTAATTATATTCTACACTCTGCAGAGGTGGTGCACTTTCCCCACAAGACTTAGTTTCCCAAGACAAGATCTTTCAGAAGCCTTCCCTTAGACCAAAATGGACCCGCTCCAACCTATCAAACACTACCACCAAATATCCATATGGCTAAGTTCTTGCAACCTATATGATCATGGCAGAGCCCATATTGCCAAGTGGTTGCACTTGAAGCTTCTCAACATTTGACATCTCAAATATCTTTGTTCCTGGGTGGCCATCCACAAGTGAGATACACAAGCCAAGTCCATGGCCTTGTGAACCACTCAACCAAAAACCACCAAGCAATCCCATTCCACCCAGGTGATTCATTAACTTAATTGTTTTATTAGACAAAATCACAAGTCCTCAGACTTAGAATATTTTTCCATAGTGTGAATATAAATTCCACCCATGTTTTCTATTATCTAGGCTAAGCTTGATAGTAGTAGGAATCTTAACTTAGGAAAATCCTACTAAGGATTCATCTACTAGGTTTTCCTATAGCAATGTTCATACTTAGCAAAATTCCATGCAAGTTTTACTTAGAGAAAAATCACTAATGCATAGTGAAAGTAATGGGACAAAGTATGAAGCATCACTTGCCTTTTTGGTAGGGAATGGTGGTTCACTCCTTGATCTTGCTAGTCTCACACTTTTCTAAATTCACTACAAGTCAATCAAGCAAACACAAAATCAACTAACATTCCAAACCAAGTCAAACAAACAATTTCACACTCACAAAGCAATGGAATCTAAGTCATGCATAAGTATGCAAAGGATGGTTCTATTGCAAGGATGGTCTCCACTAGGTTTCTAAACTTTGTAAGGTCCAAATTGGTCATTTACCAAAATGGCAAAGTCATTAGTTAGAGGGTTTTGCCCAAAAACTATTTTAAAATCCATTCAACATTTTATGTGGTGGAAATTAGTTTTATCAAATCTAAAACCTTTAATTCTTCACCAAAAAGTTTCTAACTCTCAAGACTTGGTGTTTTGGGGTCAGTAGCTTTGAATCAAAATATTTTCCCAAAGTTTTTATTCCAAAATCCTTTTTCATAATAAAACCATTATCTTTACTTAGCTAGAAATAGACTTATTTAATTAATCCATTCTCAATTTTTCCAATTTCATTTTCAAAACCATGGGTTGGTTCCTAGGGTCAGTAAGGTCACAACAAACCATTTTGCAAAGGTTTTAACCCAAAAATCATTTTTAAACTATTTTTATACTCTAAACAAGCTCACAAAAGAATCTGCAAAAACAAGCAAACTAACAGATACTATTTGCTAAACTAAGGGCATGGCTGGCTAGGTCTTGCTCTCCTGAATCCATTGGTATAAAATTGTAATTTTTGGACGTGTGGTTTGAAAGTTACAAGGGTTTCAAAATGGTATTTAAATCTGGTTTCAAAATCTGTTTTAATCGAACACAGCCACGGTCGCCGTGATTGGCGGTCGCTTCGTCGGATCGCATGCAACCGTTGGATTTCAACAGATCGCGTGGCCTAGAACGCTTGATACCTCTTCGACTATGTTCTTTCACTCCACGATCCTCATCTAACGGTCTCAATCGCTGGCCAAAAAGCTGGCGGCGTGGCGGCTCTGCTTCATGATGTGGTTCGGCGAAGCATGAAGGAAGGAGGAGGATATGCTACGTGGTTCGCAAGGGTGTAGAGAAGCTCAACGCGTTGTTGTTGCTTTGGGCGCCTGGGGGCAGGATTCCTCGCGGAGTTGGTTACGGCGGCGACGCCTGTGATCGAGGTTGAGGACGATGCTAGGAATCACCGGAGACAAACGAAACACACGGGGGCGCAAGGACACGGCGAAGGTGTGCGTGAACGAGAGGGTGGGGTAGTCTGGTTTACGGAGAGGTTCAGCCGAGTAGAGCAGACGGTGGCGGTCTTTGGGGTTGTTGTTGCCGAGGCTCGAGCGCCTGTGGTGATTGCGGATGCGAAGGGTCCTGGGGATCTTGATCACAGCAGCGTGCTCGAGGAGGCAGGAGGCGTGTGCTGGCGGAATCGGCGAGGAGGGTTGTCGAGATGAGCAGCTCGGGAGAAATTAGAGCGGCCTGGGGCGTGAGGGAAAGCAGGAGGAAGTAGAGAGGAGAGGAAGGCGATTTATCGTGCGTGATCACTGCAGGTTTTACTCGTCATTAAGGTGAATTAAGCCTGAGTAAATCAAGCACCTTGACGACGAGAGGAGGAAGAACGGTCATGAGGTGGGGAAAGGAGAACTGGAAAGTGGGGTCTACACAGCGGTGGGAAAAGAAATGGGGAGGTCCACCGGTCGGTGTCACTACGGTTAACTAATTGGTGAATCATTTTCTTTGGGAGGAATCTGGGCTGTTTTACGGGCTGTTGGGCTTTGGTTGGGTTGTCCTATTCTTTATATTTTTCTCATTTGAACTCTTTTCTTTTCCATTTCCAATTTACATTTTGAATTTCCAAACAAACAAACAATGTCCAAATCAAATCAAATAATCACCAAACCTTGCACTAAGAATTTGGTTACATTTAGTAGCATAAACCAACTTCCAAAATAAAATAATATTTTAAATCTTTTTAGGTTCCATTTATTAATTAAATAAAATGGACCATGGTTTATTAATAAAATAGGGTTTGGTTTATTTAATAAAATCTCCATTTTAAATCCAAATATTTTCAAAACTAAATCAGTAGGTTTTATTTGGAAATAAAGAATACTTGTAAACTTGTTTAAAATAAAATAACATTTTATTTTAGGGTCCAATAACAATTAAATGAATAGATTTTATTCATTTAATTCAATAGGATTTGTTTTATTAAAATCTTTATTTTGAAAACCAAAATAAAACCAAAACACTTCAGTAGGTTTTATTTGAGAATATAAAATACTTAGAAAACTTATTTAAAACAATTTAATAAGTTTGATGTTTTAATTAAAATGGTAAAACCTTTTATTTAAATAAAATTTGGATATTAATTCCTTATTATTTTATTTTAAATAAACCTTATTTTTATTCAAAACAAAATGTTTTAATTCAAAAGCTTGGCCAAGGATTAATTTGGCTTTATAAAATAATCTTTATTTATAAATCCATCTTTTCTTTTGAATACCAAATCTTTTATTAAAAGATCCAAAATAGTATTTCCAAAATATTTTATTTTCCTTTTTTAATTGTTTGATGTTTTTAAATCCCTTTAGGATTTAATTGTTCAAAATAGGTTTGAAGATTCCTATTGGAATTCAAAAAGTTTCTTCTGGCCCTGAAAATCAAACAAAGTTTTATTTTATTCATTTATTTTCACATAACAAGATTTGGAAAATCTTGGGATGTGACAGACACCAGTCAGGTTGAATGCTTCAAGTGCAAGAAAACTGGGCATTATGCAAATGAATGCCCAGAAAAGAAGACCGATGGAGCCAACAATCCAAACCCTTTTCAGAAGGGTCATGTGAACCACATCAATGTGGAGGAAATCCAAGAGGAGTATGATGTTTTGGCTGGTAAGTTCAAGATTAATTCCTTTCCAGCACTTATTCTTTTTGATACCGGCGCATCACATTCATTTATTTCAAGAGCATTTATAGACAAAAATAGACTCCCAACTGAAATAATTGGATGTCCTATTAAAGTAAGCTCCCCAAGGGGAGAGACGATAGTAAATTTTGGATGTCATGATCTAGCTCTAGAGTTTGGAAAATACAAGTTTCCAGTTAGTCTGACAATCCTAAAATCCCAAGGATTGGATGTAATATTAGGCATGGATTGGATGACCCGATATGAGGTAATAATAGACTATGCCAGACGAACTGTTACACTCACAACCTCAGAAAAGAAACGATAAGGTTCAAGTCTAACTTTGAACCCAAAGGGAGTAATTTAAGTTCTCTTAAGGGGTTAGCCTAGACAGTGTGCCAGTAGTAAAAGAGTAACCGGATGTGTTTCCGGAGGAGTTACCGAGAATGCCACCAGATAGGGATGTAGAGTTTCTAATTAACTTACTGACCAGATCTAGACCCATAGCAAAGAGACCTTACAAAATGTTGGAGGATGAGTTAAAAGAACTCAAGAAACAGCTTGGAGAATAGTTGAAGAAAGGATTTATCCAACCAAGTTCTTCGTCTTGGGGTGCACTAGTTTTGTTTGTCGAGAAGAAAGATAGAAGTCAAAGACTATGTATAGATTATCGATCACTCAACGAAGTGACCATAAAGAACAAGTATCCCCTACCCAGGATCAATGATCTCTTTGATCAGCTAGAAGGAGCTCGTGTGTTCTCAAAAATTGATCTTCGATCAGGTTACTTTCAACTAAAGATTAGAGAACAAGATATACCAAAGACTACTTTTACCACTAGATATGGATTATATGAGTATACAGTGATGCCGTTTGGGGTAACTAATGCACTAGCTTATTTTATGAACATGATGAACAAGGTGTTCATGGAGTTTCTTGATAAGTTTGTTGTGGTATTCATCGATGACATATTGATCTATTCCAAGAGAAATGAAGAACATTTGTGTTTGATTCTTGAGAAACTCAGAGAACACAAGTTGTATGCCAAGTTTAGCAAATGTGAGTTTTGGTTGGATGAAGTTGGTTTTCTTGGACATGTTGTGTCTGGAAATGGTATAGTTGTCGATCCCGCAAAGGTGTCAGCTGTAACTGAGTGGGAACCTCCCAAATCAGTTAAAGAAGTCCGTAGTTTCCTAGGCTTGGCCGGGTACTATAGAAGGTTCATCGAGAATTTCTCGAAAGTAGCTAAGCCGATGACGGGGATGATAAAGAAAAAGAAGAAATTTGATTGGACAGAAGGATGTGAAACCAGTTTTCAAGAGTTGAAGAAAAGACTAGTGTCCGCACCAGTTTTATGCCTCCAAATCTAGAGAAAGACTTCCAAGTCTATTGTGATGCATCTCACCAATGATTGGGTGGATTATTGATGCAAGAAGGAAAAGTTGTGGCTTATGCCTCGAGACAACTCAAGACTCATGAAGTAAACTATCCTACACATGACTTAGAGTTGGCCTCTGTTGTCCATGCACTCAAAACATGGAGACACTATCTGTTGGGAAAACGTTGTGAAGTGTTCACCGATCACAAGAGTCTGAAATACATTTTCACCCAGAAAGAACTCAACATGGGACAAAGAAGATGGCTAGAATTTATCAAGGATTATGACTTAAGTTTGCAATACCATCCCAGGAAAGCAAATGTCATTGCCGATGCATTAAGCCGCAAGGTTTATGTGAATGGCCTCACCAAAGGAAAATTGCCAGATGATTTGTGCCCTCAATTTAAAGAGCTAAGATTGGAGATAGTGCTTGAAGGATATCTTATGTCTTTGGAAGTTCAAACAACACTAATGGATAAAATTAAAGAATCTCAAAAGTTGGACAAGGAAATAGAAGATATTAAGAGTAAAATTGGTAAAGGAAAAGCAAAGGGATTCCATGAAGATGAACAAGGAACTTTATGGTATGGGAAGCGTATCTGCATTCCACAAGATCCTGAACTTCGGAAATTTATCTTGCAAGAAGCACATAATTCACCGTATTCTATTCATCCTGGCAACACCAAGATGTACATGGATGTGAAGGAAATATTTTGGTGGAACAATCTTAAGAAATATATCGCAAAACATATTGCCTTGTGCGATGTGTGTAGTCGAGTGAAGGCGGAATATCAGAAACCATCAGGGTTATTGCAACCACTGCCAATACCTGATTGTAAGTGGGATAAAATTTGTATGGAATTTATCATAGGACTGCCAAGGACCAGATCTGGATACAATTCTATATGGGTTGTTGTAGATCACCTAACTAAAGTGGCTCATTTCATACCCGTGAAGACCACCTATACAAGTGCTAAATTAGCCAAGATCTATATGAACAGAATTGTGTGTTTACATGGAGTACCTAAGAGTATTGTGTCTGATAGAGGAACTCACTTCACTTTGCATTTTTGGCGACAACTATATGAATCATTGGGAACAAGACTAGAATTCAGCACAACATTTCATCCTCAGACTGATGGACAGACAGAAAGGACCAATCTGATTTTGGAAGATATGTTGAGAGCTTGTGCACTAGACTATGGATCTAGTTGGGATGAAAGTCTTCCATACGTAGAATTTTTTTACAATAACAGCTATCAATCGAGCATAGAGATGGCTACGTTTGAATTCCTTTATGGAAGGAAGTGTACTACACCATTATTATGGAGTGGAGTAGGAGAAAGAAACTTATTCGGACTAGATCTTATCAAGGAAGCCAAAGAGAAAGTCAGAATGGTAAAGTACATATTGAAGATAGCCCAATCCCGACAAAAGAGCTATGCAGATCCAAAACGTAGAGAAGTCACTTATGCAGATTTGGAGTCAAAGGGAAATTGGCGCCTCGATATGTAGGACCATTCAAGATTTTGAGCCGCAAAGGAGAAGTGGCCTATGAGTTAGAACTACCAGAATCACTGTCATCAGTGTATAATGTGTTTCATGTAAGCTAGTTGAAAAAGTGTCATCTAGGGATGGAAGAAACTTTATTGAAGGACACTATACCATTGGAAGAAGTTCAATTAGAGAGTGATCTCACTTATGAAGAGAAACCTATAAATTTAAATTCTCAAGATAGCAGAAAGAGTCACTCGTACTAAGACAATCAAGTTCTGCAAAGTAGAGTGGAACCATTTTACTGAGGAAGAAGCAACTTGGGAAAGAGAAGATGAGCTTCAGAAACATCACCCTCACCTATTTGCTAGCCAATCAGAATATCGAGGGCGAGATTCATCTTAAGGGGTTTAGATTTGTAACATCCCAATTTTCATCAAATCCAAAACATCATCATTACATTCATATCATTATAGCATGTGTTCATTACACAAAGATTTTCAAATTTAAACATTAGCAAATCCCTATTTTATACCCCTTTTATTTTACATGTATGGGGCATGTATTTTATTTTTATTTTTATTACCCCAAAGTGTTTTGTAGTGGATTGTGTGTTTAAAACAATTTTCCATACTAGGATCACCCCACAAAAATGTGGTGAAAGTTTGAGTGGATTTGGAGTTGATTTGGTCATTCAAATCATTTTTGGAAAATCAAAATAGAAAAAGAAAAGAGCTAAGAAGAAAAAAAATAGAGCTTACCTACCCAACTAGCGCGGCCCAACTCGTAGCCCACCTATCCCACCCGGGTTTCTCCTCTCCCCCTCTGTTTCTCCCCGCGCGCGCGCCGCACTCGCTCACTGACAGGTGGACCTCCACCTCCACGTCACCCCTTCTTCCCCAAACACCACGCGACGACGAGCTCCGCCGCTGTCGTTTCTGCAAATCAACGCCCGTTGATTCCGATTGATTGCGGGCGTAAATCCCTCCCTCACCACGGATACTTAATCCCCTCGTCGCTCCATTTCCCCCCACTCATCAACCCCTGAGCGCCGCCAGGCTACCCCAATTTCTCCTCGCATCGCCGCTGTCTGACGAACTCCGGTGACCCATTGCGGTGAGTACCGTGCGCACCTTGGCCACTGGTTCAAACGAACTTGCTCGCCATCTTCTTGTGCTCCTTATTATGCTTTCCGTTTTCCCTATTGTACCCCAGAACGCCGCCCCCGTCGTCGACTGTGAGCACCCGACGACAAGTTGATCTCCGATGAGGAATTGCAGCCGTGTCCGTGCGCCCCGCCCCCATCCGCGACCACCTCGAGAACTACCTCTTCTCCGTGACCTCGGTAAGTCACTGAGCCCCCTCCCTTGCTCCCTGGCCTCGCCGGAACATCGCCATCAGACGCGTCGCCACCGCAGTTGCCATTTGCGCCGCTCAGTTTTGGTCGGAGGCTTGCGATCCGCTGGATCTAGATCTAGTGGATGCGATTAGAAGTTTGGGTGAAAGGGTACGGGCAGATCTGGACCGTTGGATCTCACTTAGATTTTATGGTGCTCGCGTGTTATCCGCGTGAACCGGTACATGATTTAGATTTAAAATCCAGATTTGTTCTATTAGATGTTTAAACTTGCAAAATTCATAACTTTTGATCTATAATTCAGAAAATTACAAATTAGGTGTCTATGGATTCAGAAAAATGTGATATTTGCATCTATGGACTTACTTTGGTCATTTGCTTCTGTAAAATTAGGATTTTACGCAGAGACATGTGTAGAGCTATTTTGGCCATAAAAATTATTTAGTTTATTATTTAAAGTGGTTTTTGTGTTATTTAGTATTTAGAATGTATGATTTTTCTTCAGTACAGTAGAGTTTGATTTCAAATATGTGGAAAATCATCTCATTGCATTTTGCATGCATTCGTATTATTTTTGAGTGTTATATTGATTTGTATATATTTTGTTTGAATTTTGTGGTGTATATTTTGTGGATTGTGAAGTGTGTGATTGTGAGGATTGTACCTATTCCCCTAGCTACCAAGGCAATTGATACTTCATCTTTTGTCCTATTATTTTACCTATTACACTAGTGATATGTTTGGTAGGACTTGCATGGTAGTTTTCAAGTATGATGCTATGCTATGGTAGATCCTATAGAATATATATTGGTAGAATTTTCCTAAGTTAAGAGACATTGTATCCTAGAATGCTTAGACTTTCTATTAAAATGAGTGGGTGGAAAATTCATGTTATGCTACTATGAAAAGATTATGCCTATGTGTTTTTGACTAAGAAAACAACTTGTTAATGAAACACCTGGTTGGAATGGGACTTGTATGGTTTGTGTTGAGAGGTTACACAGGTCCCATTTCTATGGTTTACCCTGTATATCACACTTGTGGATTGCCACCCAAGAACAAAGAGATTTGAGATGTTTAGTGTTGAGAAGCTTCCAGTGCAACCCCATGGCATATGGGCTCTGCCTTGACCAACTAAGTTGCAAGAACTCATCCATATGGACAGATGGTGGTAGAGTTGATAGGATGGAACGCTTACATGGTGGTCTGAGGGATTGCTTCTGAAAAATCTCGTATCGATGCATTTCGAGTCTTGTGGGGGAAAGTGCACCACCTCTCGAGAGGGTAAAATCTAAGTACTTAGTCGTGTCCCCGGTTATGGACATTTTGAGCATCAAAGACATTGAAATGGTCAAGAGTCTCCTCATCCCAATTTCTCTAAGTTCAAATTGTGGGTGAACAAGGGTAGAGGTTCACCAATGTCTATTGGTGGTTCCTTAGTGTTTTTGTAAATAAAAACTTAGTATTTTCAAACTAGTTGGATAAACCTTATTTGAGCAAAGCCAGCCTGAACCACACTTAGCCAAATTCATGTAGTTGATAGTCTCTACTATATAACTATGATATCACTTGCCAATACAATTCCAAATGTATTGACCCTCTGTGGCTGTAACTTATTATGTTGCAGGTTACTCTGATGGTGAGTAGGTTTATGAGTCTACACTCAACATGTTTGCCTGTGGAACATGACGTTGAAGACTTTATTTATATGCTATGTAATGAGAACTCTTATATGTTAGCCTTGGGCTAGTGAGTTGTAAGAACTATTGTACTCCTGTAATTTCGATGTAATAATGACCTTTGTATTTGTGTACTTCATCTTAAACTGTGGGTGCTAGCAATTTGATCCAGGGACTAGCACTGCAATCACATGGACCTTTACCTTAAAGGGTGAGGTCTTACAGATGGTATCAGAGCACTGTGTTGCCTATAGGTTTGTGACCCTAAGATGGATTAGACTAAGGAAGCCACTAGGAAAATGCAACAACTTTATGAAATTCACACTTGTCTCTTTTCATCTCGTAAATCCTCGTCTACTATTCTTTCTCATCTCTATTTGTAGGTGGCCGCCATCAACGAAGCCGTCAGGAAGGGACCACTCATGACCATGACCCTAGAATGTGATACGGAGTTTCCCAAGGCACTCAAGAACCTCATGATTAGCTTGGGGATAAATGGTGAAGCCGTGTACAAGGGATTTCCAGTGATGGATGAAGAAGATGATTATTGGTGGGTACAACTCCACTTATATAAGAACAAGGAGGATAACCACAATAAGTCGGGATTCTGCATGGTCACCAACTCTGAAATGCATATGTCAATCTTTGACTCTAGAAGGAATGCAACATGGAATGCCATTGAAGAACTTGGAGAAAGGCTTAAGTGTAGAATGCTACTCAAAATGATCTTAGAGAGGAGAGAAAACATGCCCAAGATAGAACAAAATAAAACTTACTAAAAGAAAAAATTGGGTTATCTCCCAAGAGTACTTTTTTAACGCCTTTAAGCTAGGCTTGATAATTTGAGAAGATGCTCACATAAGAAATATGAATTGAAGTAAAATAGAGATTCAAGAAGCAAATTCAAAACACATTTAAGTCTAACCCACTTCATATGCATAGGAATCTTTTACACAAATAAATTCACAAAGAACAAAGTGACAAGCATAGGAAGATAAAAAGTAACTTCAAAACTTTAGACATAGAGAGGTATTTCAGTACCATGAAAACTTCTACAACCATATTTTCCTCTCTCATAATAATTTTCAGTATCCTCATGAATAAACTCAACAATATAACTATCACATAAAGCATGCTTTTCATGATCTACAAACTCATAATTTTTTATCAAGCTCAAAAATAGTGGGATTAAAACCTTCAAACCCACTTTTAACAATTTTATAACAAGATGACTGATCATTCAATATAGGACCATCATCTAGAGCTTTATCATGAAAACTTTCTGAGGAAAACTCTTTAGTACCATGCATTTCGAAGTTAGGAACAAATAAAGGTTTATCATAGATAACAGGAGCATAATTATTATCACAAGTTTTCCCATAGTAGGTATTTCAAAAGAATCCACAAGAACATAACATTCATCCTCCTTTGGTAAGCATGGGGGACAATCAAATAATTTAAGGGATAAATAGTTACTCTCATTAGAAGGTAGGCATGGGTAGCTAATGCATTCTTCCTCCTTTTGTTCATCACTCTCCTCCTCTTTTTCATCTAATGAGCTTTCATGTTCAGCAATTTCTTCTTCCATAGGCTCCTGCAAGGCATTAGTCTCTTTCGTTGGTGGAGAGCATCTATTAAGATATTGAAGAATATAGCCATTTTCTTCCTTGTAATTATCAAAGAAAAATATAAGTATATCATAAACCTCATATTTATAAGGTGCATCATCAGTATTTTCAAGCAAATTAGCAAGTTCTAATGCACGATTCCAAGCAATAAATTCTTCAATTTGTTCCACATCATAAAATTCATAATTTCCCTTAACATAAGAAGATATGGTAACATTATCATTATACTCACATGTAAGATCCCTCCCTTTATAAAGGTAAGGATCCCTGTGATTGCAATGTTAGTCCTTGGATCAATGCTAGCATCCACAGTTTAAGATGAAGTACATAGAAACAAAGGTCATTATTACTGTAAGGTTCCCAACCTTTAATAAGGTAGAGATCCCTGTGTTTACAATGCTAGTCCCTGGATCAATAGCTAGCATCCACAGTTAAGATGTAATATCAAGAAACAAAGGTCATAATACAACTTTATAACCAGGAATAAAATAAATCATTACATCTTACATATCTCAATTGGCTATCTCATTACAATGCAGCAGAATATAACAATAGCATGGGGTCCTTCATCTTCAAAGTGCCATAGGCAGTCATGTTGGTTGTAGACATGTAATCCTATTCAACACACTTCACTAACATCAAACAAACCTGCAACATAATAAGTTGCAGCCACAAGGGTCAATACATTTGAATTGTATTGGCAAATTTCACTACTATGTAGAAATTAGTGGATCTTATCATTACATGCTTATTTGGCTAAGTGGGGTTTAGGCTCTTTTGCACAAAGCAATATAGTTTTATCCTATCTTTTAAAAATAGTTTTGATCTTTTGTCAAATCTTTCTGAACTCCTTGGAAAACTCCAAGTGCTTCTAATACCTTATTGTCACCATCAAGTTTTACTTTGAGAAATTGGAATGTCGAGATCTTCCATAGCTTCAGGCCTTAGTTGCTCCGTCTTGCCCATAACCGGGGACACGGCTAAGTACTTAGAATTTTGATCTTCTGCAGAAGTTGTACACTTTAACCACATGACACAACCTCATCTTGTTGCCACCAGTGGCCGCTGGATAAGTACTCACCAAAATGGAGTACTGGCAGATCGAGAATGTGACAAAGTCTTTCCATAGAAGTCCTCCCAATACACAATGCTAGCTTGTCAACCATGCACCATGTAGGGATAAATTTCCCTTACACAATTCTAGTTAACCTGAAGATGCCAATGCATGGGTCTTCCACCATGTAGTTGACTAAGCCAGAGCCCATTTAGCATGTGGCTGTACCACGAAAGCCCTTTGTCGAGAAACATGTTCAATCTCTAAGTCCCTAGGTGGTTTTCTTCTAGTGCACATACAAAAAGAGATAGCCATATAAACATGGTTCCTTTTGTTGCCACCTTGTCCAATCTTGAGTATCCTTGTCCACCCAGGTGGTTCATTGAGTACTTGTTTTGTTATATAAAACATATATATTTTCAACTCTTCATATAATCATAACATGTATCCCATCCCAAATAAATAGCAGGGCTAAGCATACTACAACTACAATGTTTTCACTAAGGAATATATAAGGGTATCCTATTAGGATTTAGCATAGCATAAGATATAGTAGTCCTTATCATGCATGTTTCAAAAATCCACTAAGTGTAATGAAAATAGTAGGACATGGATGATAGTGTCACTTGCCTTTTTAGTAGAGAATGTTTGTTCACTTCTTGATCTTGCAAATATCACAATCTTCTAACTTCACTACAATTCAATCAAATAAACACAATTTCAACTAGCATTCAAACCATTTCTCACACATAAAATAACAAAAACAAGGTCATGCATGCAAGAATGCAAAGATAGTTTTATTTACAAAAGTGGTTTCCACTAGGCTATAAACATTATAAAATTCAAAGTGGTCATTTACTAATGTGGTAAAACCATTTGCAAAAGGTTTCATCTCATAAACCAAATATTATGATAAGGTGACATTTTATGTAGTTGAAAATATCTTTTAGCAAAGTAATGATTTTATATGTTTCATCAAATAAGTTTTTAATTCACCAAACTTGGTGTTTAGGGTCATAAGGTTTGAATCAAATAATTTCCCAAAGGTTTCACTCAAAAATCATTTCTAAATCATAATCAATATTTTTATTTGACTAGAAATGAGCTAATTCAAATATTTATTTCTTATCTTCACAAAATATATTTTTAAATCCATAAGTTGGTTCCTATGGTCAGTAGGTTCAAAACAAACCATTTTTAAAAGATTTCACATTAAAATTATATCTAAAACAATTTTTATATTCAAAATAAGCCCACACATGTTTCTGCAAATTCAACCAATTTTTCAGAATCAAAACATTATAAAAAATGCATGGTTGGGTAGGATTTGTCTTTCTGATTCCATTTATATAAAATTTCCAAAATTTGGACATGTAGAACTAAAGTTATGAATTTTACAAGTTTGCAATTCTATTAGAACATTTTCTGGTTTTTATTCAAACACCGCCACGCGTGGCAATCTAATCTAAGCGGTACCGCTTGCGGCGGGATCAGCCTTTCTGGACCGCAGGATTTAAGTGAGATCGTGCGGCACAGATCACACGCACCCCTTCATTTAAATGAATCTATCTAAGCCACTGGATAACGATCTAACGGCTCACAGCAGCTCGACCAGTAACTGGCGGCGCTAGCGGCGGCTGGCGGCGGCGCATGCTCGGGAGGTGAGCTTGTCGACGATGTAGGAAGCGAGGGAGAGGGGTAAGTGGCTTACAGCGTTCGCGTGGTCGAGGTGAAGCTCGAGTCTTGTCGGCTTACGAGGCGCCAGGGAGGGATTGCTCGTCGGAGAGGGCGGCTCTGTTTGACGACGGGGGCGAGGCTGCAGGTCGTGCCGAGGCAAAGTAAATGCATGGTTAGACACGGGCGAGCGTGGGGAGTATGGGAGTATCATTGGGAGGGCTCGGGGCGGTCGGAGCTTACCGGGGAAACTCGACGGAGACGAGAGCGGCAAGACGTCAGTGATGACGGACTCTACGGGCACATGCGAGGCGGCGAAGGCATCGGTGCGCTGGTCTTGCGAGCAAGGCTGCGTGTAGTGGAAGGCGAGGGGCGGCGAGGTGTGGCCGGAATAGGTGCAGAGGCTCGTCGGATACAGAGGTGGTCGAGCTCGAAATTCACTTAGCCTGGGGGCAGAGAGGAAGAGGCAAGCGAGGGGAAAGGTAGAGGAGACAGGGGCGATTAAGTACGCGTGGTTGCAGGGGGAGTGATGGCTGCAGTAACGCGAATTGATCGCCGCAATCAAGGCAGCAACGGCGAGGGGGACATGGTCGCAGGGTTGAAGACGACGATGAGGTGGCGTGGGGTCCAACGTTCAACGAGAGAGAGAGGGGGCACGGGGTCCACTGCTCAGTGACTGCGCGGGTTGATTTTTGGGTGGAAAACGATTCGGTGCGGGGAGGGTAAAATGGGCAAGAGTTGGGCTTCTTGGGCACGATGGGTTGGGTGGGTTATTGGACTGCTTCGATTCACTTTTTTTTTATATAGAAGCTTTTTCTTTTTCCAATTTGAATTTCTGTTTTGTTTTTTCAAACAAATAATTCAAACTCCAATTCAAATCAAACCACCACCAAACTTTGTATTGATTTTAGTTCTGTTTAACAACACATTTCAAAGTCCAAAATAAAATAATTCTTTTATTCTTTTTAGGATCTATTTAATAATTAAATAAATAGACCTTAGTCTTTAATTCAAATAGGATTTAATTTATTTAAAAACTCTATTTGAATCTAAATAATACCCAAAACCTATTCAGTAGGTTTTATTTGAAAATATAAAACACTTGGAAATCTTATTTAAAATACTTTAACAAGTTTTAGTGTTTATTTAAAAAGTAAAAAGCCTTTACTTAATAAAAATTGGATATTAATAAATCCTCATTATTTTATTTAAATAAACCTTTACTATTTTTATCAAATAGAAATATTTTATTTCAAAAGCTTGGCCAAGATTTAATTTGGCTCTATAAAATAATTCTTATTTATATTTCTACCTTTGCTTTATAAAAACCATATCTTTTTATTTAAAGATCCAAAAATAGTGATTCCAACTATTATAACTTTATTTATTAATTGTTTATCTTTTTAAATCTCTTTAGGATTTTATTTTACCAAAATAGGTTTTGATGTTTCCATTTGGAATCAAAAAGTTTCTTATCACCCTAAATTTCAACAAAATTTTATTTTGTTTATTTATTTTTCACATTTCAAAATTTGGAAAATTTTGGGATCTGATAGGCTACCACCCTTAAAAGAAATCTCGTCCCGAGATTTGGGAAGGCTAGAGGTTACAAGTTGGCTTCAAGGCAACTAGGGTACTACCACCCTTAAAAGAAAGTCTCATAGGGTTACGTTGATGGTTCACTTGACTATGGGTTCAATTATTGATATCCAAACAAGGAATCCTTATTTGACTCAACTGAGTTAACTAGTTCCTGATATCCACTTCTTCTATCTCTTCAAAGTTTCCATCCATGTCAATGTGGTTCACATGTCCTTTCTGGGTCACATTGGAGTCACTTCCATTGGCTCTTCTAGCATCCTTTTTCTTTTTCTTCTCAGGACAGTCTGATGCATAGTGTCCAAGTTCCTTACAATTATAGCACTGCAACTGGCTAATGTCTTTCTTCCTGAAAGTATCATGTTGGTTCTGACCAAGGTCATCTCCATTGTCAGTATCATTTCAATTTTTATCACTTCCATTGTTGTTGTGGTGATACTGATGTGGTTCAGAATCTTCATTGCTCTTTTTGAATGAATGCTTCTTTTTTGATGATCCTGAGCGATACTTGAGTTTATGCTTCCTCTTCCTGTTCTCAACTTGATTCATCTTGTTTTCCAATATAGTGGCTTTGTCACAGAGTGATTGATAAGTTGGAACATAGGCAACAGCTAGATGCAGGTTAACTCATCATTAAGTCCTTCAAGAAATTTCTCCTTTCTCTTAGCATCTGTGTCAACTTCATCCGGTGCATATCGTGCCAGATTGTTGAATTCTTCAATATACTCAGCCACACCGAGGTGACGCTGTTTTAGATTGTGAAACTCCTTTTTCTTCAAGTACATCACTCCAGGTGAGATGTGAGTTGTACGGAAACCATCCTCAAAAATAGCCCAAGTCACATATTCAAGGGGAGTGGTTATCTGAAAGTTGTCCAACCATGTTGCTACTGGTCCTTCAAGCAGAAATGCTGCAAACCTAACTTTTTCTTCGTCGGTGCAGCCAACAGTCACTAAGTCTTTATTCACCGAACGTAACCAGTCATTGGCTTCCATTGAATCAGTTGTTCCGGAGAATCTTGCAGGCCTAAGTTTCAGAAACTTGGTGAGCATATCATGTGCTGGAGGATTATTCTGATTGTTGTTGTTGTTGTTGTTGTTGTTGTTGTTGTTGTGGTTGTTGTTGTTGTTGTTATTGTTGTTGTTGTTGTTGTTGTTGTTGTTGTTGTTGTTGTTGTTGTTGTTGTTGTTGTTGTTGTTGTTGTTGTTGTTGTTGTTGTTGTTGTTGTTGTTGTTGTTGTTGTTGTTGTTGTTGTTGTTGTTGTTGTTGTTGTTGTTGTTGTTGTTGTTGTTGTTGTTGTTGTTGTTGTTGTTGTTGTTGTTGTTGTTGTTGTTCTGATTCTGTATGAATGTGGTCATCTCCTGCATCGGCTTGTGTCATCATCTCCTGCATCTCAGGAGTGATATTGTTGTTTTGGTTGGGGTTGGCACGACGGGGAGGCATCTGTTGGTTTGATAGGGATAATTAATGATGGATATGTTTTTAAGAAGTTCTAACACACAAATCAAAACATCCAAGTTCAATCAAACAATCAATCAATCAATCAACAAGCAACTATCCACTTAACAACTTATGAGCTTAACTCATGAGTTGAAGGAAACAACAAGTTTTCTTGAAATAATCAACCTAGTATAGTCATACCTCATAGGTCAATATGATCCATACTCTAACTTGACATCAATGTTTTGGTAGGAAATCTAATGTCTCTTGGTTTTCACTTGTAGCCCTTAGTGATGTCTAAGTTGAAATCTTTGGTGGAACTAAAGTGGAAGTCATTGGTCATGGTGAAGGCTTTGTCCATCAAGTTGAAAAGGAAGAGATGTAGAATCAAAACCGAAAGGTTGAGGAAAGAGTTTACAAGATTGTTTGTAAATAAGTTTTGGAACAATTACAACTCCTATTTTTCTAAGGGGTTTTGTCCAATCCTAGGGTTACAATCTACAGGCAACACGGTGCTCTGATACCATCTGTAAGGTTCCCAAGATTTAATAAGGTAGAGATCCCTGTGTTTACAATGCTAGTCCCTGGATCAATAGCTAGCATCCACAGTTAAGATGTAATATCAAGAAACAAAGGTCATAATACAACTTTATAACCAGGAATAAAATAAATCATAACATCTTACATAGCTCAATTGGCTATCTCATTACAATGCAGCAGAATATAATAATAGAATGGGGTCCTTCATCTTCAAAGTGCCACAGGCAGTCATGTTGGTTGTAGACTTGTAATCCTATTCAACACACTTCACTAACATCAAACAAACCTGCAACATAATAAGTTACAGCCACAAGGGTCAATACATTTGAATTGTATTGGCAAGTTTCACTACTATGTACAAATAAGTGGATCCTATCATTACATGCATATTTGGCTAAGTGGGGTTTAGGCTCTTTTGCAGAAAGCAATATAGTTTTATCCTATCTTTTAAAAAATAGTTTTGATATTTTGTCAAATCTTTCTGAACTCCTTGGAAAACTCCAACTGCTTCTAATCCCTTGTTGTCACCATCAGGTTTTACTTTGAGAAATTGGAATGTCGAGATCTTCCATAGCTTCAGGCCTTAGTTGCTCAGTATTGTCCATAACCGGGGACACGGCTAATTACTTAGAATTTTGATCTTCTGCAGAAGTTGTACACTTTACCCACATGACACAATCTCGTCTTGTTGCCACCATTGGCCGCTGTATAAGTACTCACCAAAATGGAGTACTGGCAGATCGAGAATGTGACAAAGTCTTTCCATAGAAGTCCGCCCAATACACAATGCTAGCTTGTCAACCAGGCACCAATGTAGGGATAAATTTCCCTTACACAATTCTAGTTAACCTGAAGATGCCAATGCATGGGTCTTCCACCATGTAGTTGACTAATCCAGAGCCCATTTAGCATGTGGCTGTACACGAAAGCCACTGTACGAGAAACATGTTTAATCTCTAAGTCCCTAGGTGGTTTTCTTCTAGTGCACATACAAAAAGAGATAGCCATATAAACATGGTTCCTTTTGTTGCCACCTTGTCCAATCTTGAGTATCCTTGTCCACCCAGGTGGTTCATTGAGTACTTGTTTTGTTATATAAAACATATATCTTTTCAACTCTTCATATAATCATAACATGTATCCCATCCCAAATAAATAGCAGGGCTAAGCATACTACAACTACAATGTTTTCACTAAGGAATATATAAGGGTATCCTATTAGGATTTATCATAGCATAAGATATAGTAGTCCTTATCATGCATGTTTCAAAAATCCACTAAGTGTAATGAAAATAGTAGGACATGGATGATAGTGTCACTTGCCTTTTTAGTAGAGAATGTTTGTTCACTTCTTGATCTTGCAAATATCATACTCTTCTAACTTCACTATAATTCAATCAAACAAACACAATTTCAACTAGCATTCAAACCATTTCTCACACATAAAATAACAAAAACAAGGTCATGCATGCAAGCATGCAAAGATAGTTTTATTTGCAAAAGTGGTTTCCACTAGGCTATAAACATTATAAAATTCAAAGTGGTCATTTACTAAAGTGGTAAAACCATTTGCAAAAGGTTTCATCTCATAAACCAAATATTATGATAAGGTGACATTTTATGTAGTTGAAAATATCTTTTAGCAAAGTAATGATTTTATATGGTTCATCAAATAAGTTGTTGATTCACCAAACTTGGTGTTTAGGGTCAGAAGGTTTGAATCAAATCATTTCGCAAAGGTTTCACTCAAAAATCATTTCTAAATCATAATCAATATTTTTATTTGACTAGAAATGAGCTAATTAAAATATTTATTTCTTATCTTCACAAAATACATTTTTAAATCCATAAGTTGGTTCCTATGGTCATTAGGTTCAAAACAAACCATTTTGCAAAGATTTCACATTAAAATTATATCTAGAACAATTTTTATATTCAAAATAAGCCCACACATGTTTCTGCAAATTCAACCAATTTTCCAGAAGCAAAACATTAAACAAAATGCATGGTTGGGTAGGATTTGTCTTGCTGATTCTATTGATATAAAATTTGCAAAATTTGGACGTGTAGAACTAAAGTTATAAATTTTACAAGTTTGCAATTCTATTAGAACATTTTCTGGTTTTTATTTAAACAAATGCACGTGGCCTTAATCTAATCGGGCACCGCTTCATGCGGATTAGCCTCTCTGGACCGCAGGATTTAAGTGAGATCGTGCGGCACAGATCACACGTACCTGTAAGGTTCCCAACCTTTAATAAGGTAGAGATCCCTGTGTTTACAATGCTAGTCCCTGGATCAATAGCTAGCATCCACAGTTAAGATGTAATATCAAGAAACAAAGGTCATAATACAACTTTATAACCAGGAATAAAATAATTTATTACATCTTACATAGCTCATTTGGCTATCTCAATACAATACAGCAGAATATAACAATAGCATGGGGTCCTTCATCTTCAAAGTGCCACAGGCAGACATGTTGGTTGTAGACTTGTAATCCTAATCAATAAACTTCACTAACATCAAACAAACCTGCAACATAATGAGTTACAGCCACAAGGGTCAATACATTTGAATTGTATTGGCAAGTGATACTATGGTAGTATAGTGGAGTCTATCATCTATATGCATTTGGCTAAGTGGAGCTTAGGCTTGCTTTGCTCAAAATAGATTTTCCTTATCATTTGAAAACACTAAGTTTTTGCTTGACAAAATCACCCAAGGCATCTCCCAATAGAAATTGGTGATCCTTCAACCCTTGTTCAACCACAAGTTTTTAACTTAGAAATTTGGATGAGGAGATTCTTGATAGCTGCCATGTCTTGATGCTCAAATTGTCCTTTACTAGGGACATGGCTAAGTACTTAGATTTCACACTCTGCAGAGGTGGTGCACTTTCCCCGCAAGACTTGGTTTCACCAAGACAAGATCTTTTAGAAGCCTTCCCTTAGACCAGAATGGACGCGCTCCAACCTATCAAACCCCTACCACCAACTGTCCATTTGGCTAAGTTATTGCAACCTATATGATCCAGGCAGAGCCCATAATGCCAAGTGGCTGCACTTGAAGCTTCTCAACATTTGACATCTCAAATCCCTTAGTTCCTGGGTGGCCATCCACAAGTTAGATACACAAGGTAAACCATAGAAATGGGCCTTGTGAACCACTCAACACAAACCATTCCTTCCATTCCACCCAGGTGATTCATTCACTTAGTTGTTTTATTAAACAAAACATAAGTCCTTGACTTAGAAATATTCCATAGCATGAATACATATTCCACCCTTGTTTTCTACTAGCTAAGCTAAGCATGATAGTAGTAGGAATCTTAACTTAGGAAATTCTACTAAGGTTTCATCTACTAGGATTTCCCATGGCATAGTTTATACTTAGCAAAATTCCATGCAAGTCCTACTTAGAAATATCACTAATGCATAGTGAAAATAATGGGACAAAAGTATGAAGCATCACTTGCCTTTTTGGTAGAGAATATAGGTTCACTCCTTGTAACACCCTCCGGATCGGGCCTATGCAAGTTTGAGCAAAATTCGCCAAACCCGCATAGAAACGATTCAAAGGTGCACCAGCACTTTAAGGGTGGAAAGCAGTAATATTACACAACAGTCCTCGATGGGACCCAGGCAGAGATATATATAACAGCGACTCAAGGAGTCAAGAATACGATATAATATACAAAAATCCAAATCACCTTGAAAAACGATAGGCGTCAGCTCACGGACAAGATGCAAATGGGGCTAAGAGCCTGAAGAATAACCAATGGCGTCCATAACCTGCCCGAGCCAAGCGGAAGGGTAACCACGCTAACGACGTCGATCTCAAAACCTTAAACAAAGGGGTGCGGCAAAGGGCAAAGGAAAAGAAGGAGTCGAGATCGAGGCGATACGGCGAGGCTAGACTTGCGTCCTCGCCTACATAGGTATGGTGGATGGCGGCGGCAAAGATGCACTAAACAACCTATAGAGACTCGATACAATGGCGGTTATCGAGAGGGTAAGAATGACCTATCCGGATCCAACCTGAAGCTAACACCAAACAAACCCATCCTGGTGTTTCCCCCTCGAGACCAAACGAGGAAGTCAACCGAGGAACTCACACAGTTGGCAGTTTTACTTATTCAGTTATAGTTGCGGCACTTTACTAGTCAGGTTTAGATAATCGTCCTGATAAAGTAAACAGTGGGCACTTTTAGTTAACCATTCCGTGGTAGTTGCAACAATTACTAATCAGGTACAGATAGCATGAGATAAACCCATAACCCAGCAGTTGTTGGTACTTTTATTCAGCCATTCCGTTGTAGTTGCCATACTTACTAGTCAGATACAATTGTCGCAAGCGACAACCAAACAAGCAATTGTGGGCAGTATTATTAGTCATTCCGTTATAGTGAAGCTGATTACTAGTCATTATAAGTCAAATTTATAGCAGTAAACTTTAGTTATGCTTGTCTATGATCGAGATACTGTGCTCCAAGTCGTCCATATCCGCGACACGGCTTTAAAAAGTTTTACCCGCCGGGTGCACCAATAGCAACACACGCCGATCAACCTCGAAAACCAAATCAAAACCCAACGAGGCTTTCACGATGAACAATCACAGGATTCAGAATATTTGGGGCCACCCTTAAGTAGAACCATAGCAAGCTTAGCCGACCAGACGGCCTCAAGGTTTGGGTGGACGTAAACCGGGAACCGAAAGTGTGGCTGGGCTTGTCGACACCGCGTAAACGTGTCCCGATCCTAAACAGTACAGTGTGCAGTACCTCGCACAATCGTAAATAAAGCGGTAAACATGGCATAAGTACAGGATAGTAAAAACACCTCAAACTAGTTTGTGGCCCCAAGAAATAAGACCGAATCAAGCTCGGCTGTGGGGTCCCATATACCTCCGGATGTGGATAGCGCAAAAAATCAAGGAAGTATCAAGTACTCGGGGTCTTACGGGACACAAGTGGCTCGGAAACCAAATATTATCTATCACCCACCGATGCCGCTTATTTCAATTTTAGTTGTTAAGCGAGAAAGTAAAGTGGCGATAAGTAAAACTAGAATCATCTCCAACATCGACATGCGGCAATACATCAGAATCGTGGCATTTGACGACACACATCACACTTGAGCAAGCAACTACGGCGCAAGTCCAACTATCTACCAAACAATGTAATAGGATGTGTCCAAGGCAATATAGGGCTGCAAGGGATTTCACGGGTACGAAAACTAGAGCATCGCAACACAGATAGCAATAGATCAACAGGAAGGAGTAAATTACTATAGAAGTAAGATAGGTAGAAAGGGGGAGATGCTCGCCTGAAAACATTGCCGAAGGGTTCAACCGAAGATCGGGGCGAAGCTCACATCAACTCAACGGCCTTATCCGCGAAGAACCAAAACACTAGAATAAACACCGGATGCAATATTTAATACACGGTAGAAGATCGGCATGATGCATGTATGATGTATGGCATGGCAAGGTGCGATGCAATAGGTCATATTAAGTGGAACCGGGGGTCCCGACAAATAATTAGGTGGTTCAAGTTATTTAGCTCCCCGCAAATTAAATGTTGTTTTAGTAAGGCAAGATAAGATACCGGTTCGCTACACAAGTTTAAATGAGGCCAATATGAGACTAGATTTGCCCGCATATGGGCCCCATATTTATTTATTAGGTGAATCGGCAAAAGGCCCCCAAACCACATGATAAGATGCATGCATGAACAATTATTATGCGTCAAGTTGTTATTATATTATAAAATAGGGTTTGCGGGAGAGGGTTCACACATGAAGGGGCCTCGACGAACTTGGGGGTTCCGGGGTTCGGGGTCCGACAGGGTCCTGGGTTCGACGGTCGTTCTCGACGGGATCGTTCTCGGTTAGCGGGGGTGGGTCTTGGCGTTCCGGGAAGCCGGACTTGGCTCGGTGTCGGGGCGCGTCGAGTTCCTCCGGGCCGGTGCCGTTCTTGTCGTCGCGTAGGTCTCGTCGGGTCCGCGCCATCGAGTCGATCTTGGCGTCCGGGAGGGTTCGTCGGGGTTCAGGGTTCCGTGTCGATGGCCTCGGCGTTCGCGAGTTCTCGGCGCTCCGTGAGGGAGAACATGGCCTGTCGAGCTCGGTCTTCGGGGTCCTGCGAGGGAGCTTGGCGTTCCGTGGTCTTCGGCTCCGCGTGGCAGATCTGGGCGTTTGATGGTACGGTCTCCTACTTCGGATGGCGATGAAGATCTTGTCAAAGCGGCCGAGTCGGAGAACTTGGCATCGTACTAGTGGCCTTGGGTACCCTTTGGGTCGGCCGATGGCGAACTTGGGGATCAGCGTCAGGTCTTCCCTTACCACCGGGTACAAACAGTACCGCAAAGGAACGCAGCGGTTCCGGCACCTGGACAGCAACCATGCATGAAGCTCGGCGCGGTGGCCTGGCGAAGGTGGAAACCGGCGGCAGCGGAGGCGGAACGCGGCCGCATCACCGGTGAGGCGGCGGACGCTGCTGGGCTCGACGACGAGCTCGCTGGCGAAGCTCAGCGGCGGAAAAGGAGAAGCAGGATCGGGCGGAGGGCTCGGTCGCGCTCGAGAGGCGCGGCCAGCGACGGCTTCGGCCGGGCGTTTTGAGACGGTGGCTACGGGCGGCGCCGAGGTGAGGCGGGCGGGCGCAGCGGCGAAGGAGAGGCGGCGAGAGCGCGCGGTCCGGCGAGGACTCTGTGGCGCGCGGCCACGCCGGCGAGGC
This sequence comes from Avena longiglumis, assembly GCA_030063025.1. Lineage (NCBI taxonomy): Eukaryota > Viridiplantae > Streptophyta > Magnoliopsida > Poales > Poaceae > Avena > Avena longiglumis. The sequence continues at coordinate 405,674,071 of CP125978.1, read as the reverse complement.
GGCCACGCTATGAGCCGGGCCGCGCAGGCTGCGCGCCATGGCGCAACGAGGAAAACGTGGCGGCGGGCTATGGCTGTGAGGCGTTGGAGATGGAGGCCGCGTCGGTGAGGTGAGGGGCGGCTCGCGTGCTGCGGTGCGGCTCAGCCCGAGGCGGGCGGCGGAGATGGTAGGCGGGAGGCGGCAGGGCGGCCAGGCGGTTGAGGCTAGGCGAGGCAGCCTGGGTGAGGCGCGCCGAGGCAGCAGGGGCTGGTGGCGTGACGGGCAAGAGGAGGTGGGGTGGGCCAGGAGGAAGCGAGGCGCCATGGTGAGCCCGGCACGTGCGATGGGTGGAGGAAGAAGACGAGCGGGGACAGGAACAGCGGTGGGTCCCGCGGGAGGGGGTTGGACCTGGTCCGGGGCGCGGCTGTGCATGGGGGGCCCGCGGGCAGGGAGAGAGCAGCTGGGGGTGTGCGTGCGCGTGGCTTGTGTGGCTGTGAGGGTTGGTGGGCTGAGGGGTGAGTGCATGTGAGAGAGAGGGGAGAGAGAGAGGGAGGGGTGAGTGGAGGGAAGAGGGTTGGGCTGATGTGGCATTTTAGGATTGGAGGGGGGAGAGGGAGAGGATGAGGTGGCGGGTCTGGATTGGTGGGAGTGAGGTGGAGGGTAGGTTGGGTAGGAATTTGGGTAGGTTTAGGAATTAGAGGGGCAGGTTGGGGTGGACCGATTTTAGTTTTTCCTGGGGCGGTCGTTCGGTCCGAACGCCTGCCGATTCATTCCCGCTAAAATTAATTAAATGCTTTATTTAATTAAGCGGACCGTTGCAAAACATATTTAAGCAAAACAAAATATTCGTGACGGGTTTTGGATGTCTGAAATAATAGAGGGCGTTTTTAGAAAACAAAACGGGTGTTGCGAACATAGTTTTGGCAAACAATGCATGATGATGACGATGCAATGCACAACTTCAACGCGATTTTCTAGTAGTGGTTTTGCGGGATGCCACACTCCTTGATCTTGCAACAATCACACTCTTCAAGTTCCACTACAATTCAATCAAGCAAGCAATATTTCAATCTACCATTCAAGCAAAACATCACATAAAATGATAGAAACAAAACAATGCATGCAAGCATGCCAAATTTTGTTTTATTTACGAAATTGGTTTATAATAGGTTATAAACATTATAAAACACTTATTTGTCATTTCATAAAGTGGCAAAACTATTTGCAAAAGATTTTACCTATAAACCATTTTTGAACAAAATCAATATTTTATGTGGTTGAAAATGCCTTTAGCAAAGTAGCAATCTTTATAGGGTTTACCAAATACATTTTTAAATCATAAAACTTGGTGCTTGGGGTCATAGAGTTTATTCTAAAACATTTCCCAAAGATTTTCTCCCAAAAGCATTTTTAATAAATAAACAATATTTTTATTTGACTAGAAATGGTTTAAATCAAAGATTCATTCTTTTGCTTCACCAAATATATTTTTGAAACCACAAATTGATTCCTATGGTTAGTAGGTTCAAAACAATCCATTTGCCAAAGGTTTTATCTCAAAAAATCATTTTAGAACAATTTTTATATTCTTAACATGCATACACAAGTTTCTGCAAAAACAATCAATTTAGCAGAAGCATTTTACTAAACAAAGTGCATGGTCATAAAGTACTTGTCTTTCTGATTCCATTGATATAAAATTTGCAAAATTTGGTCGTGTGGTTTGAAAGTTATGAATTTTGCAAGTTTACTAATTCAGTAGATCAAATTCTGTTTTTAAATCAACACACTGGCCACGCGTCGCGCTGCGATTGGTCGGTACCGCTTCGCTCAAATCGATCGCTGACAGCCGTTGGATCTAAGTGAAATCGTTCGGCTCTGGTTAAAACTTACCTCTTCTCCTAGATCTAATCCTAGCCAGTCAAAATGGATCCTACGGCTACAAGGCGCTTGCCAGGAACTGGCGGCGCGAGCGACAGTGGCTGGCGGCGGCGCGGTCTGAGAGCGGTGTCACCGGCGATGTAGGAAGCTAGGGAGAGGACGGTGAGGATTACTGGGTTCGCCGTGATGTTCTGAAGCTCGAGGTGGCCGTGGGAGATCGGGGGGCGCTCAGGGTTGACCGCAATTGCTCGTCGGAGATATGCCTGGCGTCGGGTGCGGTCAGTCGTCGTCGAGGGCGACGCTACGGAGCACGAGGGAGCAAACATAAGATGCGGTTAGCTTCGTACGTGAGTCACGGACATGTGTGCATCAAAAGGAGGGCAAGGGGGGTCTGGTCTCACCGGTTGTGCTCGTCGGAGCGGAGGCAGACGGTGGCGATGTGTAGTGGTCGTCGTTGTCGAGGTTCTAGGGCGCGCGCGAGCGAGGGAAAAGTGCTGGGAGGTGCAGAGGATGCTGGCGAGCAAGCTCGTGTGCTCAGGCGGCAGTGGGGCTGACGGTGGTGGCCGGAATTTGATTACGAGCTCGTCGGAGCAGAGCGCGGTCTAAGCGCAAATCAGGGCGGCCTGGGGGCATAGAGGTTCTGTTGAGTGAGGGGAATGAGAGAGGGGGCGCAGGTGAATTAGTATGCGTGATCGCGGGATTGAATTGCTGAGGCATTGAAGCGAATTTACGCGAGCGATTATAGCCAGAAACGGCCGGCGGGGTGAGGGGGAGGAATGAGTCCGCGGGTTGAAGACGCTGACGGGGCAGGTGGGGTCCGCTTGTCGGCTTAAGAGAGAAAGGGAAAGTGGGTCCATGCAGTCAGCGTCGCTGTGGGTTTTTCCTGCGGTGAGAAAACGTTTCGGGGAGAGATGGGTTAGTTGAAATTTCATTGGGTCATTGAATGGCCTGGGTCGACCTTGTCCATATTTTTGTTCCTATTTCTTTTCCTTTTTCCATTTCTTTTATTCTGATTTGATTTTGTTTCAACAATTCAAACATTCATTTGAATTCAAATCTTTGCCAAATTTTGTGAAGACTCAAATACTGATTAATAGTATATTCTGAAGTCAATTTTGGGAATAAAACTTTATTCTCTTTGGGGTCTTTTAATTATTTATTTAGGCCTTTGTTTTAATTCAAAATAAGTTTTAATAATATTTTCAAAACACCATTTGAATTCTTAAACCTTCCAAATCTTTTCAGTAGGCTTTTATTTGTTTAATATGGTGTCAAATAATTCATCTTGAATTATTTGGAAATGGTTTTAATAATATTTATCAATCATTTAAAATTGGATTTGTCTTTATTCAAATGTAATTTGGTTCAAGCCATTTTATTTTATTTTGGAAATTCTTTATCCCTTTATTTTATTTGGATTTTGGATTATAATCATTCCATTTGCTTATGGATTTGGCCAAGATTTAATTTGGTCTTTAAATATTCTTTATTTAATATTTCTTTCTTCATCTTATAAAATCCATATCTTTTTATTTAGAGATCCAAACTTGGTGATTCCAATTTGTGAAATCTTATTTGATATTTATTTATCCTTTTAAATATCTTTAGGATTAATTGCTCTCCATTTGGTATGGATTTATAGATAGGTTCTTTATTAGCCTTGAAAATTTAATTTCATTATCTTATTATATTCATAAGATTTTATCTATGGCTCCAAATTAAGTGAAACCAATTTATATGGTCTTATAATATTTCTATTTGTATTTCTTGATCTTTTTTACAAATGTTTGTTGACAAATTTTTATATGGATCAAATCCATAGGCTTGGAGATAACTTGGAAATGATTTTTATTCCATTAGAGTTTAGGGTTTGGATTTATTTTCCAAGTGTTTAAATTTCCAGATGCATTTTATGATGAATGCATTTATCTTGTATTTTGTTGGATTCACACTTTAATTAAAGTTTGTTCAAGATGGGATTTTTAAGTTTCCATTTAGAAACAAAGTTTCTTTTCTCCCTGATTTTCAACAATAATTTATTTTGCTTATTTATTTTTCACATTACAAGATTTGGAAAATCTTGGGATGTGACAGGCTACCACCCTTAAAATAAATCTCGTCCCAAGATTTGGGGAGGCTAGGGGTTACAAGTTGGCTCAAAGCAACTAGGGTACTACCACCCTTAAAAATTTTTCCAACTAGATTACATCTTGGTTTGCTCGGGATCTTGTTGAAATCTCTCTAGGCAAACATCTGCATAGTGTCCTTTGTTTCCACAGTTGAAACATGTGACAAGGCTGAGATCCTTCATAGGCTTTATCTTGTGCTTCATTTTTTCTGGACAATTGCTTGCATAATGTCCTTGGTTACCACAATTGTAACATGTGATAAGATTGAGTTCTTCACGTATCTTCTGTGGACAAGTTGACACATAGTGACCTAACTCTTTGTAGTTGTTGCACCATACTTGGCTAATATCCTTATACTTTTTGTTCTTCTCTGGACATTCATTGGCATAGTGTCACATTTTTTTGCAATGACAACATTGCACATGGCTTTTGTCCTTCTTTTTCTTGGGTTTCTCCAAAGCTAAGAGTGCTTCTAATTCATGTTCTTCATATGTTATCTCAAAGGTAGGAAAGTTTCCTGGTCTCCTTGACCTTTTCTTATTCCTTGGATAATACATATGTCTCCTCTTTAGTCCTTTAAATTGAGTCATATTGCATGGAGTCGCAAGCTGAGATTTTCCTTTATCTTCATCCTTCTTGGTAGACTTGGCTCTCTCATGGTAGTCTGCAATCAGTTGTTGCACTCCACCTTGTTTACTTTGTTGAACTATGGAATATATGGGGCATTGGATTGTCACATCCCAAGATTTTCCAAATCTTGTAATGTGAAAAATAAATGAATAAAATAAAACTTTGTTGATTTTCAGGGTGAGAAGAAACTTTTTGAATCCAATTGGAAACTTTCAAAACCTATTTGGATCAAATAAAATCCTAAAGGGATTTAAAAGGATAAATAAACAATAAACTTCAAAATATTTAAAATTACTATATTTGGAACTTTATTAAAATATTTGGTTTTCAAAGGAAAAGGTAGATTTATAAATAAGGATTATTTTATATAGCCAAATTAAACCTTGGCCAAGCCTTTGAAATAAAAGGTTTTGCTTTGATAAAAATAGTAAAGGTTTATATAAATAAAATAATAAGTATTTAATATCCAATTTTATTTAAGTAAAGGCTTTTCCATTTTAATTAAAACATTAAAAACTTGTTAAATTATTTTAATAAGTCTTCCAAGTATTTTAAATTCTCAAACAAAACCTACTGAAGTGTTTTTGGTTTTATTTAGTTTTCAAATAAAGATTTTAAATAAAACAAATTCTATTTGAATAAATAACTAAGACTATTTATTTAATTATTAAATAGATCCTAAAAGAATAAAAATATTATTTTTGTTTTTGGACTTTGGTTTATGTTGCTAAACAGAACCAAAACTCAATACAATTTTGGAAGTGTTTTGATTTGTTTTGGATATTTGAATTGTTGTTTGAAATTCAAAACAGGAAATTCAAACAGAAAAAGGAAAAAGCAATCAAAAGAAAAAATATGAATTGGACTCAACCCAACCCAGCAAGCCCACTAGGCCCAGTTAGCCCACTCCCTCTCACCCCGCAGAAAAACGTTTCGCACTCCGCAACTCACCCACTCAGCGACTGACTGGTGGACCCCGTTCCCTTTCCTTCTCTCTCGCTGCCAGAGGACCCCACAGCCACGCGGTCATCTTCCCCACCCCACGACCTGTTCTTCCTCCCCTCGACGCCGTTTCTGGCTATGAATCCGCGACTTAAATTCGCCTTAACGCCTTCACCATTACTCGCTGCGACCACGCACGTTAAAGCGTCTCCTCCTCTCGCTCCTCTGCCGCCCACTCAAACACGCCTGGCCGCCTAATTCCTCTCAGCACCTCTGTCTCCGACGAGCCAGAATCAATTACGGCAGCCTCGCCACCCCTTACCTCCCGAGCACACGCAAGCTCCCAGGCCCTAGCGCATCTTTTCAAGATCAGCTGCTACGCTCGAGCCTCGACAGCGACGACTCCAAGCGCCGCCACGGCCGCTTCCTCTCCGTGACCTCCCGTGAAGCATACGCCCGCCTTCCCGATGACACTCCTGCACTCACCCGCATCTAACCGTGCACTTATTTTTCTTCGGGACAATCTGCAGCCTCGCCCTCGACCACGACCACGCGCAACCGACGCCAGCAAGAACTCCGGTGAACAATAGCCGTGAACTCCGTGCGCCCCTTGACTCCTCGAGAACACCTTGAGCTTCCCCACGACGTTGCGAACACGGTGAGCATATTCCTTTCTCCTCGCTCGTAGCATCGACTCGCCGTCGACTGGCCCGCCGCCCGAGCCACCGCAGCGCCGCCCGTCTTTGGCAAGTATGCTAGATGCCGTGCGATTAGGATCCAGCGGCTAGGATAGAAGTTAGGCGAAAGGGTAAGTAGCATCTGTGCGCCGTGCGATATGACTTGATCCAACGGCCTGTGTCGCTTGATCCACGCGAAACGTTTTCGATGAATCAGAATAGGACGCGTGTCCCAGACTGTTTGATTTAAATAGAATTTGATCTATTAGATTTCTAATTTTGTAAATTGCATAACTTTAGTTCTACACGTCCAAATTTTGCAAACTTTATATCAATGGAATCAGTGGAACAAGCCCTAGCTAACCATGCCATTTTTTAGTAAAAGTTTCTGTTAATTGGTTTGTTTTTGCAGAAACTTATGTATGCTTGTTTAGAATGTAAATTTTTTTGAAAAATGATTTTGGGGATAAAATATTTTTCAATGTTTTGTTTTGAACCTACTGACCCTAGGAATCACTTTGTGGTTTCAAAAATATATTTGGTTATGCAAAAGAATGATTCTTTGATTTAAAACCAATTCTAGTCAAATAAAAATATGGTTTATTTATTAAAAATGGTTTTGGAAGAAAACTTTTGGGAAATGTTTTGTTTCAAACTCTCTGACCCTAAACACAAAGTTTTATGGTTTGAATACATATTTTGTGAACCTTATAGATTAATGCCTTAGTAAAAACATTTCTACACCACATAAAATGATTCCTTGTTTGAAAATGGTTTATGAAGTGAAATCTTTTGCAAATGACTTTGCCACTTTATAAAATGACCATTAGGTGTTTTCAAATGTTTATGTCCCATTAGGAACCACTTTTCCAAATAAAACAATCCTTGGCATGCTTGCATGCATTATCTTGGTTCTATGTTTTTATGTGATGTTTTGCTTGATTGGTAGATTGAGTTTGTGCCTTGCTTGATTGAATTGTAGTGACTTGAAGAGTGTGATTGTTGCAAGGACAAGGAGTGAACTTATACCCTCTACCAAAAAGGCAAGTGATGCTTCATACTTTTGTCCCATTACTTTCACTATGCATTCGTGATTTTTCTAAGTAAAACATGCATGGAATTTTTGCTAAGTATAAACCTTCCTATGGGAAAACCTAGTAGATGAAACCTTAGTAGAAATTTTCCTAAGTTAAGATTACTACTACTATCAAGCTTATCTTAGCTAATAGAAAACAAGGGTGGAATATACATTCATACTATGGAAAAATTTCCAAGTCTGAGGACTTGTGTTTTTGTTTAATAAAACAACTAAGTTAATGAATCACCTGGGTGGAATGGTAATTGCTTGGTGGTTTTTGGTTGAGTAATTATACAAGGTCCATGTTTATGGTTTACCTTGTGTATCTCACTTGTGGATGGCCACCCAGGAACAAAGAGATTTGAGATGTCAAATGTTGAGAAGCTTCAAGTGCAACCACTTGGCATTATGGGCTCTGCCTGGATCATATAGGTTGCTAGAACTTAGCCATCTGGACAGTTGGTGGTAGTGGGAATGATAGGTTGGAATGCGTCCATTTGGTCTAAGGAAAGGCTTCTGAAAGATCTTGTCTTGGTGAAACCAAGTCTTGTGGGGAAAGTGCACCACCTCTGTAGAGTGTAAAATCTAAGTACTTAGCCATGTCCCTGGTAAAGGACAAGTTGAGCATCAAGACATGGAAGCAATCAAGAATCTCATCATCCAAATTTCTAAGTTAAAAACTTGTGGTTGAACTAGGGTTAAAGGATCTTCAATCTTTGATTGGGAGATGCCCTGGGAAAGATTATTTTGTCAAGCAAAAGCTTAGTGTTTTCAAATGATAAGGAAAATCTATTTTGAGCAATGCAAGCCTAAGCTCCACTTAGCTAAATGCATATAGATGACAGACTCCACTATACTACCATAGTATCACTTGCCAATACAATTCAAATGTATTGACCCTTGTGGCTGTAACTTGTTTTATTGCAGGTTTTGTTTGATGTTAGTGAAGTTTATTGATTAGGATTACAAGTCTACAACCAACATGTCTGACTTTGGCACTTTGAAGATGAAGGACCCCATGCTTATAGTTTTCTGCTACAATGTAATGTAATAGCCAAATGAGCTATTGAAGATGTAATAAATTATATTATTCCTGGTTATAAAGTTGTATCATGACCTTTGTTTCTTGATATTACATCTTAACTGTGGATGCTAGCTATTGATCCAGGGACTAGCATTGTAAACACAGGGAACTCTACCTTATTAAAGGTTGGGAACCTGACATGGATAGGGACATGATTATTTCCTTCACATAAGTAACAAGTAGCTTGGGTTGTGGGGCATTGATTAGCTGGATGTTTCTCTTCACAATTGGGGTATTGATCTTCATGCTCTTTGGAAGTGTGATCCTTGTCTCCAGAAATATTGCAAGCTTGGGTTCCTTCTAGAATATCATCTTTGTCATCCTTGTTGTCACAAACTCCTTTCGAAGAGTTGTTCCCATGTTGATCATTTGATCTGTCACCTTATGCAACAACTGGGTTTAGGTTTCCAAAAACCTTTGCATGGTTGGATCTACCTCACTGGTGTTGGCTATAAACTGAGTTGTCACTTGGTTCAACTGGGTTTGGGTTACTATGAGTTCTCTCATGTTTATCTCTTGGTTGTTGTTGTTTTCACCATCCTTGATGTTGGAGTTCCTTGGAGTAGTCATCTGTTTGGGTTGGATTGGGATTATAATAGGCAAAATATTTCTAAGGAATCAATTCTAATCACACACATCACAATTCACTCAAGTAATGTGCAAGCAATCACAAATAAACATTCCATTCAAGCAACAAGTTTCAAGCACATCCTTAGGCAACAAAATATTTTTGCTACACCACAAAAGTTGATGGGTTTAATTTAAACTAAACATGGTGGTCCAACTATATGGTTCACTTGAGACCTTTCCTTCCTTCTTGGTTGATTCTTCTTGAACAAGATCATGGTTCCCTTGGGAAAATTCTTGGTCACAAACTTCAAAGGTGATGATGATTCCCAAGTTGTGTTTCCTTAGTCTTCAAGTCTTGATAAACAATTCTTGTCTCACTTGTAATCCTTAGTGACATCCAAGGTTGAAGTCCTTGTTGAGAATAAGGTTGAAATCAATTGAAGATGTTGAAGTCATTAGAGTTGATGAAGTCCTTTGCACATGGTGAAGTCTTTGGTCATGTGGTAGGTTTTTTCCATTAAGTTTGAAATAGAAGAGATGTAGAATCAAAACCAAAAATGGTTGAGGAAAGAGTTTACAAGACTGTTTGTAAATAAGTTTTTGAACAAATACAACTCCTATTTTTCTAAGGGTTTTTTTCCAATCCTAGAGTTACAAATCCTACAGGCAACACAATGCTCTAATACCATCTGTAAGGTTCCCAACCTTTAATAAGGTAGAGATCCCTGTGTTTATAATGCTAGTCCCTGGATCAATAGCTAGCATCCACAGTTAAGATGTAATATCAAGAAACAAATGTAATAATACAACTTTATAACCAGGAATAAAATAATTTATTACATCTTACATAGCTCATTTGGCTATCTCAATACAATGCAGCAGAATATAACAATAGCATGGGGTCCTTCATCTTCAAAGTGCCATAGGCAGACATGTTGGTTGTAGACTTGTAATCCTAATCAATAAACTTCACTAACATCAAACAAACCTGCAACATAATGAGTTACAGCCACAAGGGTCAATACATTTGAATTGTATTGGCAAGTGATACTATGGTAGTATAGTGGAGTCTATCATCTATATGCATTTGGCTAAGTGGAGCTTAGGCTTGCTTTGCTCAAAATAGATTTTCCTTATCATTTGAAAACACTAAGTTTTTGCTTGACAAAATCACCCAAGGCATCTCCCAATAGAAATTGGTGATCCTTCAACCCTTGCTCAACCACAAGTTTTTAACTTAGAAATTTGGATGAGGAGATTCTTGATAGCTTCCATGTCTTGATGCTCAAATTGTCCTTTACCAGGGACATGGCTAAGTACTTAGATTTTACACTCTGTAGAGGTGGTGCACTTTCCCCACAAGACTTGGTTTCACCAAGACAAGATCTTTCAGAAGCCTTCCCTTAGACCAGAATGGACGCACTCCAACCTATCAAACCCCTACCACCAACTGTCCATTTGGCTAAGTTATTGCAACCTATATGATCCAGGCAGAGCCCATAATGCCAAGTGGCTGCACTTGAAGCTTCTCAACATTTGACATCTCAAATCTCTTTGTTCCTGGGTGGCCATCCACAAGTGAGATACATAAGGTAAACCATAGAAATGGGCCTTGTGAACCACTCAACACAAACCATTCCTTCCATTCCACCCAGGTGATTCATTCACTTAGTTGTTTTATTAAACAAATCATAAGTCCTTGACTTAGAAATATTCCATAGCATGAATACATATTCCAACCTTGTTTTCTACTAGCTAAGCTAAGAATGATAGTAGTAGGAATCTTAACTTAGGAAATTATACTAAGGTTTCATCTACTAGGATTTCCCATGGCATAGTTTATACTTAGCAAAATTCCATGCAAGTCCTACTTAGAAATATCACTAATGCATAGTGAAAATAATGGGACAAAAGTATGAAGCATCACTTGCCTTTTTGGTAGAGAATATAGGTTCACTCCTTGATCTTGCAACAATCACACTCTTCAAGTTCCACTACAATTCAATCAAGCAAGCAATATTTCAATCTACCATTCAAGCAAAACATCACATAAAATGATAGAAACAATACAATGCATGCAAGCATGCCAAATTTTGTTTTATTTACAAAAGTGGTTTATAATAGGTTATAAACATTATAAAACACTTATTGGTCATTTCATAAAGTGGCAAAAATATTTGCAAAAGATTTTACCTATAAAACATTTTAGAACAAAATCAATATTTTATGTGGTTGAAAATGCATTTAGCAAAGTAGCAATCTTTATAGGGTTTACCAAATACATTTTTAAATCACAAAACTTGGTGCTTGGGGTCAGAGAGTTTATTCCAAAACATTTCCCAAATATTTTCTCCCAAAAGCATTTTTAATAAATAAACATTATTTTTATTTGACTAGAAATGGTTTAAATCAAAGATTCATTCTTTTGCTTCACCAAATATATTTTTGAAACCACAAATTTATTCCTATGGTCAGTAGGTTCAAAACAATCCATTTGCCAAAGGTTTTATCTCAAAAATCATTTTAGAACAATTTTTATATTCTAAACATGCATACACAAGTTTATGCAAAAACAATCAATTTAACAGAAGCATTTTACTAAACAAAGTGCATGGTCAGAAAGTACTTGTCTTGCTGATTCCATTGATATAAAATTTGCAAATTTTGGTTGTGTGGTTTGAAAGTTATGAATTTTGCAAGTTTACTAATTCAATAGATCAAATTCTGTTTTTAAATCAACACACTGGCCACGCGTCGCCATTATTGGTCATTACCGCTTCGGATCGATCGCTGACAGCCGTTGGATCTAAGTGAAATCGTTCGGCTCTGGTTCAAACTTACCTCTTCGCCTAGATCTAATCCTAGCCAGTCAAAATGGATCCTACGACTACAAGGCGCTTGCCTGGAACTGGCGGCGCGAGCGACGGTGGCTAGCGGCGGCGCGGTCTGATAGCGGTGTCGCCGGCGATGTAGTAAGCTAGGGAGAGGATGGTGAGGCTTACTGGGTTCGCCGTGATGTTCTGAAGCTCGAGGTGGCCGTGGGAGATCAGGGGGCGCTCGGGGTTGACCGCAATTGCTCGTCGGAGGTATGCCTGGCGTCGGGTGCGGTCAGTCGTCGTCGAGGGCGACGCTACGGAGCACGAGGGAGCAAACAGAAGATGCGGTTAGCTTCGTACGCGAGTCACGGACATGTGTGCATCAAAAGGAGGGCAAGGGGGGTCTGGTCTCAGTGGTAGTGCTCGTCGGAGCGGAGGCAGACGGTGGCGATGTGAAGTGGTTGTTGTTGTTGAGGTTCTGGGGCGCGCGCGAGCGAGGGAAATGTGCTGGGAGGTGCAGAGGATGCTGGCGAGCAAGCTCGTGTGATCAGGCAGCAGTGGGGCTTACGGTGGTGGCCGGAATTTTATTGCGAGATCGTCGGAGCAGAGCATGGTCTAAGCGCATATCAGGGCGGCCTGGGGGCGTAGAGGTTCTGGCGAGTGAGGGGAATGAGAGAGGGGGCGCAGGCGAATTAGTATGCGTGATCGCGGGTTTGAATTGCTGAGGCATTGACGCGAATTTACGCGAGCGATTATAGCCAGAAACGGCCGGCGGGGTGATATGGAGGAACGAGTCCGCGGGTTGAAGACGCTGACGGGGCAGGTGGGGTCCGCTTGTCGGCTTAAGAGAGAAAAGGAAAGTGGGTCCATGCAGTCAGCGTCGCTATGGGTTTTTCCTGCGGTGAGAAAACGTTTCGGGGAGAGAGGGGTTAGTTGGGCTGCTGCTAGTTCAGTTGGGCCGGCTGGGCTGGGTCGACCTTGTCCATTTTTTTTATTCCTGTTTCTTTTCCTTTTTCCATTTCTTTTATTCTGATTTGATTTTGTTTAAACAATTCAAACATTCATTTGAATTCAAATCTTTGCCAAATTTTTTGAAGACTCAAATACTGATTAATTGTATATTCTGAAGTCAATTTTGGGAATAAAACTTTATTCTCTTTGGGGTCTTTTAATTATTTATTTAGGCCTTTGTTTTAATTCAAAATAATATTTAATAATATTTTCAAAACACCAATTGAATTCTTAAACCTTCCAAATCTTTTCAGTAGGTTTTTATTTGTTTAATATGGTGTCTTGAATTATTTGGAAATGCTTTTAATAAGATTTATTAATCATTTAAAATTGGATTTGTCTTTATTCAAATGTAATTTGGTTCAAGCCATTTTATTTTATTTTGGAAATTCTTTATCCCTTTATTTTATTTGGATTTTGGATTATAATCATTCCATTTGCTTATGGATTTGGCCAAGATTTAATTTGGTCTTTAAATATTCTTTATTTAATATTTCTTTCTTCATCTTATAAAATCCATATCTTTTTATTTAGAGATCCAAACTTGGTGATTCCAATTTGTGAAATCTTATTTGATATTTATTTATCCTTTTAAATATCTGTAGGATTAATTGCTATCCATTTGGTATGGATTTATAGATAGGTTCTTTATTAGCCTTGAAAATTTAATTTCCTTATCTTATTATATTCATAAGATTTTATCTATGGCTCCAAATTAAGTGAAACCAATTTATATGGTCTTATAATATTTCTATTTGTATTTATTGATCTTTTTTACCAATGTTTGTTGTCAAATTTTTATATGGATCAAATCCATAGGCTTGGAGATAACTTGGAAATGATTTTTTATTCCATTAGAGTTTAGGGTTTGGATTTATTTTCCAAGTGTTTAAATTTCCAGATGTATTTTATGATGAATGCATTTCTCTTGATTTGGATTTTGTTGGATTCAAAATTTAATTAAAGTTTGTTCAAGATGGGATTTTTAAGTTTCCATTTAGAAACAAAGTTTCTTTTCTCCCTGATTTTCAACAATAATTTATTTTGCTTATTTATTTTTCACATTACAAGATTTGGAAAATCTTGGGATGTGACAGGCTACCACCCTTAAAATAAATCTCGTCCCGAGATTTGGGGAGGCTAGGGGTTACAAGTTGGCTCAAAGCAACTAGGGTACTACCACCCTTAAAAAAATTTCCAACTAGATTACATCTTGGTTTGCTTGGGATCTTGTTGAAATCTCTCTGGGCAAACATCTGCATAGTGTCCTTTGTTTCCACACTTGAAACATGTGACAAGGCTGAGATCCTTCATAGGCTTTATCTTGTGCTTCATCTTTTCTGGACAATTGCTTGCATAATGTCCTTGGTTACCACAATTGTAACATGTGATAAGATTGAGTTCTTCACGTATCTTCTGTGGACAAGTTGACACATAGTGACCTAACTCTTTGCAGTTGTTGCACCATACTTGGCTAATCTACTTATACTTTTTCTTCTTCTCTAGACATTCATTGGCTTAGTGTCCCATTTCTTTGCAATGACAACATTGCACATGGCTTTTGTCCTTCTTTTTCTTGGGTTTCTCCAAAGCTAAAAAGTGCTTCTAATTCATGTTCTTCATATGTTATATCAAAGGTAGGAAAGTTTCCTGGTCTCCTTGACCTTTTCTTATTCCTTGAATAATACATATGTCTCCTATTTGGTCCTTCAAATTGAGTCATATTGCATGGAGGTGCAAGCTGAGATTTTCCTTTGTCTTCATCCTTCTTGGTAGACTTGGCTCTCTCATGGTAGTTCGCAATCAGTTGTTGCACTCCACCTTGTTTCCTTTGTTGAACTATGGAATAGATGGGGCATTGGATAGGGACATGATTATTTCCTTCACATAAGTAACGAGTATCTTGGGTTGTGGGGCATTGATTAGCTGGATGTTTCTCTTCACAATTGGGGCATTGATCTTCATGCTCTTTGGAAGTGTGATCCTTGTCTCCACAAATATTGCAAGCTTGGGTTCCTTCTAGAATATCATCTTTGCCATCCTTGTTGTCACAAACTCCTTTGGAAGAGTTGTTTCCCATGTTGATCATTTGATCTGTCACCTTATGCAACAACTGGGTTTGGGTTTCCAAAAACCTTTGCATGGTTGGATCTACCTCACTGGTGTTGGCTATAAATTGAGATGTCACTTGGTTCAACTGGGTTTGGGTTACTATGAGTTCTCTCATGTTGATCTCTTGGTTGTTGTTGTTTTCACCATCCTTGATGTTGGAGTTCCTTGGAGTAGTCATCTGTTTGGGTTGGATTGGGATTATAATAGGCAAAATATTTCTAAGGAATCAATTCTAATCACACACATCACAATTCACTCAAGTAATGTGCAAGCAATCACAAATAAACATTCCATTCAAGCAACAAGTTTCAAGCACATCCTTAGGCAACAAAATATTTTTGCTACACCACAAAAGTTGATGGGTTTAATTTAAACTAAACATGGTGGTCCAACTATATGGTTCACTTGAGACCTTTCCTTCCTTCTTGGTTGATTCTTCTTGAACAAGATCATGGTTCCCTTGGGAAAATTCTTGGTCACAAACTTCAAAGGTGATGATGATTCCCAAGTTGTGTTTCCTTAGTCTTCATGTCTTGAGAAACAACTCTTGTCTCACTTGTAATCCTTAGTGACATACAAGGTTGAAGTCCTTGTTGAGAATAAGGTTGAAATCACTTGAAGATGTTGAAGTCATTAGAGTTGATGAAGTCCTTTGCACATGGTGAAGTCTTTGGTCATGTGGTAGGTTTTGTCCATCAAGTTTGAAATAGAAGAGATGTAGAATCAAAACCAAAAATGGTTAAGGAAAGAGTTTACAAGACTGTTTGTAAATAAGTTTTGGAACAAATACAACTCCTATTTTTCTAAGGGGTTTTGTCCAATCCTAGAGTTACAAATACTACAGGCAACACAATGCTCTGATACCATCTGTAAGGTTCCCAACCTTTAATAAGGTAGAGATCCCTATGTTTATAATGCTAGTCCCTGGATCAATAACTAGCATCCACAGTTAAGATGTAATATCAAGAAACAAATGTAATAATACAACTTTATAACCAGGAATAAAATAATTTATTACATCTTACATAGCTCATTTGGCTATCTCAATACAATGCAGCAGAATATAACAATAGCATGGGGTCCTTCATCTTCAAAGTGCCACAGGCAGACATGTTGGTTGTAGACTTGTAATCCTAATCAATAAACTTCACTAACATCAAACAAACCTGCAACATAATGAGTTACAGCCACAAGGGTCAATACATTTGAATTGTATTGCCAAGTGATACTATGGTAGTATAGTGGAGTCTATCATCTATATGCATTTGGCTAAGTGGAGCTTAGGCTTGCTTTGCTCAAAATAGATTTTCCTTATCATTTGAAAACACTAAGTTTTTGCTTGACAAAATCACCCAAGGAATCTCCCAATAGAAATTGGTGATCCTTCAACCCTTGTTCAACCACAAGTTTTTAACTTAGAAATTTGGATGAGGAGATTCTTGATAGCTTCCATGTCTTGATGCTCAAATTGTCCTTTACCAGGGACAATGCTAAGTACTTACATTTTACACTCTGCAGAGGTGGTGCACTTTCCCCACAAGACTTGGTTTCACGAAGACAAGATCTTTCAGAAGCCTTCCCTTAGACCATAATGGACGCGCTCCAACCTATCAAACCCCTACCACCAACTGTCCATTTGGCTAAGTTATTGCAACCTATATGATCCAGGCAGAGCCGATAATGCCAAGTGGCTGCACTTGAAGCTTCTCAACATTTGACATCTCAAATCTCTTTGTTCCTGGGTGGCCATCCACAAGTCAGATACACAAGGTAAACCATAGAAATGGGCCTTGTGAACCACTCAACACAAACCATTTCTTCCATTCCACCCAGGTGATTCGTTCACTTAGTTGTTTTATTAAACAAACATAAGTCCTTGACTTAGAAATATTCCATAACATGAATACATATTCCACCCTTGTTTTCTACTAGCTAATATAAGCATGATAGTAGTAGGAATCTTAACTTAGGAAATTCTACTAAGGTTTCATCTACTAGGATTTCCCATGGCATAGTTTATACTTAGCAAAATTCCATGCAAGTCCTACTTAGAAATATCACTAATGCATAGTGAAAATAATGGGAAAAAAGTATGAAGCATCACTTGCCTTTTTGGTAGAGAATATAGGTTCATTCCTTGATCTTGCAACAATCACACTCTTCAAGTTCCACTACAATTTAATCAAGCAAGCAATATTTCAATCTACCATTCAAGCAAAACATCACATAAAATGATAGAAACAAAACAATGCATGCAAGCATGCCAAATTTTGTTTTATTTACAGAAGTGGTTTATAATAGGTTATAAACATTTTAAAACACTTATTGGTCATTTCATAAAGTGGCAAAACTATTTGCAAAAGATTTTACCTATAAACCATTTTTGAACAAAATCAATATTTTATGTGGTTGAAAATGCCTTTAGCAAAGTATCAATCTTTATAGGGTTTACCAAATACATTTTTAAATCATAAAACTTGGTGCTTGGGGTCAGAGAGTTTATTCTAAAACATTTCCCAAAGATTTTCTCCCAAAAGCATTTTTAATAAATAAACATTATTTTTATTTGACAAGAAATGGTTTAAATCAAAGATTCATTCTTTTGCTTCACCAAATATATTTTTGAAACCACAAATTGATTCCTATGGTCAGTAGGTTCAAAACAATCCATTTTCCAAAGGTTTTATCTCAAAAATCATTTTAGAACAATTTTTATATTCTAAACATGCATACACAAGTTTCTACAAAAACAATCAATTTAACAGAAGCATTTTACTAAACAAAGTGCATGGTCAGAAAGAACTTGTCTTGCTGATTCCATTGATATAAAATTTGCAAAATTTGGTCGTGTGGTTTGAAAGTTATGAATGTTGCAAGTTTACTAATTCAATAGATCAAATTCTGTTTTTAAATCAACACACTGGCCACGTCGTCAGCTGCGATTGGTCTTCGCTTCGCTCGGATCGATCGCTGACAGCCATTGGATCTAAGTGAAATCGTTCGGCTCTGGTTCAAACTTACCTCTTCGCCTAGATCTAATCCTAGCCAGTCAAAATGGATCCTACGGCTACAAGGAGCTTGCCAGGAACTGGCGGCGCGAGCGACGGTAGCTGGAGGCGGCGCGGACTGATGGCAGTGTCGCCGGCGATGTAGGAAGCTAGGGAGAGGATGGTGAGTCTTACTGGGTTCGCCATGATGTTCTGAAGCTTGAGTTGGCCGTGGGAGATCAGGGGGCGCTCGGGGTTGACCGCAATTGCTCGTAGGAGGTATGCCTGGCGTCGGGTGCGGTCAGTCGTCGTCGAGGGCGATGCTACAGAGCGCGAGGGAGCAAACGGAAGATGCGGTTAGCTTCATACGCGAGTCACGGACATGTGTGCATCAAAAGGAGGGCAAGGGGGTCTGGTCTCACCGGTAGTGCTCGTCGGAGCGGAGTCAGACGGTGGCGATGTGTAGTGGTTGTCGTTGTCAAGGTTCTGGGGCGCGAGCGAGGAAAAAGTGCTAGGAGGTGCAGAGGATGTTGGCGAGCAAGCTCGTGTGCTCAGGCGGCAGTGGGGCTGACGGTGGTGGCCGGAATTTGATTGCGAGCTCGTCGGAGCAGAGCGTGGTCTAAGCGCAAATCAGGGCGGCCTGGGGCGTAGAGGTTACAGCGAGTGAGGGAATGAGAGAGGGGCAGCGAATTAGTATGCGTGATCGGGGTTGAATTGCTGAGGCATTGACGCGAATTTACGCGATTATAGCCATAAGCGGTCGGCGGGTGAGGGGAGGAACGAGTCCGCGGGAAGACGCCGCCAGGTGGGGTCCGCTTGTCGGCTGAGAGAAAGGGAAAGTGGGTCCATGCGATCGGCGTGGGTTTTTCTGCGGTGAGA
Organism: Avena longiglumis; assembly: GCA_030063025.1. Taxonomy (NCBI): domain Eukaryota; kingdom Viridiplantae; phylum Streptophyta; class Magnoliopsida; order Poales; family Poaceae; genus Avena; species Avena longiglumis. The sequence goes on along the minus strand of CP125978.1, from coordinate 405,655,296 downwards.
AAACGTTCGGGAGAGAGGTTAGTTGGGCTGGCTTCAGTTACTTGGGTCAATGGGTCGACCTTGTCCATTTTTTTTTCTGTTCTTTTTCCTTTTTCTATTTCTTTTATTTTGTTTTGCTTTTGTTTAATTATTTCAAACATCCATTTGAATTCAAATCTTTGCCAAATTTTGTGAAGACTCAAATACTGATTAATAGTATATTCTGAAGTCAATTTTGGGAATAAAACTTTATTCTCTTTGGGGTCTTTTAATTATTTATTTAGGCCTTTGTTTTAATTCAAAATAAGTTTTAATAATATTTTCAAAACACCATTTGAATTCTTAAACCTTCCAAATCTTTTCAGTAGGCTTTTATTTGTTTAATATGGTGTCAAATAATTCATCTTGAATTATTTGGAAATGGTTTTAATAATATTTATCAATCATTTAAAATTGGATTTGTCTTTATTCAAATGTAATTTGGTTCAAGCCATTTTATTTTATTTTGGAAATTCTTTATCCCTTTATTTTATTTGGATTTTGGATTATAATCATTCCATTTGCTTATGGATTTGGCCAAGATTTAATTTGGTCTTTAAATATTCTTTATTTAATATTTCTTTCTTCATCTTATAAAATCCATATGTTTTTATTTAGAGATCCAAACTTGGTGATTCCAATTTGTGAAATCTTATTTGATATTTATTTATCCTTTTAAATATCTTTAGGATTAATTGCTCTCCATTTGGCATGGATTTATATATAGGTTCTTTGTTAGCCTTGAAAATTTAATTTCCTTATCTTATTATATTCATAAGATTTTATCTATGGCTCCAAATTAAGTGAAACCAATTTATATGGTCTTATAATATTTCTATTTGTCTTTCTTGATCTTTTTTACAAATGTTTGTTGACAAATTTTTATATGGATCAAATCCATAGGCTTGGAGATAACTTGGAAATGATTTTTATTCCATTAGAGTTTAGGGTTTGGATTTATTTTCCAAGTGTTTAAATTTCCAGATGCATTTCATGATGAATGCATTTCTCTTGATTTGGATTTTATTGGATTCAAACTTTAATTAAAGTTTGTTCAAGATGGGATTTTTAAGTTTCCATTTAGAAACAAAGTTTCTTTTCTCCCTGATTTTCAACAATAATTTATTTTGCTTATTTATTTTTCACATTACAAGATTTGGAAAATCTTGGGATGTGATAGGATACCACCCTTAAAATAAATCTCGTCCTGAGATTTGGGGAGGCTAGGGGTTACAAGTTGTCTCAAAGCAACTAGGGTACTACCACCCTTAAAAAAATTTCCAACTAGATTACATCTTGGTTTGCTTGGGATCTTGTTGAAATCTCTCTGGGCAAACATCTGCATAGTGTCCTTTGTTTCCACACTTGAAACATGTGACATGGCTGAGATCCTTCATAGGCTTTATCTTGTGCTTCATCTTTTCTGGACAATTGCTTGCATAATGTCCTTGGTTACCACAATTGTAACATGTGATAAGATTGAGTTCTTCACGTATCTTCTATGGACAAGTTGACACATAGTGACCTAACTCTTTGCAGTTGTTGCACCATACTTGGCTAATCTCCTTATACTTTTTATTCTTCTCTGGACATTCATTGGCATAGTGTCCCATTTCTTTGCAATGACAACATTGCACATGGCTTTTTTCCTTCTTTTTCTTGGGTTTCTCCAAAGCTAAGAGTGCTTCTAATTCATGTTCTTCATATGTTATCTCAAAGGTAGGAAAGTTTCCTGGTCTCCTTGACCTTTTCTTATTCCTTGGATAATACATATGTCTCCTATTTGGTCCTTTAAATTGAGTCATATTGCATGGAGGTGCAAGCTGAGATTTTCCTTTGTCTTCATCCTTCTTGGTAGACTTGGATCTCTCATGGTAGTCTGCAATCAGTTGTTGCACTCCACCTTGTTTTCTTTGTTGAACTATGGAATAAATGGGGCATTGGATAGGGACATGATTATTTCCTTCACATAAGTAACGAGTAGCTTGGGTTGTGGGGCATTGATTAGCCGGATGTTTCTCTTCACAATTGGGGCATTGATCTTCATGCTCTTTGGAAGTGTGATCCTTGTCTCCACAAATACTGCAAGCTTGGGTTACTTCTAGAATATCATCTTTGCCATCCTTGTTGTCACAAACTCCTTTGGAAGAGTTGTTTCCCATGTTGATCATTTGATCTGTCACCTTATGCAACAATTGGGTTTGGGTTTCCAAAAACCTTTGCATGGTTGGATCTACCTCACTGGTGTTGGCTATAAATTGAGCTGTCACTTGGTTCAACTAGGTTTGGGTTACTATGAGTTCTCTCATGTTGATAACTTGGTTGTTGTTGTTGTTGTCACCATCCTTGATGTTGGAGTTCCTTGGAGTAATCATCTGTTTGGGTTGGATTGGGATTAGAATAGGCAAAATATTTCTAAGGAATCAATTCTAATCACACACATCACAATTCACTCAAGTAATGTGCAAGCAATCACAAACAAACATTACATTCAAGCAACAAGTTTCAAGCACATCCTTAGGCAACAAAATATTTTTGCTACACCACAAAAGTTGGTCGGTTTAATTTAAACTAAACATGGTGGTCCAACTACATGGTTCACTTGAGACCTTTCCTTCCTTCTTGGTTGATTCTTCTTGAACAAGATCATGGTTCCCTTGGGAAAATTATTGGTCACGAACTTCAAAGGTGATGATGATTCCCAAGTTGTGTTTCCTTAGTCTTCAAGTCTTGAGCAACAATTCTTGTCTCACTTGTAGTCCTTAGTGACATCCAAGGTTGAAGTCCTTGTTGAGAATAAGGTTGAAATCACTTGAAGATGTTGAAGTCATTAGAGTTGATGAAGTCCTTTGCACATGGTGAAGTCTTTGGTCATGTGGTAGGTTTTGTCCATCAAGTTTGAAATAGAAGAGATGTAGAATCAAAACCAAAAATGGTTGAGGAAAGAGTTTACAAGACTGTTTGTAAATAAGTTTTGGAACAAATACAACTCCTATTTTTCTAAGGGGTTTTGTCCAGTCCTAGAGTTACAAATCCTACAGGCAACACAATGCTCTGATACCATCTGTAAGGTTCCCAACCTTTAATAAGGTAGAGATCCCTGTGTTTACAATGCTAGTCCCTGGATCAATAGCTAGCACCCACAGTTAAGATGTAATATCAAGAAACAATGGTCATAATACAACTTTATAACCAGAAATCAAATAATTTATTACATATTACATAGCTCATTTGGCTATCTCAATACAATGCAGCAGAATATAACAATAGCATGGGGTCCTTCATCTTCAACGTGCCACAGGCAGACATGTTGGTTGTATACTTGTAATCCTAATCAATAAACTTCACTAACATCAAACAAACCTGCAACATAATGAGTTACAGCCACAAGGGTCAATACATTTGAATTGTATTGGCAAGTGATACTATAGTAGTATAGTGGAGTCTATCATCTATATGCATTTGGCTAAGTGGAGCTTAGGCTTGCTTTGCTCAAAATAGATTTTCCTTATCATTTGAAAACACTAAGTTTTTGCTTGACAAAATCACCCAAGGCATCTCCCAATAGAAATTGGTGATCCTTCAACCCTTGTTCAACCACAAGTTTTTAACTTAGAAATTTGGATGAGGAGATTCTTTATAGCTTCCATGTCTTGATGCTCAAATTGTCATTTACCAAGGACATGGCTAAGTACTTAGATTTTACACTCTGCAGAGGTGGTGCACTTTCCCCACAAGACTTGGTTTCACCAAGAAAAGATCTTTCAGAAGCCTTCCCTTAGACCAGAATGGACGCACTCCAACCTATCAAACCCCTACCACCAACTGTCCATTTGGCTAAGTTATTGCAACCTATATGATCCAGGCAGAGCCTATAATGCCAAGTGGCTGCACTTGAAGCTTCTCAACATTTGACATCTCAAATCTCTTTGTTCCTGGGTGGCCATCCACAAGTGAGATACACAAGGTAAACCATAGAAATGGGCCTTGTGAACCACTCAACACAAACCATTCCTTCCATTCCACCCAGGTGATTCATTCACTTAGTTGTTATATTAAACAAAACATAAGTCCTTGACTTAGAAATATTCCATAGCATGAATACATATTCCACCCTTGTTTTCTACTAGCTAAGCTAAGCATGATAGTAGTAGGAATCTTAACTTAGGAAATTCTACTAAGGTTTCATCTACTAGGATTTCCCATGGCATAGTTTATACTTAGCAAAATTCCATGCAAGTCCGACTTAGAAATATCACTAATGCATAGTGAAAATAATGGGACAAAAGTATGAAGCATCACTTGCCTTTTTGGTAGAGAAGATATGTTCACTCCTTGATCTTGCAACAATCACACTCTTCAAGTTCCACTACAATTCAATCAAGCAAGCAATATTTCAATCTACCATTCAAGCAAAACATCACATAAAATGATAGAAACAAAACAATGCATGCAAGCATGCCAAATTTTGTTTTATTTACAAAATTGGTTCATAATAGGTTATAAACATTATAAAACACTTATTGGTCATTTCATAAAGTGGCAAAACTATTTGCATAAGATTTTACCTATAAACCATTTTTGAACAAAATCAATATTTTATGTGGTTGAAAATGCCTTTAGCAAAGTAGCAATCTTTATAGGGTTTACCAAATACATTTTTAAATCATAAAACTTGGTGCTTGGGGTCAGAGAGTTTATTCCAAAACATTTCCCAAAGATTTTCTCCCAAAATCATTTTTAATAAATAAACATTGTTTTTATTTGACTAGAAATGGTTTAAATCAAAGATTCATTCTTTTGCTTAACCAAATATATTTTTGAAACCACAAATTGATTCCTATGGTCAGTAGGTTCAAAAAAATCCATTTGCCAAAGGTTTTATCTCAAAAATCATTTTAGAACAATTTTTATATTCTAAACATGCATACACAAGTTTCTGCAAAAACAATCAATTTAACAGAAGCATTTTACTAAACAAAGTGCATGGTCAGAAAGTACTTGTCTTGCTGATTCCATTGATATAAAATTTGCAAAATTTTGTCGTGTGGTTTGAAATTTATGAATTTTGCAAGTTTACTAATTCAATAGACCAAATTCTCTTTTTAAATCAACACACTAGCCACGCGTCGCGCTGCGATTGGTCAGTACCGCTTCGCTCGGATCGATCACTAACAGCCGTTGGATCTAAGTGAAATCGTTCAGCTCTGGTTCAAACTTACCTCTTTGCCTAGATCTAATCCTAGCCAGTCAAAATGGATCCTACGGCTACAAGGCGCTTGCGAACGACATGGCGGTAGCGGCAACAGTGTTTGGCGGCGGCGGTCGAGCGGTGTCGCCGGCGATGTAGGAATATAGGGATAGGATGGTGAGGCTTCATGGGTTCGTCGCGATGTTCTGAAGCTCGAGGTGGCCGTGGGAGATCAGGGGGCGCTCGGGGTTGACCGCAATTGCTCGTCGGAGGTATGCCTGGCGTCGGGTGCGGTCAGTCATCGTCGAGGGCCACGCTACGGAGCACGAGGGAGCAAACGGAAGATGCGGTTAGCTTCGTACGAGAGTCACGGACATGTGTGCATCAAAAGGAGGGCAAGGGGGGTCTGGTCTCACCGGTAGTGCTCGTCGGAGCGGAGGCAGACGGTGGCGATGTCGATGGTCGCTGCCGAGGTTACGGGTGCGCGAGCGAGGGAAAAGTGCTGGGAGGTGCAGAGGATGCTGGCGAGCAAGCTCGTGTGCTCAGGCGGTAGTGGGGCTGACGGTGGTGCCCAGAATTTGATTGCGAGCTCGTCGAAGCGGAGCGTGGTCTAAGCGCAAATCAGGGCGGCCTTGGGGCGTAGAGGTTCTGGCGAGTGAGGGGAATGAGAGAGGGGATGCAGGCGAATTTTTTTGCGTGATTGCGGGGTTGAATTGCTGAGGCATTGACGCGAATTCTGTGACGATTATAGCCGTAAACGGCCGTGAGGTGAGGGGAGGAACGAGTCCGGTTGAAGATCTTGACAGGCAGGTGGGGTCCGCTTGTCGACAAGAGAAAGGAAAGTGGGTCCATGCAATCAGCGTCATTGTGGGTTTTCTGCGGTGAAAAACGTTTGAGGAGATGGGTTAGTTCTTGTTCTTTGGGTCATTGGGCCATTGGGCTGGGTCGACCTTGTCCATTTTTTTTGTTCCTGTTTCTTTTCCTTTTTCCATTTCTTTTATTCTAATTTGATTTTGTTTAAATAATTCAAACATTCATTTGAATTCAAATCTTTGATAAATTTTGTGAAGACTCAAATACTGATTAATAGTATATTCTGAAGTCAATTTTGGGAATAAAACTTTATTCTCTTTGGGGTCTTTTAATTATTTATTTAGGCCTTTGTTTTAATTCAAAATAAGATTTAATAATATTTTCAAAACACCATTTGAATTCTTAAACCTTCCAAATCTTTTCAGTAGGTTTTTATTTGTTTAATATGGTGTCAAATAATTCATCTTGAATTATTTGGAAATGCTTTTAATAAGATTTATCAATCATTTAAAATTGGATTTGTCTTTATTCAAATGTAATTTGGTTCAAGCCATTTTATTTGGATTTTGGATTATAATCATTCCATTTGCTTATAGATTTGGCCAAGATTTAATTTGGTCTTTAAATATTCTTTATTTAATATTTCTTTCTTCATCTTATAAAATCCATATCTTTTTATTTAGAGATCCAAACTTGGTGATTCCAATTTGTGAAATCTTATTTGATATTTATTTATCCTTTTAAATATCCTTAGGATTAATTGCTCTCCATTTGGTATGGATTTATAGATAGGTTCTTTATTAGCCTTGAAAATTTAATTTCCTTATCTTATTATATTCATAAGATTTTATCTATGGCTCCAAATTAAGTGAAACCAATTTATATGGTCTTATAGTATTTCTATTTGTCTTTCTTGATATTTTTTACAAATGTTTGTTGACAAATTTTTATATGGATCAAATCCATAGGCTTGGAGATAACTTGGAAATGATTTTTATTCCATTAGAGTTTAGGGTTTGGATTTATTTTCCAAGTGTTTAAATTTCCAGATGCATTTTAAGATAAATGCATTTCTCTTGATTTGGATTTTGTTGGATTCAAACTTTAATTAAAGTTTGTTCAAGATGGGATTTTTAAGTTTCCATTTAGAAACAAGGTTTCTTTTCTCCCTGATTTTCAACAATAATTTATTTTGCTTATTTATTTTTCAATTACAAGATTTGGAAAATCTTGAGATGTGACAGTACCCCTTCTTTTAAATGAATCTATCTAAGCCACTGGATAACGATCTAACGGCTCATAGCAGCTCGATCGATGGCGGCGGCTAAACTGCTTCTTGTGGCCTTTCGGCGCACGGTGAGGTTGCCGACGATGCAGGAAGCGAGGGAGAGGGGGAAGTGTCTTACAGCATTCACGTGGTTGAGGTGAAGCTCGAGGTGCTATCGGCTTGGCGAGGGGCGCTCAGGAACGGAGGGGATTGCTCGTCGGAAACGGCGTCGGCGTTGGGCGGCTCTGTTTGACGACGGGGGCGAGGCTGCAGGTCGTGCCGAGGCAAAGTAAATGCATGGTTAGACGCGGGCGAGCATGGGGATTATGGGAGTATCATTGGGAGGGCTCGGGGCGGTCGGAGCTTACCGGGGAAACTCGATGGAGACGAGATGCAGGCGCAGGCGCCAGTGATGTGAGCCGAGGCTACGGGCACGCATGCTGAAAGTCAGGCAGCGCTGTGGTCTGTGAGCAAGGCTGTGTGTGGTGGAGGAGGGGCGCGAGGTGTGGCCGGAATCGGTGCAGAGGCTCGTCGGAGACAGAGGTGGTCGAGCTCGAAATTCACTCACACAGGCGAGAGAGGAGAGGCAAGCGAGGAAGGTAGAGGCAGGCGATTAAATGCAGCGTGGTTGCGGGGAGGAGTGATGGCTGCGATGCGTGAATTGATCGCCGCAATCAAGGCAGCAACGGCGAGGGGGACGTGGTCGCAGGGTTGAAGACGACGATGAGGTGGCGTGGGGTCCAACGTTCAGCGAGAGAGAGGGGGGCACGGGGTCCACTGCTCAGTGACTGCGCGGCTTGATTTTTGGGTGGAAAACGATTCGGTGCGGGGAGGGTAAGATGGGATGCGAGTTGGGCTTGCTTGGCCTGATGGGTTGGGTCAGTTGGCTGGACTGCTTCGATTCACTTTTTTTTATATAGAAGCTTTTTCTTTTTCCAATTTGAATTTCTGTTTTGTTTTCCAAACAAATAATTCAAACTCCAATTCAAATCAAACCACCACCAAACTTTGTATTGATTTTAGTTCTGTTTAACAACACATTTCAAAGTCCAAAATAAAATAATTCTTTTATTCTTTTTATGATCTATTTAATAATTAAATAAATAGACCTTAGTCTTTAATTCAAATAGGATTTAATTTATTTAAAAACTCTATTTGAATATAAATAATACCCAAAACCTATTCAGTAGGTTTTATTTGAAAATATAAAACACTTGTAAATCTTATTTAAAATACTTTGACAAGTTTTAGTGTTTATTTAAAAAGGAAAAAGCCTTTACTTAATAAAAATTGGATATTAATAAATCCTGATTATTTTATTTAAATAAACCTTTACTCTTTTTATCAAATAGAAATATTTTATTTCAAAATCTTGGCCAAGATTTAATTTGTCTCTATAAAATAATCCTTATTTATATTTCTACCTTTGCTTCATAAAAACCATATCTTTTTATTTAAAGATCCAAAAATAGTGATTCCAACTATTATAACTTTAATATTAATTGTTTATATTTTTAAATCCCTTTAGGATTTTATTTGACCAAAATAGGTTTATATGTTTCCATTTGGAATCAAAAAGTTTCTTCTCACCCTAAATTTCAACAAAATTTTATTTTGTTTATTTTTTTTCACATTTCAAAATTTGGAAAATTTTGGGATGTGACAATTACAAGTCATTCCAGAGACAAACATAGTCTTTTACAACTCCATGGCCACAGGCCTAATACAAGAGTTTAAATATGTAATAAGATAAATAAGTCTTCATCTTCATGCGCCATAGGCAAGCATGTTGAGTGTAGACTCATAACCCCTAATCACCATCAGAATAACCTGCAAGATCACAAGTTACATCCACAGTGGTCAATACATTGGAATAGTATTGGCAAGTGATACCTTAGAGTAATATTGGCAACTAGATACTATATGCATTTTTGGCTAAGTGTAGCTTAGGCTTGCTTTGCTCAAAATAAGTTTTACCTATTAGTTGAAATCACTAAGTTTTCTTTGTCAAAAACTATCCCAAGGAATCACCAATAGAAATTGGTGAACCTTCACCCTTGTGCAACCACAAGTTTTTTACTTAGAAATTGGGATGAGGAGATTCTTGATATCTTCCATGTCTTGATGCTCAAGTTGTCCAATACCAGGGACAAGGCTAAGTACTTAGATTCTTCCATCTGCAGAGGTTGTGCACTTTCCCCACAAGACTTGATTTTCACCAAGACAAGACCTTTCAGAAGCCTTCCCTTAGACCAAATGGACACGTTCCAACCTATCATCCCACTACCACCAACTGTCCAAATGGCTAAGTTATTGCAACCTATGTGATCGGTGAGCCCATATTGCCATGTGGCTGCACTAGAAGCTTCTTAACATATGGAATCTCAAATCCCTTTGTTCCTGGGTGGCTTTCCACAAGTGAGATACACAAGGTAAACCATAGAAATGGGCCTTGTGTAACCACTCAACATAACCCATTCACAACCATTCCACCCAGGTGATTCATTCACTTAGTTGTTTTATTAAGCAAAAACATAAGTCCAAAGACTTAGAAATATTTTCTCATAGCATGAATATATAACCACCCTTGGTTGCTACTAGCTAGGCTAAGAATGGCAGTGATAAGAATCTTAACTTAGAAATTTCTAGCAATTCTACAACTACTAGGATTTCCCAAGCATAGCATATATAGATCAAAAATATTCATGCAAGACTTAGCAAAATATTTCTAATGCATAGTTGAAAAACTTAGGAATAAAATCATGAAGCACCACTTGCCTTGGTAGTTTGGAGAGTAGCTATAATCCTCACAATCACAATCACTATTTGCACCAAAATCTACACATAAAATAATGGCACAAAATCACATACAAAATTAATACAAGAAAAAATACATGAATGTATGCAATATGCCATGTGATGATTTTCTACACCAAACAAGACAAGTGCACTGTACTGAATCATAAACAAGTACAAAACAAGATTGTAAGGTTCCCAACCTTTAATAAGATAGAGATCCCTGTGTTTACAATGCTAGTCCTTGGATCAATAGCTAGCATCCACAGTTAAGATGTAATATCAAGAAACAAAGGTCATAATACAACTTTATAGCCAGGAATAAAATAATTTATTACATCTTACATAGCTCATTTGGCTATCTCATTACAATGCAGCAAAATATAAAAATAGCATGGGGTCCTCCATCTTCAAAGTGCCATAGGCAAACATGTTGGTTGTAGACTTGTAATCCTAATCAACACATCTCACTAACATCATACAAACCCGCAACATAATAAGTTACAGCCACAAGGGTTAATACATTTGAATTGTATTGGCAAGTGATACTATGGTAGTATAGTGGAGTCTATCATCTATATGCATTTGGCTAAGTGGAGCTTAGGCTTGCTTTGCTCAAAATAGATTTTCCTTATCATTTGAAAACACTAAGTTTTTGCTTGACAAAAATCACCTAAGGCATCTCCCAATAGAAATTGGTGATCCTTCAACCCTTGTTCAACCACAAGTTTTTAACTTAGAAATTGGGATGAGGAGATTCTTGATAGCTTCCATGTCTTGATGCTCAAATTGTCCTTTGCTAGGGACATGGCTAAGTACCTAGATTTTACACTCTGCAGAGGTGGTGCACTTTACCCACAAGACTTGGTTTCACCAAGACAAGATCTTTCAGAAGCCTTCCCTTAGACCAGAATGGACGCATTCCAACCTATCATCCCCTACCACCAACTGTCCATTTGGCTAAGTTATTGCAACCTATATGATCCAGGTAGAGCCCATAATGCCCAGTGGCTGCACTTGAAGCTTCTCAACATTTGACATCTCAAATCTCCTTGTTCCTGGGTGGCCATCCACAAGTGAGATGCACAAGGTAAACCACTCAACATAAACCATTCCTTCGATTCCACCCAGGTGATTCATTCACTTAGTTGTTTTATTAAAGAAAAACACAAGTCCTTGACTTAGAAATATTCCATAGCATGAATATAATCCACCCTTGTTTTCTACTAGCTAAGCTAAGCATGATAGTAGTAGGAATCTTAACTTAGGAAATTTCTACTAAGGTTTCATCTACTAGGATTTCCCATGGCATGGTTTATACTTAGCAAAAATTCCATGCAAGTCCTACTTAGAAATATCACTAATGCATAGTAAAAATAATGGGACAAAAGTATGAAGCATCACTTGCCTTGTTGGTATAGAATAAGTTCACTCCTTGATCTTGCAATATTCACACTCTTCAATCTACCATTCAAGCATCATCACATATAATAATAGAAACAAAACAATGCATGCAAGCATGCCAAACATTGTTTTATTTACAAAAGTGGTTTCTTTATTGGTCATTTTATAAAGTGGCAAAACTATTTGAAAAATATTTTACCTATAAACCATTTTTAAACTAAATCAATATTTTATGTGGTTAGAATTGCCTTTAGCAAAGCAATAAATTTTATAGGGTTCACAAAATATGTTTTCAAATCATAAATCTTTGTGTTTAGGATCAGAGTTTAAATCAAATCATTTCCCAAAAGTTTTCCTCCAAAAAGTGTTTTCAACAAATAAACAATATTTTTATTTGACTAGAAATTCTTTAATTCAAAGTTTTATTCTCTTGCTTCACAAAATATGTTTTTGATACCACAAATTGATTTCTAGGGTCAGTAGGTTCAAAACAAACCATTTGCCAAAGGTTTTTATCATTAAAATTATTTTAGAACAAATTTTATATCCAAAATATGCCTACACAAGTTTATGCAAAAACAATCAATTTACCAGAAGCAATTTACTAAACAAAGTGCATGGTCAGAAAGTACTTGATTTTCTGATTCCATTGATATAAAATTTGCAAAATTTGGACGTGTGGTTTAAAGTTATGAATTTTACAAAATTGAACAACAAATAGATCAAATCTGTTTTTATAACAATAGGCAGGGCCACGTGGGCTGTTCTGATTCGTCGAAAACGGTTCATGCGGACCGTGTTGTGTGGGGCGTTGGATCTAACTGAATCGTGCGGCACAGATTGAGCATAACGGTTCACTTCAGTAATCTATTCGTAGCCTTGCGATCTAAATCTAACGTCTGATAATCAAACAACCAACAAGTGGGCGTATTGGAGGCGTGAGTGGCGGCGCTGCGAGGTGTCGATAGGAAGCGAGGGAGAGGTTGGCGAGGCTTACCAGGCTCGCAGAGACTTGCTGAAGCTCGAGTTGGTGTCGGCTACTCTAGAGGCGCACGGGGTGGTCGACAATTGCTCGCCGGAGTCATTGTCACCGTCGGTTGCGCTCAGACGTCGTTGATGGCGAGGCTACAGAGCACGCCGGAGAAAAAGGGGAGCATGGTTAGATGCGCGGGAGAGTTGCGAGTGCACGCGTGTGAAAAACTTAGGAATAAAATCATGAAGCACCACTTGCCTTGGTAGTTTGGAGAGTAGCTACAATCCTCACAATTACAATCACTATTTGCACGAAAATCTACACATAAAATAATGTCACAAAATCACATACACAATTAATACAAGCAGAAATACATGAATGTATGCAATATACCATGTGATGATTTTATACACCAAACAAGACAAGTTCACTGTACTGAATCATAAACAAGTACAAAACAAGCTAAATAAACTTAATTTGAATTATAAAACATTTTCCAAACAATTACTATACACATTTTATTCCTACAAATGTTTCTGCAAAAATAACCATTTTAACAGGGGCAAAACATTAAACACATTGCACAAATGGAAAGGATTTTCTCTCCTGATTCCATTGATATAAAATTTGTCCAATTTTGACGTGGGAATCAAAAGGTACGAATTAAACAAGTTTAACCAACTAATTGATCTAATTCAAATTTTTAAAACGAAACTCATGCCACGCGGCGTCTCCTGATTGGACAATACCGCTTCACTCAGTATCACGCTTCTTGTAACATCCCAAAAATGTTAACTTGGATCATCAAATTCTAATCCTCACATTTAGGGTTAACAAAAACTTTTCTAAATAAAATTATGAATGCATGCATATGTGTATGCATTGATTTTGAATTCTTTTAAATCCACCTTGTTTGTTCATTTCTTTGCTTGTAAAATGTTTCTTAGGTGAAATAAACATCATCTAAAACATTTCCCACACTTTTCCTAAAGACAAGTAAATCAAAACACATATATGAAGTGCATGGTCACTTTGGCCAATTTAACTCCCATGCCTACTTTGGCTGTCTCAAACTTTCAAAACCTAATAGAAAATTTTCTAAATCTTTGCACCCCTTGAATGTACTCATAACAAGGTATCAAAGCCCACTTTGTGATCATCCAGAAACTTTCAAATGCATAGTTTAAATAACAATTAAAAATTGAATCTTTATCATATGGGAAGATCCCACTTTTTCAAAAACCACTCAAACAAGCTCAACTTTCAAAACCCAAGCATCTGCAGACTCACCAGCACCAATCTAGCAAACCCACCAAAATTCATTTCAAAATTCAAAACTTGATTTCATGCGGCCATTTCATCAAACAGGTCGCAGACACAAATCAAATAAAATATCAAACACTATAGTGTGTAGTGATTCTTGCCTAACTTGTTCCCTAGTTAGCTCACACACAACCCAGTAGATCATCTAGAAAGATTAGCCCAACACTAGCACCCCTGTGAGCTTGCCATTTCCATTAATGATGAACAGCCGAAGCCAACCTTGTCACCCCCATGTCGACAACAAGCTAGGAAGAGAAGCAAGCCTAGCCAGCATGTCTGGGAGGCAGCCCACCGTCCACCGCCACTACCTGTCCCAGCCGCAAGCGTTGCCAAGCCCTGGACCACGCGCACAAGTCACGCCCAGACCATGCCGAGCATGCGCCAGAACACCACCCTCGACCAGCGTCCACAGACCGCGCGCCGCCCTCACCGCGTGCACACACGATCACCACCGACCCAAGAGACCGCCAGACATCCCCGTTTGCTGCCCCGTGCCATACAACCACCGCCCGCCGTCGAAGATGTTGTCTCTGCCGCGCAGAGCAACGCCCGTTCCAGACCAAACCACACCGCCCCATGCCTCGCGCCATGTCGTTGAGCATCGCCAGGAGACACCGCACCATCCCCTACCCTTGCCCATGCCTTTAGCCGCCTGTAACCTCGCCCCCGACGATCTCACCGTGCGCCCCGACGGTCCCCTCGCTCGACTATAAATAGAGGCCACCACTGCACGATTTCTTCACACCATCTCACTCCCCTCTCCTCACTGACCGTTCCACACCATTCTCAGAGCAAGGCGAGCACCACCTCGCCAGAATTTCACCGGAGCCCGTCGCCTCTGGAGAAGAAGGGAGCCAGCGATTAGAGCCGCCCCAGGAGAAGCCACCAGTACCAGGAGATTCGCCGTCGTCGACTTCGTCGTTCGCCCGCCTCGCCGACCTTCGCCCGTACTCCGGTGAGCCCCCAGCACCCCTCATTGGCCGAGCTAGGTTTCATTCTTGCCGGAGTTGTCTCGCATCGACGATGACCCTCAGTCGTTGGATTAGAACTAGATCGAACGATCCACGTTGCCCCATACCGCTTCGCCCAGCCCCGTGTCACTTACGAGTTGGGACACCCACTTAAGCAGCCCGCGGGAGCACTGCGCTAAGCAGGCCGGCCCAGTAACTTTTCCCGCGCAAGCCCAATTATTCAAATTAAACTTTTTCTATTTCAATTCAAACACACTTCTGTACCCAACTTTAAAAATCAACCCTGATCGATTCGGTGCACCAAATTGAATGAAACCAATTTTGTTGGAAAGATCTGTGAATGATGAATCAAAGCCCGTTGGATTCAATTTATTTGGATCTGTAGATCACCCATAGTAAAAATAACAAGGCAGAAGCTTTTCTGCATTCAAACATTTTTCAAATTTAAACCATAAAAGCTTTTGAGTTGATTCCAACTCTCAAAAATTACATTTAACCATACCTTTCAGAATATATAAAAATATATAGGTTTACTTGCAGAAATAATGTTCAAGTAATAAAAGAATGCTACATAAGCATTTCTAGCCACTTTAATTAATTAAAATAAAAGGGTAAAACTTTATTAAATTGTGACACCACTTTAAATCACATTCCCATGGACTAGAATATGTGGTGATGACATGTGTCAACATGATCCCATATTTGGTTTGGAGAATATTAAATCTTAAGTAGTTTTCCAATGAGTAGAAATTACTTTTCTAAAAATAAAAAGATTTAAACCAAGCCTTAACCTTGTAATGTTAGGGATGATGCTAGATCATCCATAGGACCCTTGTGTGTGATGATTGCAAGTAGTTAAGTATTGTTTGGTGATTGTGTACCTCGTATTTATTCATAGACGCTAGTACCGACCAAGGCTACGAGGAGGAAGGAGGATACTACGAAGAAGAAGCCGAGGAGAACTTCAACCACTGCTCTGCACAAGGCAAGCCTTACTAATCAAGTTGACCTATGCAAGCTAAAACTTGCAAGACACTCTACTTTAGCAATCTTATATTGACATTGATGCAAGCTAACACTTGCAAGATACCCTACTGATGCAACAAACCCCTACTTGTTACTATGCCTTAAGCATATGTGATCATACCCATTTGATAAACCAATCCCAGTTTTATGTGCAAGCTTCTCACTTTATTTTTATTCATCAAAGCTTACTTAGAGTTTACTTAAGTGACTGGTAGATTTTGGAAAGATGCTGAAGGTTGCATAAAGAGCATAAAATTTGGCCTAAGCTAGAAACCTTGATATCAGCCTAAGATATAAGGTTGGACTTAGTGAAACTCCACTAGTTACCAACCTTCATTAGTACTACCCCCACCTATAGATGCTAGTGCTAAGCATAAAACTTGATCAATTTTTAGATGGGAATACTTGGTGGAAAAATGGTTATGAAAACCTTGGAATGATGGATCATTCTATTGAAATGTTTTGGACATGTGTTTCCAAACACTTGATGATTTTGGTGATGAAAATGTTGAGGCATGAGCCTTAGCCCTTTTTAAAACTGATGGTTGTCTGGATGCGATACCATTCCAATTTTAGCGTACAACCACAATACCCGAATATTGGGTAGGGCTTGACTGGAAACTTATATACCTTAGTATTAGTTCCCTCACGGCCAAGGTCCGAGTGAGGCTACCTTGTGAAGATTGTCCACATGCGTGCCAAGATGACGGATGGTCATGGTTGGGAGGCCAAACTCACAGGAGGTGCTTATACTAGGGCGTGTAATTGAAAGGTTAGGATTGATTATCCATATCTTGAGTATGGTGAATTCAGGATTTTTTCGACGGATGTATCGAATGTTGTGGTGAAAGTGTACAATCTCCGGAGAGTGTCAAACTATTGAATAAGCGTCATGTTATGGACAGTTGGAGTGGCCATACTGTTCCCCCGTCAGACTTTTCAAAATGACTTGTGAAATGAATTGAGACTTTGACTTGACCACAACAGAGTTGTGACTTGAAATACAAGTTCCCACTTAGGATTTATAGAATTATGACTAGCTTTGGAGCTTAGTAGAGATAAATCTGGCTTTTGCAAAACAACCCTAGAGCCTAGTGTCCTATTATCCAAAAAACCCCTTTACCTATTAGTATTAGTTTGCGAGTACTTAAAGAGTACTCATGGCTTTGTTCCTTGCTATTCCCATGGCCAGACTATGAAGAGGAGTACCTGGAAGACGGACCCTAGGAAGGTTACGACAACTAGGATCATCTCCCATCGTCAGCATTGCCTGTGACCCCGAAGATGGAGCTTCGCCTACGCTACCGTTATTATTACGTATTCCGCTACTTGATGTTGTATTAAGAACTGGATCATGAGATCCCTATTTGTGTAAGAACTTATGTATCGTTTGTAATGGATGAAGTACTATGGTATCCAATTCTGTTATGTCTCGAAAAAATGGTAATCCTGGGATTGCGATGTATGGCATAAGAGGCATCTAGGATTGAAAAATCCGGGTGTTGACAAGTTGGTATCAGAGCCATCCTGACCATAGGAGACCCTAGTTAGATTGGACGTTGAACCAAAAACTTATTTTCAAAACCAAAGAAAAAAATATTTACGAAAACTTATTCTCATTCTTACCTCTTTAATTCTTTAATAAAACTTCATGTTCCTCAAAAACTCTTGCAAAATAGATAAAATTTTGACACCCTTGATCACTCTGCTAATCTACTCATCCTCTATTTTTATAGATGGACGTGAAGTACAACAAGTTTTATCAACTTGGGAATGGAGGAGACCTTATCTTTGAGAGGGATCGATCACTTCGAACTTTTGGGCGTCGCATCCCGAGTTCTTGAGCTCAGCTCAATGATCAAGGAGGAGAAGATCTGCAGTGGCTAATTGTTGCAAGTCTCCGAGGAAAGATTGAACCTCCCACTGTGGAGGGAATTCAGTTTACCTTGAGAGAAAACAACTGGCTCGATGGACTTGCCAGAGCAATGCAGGAAGCTCTTTCTCGTATGTGTGGGCAGAGCATCAATAAGATCAAGGGTACTCGCTTTGAGTTTTGCCCAAGGCGTGATGCAAATGGACAACCATTGGAAGCCCCATACCACCCCGAGCTGAAGACTCAATTGGACCACCTTAGCTTCATGATGTATGATCGTCAGCAGGAACTGGACAACTGCCGTGACTATTGCAACCACAAGTCTGCCATCATCAAGACGAAGGACCAGACCATCGCCATGCTAGCAAAGGATCGCAAGTCTCGCCGCCGTCAGCTCGAAAAGAAGGAGCGCATTATTGCATGTCTTCGCCATCGCATCTCATCTCTGGAGGAGACCATCCACGAGAGAGACATGCAGTTAGAGGAAAGGGAGAATGCCGGAGAGGACCTTCGTGGAGACCCTTACTCCTATCTCAGCGATGACGATGATTTTCTGGAGGATCAGGCCATGGACTTCTTCACCGATGAGGATGATTTTGCCTTCATCGATGATGCTGAAGATGATGAAGCCACAGACTCCAAGGAGTAGTAGCACTGAGCACTAGCGTAGTGAGTCGTAGTCGGTCCCACTGTATCGTAGATTCCAGAATGGTTCTTAAAACCATATGTTTTTCCTTGCTGTGGTGTGCGTTGTATCGATTAAATGAATGAATGAAAAAGCAAGTTGCTAGAAAAACCTGAGTCAAAATCTAAAAACTTTTCAAAAACCCAAAACCTTAGAAATTTCCCTCTTTTCTCATGATCTATATCAATCTTCAGATGCCACGTGGAGGAAGTGGTTCAGCCCCGGACCCGATGTTGCAGATCCTGCAAATGTTGACTTCTGACCGCGAAGCTGAAAGAGCGGAACGTCAAGCCAACCTAGACACTCTGCAATAGATAGCCTAGCTATCCCACAACAACCAAGGACATGGAAATCAGGACAACCATGGATCTAAGCTCAAGAATTTCCAGAATACCAACCCACCTGTGTTCACTAAGTCAGAAGAGCCCCTAGACGCCGATGATTGGTTGCAAACCATGGAAAACAACTTAGAAGTAGCAGGAGTCGAAGCCAACGAGAAAGTCCTGTTCGCCACCCATTATCTAGCCGGAGATGCCAGGGCATGGTGGAACAGTGTTCGTGCAATGACCGGAGGCCAGATGATGACCTGGGAGGAATTCAAGGTCAAGTTTAGCAGAACCCATGTGCCACTAGGTTTGATCAAGAGAATTAGAGACAAGTTCAGAGAGCTAAATCAAGGAAGGATGACTGTAGTGGAATACCGTGACAAATTTTTGTCATTAGCTAGGTATGCCCCGGACGAGATAGACACCGAAGCCAAGAAGAAAGAAAGCTTCCTGAATGGTCTGCATGACGAGATGCAGACGGTGTTAGTCAATATCCCCTTTGCTGATATTGAAGCCCTTGTCGACTCTGCTATCCAGATGGAAAGAAAGTTCAACCAAGCCAATGAGAACCGCAAGCGTCGCATGATGCATCAACCCGGAACCCATTAGACCCCAAAGTATCGCCCCAACCCATCTCGAGGATTTGCCCCAAGAACCAACAGACCCCCTATGACCCGTCCGACCTACCCCAACCGTGGAAACCCTAGACCCAGAGGAAATCACAACAACCCCGGCAACTCTAGCAATTTCACCCGTGCCCAAACCAAGTTAAACACCAACAATGCTACCGCCAACACCAACACTGCCCTGAGGACTGGAAGCAATGTTGTGCCTGTCACAGCCAAGGACAAGTCACAAGTGACCTGTTATGACTATGGAAATAAAGGCCACTATTCCAACGAATGCCCCAACAAGAAGAACGCTACAGCCCCCAATGCCAACGCCCCAGCTCAGCAGCAACGTCGTGTCCAGCCAGGGAGAAGAATTTCCCCAGGGAATTCACTCAACCGCAATGGCCGTCTTTTTCTCATGCATGCTGAAGAATCTCAGGAAGCGCCAGCCGTCGTGCTAGGTATGTTTTCTGTTAATTCAGTACTTGCAAGAGTGTTGTTTGACTCTGGTGCATCGCATTCATTTTTCACCGAAGAATTTGCCTGCACTAGTAAAATTCAACCAACCAAATTGAAGCATGTGATGATTGTACAAATTCCTGGATCAACCACCAAGGCTAGGCAAATTTGCAAAGCCGTCCATATCCGAATCCATGGCATAGATTTTTATTCTAACCTAATAGTACTCGGAACTAAAGGTTTGGAAGTAGTACTAGGAATGGATTGGATGTCCAAACATAAAGGATTGATTGACTGTGCCAAGAAAGCCATCACCATGACCAGTACAGCCGGAATATCAGTCGAGCATATATCTGAAACCTTACCTCGCCAATTCAAATGTAACAAGAGTATAGCCCAACCTACCATTGAACAAGTCCTGATAATTTGTGAATACCCCGATGTATTTCCAGATGTTTTGCCCGGTATGCCCCCAGATCGGGATATCGAGTTTATCATCGAACTAATCCCTAGAACAGGACCCATAGCCCAGAGACCCTATAGTATGAACCCGTCAGAACTAGAAGAACTGAAGAAGCAACTGGAGTCCATGTTGGAAATCGGATTGATTCAACCAAGTGCGTCCCCATGGAGATCACCTGTCTTGTTTGTGGACAAGAAGGATGGAGGTAACCGTTTGTGTACGGATTATCGGAAGTTGAATGATGTCACCATCAAGAACAAGTACCCCTTGCCCAAGATAGAAGATTTGTTTGATCAGTTGACCGGTGCCAAAGTGTTTTCTAAGATTGATCTTAGAACTGGCTATCATCAACTCAAAATTCGTGCAGAGGATATTCCAAAGGCGCCTTTACGACGGATATGGATTGTATGAGTATACGATCTTGTCTTTTGGATTAACCAATGCCCCTCTTACTTCATGAACCTCATGAATAAGATTTTTATGGACTTCCTGGATAAGTTTGTCGTTGTTTTCATCGATGACATTCTGATTTATTCCAAATCAGAAGAAGAACATGAGCTACACCTAAGGACCATTCTTGGAACCCTTAGAGAGCATCAGCTGTATGCAAAGTTTAGCAAATGTGAATTCTGGTTACAGGAAGTAGGATTCCTCGGTCATATTGTATCAGCCAAAGGAATTTCCGTTGACCCTGCCAAAGTGAAAGATGTAGAAGATTGGCAAGCCCAACCACTCAAACCCAAGTTCGTGCTTTTCTCGGATTGGCGGGATATTACAGCAAATTTGTAGAAGGATTCTCTAGTATCGCCAGACCCATGACCCAATTGCTGAAGAAGGACAAGAAGTTTGAATGGACCGACAAATGTGAAGAGAGTTTTCAAGAACTCAAGAGGAGATTGATTTCAGCCCCAATCTTGATCATGCCGGATATCACGAAGCCCTTCGATGTGTATTGTGACGCATCCAAGATTGGTCTCGGATGTGTGATAATGCAAGAAGGCAAAGTTATATCTTATCTATCGCGACAATTGAAGCAACATGAACAAAATTACCCAACCCATGACCTCGAACTCACAACCGTAGTTCTAGCCCTGAAGACATGGAGACATTACCTGATGGGAAACCGTTGTGAGATTTATTTGGATCACAAGAGCCTAAAGTATATATTCACTCAGAAGGAGCTGAATATGAGGCAGAGAAGATGGATTGAGCTAATCAAGGATTACGACCTGGACATTCACTATCACCCTGGTAAAGCCAACGTGGTAGCCGATGCCCTTAGCAGATTGCCGTGCCGCTTGAAATCCATGATTTTGAAGGAGCAACCAAGTTTGCACAAAGAGATGGAAGATTTTCGAATGGAATTAGTAAGTGAAGGATTTTTGGCTAGAATAGAATTTCAGCCTACTTTGATCAGTCAGATTAAAGAAGCGCAGAAGGAAAATGCTAGTATCGACGGAATCAAGAGTCGTATCGGTACAGGCAAAGTACCCGGATTCACCAAGGACGAACAAGGAGTGCTGTGGTACAAAGGACGCCTTTGTGTACCATCAGATTCTGAGATAAAAGAAGTTATCTTGAAGGAGGCTCATGATACTCTTTTTTCTATCCATCCCGGAGGAACTAAGATGTATCAAGATTTGAAAGAGCAATTTTGGTGGCATAAGATGAAGAGAGAAATCGGAAGCTATATCGCCAAGTGTGATATATGTCAGCGAGTCAAGGCCGGACATCAAAGACCCGCTGGATTCTTGCAACCTTTGCAAATTCCGGAATGGAAATGGGATTCTGTAGGAATGGACTTTATCACTGGACTACCTACTTCTAGTAGGGGAAATGACTCTATTTGGGTCATAGTGGACAGATTGTCCAAAGTCGCCCATTTCTTGCCCATCAAAACCACCTATCAGAGTTCGAAGCTAGCAGAGTTGTACATTGCTAGAATCGTTAGTTTGCATGGATTCCCCAAGAACATAGTATCGGATCGAGGAACTCAGTTTACCTCGAGATTCTGGAAGAAAGTCCAAGAAGGTTTAGGAACCCGCCTAGATTTCGATCTGCGTATCACCCTCAGACCGATGGACAAACGGAGCGAGTAAATCAAATACTCGAAGATATGCTTAGAGCATGTGTGCTAGAATATGGATCCAAGTGGGAAGACTGTCTGCCATTTGCAGAATTTTCATACAACAATAGTTACCAAGCCAGTTTGCAAATGGCCCCATTTGAATTTATGTACGGAAGAAAGTGTCGCACCCCTTTGAACTGGTCGGAAGTAGGAGAGAGTCAGATTTTCGGACCCGACATCCTACGAGAAGCATAAGATAAGGTTCACAAGATTCGTGAGCACCTCAAGATAGCCCAATCCCGACAGAAGAGTTACGCCGACAAGAGACGTAGAGACCTCGCCTTCAACATAGGAGATTTTGTTTATCTGAAAGTGTCGCCATTGAAGGGAATGCAGCGTTTCCAACTCAAGGGAAAGTTAGCCCCCAGATATATCAGACCTTTCAAAATTCTGAACTGTCGAGGAGAAGTATCGTATCAATTGGAACTACCAGAAGAGATGTCAGCTGTGCACAATGTGTTCCATATCTCGTTACTTCGCAAGTGTCTCGAAGTCCCCGAGAAGACCGAAGTGTTCAAGAATATCGATCACCGGACCATAGAGATCAACGATGACCTAACCTATCCCGAAGTACCCATCCGTATTTTGGAAGAAGCCTTTGAACTACCGAACCGAAGCATCAAATTTCTCAAGATTGATTGGAGCAACCACACGAAGAGGAAGCTACACAGGGCTGAAGATCACATCAGGACGAAGTTTCCAGATCTCTTCAAATCCTAGGTAATCTTTTCGTCCTTTTCAAATCTCGGGACGAGATTTTGTTTAAGGGGGAAGGTTTGTAACATGCCAAAAATGTTAAACTTGGATCATCAAATTCTAATCCTCACATTTAGGGTTAACAAAAACTTTTCTAAATAAAATTATGAATGCATGCATATGTGTATGCATTGATTTTGAATTCTTTTAAATCCACCTTGTTTTTTTGTTTCTTTGCTTGTAAAATGTTTCTTAGGTGAAATAAACATCATCTAAAACATTTCCCACACTTTTCCTAAAGACAAGTAAATCAAAACTGTCGTGGTGGTGGCACGACAGATGCCATGGGTAGGCTAAAGTATGGGGCCAATGGATGCTAGAGGGATCTGGGGAGGGAAGATGCAGTTGATTCTGCACACAGAGGATAAAGGTAAAGATCTTATTTCTGCTTCCTTGGGCTACAAGTGCTCCTTGAGCTGTGTTTGAGAAGGAAGAACTATACCAGCCTAACAGTCCTAAAAAATGAGTCGATCCCTTCTTCAGGGTCCAGGCCTCTCCTTATAAAGGAGAGCCTTGGGTTCCTTTAGGGCTGATGTGGCAAGCATATTCGAGGAATATGCTTGTCCCAATATAGTAGTTCGGCGCCCCCTTTCCCTGTCGCTCCCCTAATGACGGCAAGGTTCCAGAGGGGCCCTCCTGCGCGCCTCGGGCTTCAGGACTGTCACCTCCGTGACCTCCTTCTGCCTCTCTGTCGCTCTGCGTCTTTGTCCGTAGTGCTTGGCTTCGCTCAGATTCTCCCTAGCCTGCGGCTAGGGTTTGACTTCAGGCTTCTCCTTCTCCTGCAAGATTCGTATCATTCGGCCCTGCCTCCCGTAGCTCGGCTTGTCCTTTATCTGCATTAAGATTACTCGGGCTAACCCAGCCGACTTACGAAGTATCTCAGCCGGGTAATGCCTTGCCATTACTATAAGGTTCCTGCCCTTTCCTATCTTGGCCAACCTCTACATGATTCGGCCGACTCAGACTGTAACTCGGAAACTAGACGGGGAACATCCTTTCGTCTTTCCCCGTCTTTACCCTATCCGGGGTTATCTCCCCAACATTAGTCCCCGAAGCTGGTATGGCCCCGCCGATAACCTCGGCCAGGTCGTATCAGTTTCATGACACAGGTCCTGTATTGTTTCCGAGTTATTCCTTTCTCGTTCGAGGTATCATCGTATCTTCTCGCGTACGCCTCGTCCTACGTGTCATCCCCATCATTGTTTCTCTAGTTTTTTGTTCCTCTCGGTATTCTTGACGGGACACGATTACCACTGCGCTTGGCGTCTGTCGCGACACCTCATGTGCCGTTTCCGTTGGGGATCGTGACCTTCTTTGTTACCGTGTGGCCCTCGGTGTGGTTCCACTCAACGACGTGTGGTCGTGCGGCGCACACGATCTACACGGCCAACCGCCACACCCACGATCCCACTATCTTGCTAGCGGCTCGGTTATAAAGAGGGGTGCGGCGCTGGAGGATTCACTTTCCCCTTTTCGCTCATCTGCGCCCTTCTTCTTCGTCTCGCTTCCGTGCCTGTTCGTAGCTCCGCCGCCGCGCGTTCATCTGAACCGCCGACGGCGAGGACTCCGCCGTGTTGTTCCGTCTGCCTCGTCCATGTTCGCTAGCTTCGGCGTCGTCGCCGGTGAGTTCTTTCCGACCGTGTCGCCTAGGCTTTTCCCTAGATTTCTCTGTCTCCATTTCAAGTTCGTGCGGTGGCTCCTCTACTCCTCCGCCACCGATCCTGTGCAGAATCACGACGGGGCCCTGTAGTTCTAAACTTTCCTCCGCCGCTAGTTCTTCCTCCGCTGATTTTTCCGGCGAGCTCATGTCTAGCTCCTTTAGCGGTGCCCTGTTAGAGGATGACGATGCTGGCTCTGGGCTCGAGCGAGGCTCGTGGCAGGGCTCCTCCGTTACTCGCCGCGAGATCGAGTGGCTTATCCGAACTCGGAGGATTCCCGCCGAGGTCTCCTGTCGCTTACCCGGCAGCGAGTCCTCTCCGGATCCTAGGGAGGGCGAGTATGTAGTTTTTATGTCGCATTTCTCGCGCGGCTTTGGTCTCCCTCTTAGCGACTTTTCTAGAGAGTTTCTCGACTACTTCGGCCTTCAGCCGCATCATCTTCCTGCAAATGCCATCGCTTCTCTTTCTGCTTTTATCTCTGCCTCGGAGGGATACTTCGGCCTATGGCCGTCCGTGCATGTCTGGTCGAAGTTCTTCCAGATTCGTTCTAACGTAGTCCCTGACAAGTCTCTGCATCCTTCCGAGAAACTGCTTACTCAATGTGGAGCAACGTCCATTACACCTCGGAGGAAGTCCGTATTTCCTCGTGTCACAGGGCTAGAGTCGTGCAAGAAGTGGCACAAATCCTTTTTCTATGTCAAGAACACGGGAACGGAGGACAATATTCGGCTCCCCGCATTCTCCATTGGCACGCCCTCCAAGGTGAATTGGACTTATAATCCGAGGAAGAGTCACGCCTTGGCCGATGCTTTTGAGATTCGGCTTAAAGAGCTGATTCGCGTCGGGTTACGCGGCGAGGACTTGATGGCTACCTTTATCAGTAGCCGAATCTGCCCATTCCAGAAACGGACGCACAAACTCTGCTACATGAGCGGTCCTCTTGACCCCAACCGAGTCTCGACCGTGGAGCTGGACAACTATTTCATTTTAAGCGTGTCCGAGCTATCTTCAAGACAGAGATGCTTGAGGACTGGGCTTGGGGATTGAAGCCGTTCACACGTGAGCGTCCCCCTCCCGAAGTAAGCTTAACCACTGACATTCTGTTTTCCAACTGTTTTCGTAACTGTTCTTGCTAATTTTCCTTTTTCCTGTCTTACAGAGGTTCGCAAAGCAGAAGAACGAGGATGCCGAAGTTTTGTCGCTTCCGTGGCCCGCGGACCGGAATACCCCGGACACTGGGGAGCCGGACTCGGAAGAGTTCGTCCCTAAGTCGGATCCTGCCCCGGCTCGTGCTCGTGGCAAGACCTCGGCCCACGAGGAGGAAGGTGATTCGGACGAGGTCCAAGTTCTAGAGGTAGTTGCCGCAATGCCTATTTCTTATGCATTTCCGGCTTCTACTTTCCCAGCTAATCCGGCCGGTCAGGTTCACGACGCCGAGCCTATTGCTTCCGGACCCCCTGTTACCTCGGGGAAACGTGGGGCTCCTGCTGGTGCCTCAGAGGCGGCCCCCAAGAAATGAACGAAGAAATCTGCACCGAATCCTCCCGGCGCAAGACCATGCCTGGAGTCGCAGGGTAAGTTCCTTTTGCTCGTATTTCTTGTTTCTCTCTTTCTGTTTTTCAATCCTAACGCCCTTCTTTCTTTTCTATTTCCGCAATGCTCCACTTTCTGTTAAGCCCGACAGTCCTAGCATGACTAGCCATGTGACTCGGCACCCGTCTCCTCCGCCTGCCGAAGATACCAGGATTCCTAGTCCTGCTCGTGCTGCATCTCCTCCAGTTCCGAATCTATCGCCCCCTCGCCACGATGTGCCTGAAATTCCTCTCATTGACGTTGATTCCACTCTGCCTTCCGAGATTTCCACTGAACCAGTTGCCTCCTCTGTGAATACAAGCGTCTCTACCGAGCCTCTTTCTACCCCCACAGTTTCTATAGTAGCTCCAGCCCCGACCGAGGACGTCAATATCTCGGCGCCTTCTGCGACCGTGACCCCTCCGGATCCTAAAGATCCCGCTCCCATTGCCGAGGTATCAGCTCTTGCTGACGCCTCTAAAGCAAGAAAAGCTGTCGCCGCCAAGGCTTCTACCTCGCAGAAAGGTCTTGTCAGCTCTTCTCAGCCGAGTATCGCCGATGTGTTGCGCAAAGGAACTTCCTCCACCAAAACCTCCATTACTCCGGCTGTCGGTACCCAGCTTGCTCTTCATAAAAGCCATGCGGCCGCGGTGGTTACACAACACGTCCGGGGTAAAGTCCTTACTCGGACGGCAAGTGGGAACAGCCTCGGCTCACTGGTGGAGTATGCCAATAACTGGAATGCTGCCGATCAATTTGAGAGTAATCCCAGCAGTCAGCCATTCCAGCTTTCCGACATAAGCAGCCGCTTGGATCAAGCCGCCAAGATCGTCCTTGATACTAATAGGATGAATGAGGTAATTGTTATTTTACGGAGTTTTGATTAATTCTTTAGTTGCTACTATATATACTCTAGTCCCCGAAACTTGCAAGCGAATAACTTGTTATTTTCTTGGAAGTTTTATGATGCTCTACTTAATTCGATTTAACTTTAGTGTTCGAACCTATATCCGACTAAATATGCCTTAAACTTTGCTTGATTGTTGTCTAGCTGATCTTTGAATATCTAGCCTCCTAGATCGGGGTTAAGTTTAGCTTGACTTGGATCTGTTTTGGCTTTGAATATCCAGCCACCTAGATCCGGGTTAAGTTTTGCTTGACTCGGATCTGTTTTGGCTTTGAATATCCAGCCACCTAGATCCGGGTTAAGTTTTTCTTGACTCGGATCTGTTTTAGCTTTCAATATCCAGCCACCTAGATCCGGGTTCAGTTTTTCTTGACTCGGATCTGTTCTAGCTTTCAATATCTAGTCACCTAGATCCGGGTTAAGTTTTGCTTGACTCGGATCTGTTCTGGCTTTGAATATCCACTCATCGTTTGCTCTATTTCTCAGATTGCACATGACTGACGGACTGCTGAATTTCAAAGACTACTTTTTTCGCACAGAAAACTGGAAGAAAAATATGAGAAAGTTATTCCTGTGGTGAAAAAAGCTGGTAAGTCGACAATTCTCTTCGTCATCTCCGACATTCCTATTGTTTTGTATGCGAGATGTCGGCTCACTTTGTTGGTGAACAGGTAACATCAATAATCTCAACATCCGTCTTGAGAAAAAGGTCAAGAGCTTGGAAGGTTAGTTTCCCTTTTAGTTTACACCTTTCCCTTTTTAAGATGTACGCTAAGTTTCTTTTATCTCGTTTGGCTTTGGTAAAGCCGAGTTACAAACCTTTGCAGCATCTCACCAAGATTGCACGCCCATGCCTGACGTGATGCTGCATTTTTTAGAACAAAGCGTTACTCATTCGGCGCAGCTAAAGGACAAGGATGATGAAATAGCTCGCCTGCGCGCCGAGATGGAGGCCCTTAAGCTTTCTCAGAAGTCCGAACTAGAAAAGGTCGACCAAGAGTTCTCCGAGGAGAAAAATCGGCTAGCTCTACAATTGCAGAAAAATAAAGAGCTCCTCGAGGCTGCCAAACTGAAAACCCGGGGAATGAGCGAAGAGATCGCTCGCTTTGAGAAGAGCAAGACTGACTGGGCTAAAGATCTTCAGATAATGATGAGTTATATTCATCGTAAGCTTCTTAGCACAGCCGGATTATCTTTTTATTTTTTCCTGCTCACGCGCATTCGTGTTTTGTGCAGATCATTTTCGAGCTAAGCCATGAGCTCTAAAGCGGTTCTTCTTTGCTCGTGTGTGAAGGTGTCCCTGTTGACGGACTCGAATACTCGATGGAAGATTTCACAGTTCTTGTCGACACTGCGGTTGGTCCGATGAAGATTATGGGCGATTTGGTGCGAGCACTATCCGAGAGTACCATGTTCTCGGAATATACGGGACTCTGATATCAATGAGGTCCAATTGCTGGTGAAAAGATTAATGGCGTCGAGAGGCAACTAAGTCTTTGGAGGAATCGGCGAGACGGGCGCTGATATGGCCCTCACTGTTATTATGTCATGGTGTGAAGATATTTCTCTTGATATCTTGAGAAATTTGCGCACTGATTCCCGTTGGGTTGAGGACCCCACCTTCGTCGCTCTTCGGCAAGCTCGCGCCTTCCAGCTCGTTGAGTATGCCAACGTGCATACCTGGAATGAAGGTCCGAGCTTCCTCCCGAACCCGGACGATGAGGTCGTAGTCGAGGATGCATCAGATAATAACTCGGCTGAACAGGGGGAGGATGAAGACGACTGGGCTTCTTCTGGTGACTCCAGTTCGATCTCGGATGGCAACGGCGACGCGCGATCCTCCTCCAAAGGTACTAGGCATTCAAGCACAGAACCGATGCTCCTCGGCCTCGGGCTTCGTGAAGCACTGGAGTCGTGGAAGGCGAGGCAACCTCGGCCGAGGCTCCGCCTATCTCGGAGCATTCAGCCCCTGACCCAATTATTGCCTCTCCAGCTGAAAACCTTTAAGTTATTTCTTGTCCCTGGTATGCTGGGCGTACGATGTACGTGGAACATATGTCCGTCTTCTGTATGACCTGAAATTGTTTTGCCGTGTACTGCTGCGACATATATGTTTGTAGTTGTTATCACTTTGTTTAAGTGGTTTTGTTCGTCCGAATTCTTGCTTTGGTGGCCTGCGATTTCTTGATTTTAGGATGTATCTTTGCCTTTGTATTCCCATGGTTTAGCCAATTAATCTGGGTGTGAGCTTTGAATATCATACGAGATTGAGCTGTTCTTATTCTGAGTGTCGAAGTGTGATACCTTCCTTGTATCAAAGGTTGACTACTACTTCGGAACAATATATGGCAGTCCCCGAGTCACTGCCTATAGCGCCGAAGTCTAGTTTGTAAACCAAATTTCAGAAATAATATAAGACGGTTGCCGAGTCACTGCTCAGGGTGCCGAGGTTTAGTGCTTAACATAAAATTGGGGCAACATATGGCACTCCCCGAGTCACTGCTCTGGATTCCAAGGTTGAATACACAAGATGAAATTGAAATGACCTATGGCAGTCCCCGAGTCATTGCTCTGGATGACGAGGTTTAATACATAAGATGAAATTGAAATAAGATATGGCAGTCCCCGAGTCACTACTCTGGATGCCGAGGTTCAATACATAAGATGAAGTCGAAATAAAATATGGCAGTCCCCGAGTCACTGCTCTGGATGCCGAGGTTCAATACATAAGATGAAATTGAAATAACATATGGCAGTCCCCGAGTCACTGCTCTGGATGCCGAGGTTCAATACATAAGATGAAATTGAAATAACATATGGCAGTCCCCGAGTCGCCGCTCTGGATGCCGAGGTTTAATACATAATTGGTTCTTGACCTTGAGATACTATGCTATGAGTAAAACGGACGAAGTAAAGCTACGTTCCATGGCCGCTTCGTTTCTTCGCCGGCTTTGTCTACCTTGTTCTTTCCAGGGGATTGAGCATCGATTAGATAATAGGCATCATTATGCAATGCTTTGCTCATGATGAATGGTCCTTCCCATGGAGGTGACAGCTTGTGCATGCCGGCCGTGCGTTGCACCAGTCGGAGGACTAAATCTCCTTCTTTGAATACTCTTGGATTCACCTTCTTGCTGTGATATCGTCGCAAGTTCTGCTGATAAATAGCTGATCGTGATAGCGCCAGCTCTCTGGCTTCTTCTAGAAGGTCAACAGTATCTTGCCGAGCTACTTCATTTATCTCTAAAGTTGTATATTGAGTAACTCTTGGCGAGTCATGTAGTATGTCGGATGGAAGCACGGCCTCTGCCCCATATACCAGAAAGAATGGTGTATAACCTATTGATCTATTTGGAGTAGTCCCGAGGTTCCATAATACTGCTGGTAATTCCTCAATCCAACATCCTGCCGACCTTTGCAATGGTTCGACGAGTCGTGGTTTTATTCCGGACAACACTAGTCCATTAGACCTTTCCACCTGCCCATTAGATGCTGGATGAGAAACAAAAGCAACATCTAATCTTATGTGATTCTCTTGGCAAAACCTAGCGAAAGCTCCTTCTGCAAAGTTTGTGCCGTTATCTGTAATAACACTGTGCGGGTACCCATATCTTAAGATAATATCTTTGAGGAATTTCACTGCTGTGAGCCCGTCACATTTTTTTATTGGTTTTACTTCAATCCATTTTGTGAACTTGTCCACCATGAACAATATGTGGGTCATCCCCCCTCGGGCCGGCTTAAACGGTCCCACCATATCTAGGCACCACACAGAAAACGGCCAAGTAATGGGTATCCTTTTTAACTCGGACGACGGCATGTGTATCTTGGTTGCATATCTCTGACAGCCATTGCATTTTTCAACCAGCTCTTTGGCTTCCTTCAACGCCGTTGGCCAATAAAACCCATGCCTGAATGCTTTGGCCACCAAGGCACGAGATGAGGCATGGTGTCCACATTCTCCTTGATGTATATCTAGGAGGATCTCCTGGCCTTCTGCCGAACTCACACACCTTTGCAATACACTTGTGATAGCTCATTGTTTATGATTGTATAAGATTTTGCTCTCCTTACGGTTTGTCTTGCTAACACTTCATTATTCGACAACATCGCATCTTTAAGGAAAAAGAATATGGGTTGCGCCCACACCGGTGTGATTTTTTCTGGTGTGGTCTCACTGTCTATTTCCATGTTTTCTGCCGACATAGCTACCTCGGCCTTCTCCATAATTATGCTTATCTCTACTGTCCTTTTCTTGGGGAGTTCCGAGTTATATTGCTGGTCTACTTCCATCGGCACATTATCTTCTGCTGAATTTGCCAGAATAAAGATAGATTCGGATTCTGGTGATGGGGTTATTGATGGTTTTCTGAGGTGTTCCAGGGCAATACCCGGTGGAATTGACTGCCTAGTTGATCCTAGTTTTGACAACGTGTCTGCGGCATCATTTTCTGCCCGAGGTATGTGGTGAAATTCACACCCTTCAAAGTATCCACTGATCTTTTGCACATGAAATCTATACAAAGCCATATTATCATCTAATGCATCCCAATTTCCTGAGACTTGCTGTACTACTAAATCCGAGTCCCCATAGCATAAGATTCGGCGTATGCCAATCTCTTTTGCTACTTTCAATCCATGGACCAGTGCTTCGTATTCGGCTACGTTGTTTGATGCGGCAAAATGTATTTGTAGCACATACTTCAGCTGATCTCTTTTGGGCGAGGTTAACACTATTCCTGCCCCCAAACCATTTCTTAGTTTGCAACCATCGCAATGCATCGTCCAATAATTTGGGTCTGGTAATGGTGGCTCATACTGCACCTCGGCCCAATCTACGAAGAAGTCGGCGACCGCCTGAGATTTGATTGCATCTCTCCTATCGAATTGTGGAGTGTACGGTGACAACTCGATTGCCCATTTTGCTATTCGGCCACTTGCATCTTTGTTGCTCAATATGTCGGCTATGGGAGCTTCACAGATCACTTTGATGGGATACTCTTCGAAGTAATGTTTAAGCTTCTTTGCCGACATGTACACTCCATAAGCCATCTTCTGATAATGTGGGTAATTCTGCTTTGAAGCGGATAACACCTCGCTCAAATAATACACCGGCCTCTGTACTGACTTATCATCTTCGAGTCGTTCTACGACGACTACAGCACTCACTACTCTGTTGGTAGCCGCTATATAGAGTAACATTGGCTCTTTTGATAATGGAGAAGCCAAAATGGGTGCTGTGACCAACATCCTTTTCAACTCATGCAATGCACTGTCTGCTTGTGGAGTCCAAATGAACTTATCAGATTTCTTCATTAGTTGATAGAGTGGTAGTGCCTTCTCTCCCAGCCGACATACAAACCGGTTGAGCGAGGCTATACATCCCGTGAACTTTTGTACATCATTTAGACACCTTGGCAACTCCATTCTTTCTACTTCCTTTATCTTTGTTGGGTTGGCCTCTATACCTCGACTAGATACGAGAAAGCCGAGTAATTTTCCTGCCGGCACGCCAAATGTGCATTTTTCCGGATTAAGCTTCATTCGGAACCTTCTCAGGTTCGCGAAAGTCTGCCGTATATCATCCAGTAGTGTTTTGCTTTCCTTTGTTTTGATGACCACGTCATCTACATATACTTTTACATTTTTTCCTATCTGGTCGTGTAGACATTTTTGCATGCATCTCTCATACGTTGCTCCTGCGTTTCGCAGGCCGAATTGCATTGTGCGATAGCAATAAGTCCCTATCTGGGGTAATAAACGATATTTATTTGATCGGGATTCAACGGTATCTGGTGAAAACCGAATATCGTCTACAAATGACAATAACTCACAACAGCGGTCGAATCAATGACTTGGTCTATTCTAGGTAAGGAAAAGGATCTTTTGGACACGCCTTGTTCAGTTCGTGTAATCGATACACATTCGCCATACAATGGCTACATTCGGATCATCTTTCTTCTTTTCTACTAGCAGGGTTTGACAACCAATCCGGATACAAAGACCTCCATGATGAACCCTTGCGAGGGCGAGCTATTTCATCCCCTATTATTTTTCTCCTGTCTTCGGCGAAGCGGCGGAGAGGTTGCTTCACCGGCCTTGCTCCTGGCCTTACATTTAGAGAGTGCTCAGCCAACTCCCTCAGAACACCTTGCAAATCCTGAGTTGACCATACAAAGATGTCCCGATTCTCACGGAGGAAGTTAGTGAGCTCGCTTTCCTATTTAGCATCTAGGCCTGTACCAATAGTAACGGTGCGTTCTGGTGATTGCTCGTCTATCTGAAACTTCTTCGTTTCTTTAGTCGGCTGAAAGGAGACACTTCCATGTGGATTGGCGGTCTTGCATATTCAATTTGTCTTGGTGAGCGAGGGATGCTACCTCCTGAATCCTTCTTTTTTCTCTTGCTATAACCAATGATTCGGCCAAATTTGACCCGGCTGAAGCACATTCCATTGACTTCTTGTAATCCCCTACTACTGTTATCACTCCTTGTGTTCCGGGTAGCTTCATTTTTAGATAACTTACATGACAGCTGCCCATGAATTTGGCTTGTGCAGTCCGAGTAGAGCATGATATCAACTTTCTAGATCCACCACTTCAAACTCTAAGTTTTACGCTCTGCAGTTATCTCTTGTGCGAATAACACATCCACTCGGACTTTACCAATGGGTTCGCATGAAAGTCTGGCACTATCCCATGGAAAGTGGTCCTCGTGGACTGACATGTTCTGCGATATTCCGAGTTTATGCATGGTATCTTTGTACGATGTTGATCGCTTCCATTGTCAATGAGTACTTTTGAAAATTTCACATTGATGCTTGGTCCAACAAATGTCGGATCCAACACGAGTTCATACGACCCCGGATTGACATTATCTTGGGGTGATCCTTTATGCTCCAAGTTACCTCTGATCCGACCAAGGCACATATCTTGGTCTTGAAGCATAACTACATTTACTTCCATGTGCTTGCTATTGCACTTGCTTCTCTGTTCCGTTGTGAACACGCAATAAGGCGATGATGTTCTCTGTAATCATTGCGTCCAGATTATTTGGATTTGTCCTTCCATCTGGACTTGGTTCATCACTTGATGTACCACATCTCCGATCCGAGTTATCGTATCTCGGGGAGGCGGTAACATCGATTCTTGTGCATTTGCTCGATCAACCGTGGTTGATCTTGATGATACTTGATGGTATTTGATGGGCTGAATGCTCGGGTTTCCCATTGCATTTTTCATCCATGCACATTGACGGGTCATATGGTTGGCTGGCCTGGATGGGTTTGACGTGTGAAATTTACACGGCTGATCTAACATAGACTCGAACGTGTACTTCAGACTCTCCTGCCACTACTTCTTTTGCTCTGGGGTCCACTATCTTTTTCCCTCATTCCTTGGTGTCCACTGCTAAGGACCATTCTTCTGCCGTTGAGTCGCTCCGTGACTCGGCTGATCCTGCGCTACCGCCGCCACTTGGGCCGAATTATATCTATAATCCGGCCTTTCTTCTCTTCTTCTTCCTCTAAAGTCATTGCGCCTGGATGACCCGGCCAAATCTCTTGCATATTGGTCTTGTTGGTCCCGATGATCTGCCGACATCAATTCTGGTTGCGTTGGATCTCCTAATGCATAGGAGTCCGCTATTCTGATAGTTTACGCCAGCGTGGTTGGCATATCTCTTCGATCGTTGCCACAATACACTAGCATAACGGCATCCTTGAGCGAACCAAGCTATTGCTTGCGACTCTATGACTCCTTCACATGAGTTTCTCAAGTTACACCATCGAGTTAAAAACTCTCTATCTATTTCATTCGGCCTCTTCTTGCACATGGCTAATTGTTGCGGCCTGTTTGGCCTCTTGTAGGTGCTGGTAAAGTTGCTGACGAACATTTCATCAAAATCTAACCAACAGTTGATATTGCCTGCCGGCAGATTATTCAGCCATACCCTAGCTGGTCCTTCTAACATTTGTGGGACATACCGTACTGCCCATCGTAAGTTCCCACCCGCTATTTTCACAGCAGTGGCATAGTCAATCAACTAGTCTTGTGGTTTGGTACTCCCATTATATGTTTTCGTGCCTCTCGCTAGCTGAAAGTTCGGCACAGGTGGTTCGCCCATGATCCGTAGTCCAAAGCATATCGGACCTGGTGGACCCTGTTCTTCCAACAACTCGGACCGGTATAGCCGGTCCAGCTTCACTCTTACATCATTTGATGGCAAATCTCTGTACAGAACTCTGTCTTGCATTCCATAGTGGTTATTTCCACCATGGATCGCATATTCCATCTCGGAATAACCATCATTGTACCTTTCATTCATTTGATTGTGGCGAGCTGGCCTCGCTTCTCTTTCCTGCCAGGGTTCATGTCTTGGTTGTGGGTTGAGGCGGTTCTCTCCTTACGCCGAGGGTATTGTTCTCATGATTGCCTCTTGAGTTCTCTTCGCCGAGGTCTCCATTGCCTCGGCTTCACCGTCTTTCTCAATACGTGGATTCCTCTCACCTTTGTTACCTCGGCTTCCATTGCCTCTGTTCTTGTTTGCCTTCCGCTATTGGATCATCTGAACAATTTGCTTGTTTCTCTTTCGAGGTTCTTTGCTTTGTCCTTTCGTGCATTATTTAGGGTGAAGATCTTTGCCACGGACAAGGCAGTCTTGCTCCGCTTGAGTGAACCATTCGCGAGGCCCCGGCCTCATGGGTCTCTGAGCATTTCTTCGTTTCTTTGGTTCGCGATGCGCAGCTCATTCACTCTTTCTTCTTTGTTTCGACGGGCAGTCGGCCCCTCTAACTCTAATCTGCGGCATTTGCGCTCTTAGGTTCTTTACCGAGTCTTGTACCTCGGCAAGCCCAAATCAAGCGATTAGCCTTATGAGCATCATGCTCCTTGTTGATATCATCTATGAGGTTTTTCCCTCTCAATCTTAACTCGTCCACCCGTTCGGGCGCGATGTCAAGCTTATTAGCTTTGGCATACTCTCGCAGGGTCCTGTTTAAGGACTCCCGCAAGGCTGACAACTTTTTGGCCTCTACCAGCACCTTTGGCCTGGTTTCTTCTAACTCTGCCTGAGCATTCGCCGAATCAAGTACCAGCGCTACATGTGTAGTCAAGTTTTCTATGGTTGCCTGAAGAATGTTCTCTGGCCTTTCCAGAGGTGGCCCTCTTATTCTTGGTGCCTTTGGGGTAGTGTTCTGCACCTCGGTCTGGTTGGTCACTGGAGGGATTACCTCGGTGGGTAGTGGTGCTGTCTGCCTGGGTGCGCCCTGTACGCCTGTGGCGGGGTCTCTGGTCGATCCGGCAGCCGCTACTCCCGCTTGCACTCCGGCCGCGACCATCAGCTCGACGCTGCCTATGGGACACGCTCTGCATGGACGGCTCGCAGC
Organism: Avena longiglumis; assembly: GCA_030063025.1. Classification (NCBI taxonomy): domain Eukaryota; kingdom Viridiplantae; phylum Streptophyta; class Magnoliopsida; order Poales; family Poaceae; genus Avena; species Avena longiglumis. The sequence continues at coordinate 405,618,691 of CP125978.1, read as the reverse complement.
GCTAAGAGGTGGCTCTCCTGCAACAACAACTTGGTGAGGATAAATGCCGGAGATGTCGACGCCGACGTAGACCCTGTGCCCGCCCAGGCTGATGAAGACACCGTTGCGCGGGGGAGTTTTTCCCCTGAAGCTGCCCGCATTGTCGCTGATGTAGTCACAGAGATCAAACCTCTGGACCAAGCCAGAAACAACGCGCTCGCCAGTGTTGATGAAGTTTCCCGTCCGGATCATAACTCCAGCTAGCATCGCTGCTGGCCCCACGGTGGGCGCCAACTGTCGTGGTGGTGGCACGTCAGATGCCATGGGTAGGATAAAGTATGGGGCCAATGGATGCTAGAGGGATCTGGGGAGGGAAGATGCAGTTGATTCTGCACACAGAGGATAAAGGAAAAGATCTTATTTCTGTTTCCTTGGGCTACAAGTGCTCCTTGAGCTGTGTTTGAGAAGGAAGAACTATACCAGCCTAACGGTACTAAAAAATGAGTCGATCCCTTCTTCAGGGTCCAAGCCTCTCCTTATAAAGGAGAGCCTTGGGTTCCTTTAGGGCTGATGTGGCAAGCATATTCGAGGAATATGCTTGTCCCAATATAGTAGTTCGGCGCCCCTTTCCTGTCGCTCCCTAATGACGGCAAGGTTCGAGGGCCCTCTCTGGCGCCTCGGGCTTGGTATCACCTCGTGACCTCCTTCTGCCTCTCGTCGCTCTGCGTCTTTGTCCGTAGTGCTTGGCTTCGCTCAGATTCTCCCTAGCCCGCGGCTAGGGTTTGACTTCAGGCTTCTCCTTCTCCTGCAAGATTCGTATCATTCGGCCTGCCTCCCGTAGCTCGGCTTGTCCTTTATCTGCATTAAGATTACTCGGGCTAACCCAGCCGACTTACGAAGTATCTCGGCCGGGTAATGCCTTGCCATTACTATAAGGGTCCTGCCCTTTCCTATCTTGGCCGACCTCTACATGATTCGGCCGACTCAGAATGTAACTCGGAAACTAGACGGGGAACATCCTTTCGTCTTTCCCCGTCTTTACCCTATCCGGGGTTATCTCCCCAACAAAAACACATATATGAAGTGAATGGTCACTTTGGAAAATTTAACTCCCATGCCTACTTTGGCTGTCTCAAACTTTCAAAACCTAACAGAAACTTTTCTGGATCTTTGCACCCCTTGAATGTACTCATAACAAGGTATCAAAGCCCACTTTGTGATCATCCAGAAACTTTCAAATGCATAGTTTAAATGACAATTAAAAATTGAATCTTTATCATATGGGAAGATCCCACTTTTTCAAAAACAACTCAAACAAGCTCAACTTTCAAAACCCAAGCATCTGCAGACTCACCAGCACCAATCTAGCAAACCCACCAAAATTCATTTCAAAATTTAAAACTTGATTTCATGCGGCCATTTCATCAAACAGGTTGCAGACACAAATCAAACAAAACATCAAACACTATAGTGTGCAGTGATTCTTGCCTATCGTGTTCCCTAGTTAGCTCACACACAGCCCAGTAGATCATCTAGAAAGATTAGCCCAACACTAGCACCCCTGTGAGCTTGCCATTGCCATTAATGATGAACAGACGAAGCCAACCTTGTCACCCCCATGTCGACAGCAAGCTAGGAAGAGAAGCAAGCCTAGCCAGCATGTCTAGGAGGCAGCCCACCGTCCATCGCCACTACCTGTCCTAGCCGCAAGCTTTGCCAAGCCCTGGACCATGCGCACAAGCCGCGCCCAGACCATGCCGAGCATGCGCCAGAGCGCCACCCTCGACCAGCGTCCACAGGCCGCGCGCCGCCCTCACCGCATGCACACACGATCACCACCGACCCAGGAGACCGCCAGACATCCCCGTTTGCCGCCCCGTGCCATACAGCCACCGCCCGCCTTCGAAGACGCCGCCTCTGCCGCGCAGAGCACCGCCCGTTCCAGACCAAACCACACTGCCCCATGCCTCGCGACCATGTCGTTGAGCATCACCAGGAGACACCGCACCGTCCCCTACCCTTGACCATGCCTTTAGCCTCCTGTAACCTCGCCCCCCGACGAGCTCACCGTGCGCCCCGACGGTCCCCTCGCTCGACTATAAATAGAGGCCACCCCCGCACGATTTCTTCACACCATCTCACTCCCCTCTCATCACTGACCGTGCCACACCGTTCTCAGAGCAAGGAGAGCACCACCTCGCCGGAATTTCACCGGAGCCCGCCACCTCTGGAGAAGAAGGGAGCCAGCAATTGGAGCCGCCCCAGGAGAAGCCACCAGTACCAGGAGATTTGCCGTCGTTGACTTCGTCGTTCGCCCGCCTCGCCGACCTTCGCCCGTACCCCGATGAGCCCCCAGCACCCCTCACTGGTCGCGCTAGGTTTCGTTCTCGCCGGAGTTGTCTCGCGTCGACGATAACCCTCAGCCGTTGGATTAGAACTAGATCGAACGATCCATGTTGCCCCATACCGCCCAGCCCGTGTCAGCGACAGTGGGTACACCCACTTAAGCAGCCATGGGCAACGCTGCGCTTAGTAGGCCCAAGATAACTTTTCCCGTGCAAGCAGTTATTCAAATTAAACTTTTCTATTTCAATTCAAACACACTTACACCCAACTTTAAATCAACCCAGATCGATTCATTGCACCAAATTGAATGAAACCAATTTTCTTGGAATTATCTGTGAATGCTGAATCCAAGCCCGTTGGATTCCAGTCATTTGGATCTGTAGATCACCCATAGTAAAAGAATGCTACATAAGCATTTCTAGCCATTTTAATTAATTAAAATAAAAGGGTAAAACCTTATTAAATTGTGACACCACTTTAAATCACATTCCCATGGACTACAATATGTGGTGATGACATGTGTCAACATGATCCCATATTTGGTTTGGAGAATATTAAATCTTATGTAGTTTTCTAATGAGTAGAAATTACTTCTCTAAAAATAAAAAGATTTAAACCAAGCCTTAACCTTGTAATGTTAGGGATGATGCTAGATCATCCATAGGACCCTTGTGTGTGATGATTGCAAGTAGTTAAGTATTGTTTGGTGATTGTGTACCTCATATTTATTCATAGGCTTATGCACCAAGGCTACGAGGAGGAAGGAGGATACTACAAAGAAGAAGCCGAGGAGAACTTCAACCACTGCTCTGCACAAGGCAAGCCTTACTAATCAAGTTGACCTATGCAAGCTAAAACTTGCAAGACACTCTACTTTAGCAAGCTTATATTGACATTGATGCAAGCTAACACTTGCAAGATACCCTACTAATGCAACAAACCCCTACTTGTTACTATGCCTTAAGCATATGTGATCATACCCATTTGATAAACCAATCCCAGTTTTATGTGCAAGCTTCTCACTTTATTTTTCTTCATCAAAGATTACTTAGAGTTTACTTAAGTGACTGGTAGATTTTGGAAAGATGCTGAAGGTTGCATAAAGAGCATAAAATTTGGCCTAAGCTAGAAACCTTGATATCAGCCTAAGATATAAGGTTGGACTTAGTGAAACTCCACTAGTTACCACCCTTCATTATTACTACCCCCACCTGTAGATGCTAGTGCTAAGCATAAAACTTGATCAATTTTTAGATGGGAATACTTGGTGGAAAAATGGTTATGAAAACCTTGGAATGATGGATCATTCTATTGAAATGTTTTTGACATGTGTTTCCAAAAACTTGATGATTTTGGTGATTAAAATGTTGAGGCATGAGCCTTAGCCCTTTTTAAAACTGATGGTTGTCTGGATGCGGTACCATTCCAATTTTAGCGTACAACCACAATACCCGAATATTGGGTAGGGCTTGACTGGAAACTTATATACCTTAGTATTAGTTCCCTCACGCCAAGGTGCGAGATGAGGCTACCTTGTGAAGATTGTCCACACATGCTACCAAGAGGACAAATGGTCATGGTTGGGAGGCCAAACTCACGGAGAGGTGCTTATACTAGGCGTGTAATTGAAAGGTTAGGATTGATTATCCGCATCGAGTATGGTGAATTAGGATTTGTTCTGACGGATGTATCGAATGTTGTGGTGAAAGTGTACAATCTCTGCAGTGTCAAACTATTCGAATAGCGCGTCATGATTATGGACAGATTGGAGTATCTTGTTCCCCGTCAGACTTTTCAAAATGACTTGTGAAATGAATTGAGACTTTGACTTGACCACAACAGAGTTGTGACTTGAAATACAAGTTCCCACTTAGGATTTATATAATTATGACTAGCTTCAGAACCTAGTAGAGATAAATCTGGCTTTTGCAAAACAACCCTAGAGCCTAGTGTCCTATTATCCAAAAACCCCCTTTACTTGTTAGTAGTAGTTTGTGAGTACTTAAAGAGTACTTATGGCTTTGTCCCTGGCTATTCCCATGGCAAGACTATGAAGAGGAGTACCTGGAAGATGGACCCCAGGAAGGTTACGACAACTAGGATCATCTCCCATCGTCAGCATTGCATGTGACCCCGAAGATGGAGCTTCGCCTACGCTACCGTTATTATTACGTATTCCGCTGCTTGATGTTGTATTAAGAACTGGATCATGAGATCCCTATTTGTGTAAGAACTTATGTATCGTTTGTAATGGATGAAGTACTATGGTATCCAATTCTGTTATGTCTCGCAAAAATGGTAATCCTGGGATTGCGATGTATGGCATAACAGGCATCTAGGATTGAAAAATTCGGGTGTTGACACTTCCGCGTCGTCGGATCAAGTTAGATCCAACGCGCCAGATCTAAAGAAAACGGTTCGCTCCAGATCTAATATAAACCCTACGATACAGATCTAACGGCGGGTGCTGCTCTGACCAAAGAGTGGCGGCCCGAATGGTCGCTGGAGGCGGCGGCGCTTCGCACGCGGTGATTCCAGAGGGGCTAAGGGTCGGCGGTGGCTTACGGACTTGCGAACACGACGAAGCTCAAGGTGTTGCTGGCGTGGGAGGGGGCGTGCTGCAGAGGCTGCTGGGGCTCGTCGGAGTTGGAGGCAGCGTCGGGTTTGCTCGGACGGCGACGAAGGAGACGTTACTGGCCACCCTAGCACAAACCGAGGGTATCAGCTTGTGCAAAACGCTCAGGCGAACCTGACAGGGTCAAGTAGAAGGCGTGGGGTGAAGGGTTCGCAGCATAGAAAACAAAAATTTTCCTACGATGTGAACTATATACCAAGATCTATTTATACTAGATACAAACAACGGGCGGATGTATATCCGTAGAGAACATACCCTTGAAGACCGACAAAGCTTAACGAGTTCAACTCGTGGTTGATGTAGACGATCTCTTGCCGATCTCAAGATCGAGAGGAAGTCCTAGCGCCGCAAATCAGCGGTGCCGATCCGTGCGTTCGACACACGCTCGAGGCAACCTCCGCCTCCTCGCTCCAAATGATGAAGCAGAAGCACAACTCTTTCTTTCCGAAAGCCGGGAACATGTATCTCGCTAGTCCGAGACCATGGGGATAAATTCTAGAGGGAGAGAGAGATCCTTCACGAGGAGGTGTGATGTGAGAGGAGAGGGGGCCTTTTATAGGGAGAGGGGGCACCCAAGGGGCATGGCGCCCAGCCATGGGATGCCCCACCTCTTCCACATTCATGTGGGTGGAGCTCCCACTCAAAATGAAAAGCCTCCTCCCATTAAAAAGCCTCCACTCAAAATCACTCACATGCATTAAATTTCCACCAAATTTAATGCAAGCTCTCATTAAATAAAACTCTTTATTTATTTATTCAGAATTTTGTTAATTACTTTAATTAACAAACATTCACATAAAACCTTGCTAGTATTCCATTTCACATGCGTAACCGGTTTGACAATTTCAATGTAAATGGTTTGGTGTCTAGTGAAATAAATTCCTGCGCTTTCCTTTTCTTTTCGGCATGAAACTTTTGCTCCAATTGGATGTCGGTGTCTCTTAAGTGTGTCACCCTACGGTTCGCGAATAATGCGGACATGATCGAGACCCTCTCGATCAATAATCGAGCGGGATCTGAGACCCATCGACTCCCACATTCAACGATGACTTTCTTGTGATCGCGGAACCTTTTACGCTAGTATCTTAATCCCTTTGTCTCACGATATATTACATGTCCGAGATTCGATCATCGATATCTCCATACCTAGTTTGATCTCGTTATCGACATGCACTCTTTTCTCGTGATATAACATTCTAGTGATCAAATCACTTGCTTGCAAGCTAATCAATGTGATATCACCGAGAGGGCCCAGAGTATATCTATCCGTCATCGTGATGAACAAATTCCACTCTCGATCCATGAGCCTCAACATAACACTTTATTAGTTCTGAATCCATCTTTATAATCACCCTGTTACGGTGTGACGTTTGATGTTATCAAGAAACTCTTCCGATGTTAGTGATTGACATGATCTCATGGTCTAAGGATTAGGATCACTTCGTAAGTTGTTATAACAATATAAACTCAATGACTTTGATCGTAATGATATACTTCGGATGAATGTTCATCACATCATTACACTAATGTTGTGATCCCGTTATTAACAACATCCAATGTCCATGATCAGGAAACCTTGATCATCTTGTTAATCAACGAGCTAGTTTATGAGAGAGGCTTAACTAGGAACTTTCTGTTTGTTTATTAAACACACATGTATTAACGTTTCCGTATTAATACAATTATAGCATGCAAAATAAACATTTATCATAAATAAGGAATACGATAATAACCACTTTATTATTGCCTCTCGCATATTCCTTAGTCTCCCACTTGCACTAGAGACAATAATCTAGTTTGAGAACTTTGTGTATTGAACACCTATGGCTTTACGGTGTTCCATATACACAATTGCAAGTGGTTAACAAAATCTGGTGGCGACGCTCAGTCCGTGTGTATTCATGTCTTTGCGTTCACGCATCACTCATTCTCAATGAGATGGCATTGTATTAATTTGGTCTTTCGGTGAGACCTTTAGTTCCTTGGGGTTAAAACATCGATACTATTGTCATACAATATATCTTTAGTGTTAGCCCGCTATGAACCACCTTAGTTTGATAACAAACTACTTGACACAAATTCCTCCTTCTCGCTACTATAGCGGTCATATATAGCCTTTTGTTGTAGTATTCGTCACAATGTCTTAATTTTGGAACTCTTCCAAATCCATCATGGAATCTCCTTTCCATTACATTGTGCCACCCATAGTTTAAATTGAGATAAACTTAATTTGTATCTTGTGACAAAACTAGTATCAATGTAACTGACAATGAACTATTTGTAATTGTTTGTCACCTCTACACAAATATATTCTTAGTTCTTCCAAAAGATCATAAGAATATCCTTACTATAGTCCAATGATCATTTTATGATTCATTCTGGTATATGCTCATAACACTTAGAGCATAGGACATATCCGGATGTGTACATATCATGGTATGATTGATCAAAACATTCTTGTGATTTCACTCATCAAGTGTCAAAACACTTGAATCTTGTTTCACTTATCAAGTGTCGATACACTTGAATCTTGATTCAATTCCTTTCCATGTGACAAGAACTGTTTCTTGTCATTTCTATATTGAACTCCTTCAATATCTCATATATGTATGTTTGGCATAACCATATTAGCGTCACCGTCTATCCACTATAGACATTCATGCTGAATATTCGGGTTTTGCCTAAGTCTTTCATCGAAATGAAATTCTTAACCATTGTCAATAAAATATACATCATTTCTAATCAACAAGATGTCCTCCACATAATGTATTAGAAATATGTCTTAGCGCCTCCACTTAATTTCTTGCAAATGCAAGCATCTTCATCGTCTCTCGATGAAAACTCGTTTTCATCATGGTGAAGATTCCAACTCATGATGCTTACTTCAACCATTGAAGTTTGCATGCCCTTTTAGCATCCTTTGAATTTAATAAACCCTTTGGACCGTGTCATGTACACGTCCTAGGTAACCATTCTATTAGAAGAACTTTGTTTTGTTTATTCATCTACCATATACCAAATTATATGTAGTGGTTGCTACTTTAATCCGTTGACTAAATATCGCTATGAAAGATCAAATCTTGTCATAGTCAACTCCTTGAACATTGTCGTAAAATACTTTACGACATGTCGACTATTTCATAGATGTGAAACATCCATGCATTTCTTTATAGATCCAAATACGACCGATAGGTTTTTACACCTTTAGGAGGGTCTTCCAAGTTCAAAACTTGATTTCTCGTATGGAACTATCAGGATTTTATGGATTCAAGCCATTTGACGGAGTCAGGCCCATCATCGCTTCTTTGCATATAGTCGGTTCATCATTGTCAAACAATAATGATTTACTCTCAAATCTTAGTATTTGATTGTTTAACCGACCTACTTGGTTCAATAGGAACTTAGATCTCCGTGACCACAACCTTTGAGGCACATAAGCTATGAGCATTATGGCTGCCTCGGAACATTTTCCATTGCGCAACTCAAAGCATATTTAAGGTTCGTTAACCTTATCAAAGTTCTATTGTCCTCCCACTTAACTTTGAAAAATTCCTTTTCAAGAAACTTCACGTTTCAAGCGACAAACCCTTTTGTCCTTGGTGTTATGGAGGAATAACCAATTGTTATTCGAAATAACCTACAAAGACATGCTCATCCGACTTCGGTTGTAAACATCTTACTTATGTTTAGCATACCAAAATTTAAGAAATGATAACTTGGGTTTTACCCCAAACCATAACTTCCATGGTGTCATTTCACCGGATCAAGATGGAGCTCTTTTCAGTGTAAAAGCGGTAGTCTCTAAAGCTTTAATCTTTTAAAACATAATGGCAGTTTTATAAATAACACCTTTGATCCAACCATGTCAAACAAGGTTTCATTACAAATCTCAAACACTCCATATTCCTATGGTGTTTCGGGAGATGTAAATCTAGGTGTTTTGCTAAACTTGTAACTCAAATAAATCCCTTTTATGATAAAATCATAATTCATTTATTTTTCTTGTTACACTTGTAACTCAAATAAATCCCTTTATGATCAAATCATAATTTATTTATTTTTTCTTGTTACAATGATTTTCCACTTCATCTTGAAAGTCTTTGAAACATTTTCAAATATTTCATACTTCTTTCTCATTAAGTGAACATTCACTCAAAAATCCGGAGAAAGCATATGAAGTTGAAACCCATCGCCATTTACACATAATGGACTACATACATCGATATGTATAAATTCCAATAATTTAGTCGTTCGTTCTTCTTTGGCCTTTGAACGAAGTTTTAATTATCACGTGGAAAGTCTCACAAGTGTCACTTGATAAAATCAAAGACTCCAAAAATCCATGAATATGGAGATTCTTCATGTTTTCTTTCCAATATAATTTAAACAGCGATGTCACTTCATAAGTGATCTTTCAGTCATTTGTCTTGCGACATTTTAGCATTAGGTTTTATGGATGTGATTTCTTCAACTAGATTTGTAAATCGTCCATCTTATATGGAATACGGTAATTATTTGAACAACCTTTGTTCTTATAATACCTGATTCAAATAACAATTATTAAAACAAATCTTGAAGTCAAGCTTTGATGTCAACGAGAAATACAAACAACGGTTTGTTTGTTTTCGATGAACATCATCACATATTCTCTTGCTAGTTACTTAGGCCATTGTGGTTCATGAATTGCGTCATTCCGTATGAAATTTCATACCAACCAATTCGGTATCCAATACCCAAGAACCACATTGTTTAACAAGCAAAGAATACAACCATAACATGTATATCATCCATATACCTAAATTGGATATTTCCAATCTTTTCTTTTCTGCCAAATATATTTTATAGATTCTCTTTCAGCATTTCATTTTCCTTTTAAAAGAATATATCAACATCAAAAGTGGCGCCATATACATGACACATAGTCCAAAGTGTGTATATTCAAATAATAATACCTTTGGACTTGCACTTTGAAGTAGATCACCATCATCAAAATGATCGGTATTCTTTCAAAATCCATTCTTTAGTAATCTTTTAGTGTAGTAAACATTTTACATCTTCTATTCATCCTTATCATGACGACTTTCATGATCAAGCCAATTTAGCTTATAAAGGAGAATCGTGAGTATAACATTACTTTCCAAAACCCTTTTGGATGATTAGGATGTCTAGCATCTCCAACCTTTGTAAATTCTCATCCAATATGAGAACATATATATACTCTATCATATTGCAACCAAAACATTGTTTCAGATATCGTTATATCTGCCACACATGATGGTTTCTGAAACAATTCTTTCAGCTCCTAGATAAACTTGATATTTAAATCAAGAATCATGGAGGCAAATATGATACTTAAGATACTAACACTGGAATTATTACTCTTGATTTAATATCAATTATTAAATCTCACGAAGTAAATAAAGTTTGCTGAAAGTTTGCAATAGGACTTTAAACTTTAGATTGACACTCAACACAATACGATACCAGTTCGTAAAGTATATATCCAGAATTCTATAGTTCTATTATCTCAATTACAACTATGCATAAGGTGGTGAACGAATGCCAATGACTACAACAAATTATGCAAGTTCACTTTGATTTAATTTATGATAAATTGAGTTCTACTAATCCAAATTAGAAATGAACTCCCACTCAAAAACGACATCCCTCGTGTCTTTTTGGTGATTACATGAACCAAATCCACTACACCAAGTCCGATCATCACGTGAGTCGGCGTAGCTTCAAAGGCGAGCATCCATATGGTCATCATATCGAAACATATGACTCATGCTTAACCTTTCGGTCCGTGTTCCGAGGCCATGTACGTACATGCTAGGCTCGCCAAGTAAGAACCTTAGTATTCGCGTGTAATCGCTCTTACACCGAGATATGCTCGTGGATTCAAGTACACCCGATCATCACGTGATGTCTTGAGCGGCGAAACATTGTCGTGCATACTTAAGGAAGAACACATTTTATCTTGATATCTAAATGAGGGATCATCTTATTATGCTAATAAAACGCCAAACAAGCAATATAAGATGCTATCAAACATCACATGTTTATTAGTGGAATGATATGGTTCTCATATGATCTCTATCATAAAAGGCCGTGGTATGATCACTATCATACCTTTATGTGTAAGTCCAAGGTCTATGGAGATTACCGTTATGTGTGTTGTAAGAGTATCATCTTATACTTCTACTTACAACATCACCATATCATAACACTAGCCCAAAGAACAATCTAAACTAGACGCCTCTAATTTATCCATTGCAAATTTTACGTGGCTTAGGGCTTTCAAGATAGAACCGTTCTTACCTCTGAACATGAACCACAACGAGGATAACAAAATTGTTGACAACTCGTTGCAAATTAGATATTGACTATAGTAGGAGAGCAGACACCGCTAGCCACTTATGCAAAACTAGTTGCATGTCAAGCGTGGACAGGTCTGTGCGAGGACATGTAAAGTTTGTCGGGCCGCTTCATCCCACTATGCCACCAATATCCAAAGTACAAATAAGAAGCAATAAAATGATCATCATCGCCCACATACTCATATGTGTACTACCTGCAAAGTATCTACGCATAGATCCGCTCACGATACCCTGAAGGGTTCGCAGCATATAAAACAAAAATTTTCCTACGATGTGAACTATATACCAAGATCTATTTATACTAGATACAAACAACGGGCGGATGTATATCCGTAGAGAACATACCCTTGAAGACCGACAAAGCTTAACGAGTTCAACTCGTGGTTGATGTAGACGATCTCTTGCCGATCTCAAGATCGAGAGGAAGTCCTAGCGCCGAAATCAGCATCCGTGCTCGCACACGCTCGAGGCACCGAGCAACCTCCGCCTCCTCGCTCCAGCGATGCAGAAGCACAACTCTTTCTTGCCGAAAAGCCACCGGGAACATGTATCTCGCTAGTCGAGACCATGGGGATAAATTCTAGAGGGAGAGATCCTTCGCGAGGAGGTGTGCTTTGAGAGGAGGAGAGGGGGGCCTTTTATAGGGGAGAGGGGGGCACCCAATGGGCATGGCGCCCAGCCATGGGGGCTGCCCCCACCTCTTCCACATTCATGTGCGTGGAGCTCCCACTCAAAATGAAAAAGCCTCCACTCCCATTAAAAAGCCACCACTCAAAAATCCACTCACATGCATTAAATTTCCACCAAATTTAATGCAAGCTCTCATTTAAATAAAACTCTTTTATTTATTTATTCATAATTTTTTTAATTACTTTAATTAACAAACATTCACATAAAACCCTTAGTATTCCATTTCACATGCAGAACCAGTTTAGCAATTTCAACCGAAACAGTTTTGGTGTCTAGTGAAATAAATTCTGCGCTTTCCTTTTCTTTTCGGCATGAAACTTTTGCTCCAATTGGATGTCGGTGTCTCTTAAGTGTGTCACCCTACGGTTCATGAATAATGCGGACATGATCGAGACCCTCTCGGATCAATAATCGAAGCGGGATCCGGAGACCCATCTCTCCCACACATTCAACGATGACTTTCTTGTGATCGTGTGAACCTTTTATGCTAGTATCTTAATCCCTTTGTCTCACGATATATTACATGTCCGAGATTCGATCATCGGTATCTCCATACCTAGTTTGATCTCGTTACCGACATGCACTCTTTTCTCGTTTTCCGTGATATAACATTCTAGTGATCAAATCACTTGCTTGCAAGCTAATTAATGTGATATCACCGAGAGGTCCCAGAGCATATCTATCCGTCATCGGGATGAATAAATTCCACTCTCGATCCATGAGCCTCAACATAACACTTTATTAGTTCTGAATCCATCTTTATAATCACCCCGTTACGTGACGCTTGATGTTATCAAGAAACTCTTCCGGTGTTAGTGATTGACATGATCTCATGGTCTAAGGATTAGGATCACTTCGTAAGTTGTTATAGCAATATAAACTCAATGAATTTGATCGTAATGCTATACTTCGGATGAATGTTCATCACATCATTACACTAATGTTGTGATCCCGTTATTAACAACATCCAATGTCCATGGTCAGGAAACCTTGATCATCTTGTTAATCAACGAGCTAGTTTATGAGAGAGGCTTAACTAGGAACTTTCTGTTTGTTTATTAAACACACATGTATTAACGTTTCCGTATTAATACAATTATAGCATGCAAAATAAACATTTATCATAAATAAGGAATACGATAATAACCACTTTATTATTGCCTCTCGGGCATATTCCCTTCATGGGGCGGTCGGCTTTTACCTCAATCTCTCGCCGGAGTTGGAGATGGCGTCGGATGCCCACGGTGCTCATCGAAGTCGACGCTCTGGATCACAAGCAGACGAACAAAGGGGATCAGGAGGTGCGCAAGGATCATAAGATCATTCCAGGGTGAACAAGAAGTAGGCGCGAGTACTAGGCTAACCGGAATACCTCGCCGGAGTTAGCTCTGACTGCGGCGGTGTAATAGGAAATAGAGGTAGCCTGGTGGCAAGAAGATTGTGCAGTGTGGGGGGAAATGACCGCGACGGGGTGTGGTTTAAGTAGGCAGCAGCGCGACAGGAAACGCTCACAGAATCAAGGCTAATTACGCCGCGCCATTATCGGCATCAACGGCAGCGACGACGTGGTCTGCGAAGTAGATTTGGGGACGCAGGTGACGTGGAGGTGGGTTCAAGGCGTGCAAGAGGGGGTAGGTTTCGAGTGCGAATCGTTTCTTCAGGGAGAGAGTTGCTGGGCTATATAAATTTGAGTGGTTGGGTTGGGCGAAGGCCGGTTTTATTTTTTTCCTTTTTCCTTTTCTTTTTCTGTTTGATTTTTAGAGATAACTTTCAAACCCAAATTCAAACAAGTTTTATCTCAAATCTTCTCTAGATTTTTATACAGTGAACTTTGTACTCAAATGTGTGTCAAACACTTCTGTTTACCCAACACACTTTGATCATTTGAAAAATAAAATAAAACCAAGCCTTTATGAGATATAAATAATAGGCATAAATTTGGTTTTATAATCATACTTTGTTTTGAAAACTTTTCCCAAGCTTTGGAAATCACTTAAGTTTGAACTCAAAACATTACTGAATAAGCTAGAGAATACTTACATAAAATAATGAGTAACATATGCTCCTGTTTTTGAAATGGAACCCTAAATGCTCATGGATGCATGGATGATATGCATGAGTTTTGAAACATGATTTTAGGGATGTTACAAATCTAACCCCCTTAAGGTGAATCTCGCCCTCGAGATTCGGATTGGCTAGAAAATAGGTGAGGGTGGTCTTTCCGAAGATCATCTTCTCTTTCCCATGTTGCTTCTTCTTCGGAATGATGGTTCCATTGAACTTTGCATAATTTGATAGTCTTAGTCCGAGTAACTCTTTCTGCAGTCTCAAGAATCTTGATAGGTTTCTCCTCATAAGTGAGATCACTTTCCAATTGGACCTCTTCCAAAGGTATAGTGTCCTTCAAAGAAGTCTCTTCCATTTCTGGATGGCATTTCTTAAGCTGACTCACATGAAACACATTATGAACAGCTGACAAAGACTCTGGCAATTCAATCTCAAAATCTACTTCTCCTTTACGACTCAGAATCTTGAATGGTCCAACATATCTTGGGGCCAATTTACCTTTGACACCAAACCTCTTCACTCCACGAAGTGGTGACACTCTAAGATAAGCTGTATCACCTACTTCATAGGTGACTTCTCTACGCTTAGGATCTGCGTAGCTCTTTTGTCGGGACTGTGCTATCTTCAGTCTGTCCTTAACTAGCTTGACTTTCTCTTGACCTCTTTGATTAGTTCTGGTCCGAACAAACTTCTTTCTCCCACACCATTCCATAGCAATGGGGTGGTACACTTTCTCCCATAGAGAAACTCAAATGGTTCCATCTCAATACTGGCTTGATAGCTGTTATTGTAAGAGATTTCTGCGTAAGGCAGACTTTCATCCCAACTGGCTCCATAGTCTAGAACACATGCCCTCAACATATCTTCAAGAATCTGATTGGTCCTTTCTGCATCCATCACCGAGGATGAAATGCAATCTTGAATTCCAACCTCGCTCCCAATGACTCATGTAGTTGTCTCCAAAAATGAGAAGTGAATTGGGTTCCCCTATCAGACACAATACTCTTGGGTACTCCATATAGACATACAATTCTACTCATATAGATCTTGTCTAACTTAGCACTTGTGTAGGTTGTCTTCACGGGTATGAAATGAGCCAGTTTAGTTAGGCGATCCACTACTACCCAAATAGAATCATATCTGACCGGTCCTTGGCAATCCGGTGATGAAGTCCATACCAATCTTGTCCCACTTCCAATCAGGAATAGGTAGTGGTTGTAACAATCCTGCTGGTTTCTGATGTTCCGCTTTCACTCTACTACATACATCACACAAAACAATATGTTCGGCGATGTCCTTCTTGAGATTATTCCACCAAAATATTTATTTCATATCCATGTACATTTTGGTGTTACCAGAATGAATGTAATATGGTGAGTTGTGGGCTTCTTGTAAAATTAGTTTCCGAAGCTCCGAATCTTGTGGAACAAAGATACGTTTCCCATACCATAAAGTACCCTGTTCATCTTCATGGAATCCTTTGGCTTTTCCCTTGCCAATCTTTACCTTAATATCTTCAATTTCCTTATCTGTCTTTTGGGCTTCTTTGATTTTGTCCAACAAAGTGGGTTGAACATCCAAATACATGAGATGTCCCTCAGGCACAATCTCCAATCTAAGATCTCTGAATTGGGCACACAGATCATCTGTCAATTCTCCCTTAGTAAGGCCATTCACAAAAACTTTACGGCTTAGAGCATCCGCTACAACATTTGCTTTACCAGGGTGGTATTGCAAAATCAATTCATAGTCCTTAATGAGTTCTAGCCATCTTCTTTTTCTCATGTTAATTTCTTTCTGGTTGAAGATATACTTCAAACTCTTGTGATCTGTGAACACTTCATAATGTTTTCCCAAAAGATAATGTCTCCATGTTTTGAGTGCATGGACAACAGAGGCTAACTCTAAATCATGAGTAGGGTAGTTCACCTCATGAGTTTTGAGTTGTCTCGAGGCATAAGCCACAACTTTCCCTTATTGCATAAGTACTGCACCTAATCCATGATGAGATGCATCACAATACACTTGGAAATCTTTCTCCAAATCTGGCAAACATAAGACTAGTGCTGTCATTATTCTCTTCTTCAATTCTTCAAAACTGAGTTCACATCCTTCAGACCAAGCAAATTTCTTGTCTTTATTTAGCAATTCTATCATAGGCTTAGCTACCTTGGAGAAATTCTCGATAAATCTTCTGTAGTATCCTGCCAAGACAAGGAAACTACGGACCTCTTTCACTGACTTGGGAGATTCCCATTCAGTTACAGCTGAAACTTTAGCAGGATCAACTGCTACACCATCTCCTGACACAACGTGTCCAAGAAAACCAACTTCATTTAACCAAAATTCACACTTGCTGAATTTGGCATACATCTTATGCTCTCTAAGTTTCTCAAGTATCAAACGTAAATGTCCTTCATGCTCTTCTTTGCTCTTGGAGTAGATCAAAATGTCATCGATGAAAACGACAACAAACTTATCAAGGAATTCCATGAACACCTTGTTCATCATATTCATGAAGTATGCTGGTGCATTGGTCAAACCAAATGGCATCACGGTATACTCATACAATACATACCTTGTGGTGAAAGTTGTCTTAGGTATGTCTTGTTCCCTTATCTTGAGCTGGAAATAACCTGACCGGAGATCAATCTTTGAGAACACACAAGCTCCTTCTAACTGATCAAATAAGTCATTGATTCTAGGCAAAGGGTATTTGTTCTTGATAGTCACCTCATTGAGTGAACGGTAATCTATGCATAACCTTTGACTTCTGTCTTTCTTTTCCACAAACAAAACTGGTGCTCCCCAACATGAAGAACTTGGTTGGATGAAACCTTTCTGCAACTGTTCTCCAAGTTGCTTCTTGAGTTCTTTCAACTCATCAACTGACATCTTGTACGGTCTCTTTGCTATTGGTCCGGAACCTGGTAGCAAATCGATCAAAAATTCCACATCTCTATCTGGTGGCATTCCTGGCAATTCTTCTAGAAACACATCTGGATATTCACTCATAATTGGCACACTGTCCATGCTAACCCCCTTAAGAGAATTTAGCTTACTCCTTTTCGATTCAAAGTTGGTCTTGAATCTGATCCTTTTGTTTTCTGGAGTTATGAGTGAGACAGTATGGTTGGCACAATCTTATCACTCCCTTGTGATTAGTCATCCAGTCCATTCCCAAAATAACATCCAATCCTTGGGAGTTTAGGATTATCAAGTTAACGGAAAACTTATACTTCCCAAACTCTATGACTAGATCATGACATCCTGAATTCACTATCATTTCTCTGCCAGGAGAACTTACTTTTATAGGACACCGAATAGTTTCTACCGGTAGTTCATTTCTTTCAACAAATGCTCTTGATATGAGTGAATGAGATGCACCAGTATCAAACATAACAAATCTTTGGAGTAATTGAGTTTGAACTTACCGACAACATCGTGTTCCTCATAGATTTCCTCCAC
Source organism: Avena longiglumis (assembly GCA_030063025.1). Taxonomy (NCBI): domain Eukaryota; kingdom Viridiplantae; phylum Streptophyta; class Magnoliopsida; order Poales; family Poaceae; genus Avena; species Avena longiglumis. The sequence continues at coordinate 405,601,126 of CP125978.1, read as the reverse complement.
ATTGATGTGGTTCACTTGTCCCTTTTGAAAAGGGTTGGGCTTGTTGGGTCCTTCAACTTTCTTTTCTGGGCATTCATTTTCATAATGCCCCATCTTCTTGAACTTGAAACATTCAACCTGACTAAGATCTTTCTTGACAGGCTGGCTTCCACTTCCACTTCCACTGTGGTGGCTCTTATATCCACTCTTGTGATTCTTGTACTTATCGTTGTCATGACTACGGTGGTGCTTGTTGTCATGATAACAGTTGTGGTTGTGGTGCTTGTTGAACTTCCCATGCTTGTGGGATCTAGAACTCCCACTATCATCATAATGGGAACGTTTGTGATACGATCCCGAGCTGTGTTTGTCAGAGTGTTTTCTCTTCCTGCTTTCAACTTGTTTCATCTTGCTCTCCAAAATAGCAGCCTTGTCACAAAGAGACTGATAAGTGGGAACATAAGCCACAGATAGCTGCAGGTTCAGTTCATCGTTCAACCCTTCAAGGAACTTTTCTTTCCTCTTAGCATCTGTGTCAACTTCATCTGGTGCATAACGTGCCATATTGTTGAACTCTTCAATATATTCTGCCACGCTGCGGTGGCGCTGCTTCAGATTATGAAACTCTTTCTTGTTCAAACTCATCACTCCGGATGAGATGTGAGCAGTACGGAAACCATCTTCGAAGATAGCCCATGTCACATCCGCAATGGGAGTGGTGATCTGGAAGTTATCCCACCAAGTGGCTGCTGGTCCTTCCAACAAGTGTGCTGCAAATGACCTTCTTCATCAAGACAACCAACGGTTACCAAGTCCTTGTTCACGAGAGTAGCCAATCATTGACCACCATAGGATCAAGAGTTCACGAGAACTTTGCTGGCCTCACCTTAAGAACCCGGTAAGCATGTCAAACCCAGGTGTCTGATTGTTGTTGTTGTTGTTGTTGTTGTTGTTATTATTATCGTGTTGTTATTGTTCCGATTCGGATGAAAGTAGTCATCATTTGCATCACCGAGTCCGAGTCATCATTTGTCGCATCTCGGTGATGTTGTTGTTGGGGTTGGGATTGGCACGCCAGGGAGGCATCTGTGGTTTTCAATAAGGATAAGAATGAGATACCCATAGATGCTAACATGCACAATACATCACATAACAAATCACAATCATGCATCATAGTAGTAAAAGTTCAACAACATAGACAACAAGTTCTAAAAAGTAAACACACCAATAGCAAGCCATCCACATGTTGGATGGTCATTGCGACTCAGTAATCAAAGGCATGATAAATAAAGGTAAATGAGTAGTCATCACTACTCCTCTGCATCAACCTCCTCATCAACAAGTGTAAGACCTGCATTCTCCATAGCGGTCTTGTATTCCTCGACATTGGTGGTCAAGGTCTCTACTTTGGCTTTGAGAGCCCTCTTCTGTGCATGAAGCCTCTAAATCACACCTTGCTGATGCTCTAGCTCGAAGTCCTTGGCCTCTAGTTCTGCAGTCATGTCTCGAATCCTCTTGTTCCTATCTTGGACTCTCTTCTCTTGACTCTTGAACTTTCTATCCTGACTCTCAAACTTGGCCTCCATTTCTTTGACTATCTCATCTTGCTCCGCGAAGAGCTTGTCCTTCTCACGAAGCTGCACCTGGAGTTCTTCATTGCTGAGCATGACGTTGGTCCTATCAGTATCTATGTGCCTAAGAAGAACCTCTAAGTCCTGGAGGTATAGACGAACCGCCTCATTGCCTCTCTCAAGCATACTCAAGTCAATGGCCTCACCATCACAACACCCGGATTTTTCAATCCTAGATGCCTGTTATGCCATACATCGCAATCCTGTGATTACCATTTTTACATACATACGTAATTGGATACCATAGAACATCATCCATTACAAACGATACATAAGTTCTTACACAAATAGGGATCTCATGATCCAGTTCTTAATACAACATCAAGCAGCGGAATACGTAATAATAATGTGAGCGTGCGAAGCTCCATCGGGTCACAGTAATGCCGATGATGGAGATGATCCTAGTTGTCATAACCTTCCTAGGGTCCGCCTTCCGTGTACTCTTCATAGTCCGCCATGGAATAGCCAGGATTAAAGCCATGAGTACTCTTTGAGTACTCGCAAACTGATACTAATAGGTATAGGGGTTTTTTGGATAATAGGACACTAGGCTCTAGGGTTGTTTTGCAAAAGCCAGATTTATCTCTACTAAGCTCCAAAGCTAGTCACAATTTTATAAATCCTAAGAGGGAACTTGTATTTCATATCACAACTCTGTTGTGGTCAAGTCAAAGTCTCAATTCATCTCACAGGTCATTTTGAAAAGTCTAACAGGGGAACAGTATGGCCATCTAATCGTCCATAATCATGACGCCATTATTCAAATATTTTGACACTGCAGAGATTGTACACTTTCACCACAACATTCGATACATCCGTCGGAACAAATCCTGAATTCACCATACTCAAGATGCGGATAATCAATCCTAACCTTTCGATTACACGCCTAGTATAAGCACCTCTCCTGTGAGTTTGGCCTCCCAACCATGACCAATCATTTTGGGTACTACAGGTGGACAATCTTCACAAGGTAGCCTCAGCTCAGACCTTGGCCGTGAGGGAACTAATACTAAGGAATATAAGTTTCCATTCAAGCCCTACCCAATATTCGGGTATTGTGGTTATACGATAAAATTGGAATGGTATCGCATCCGCATAAACCATCAGTTTTATAAAGGGCTAAGGCTCATGCCTCAACATTTTTATCACCAAAATTCTCAAGTGTTTGGAAACACATGTCCAAAACATTTCAATAGAATGATCCATCATTCCAAGGTTTTCATAACCATTTTGCCACCAAGTATTCCCATCTAAAGTTTATCAAGTTTTATGCTTAGCACTAGCATCTACAGGTGGGGGTAGTAATGATGAGGGGTGGTAACTAGTGGAGTTTCAACTAAGTACAACCTTATGTCTCAGGCTGATATCAAGGTTTCTAACTTAGGCCAAATTTTATGCTCTTTATACAACCTTCAGCATCTTTCCAATATCTACCAGTCACTTAAGTAAACTCTAAGTAAGCTTTGATAAAGAAATAAAGTAAGAAGCTTGCAGATAAAACTAGGATTGGTTTATCAAATGGGTATGATCACATATGCTTAAGGCATATAGTAGTCATAGAACAAGTATGGGTTTGTTATATCAGTAGGGTATCTTGCAAGTGTTAGCTTGCATCAATGTCAATATAAGCTTGCACATTCACTAGTAGTATTAGGCTTGCATAGTTACTATCTTGCCTTGTGCAGAGCAGTGGTTGAAGTTCTCCTTGGCTTCTTCTTCGTAGTATCCTCCTTCCTCCTCGTATCCTTGGTCGGTACTAGTGTCTATGAATAAATATGAGGTACACAATCACCAAACAATACTTAACTACTTGCAATCATCACACACAAGGGTCCTATGGATGATCTAGCATCATCCCTAACATTACAAGGTTAAGGCTTGGTTTAGATCTTTTTATTTTTAGAAAAGTAATTTCTACTCATTGAAAAACTACTTAAGATTTAATATTCTCCAAACCCAACATGGGATCAGGTTGACACATGTCATCACCACATATTGTAGTCCATGGGAATGTGATTTAAAGTGGTGTCACAATTTAATAAGGTTTTACCCTTTTATTTTAATTAATTAAAGTGGCTACAAATTCTTATGTAGCATTCTTTTATTACTTGAACATTATTTCTGCAAGTAAATCTATATATTTTTATATATTCTGAAAGGTATGGTTAAATGTGGTTTTTGAGAGTTGGAATCAACTCAAAAGATATTATGGTTTAAATTTGAAAAATGTTTGAATGCAGAAAAGCTTCTGCCTTGTTATTTTTACCATGGGTTATCTATAGATCCAAATGACTTGAATCCAACGGGCTTGGATTCAGCATTCACAGAACTTTCCAACAAAATTGGTTTCATTCAATTTGGTGCACTGAATCAATCTGGGTTGATTTTTGAAGTTGGGTATAGAAGTGTGTTTGAATTGAAATAGAAAAAGTTTAATTTGAATAACTGGGTCACAAGGAAAATTACTGGCTGGGCTCGCTAAGCGCAGTGATCCCGGGCTGCTGCTTAAGTAGGTGTCCCCACTGCCGCTGACACGGGCTAGGCAAAGCGGTATGGGGCGACGTGGATCGCTCGATCTAGTTCTAATATAACTACCGGAGTCATCACAACGTGAGACAGCTCATGAGAACGAAACCTAGCGCTGCTGAGGGTCAGCTGGGGCTGAGGGTATGCGAGGCGGCTAACCACGGTCGACGACGGCGAACTTGGGGTGGTCGCTCCCGCGGCTCCAATCGATGGCTCTTCTTCTCCAAGCGGCAGTGCAGCTCCGGTGAAATTCGCGAGGTGGTGCTCTCCTTGCTCGAGAATGGTGGCACGATCGCAGGAGAGGGAGTGAGATGGTGAAGAAATCATGGGTGGCCTCTATTTATAGTCGAGCGAGGGACCGCTGGGTGCACGCATGAGCCTGCGGCGTTACAGCGCTAATGGCATGGGCAAGGGTAGGGGACGGCGTGTCTCTCGGCGATGCTCAACGACATGGTCTCGAGGCATGGGGCTGTGGTTTGGTTTGAACGGGCGGTGTTTCCTGCAGCAGTGGCTTTCGACGGCGGTAATGTGGCACGGGCGTCTCGGGTCGGGGATTGTGGCGCACGCGCGCAGGGCGTACGCTGTCTGTGGGTGATGGTCGAGGTGGCGCCTGCGACGCCGAGATGGTCCGGGCGCTGCTTGTGCGCATGGTCTGTGGCTTGGCGCCAACGCTGGACAAAGTGAGTGGAGTGGACGCTGCCTCCTGACATATGTCGGCTTGCGCTGCTCCTAGCTTGCTCGACTATGGGGTGGCAAGAGGGTTCGCTTATTCACCATTGATGACAATGGCAAGCTCACAGTGGTGCTAGTGCCCGGATAATCTTCCTAGATGATCTATCGAGTTGTGTGAGCTAAATGGGGAACCAATTAGGCCAATATCATCGCCACAATAGTTTTTGATGTTTGTTTGATTTGTGTCTCGCAACTTTTGATGAAATGGCCGCATGAAATCAAGTTTTGAATTTTGAAATGATTTTTGGTGGGTTTTCTAGATTGGTGCTGGTGAGTCTGCAGATGCTTGGGTTTTGAAAATTGAGCTTGTTTGAGTAGTTTTTGAAAAAGTGGGATCTTCCCATATGATAAAGATTCAATTTTGAATTGTCATTTAAACTATGCATTTGAAAGTTTCTGGATGAGCACAAAGTGGGCCTTGATACCTTGTTATGAGTACATTCAAGGGGTGCAAAGATCTAGAAAAGTTTATGTTAGGTTCTGAAAGTTTGAGACAGCCAAAGTAGGCATGTCGGTTAAATTGTCCAAAATGACCATTCATTTCATATATGTGTTTTGATTTACTTGTCTTTAGGAAAAGTGTGGGAAATGTTTTAGATGATGTTTATTTCACCTAAGAAACATTTTACAAGCAATGGAGCAAACAAACAAGGTGGTTTTAAAGGATTTCAAAATCCATGCATACACATATGCATGCATTCATGATTTCATTTAGAAAAGTTTTTGTTAACCCTAATTTTGATGATTAGAATTTGATGATCCAAGCTTAGTATTTTGGGATGTTACAAACCTTCCCTTAAACAAAATCTCGTTCCGAGATTTGAAAAAGTACTAAAAGATTACCTAGGATTTGAAGAGATCGGAAACTCCGTCCCGATGTGATCTTCACTCCTGTGTAGCTTCCTCTTCCGTGTGGTTGCTCCACGAATCTTGAGAAACTTGATGCTTCGGTTCGGTAGTTCGAAAAGCTTCTTCCAAAATGCGGATGGGTACTTCGGCATAGGTAAGGTCATCGTTGATCTCTATGGTCCGGTGGTCGATATTCTTGAACACTTCGGTCTTCTCGGGGACTTCGAGACACTTGCGAAGTAACGAGATATGGAACACATTGTGCACAGCTGACAACCCTTCAGGTAGTTCCAATTGATACGATACTTCTCCTCGACGGTTCAGAATTTTGAAAGGTCCGATATATCTGGGGGCTAACTTTCCTTTGAGTTGGAAACGTTGCATTCCCTTCAATGGCGACACTTTCAGATAAACAAAATCTCCTATATTGAAGACGAGGTCTCGACTTCTCTTGTCGGCGTAACTCTTCTGTCGGCATCGGGCGGTCTTGAGGTTCTCACGAATCTTGTGAACCTTCTCTTCTACTTCTCGGAGGATGTCGGGTCCGAAAATCTGACTCTCTCCTACTTCCGACCAGTTCAAAGGGGTGCGACACTTTCTTCCGTACATGAATTCAAATGGGGCCATTTGCAAACAAGCTTGGTAACTATTGTTGTAGGAAAATTCTGCAAACGGCAGACAGTCTTCCCACTTGGATCCATATTCTAGCACACATGCTCTAAGCATATCTTCGAGTATTTGGTTTACTCGCTCCGTTTGTCCATCGGTCTGAGGGTGATACGCGGTACTGAAATATAGGCGGGTTCCTAAACCTTCTTGGACTTTCTTCCAGAATCTCGAGGTAAACTGAGTTCCTCGATCCGATACTATGTTCTTGGGGACTCCATGCAAACTGACGATTCTAGCGATGTACAACTCCGCTAGCTTTGAACTCTGATAGGTGGTTTTGACGGGCAAGAAATGGGCGACTTTGGACAATCTGTCCACTATGACCCAAATAGAGTCATTTCCCCTACTAGAAGTAGGTAGTCCAGTGATAAAGTCCATTCCCACGTAATCCCATTTCCATTCGAATTTGCAAAGGTTGCAACAATCTAGGGTCTTTGATGTCCCGCTTGACTCACTGACATATATCACACTTGGCGATATAGCTTCCTATTTCTCTCTTCATCTTATGCCACCAAAATTGCTCTTTCAAATCTTGATACATCTTAGTTCCTCCGGATGGATAGAATAAAGAGTATCATGAGCCTCCTTCAAGATAACTTCTTTCAACTTAATCATGGTACACAAAGGCATCCTTTGTACCACGTAACTCCTTCATCCTCAGTGAATCCGCACTTTGACTGCACCGATATGACGCTGATTCCGCCGACATCGCATTTCTCCTGTGCCTCTTTAATCTGACTGATCAAAGTGGGCTGAAGTTCTATGCTAGCCAAAAATCCTTCACTTACTAATTCCATTCGAAAATCTTCCATCTCCTTGTGCAAACTCGGTTGCTCCTTCAAAATCATGGAGTTCAAGCGGCACGGCAATCTGCTAAGGGCATCGGCTACCACGTTGGCTTTACCAGGGTGATAGTGAATGTCCAGGTCGTAATCTTTTATTAGCTCAATCCATCTTTTCTGCCTCATATATAACTCCTTCTGAGTGAATATATACTTTAGGCTCTTGTGATCCGAATAAATATCACAATGGTTTCCCATTAGGTAATGTCTCCATGTCTTCAGGGCTAGGACTACTGCTGCAAGTTCGAGGTCATGGGTTGGATAGTTTTGCTCGTGTTGCTTCAATTATCGAGATAGATAAGATATAACTTTGCCTTATTGCATTAGCACACATCCGAGACCAATCTTGGATGAGTCACAATACACATCGAAGGGCTTCGTGATATCCGGCATGATCAAGATTTGGGCTGATATCAATCTCCTCTTGAGTTCTTGAAAACTCGCTTCACACTTGTCTGTCCATTCAAACTTCTTGTCCTTCTTTAGCAATTGGGTCATGGGTCGGGCGATACTCGAGAATCCTTCTACGAATTTGCGGTAATATCCCGCCAATCCGAGAAATGCACGAACTTGGGTTTGAGTGGTTGGGGCTTGCCAATCTTCTACATCTTTCACTTTATGGTCAACGGCAATTCCTCCTACGATACAATGTGACCGAGGAATCCTACCTCAGAACAGAATTCACATTTGCTAAACTTTGCATACAAATTGATGCTCTCTAAGGGTTCCAAGAATGGTCCTTAGGTGTAGCTCATGTTCTTCTTCCGATTTGAATAATTCGAATGTCATCGCTGAAAGCAACGACAAACTTATCCAGAAGTCCATAAAAATCTTATTCATGAGGTTCATGAAATAAGCGGGCATTAGTTAATCAAAAGACATGATCAGATACTCATACAATCCATATCTGGTGGTAAAGGCAGTCTTTGGAATATCCTCTCATTTAATTTTGAGTTGATGATAGCCGCCTAGGATCAATCTTAGAAAACACCGGGCACCGGTCAACCGATCAAACAAATCTTCTATCTTGGGCAAGGGTACTTGTTCTTGATGGTGACATCATTCAACTTCCGATAATCAGACACAAACGGTTACCTCCATCCTTCTTGTCCACAAACAAGACAGTGATTCCATGGTGACGCACTTGGTTGAATCAATCCAATTTCTAGCATGGAATCCAGCTTGCTTCTTCAGCTCGCTTAGTTTCGACGGGTTCATACTATAGGGTCTCGGCTATGGGTCCTGCTTGTGGATTACTGATGATAAACTCGATATCCCGATCCGGGGCATACTGCAAAACATCCGAAATACATCGGGTATTCATGACTATCCGGACTTGGTCAATGGTAGGTTGGGCTAGACTCTTGTTACACTTGAATTGGCGAGGTAAGGTTTTATATATGCTCGATCGATATTCCGTGGTACTGGTCATGGTGATGGCTTTCTAGCACAAATCAATTAATCCTTTATGTTTGGACATCCAATCCATTCCTAGTACTACTTCCAAACCTTTAGTTCAGTACTATTAGATTAGCATAAAATCTATGCCATGGATGCGATAGGGACGGCTAGAAAATTTGCCTAGCCTTGGTGGTTGATCCGGAATTTGCACAATCATAACATGCTTCTTTGGTTGGTTGAATTTTACTAGTGCAGTAAATTCTTCGGTGACAAATGAATGCGATGCACCAGAGTCAAACAACACTCTTGCAAGTATGAATTAATGAAAACATACCTAGCACGACGTCCTGTGCTTCCTGAGATTCTTCAAAGATGCATGAGAAAAGACGGCCATTGCGTTGAGTGAATTACCCGGGAAATTCTTCTCCTATTCGACACGACATTGTCCGAAAGGCTGGCATTGGGGGCTGTAGCGTTCTTCTTGTTGGGGCATTCGTTGGAATAGTGGCCTTTATTTCCATAGTCATAACAGTCACTTGTGACTTGTCCTTGGTCATGTGCACAACATTGCTTCCACCTCGTAGTGTTGGTGTTGGCGGTAGCATTGTTGGTGTTTAACTTGGTTTGGGCACGGTGAAATTGCTAGAGTTGCCGGGTTGTTGTGATTTCCTCGGTCTAGGGTTTCCACGGGAGTAGGCCTGACGGGTCATAGGGGGTCCGTTGGTTCTTGGGGCAACTCGAGATGGGTTGGGGCGATACTTTGGGGTCTAATGGGTTCCGGTTGATGCATCATGCGACGCTATGTTCTCATTGGCTTGGTTGAACTTTCTTTCCATCCGGATAGCAGAGTCGACAAGGGCTTCAATATCGCAAAGGGATATTGATCAACACCGTCTGATCTCGCCATGCACCATTCAGAAGCTTTCTTCTTGGCTTCGTGTCTATCTCGTCCGGCATACCTAGCTAATGACAAAATTTGTCACGGTATTCCACTACGATCATCCTTCCTTGATTTAGCTCTCAACTTGTCTCTAATTCTCTTGATCAAACCTAGTGGCACATGGGTTCCGCTAAACTTGACCTTGAATTCCTCCTGTGTCATCATCCTGCCTCCGTCATTGCACTAACACTGCTCCACCATGCCCCGCATCTCCGCTAGATAATGGGTGGCTAACAGACTTTCTCGCTGGCTTCACTCGCTACTTCTAAGTTGTTTTCCATGGTTTGCAACCAATCATCAGCGTCTAGGGGCTCTTCTGACTTAGTGAACACAGGTGGGTTGGTATTCTGGAAATTCTTGAGCTTAGATCCATGGTTGTCCTGATTTCCATGGCCTTGGTTGTTGTGGACTAGCTGGGCTATCTATTGCAGAGTGTCTAGGTTGGCTTGACGTTCCGCTCTTTCAGCTTCGCGGTCAGAAGTCAACATTTGCAGGATCTGCAACATCGGGTCCGGGGCTGAACCACTTCCTCCACGTGGCATCTGAAGATTGATATAGATCATGAGAAAAGAGGGAAATTTCTAAGGTTTTGGGTTTTTGAAAAGTTTTTAGATTTTGACTCAGGTTTTTTTGGCAACTTGATTTTTCATTCATTCACTCATAGCACACAGTACAACGCACACCACAACAAAGAAAAACAGATGGTTTTAAGAACCATTCGGGAAACTACGATACAGTGGGACCGACTACTACTCACTACGCTAGTGCTCAGTGCTACTACTCCTCGGAGTCTGTGGCTTCATCATCTTCAGCATCATCGATGAAGGCGAAATCATCCTCATCGGTGAAGAAGTCCATGGCCTGATCCTCTAGAAAATCATCGTCATCGCTGAGATAAGAGTAAGGGTCTCCACGAAGATCCTCTCTGGCATTCTCCCTTTCCTCCAATTGCATGTCTCTCTCGTGGATGGTCTCCTCCAGAGATGAGATGCGTGTGAAGACGGCAATAATGCGCCCTTTTTGTCGAGCCGACGCGACGAGACTTGGCGATCCTTTGCTAGCATGGCTATGGTCCGATCCTTCGCCTTGATGATGGCGCATTTGTGGTTGCAATAGTCACGGCTTGTCCAACTCTTGCCGACGCTCATACATCATGAAGCTAAGGTGGTCCAATTGAGTCTTCACCGGGTTGGTATGGGGCTTCCTGGTTGTCCATTTGCATCACGCCTTGGGAAAAACTCAAAGCGAGTACCCTTGATCCGATTGATGCTCACCACACAGACGGAAACAGCTTCCCGCATTACTCCGCAAGTCCATCGAGCCGCTTGTTTTCCTCAAGGTAAACTGAATTTCCTCCGCAGTGGGAGGTTCAATCTTTCCTCAAGACTTGCAACAATTAGCCACCGCAGATTTTCTCCTCCTTGATCATTGAGCTGAGCTCAAGAACTCAAAAGTGACCCTGAAGTTCCGAAGCTGATCCGCATCCTCTCAAAGATAAGGTCTCCTCCATTCCCAAGTTGGTAAAACTTGATGTACTTCACGCCCATATATAAAAATAGAGGATGAGAAGATTACAGAGTGATCAAGTGTGTCAAAATTTTATGTATTTTGCAAGAGTTTTGAGGAACATGAATTTTATGAAAGAATCAAAGAGATAAGAATGAGAATAAGTTTTTGTAAATATTTGTTTTCTTTGGTTTTGAAACTAAGTTTTTGATTCAAACGCCCGCCTAACTAGGGTCTCCTATGGTCGGATGGCTCTGATACCAACTTGTCAACACCCAGATTTTCAATCCTAGATGCCTGTTATGGCATACATCGCAATCCCAGGATTACCATTTTTGCGAGACATAACAGAATTGGATACCATAGTACATCATCCATTACAAACGATACATAAGTTCTTACACAAATAGGGATCTCATGATCCAGTTCTTTATACAACATCAAGCAGCGGAATACGTAATAATAACGATAGCGTAGGCGAAGCTCCATCTTCGGGGTCACAGGCAATGCTGACGATGGGAGATGATCCTAGTTGTCGTAACCTTCCTGGGGTTCGTCTTCTAGGTACTCCTCTTCATAGTCTGGCCATGGGAATAGCCATGGACAAATCCATGAGTACTCTTTAAGTACTCTCAAACTAATACTAATAGGTAAAGGGGGTTTTTGGATAATAGGACACTAGGCTCTAGGGTTGTTTTGCAAAAGCCAGATTTATCTCTACTAAGCTCCAAAGCTAGTCACAATTTTATAAATCCTAAGCGGGAACTTGTATTTCATATCACAACTCTATTGTGGTCAAGTCAAAGTCTCAATTCATCTCACATGTCATTTGGAAAAGTCTGACGGGGGAACAATATGGCCACTCCAACTATCCATAATCATGACGCTATTCAATAGTTTGACACTCTGAAGAGATTGTACACTTTCACCACAACATTCGATACATCCGTCAGGAACAAATCCTGAATTCACCATACTCAGTATGCGGATAATCAATCCTAACCTTTCGATTACACGCCCTAGTATAAGCACCTCTCCTGTGAGATTGGCCTCCCAACCATGACCAACTGTCATTTTGGGTACTGCACAGGTGGACAATCTTCACAAGGTAGCCTCAGCTCAGACCTTGGCCATGAGGGAACTAATACTAAGGAATATAAGTTTCCAGTCAAGCCCTACCCAATATTCGGGTATTGTGGTTGTACGATAAAATTGGAATGGTATCGCATCCAGACAACCATCAGTTTTATAAAGGGCTAAGGCTCATGCCTCAACATTTTTATCACCAAAATTCTCAAGTGTTTGGAAACACATGTCCAAAACATTTCAATAGAATGATCCATCATTCCAAGTTTTTCATAACCATTTTTCCACCAAGTATTCACATCTAAAGTTTATCAAGTTTTATGCTTAGGACTAGCATCTACTGGTGGGGGTAGTAATGATGAGGGGTGGTAACTAGTGGAGTTTCAACTAAGTACAACCTTATGTCTCAGGCTGATATCAAGGTTTCTAACTTAGGACAAATTTTATGCTCTTTATGCAACCTTCAGCATCTTTCCAATATCTACCAGTCACTTAAGTAAACTCTAAGTAAGCTTTGATAAAGAAATAAAGTAAGAAGATTGCACATAAAACTAGGATTGGTTTATCAAATGGGTATGATCACATATGCTTAAGGCATATAGTAGTCATAGAACAAGTATGGGTTTGTTGCATCAGTAGGGTATCTTGCAAGTGTTAGCTTGCATCAATGTAAATATAAGGTTGCACATTCACTAGTAGTATTAGGCTTGCATAGTTACTAGCTTGCCTTGTGCAGAGCAGTGGTTGAAGTTCTCCTCGGCTTCTTCTTCATAGTATCCTCCTTCCTCCTCGTATCCTTGGTCGGTACTAGCGTCTATGAATAAATACGAGGTACACAATCACCAAACAATACTTAACTACTTGCAATCATCACACACAAGGGTCCTATGGATGATCTAGAATCATCCCTAACATTACAAGGTTAAGGCTTGGTTTAGATCTTTTTATTTTTAGAAAAGTAATTTCTACTCATTGAAAAACTACTTAAGATTTAATATTCTCCAAACCCAACATGGGATCATGTTGACACATGTCATCACCACATATTGTAGTCCATGGGAATGTGATTTAAAGTGGTGTCACAATTTAATAAGTTTTTACCCTTTTATTTTAATTAATTAAAGTGGCTAGAAATGCTTATGTAGCATTCTTTTATTACTTGAACATTATTTCTGCAAGTAAATCTATATATTTTTATATATTCTGAAAGGTATGGTTGATTTTTGAGAGTTGGAATCAACTCAAAAGCTATTATGGTTTAAATTTGAAAATGTTTGAATGCGTAAAAGCTTCGCCTTGTTATTTTTACCATGGGTTATCTATAGATCCAAATGACTTGAATCCAACGGGCTTGATTCAAGATTCACGCACCTTTCCAACAAAATTGGTTTCATTCAATTTGGTGCAATCGAATCGATCCGGGTTGATTTTTGAAGTTGGGTATAGAAGTGTATTTGAATTGAAATAGAAAAGTTTAATTTGAATAATCTGGCGTGGGAAAATTATCGGGCCGCCTACTAAGAGCAAAGGATCCCATGGTCGCTTATGGGTGTCCCACTCAAGCTGACATGTGGCCAAGCGGTAGCGACGTGATCGCTCAATCTAGTTCTAATCTAACGTTGGGAGTCATCACAACGCGAGACAGCTCCGCGAGAACGGAACCTAGCGCCAAGAAGTTAGGGTCACTGGGGCTCACTGGTACGGGCGAGGGTCGGCGAGGCTAACGATTTAAGTCGACGACGGCGAACTCGGTGGGTGCATGGCAGCCCCGGGCGGCCCAATCGCCGGCTCCTTCTTCCCAAGCGGTTCTAAAGAAATTCCGGTGAGGTGGTGCTCGCCTTGCTCTGAGAATGGTGTGGCACGATCAGTGAGGAGAGGGGAGTGAGATGGTGTGAAGAAATCGTGCGGGGGTGGCCTCTATTTATAGTCGAGCGAGGGGACCATCGGGGCGCACGGTGAGCTCGTCGGGGGCGATTATACAGGCGGCTAATGGCATGGGCAAGGGTAGGGGATGGTGCGGTGTCTCTTGTCTATGCTCAACGACATGGTATCGAGGCATGGGGCGGTGTGGTTTGGTTTGGAACGGGCGGTGCTCAAGGCGAGGTGGCGCCTTCGACGGCGGCGGTGGTCGTGGCGGTGCACGGGCGGCAAACGGGATGTCTCAAGGCCTCGGTCAGATTGTGTATGCACGCGGCAAGGGCGGCTCGCGGTCTGTGGGTGATGATCGAGAGTGGCGCTCTGGTGCACACTCGGCATGGTCTGGGCGCGGCTTGTGTGCGTGGTCCAGGGCTTGGCAACGCCATATTGACATGGGACAAAGTGAGTGGCAAAGGACGGAGCAATACGAAATTGAACG